>CAWUFW010004391.1:0-600000 GCA_963921515.1 Calotriton arnoldi
CTGACTCTCTCACCGACTGACTGACTCTCTCACTGACTGACTGACTCTCTCTCTGACTCTCACTGACTGACTCTCTCACTCTCTCACTGACGGACTCACTCTCTCAATCTCTCTCAGACTGACTCACTCTCTCAATCTCTCTCTCTCTCTCTGACTGACTCTCTCACTGACTGACTCTCCCACTCTCTCACTGACTCTCTGACTGACTGACTCTCTGACTGACTGACACTCGCTCACTCTCTCTCTTTCTGACTGACTCTCTCACTGACTTACTGACTGACTGGCTGACTCTCTCTCAGACTGACTCACTCTCTCAATCTCTCTCTCTCTCTCTCTCTCTCACTCTCTCTCTCTCTCTGACTCACTGACTCTAACTCTCACTGACTCTCTCTCTCACTGACTCTCTCTCTCTCTCTCAGACTGACTCACTCTCTCAATCTCTCTCTCTCTCTCTCTCGCTCTCTCTGACTGACTCTCTCACTAACTCACTGACTGACTCTCTCACTGACTCTCTCACTGACTCTCTGACTGACTCTCTGACTGACTGACTCTCTGACTGACTGACTCTCTGACTGACTGACTCTCTGACTCTCACTGACTGACTCTCTCACTGACTGACTCTCTCACTGACTGACTCTCCCACTCTCTCACTGACTGACTCTCCCACTCTCTCACTGACTGACTCTCCCACTCTCTCACTGACTGACTCTCACTGACTCTCTGACTGACTCTCTGACTGACTGACTGACTCTCTGACTGACTGACTCTCTGACTGACTGACTGACTCTCTGACTGACTGACTCTCTGACTGACTGATTTACTGACTGACTCTCACTGACTAATTGACTCTCACTGACTGATTGACTCTCTCTCTCACTGACTGACTCTTAATCTCTCTCTCTCTCTCTCACTGACTCTCTCACTCTCTTGCTGACTGACTCTCTCACTCTCTCGCTGACTGACTCTCACTGACTCACTGACTGACTCTCTCACTGACTCTCTGGCTGACTGACTCTCTCTCACTGACTCTCTCTCTCACTGACTCTCTCTCTCTCTCTCTCACTGACTCACTCTCTCTCTCTCTCACTGACTGACTGACTGACTGACTCTCTGGCTGACTGACTCTCATTCTCTCTCACTGACTGACTCTCTCTCTCACTGACTGACTGACTCTCCCACTCTCTCTCACTGACTGACTCTCTCACTGACTGACTGACTCTCTCACTGACTGACTCTCTCACTGACTCTCTGGCTGACTGACTCTCATTCTCTCTCACTGACTGACTCTCTCTCACTGACTGACTCTCTCTCACTGACTGACTGACTCTCCCACTCTCACTGACTGACTCTCTCTCACTGACTGACTCTCTCTCACTGACTGACTCTCTCTCACTGACTGACTCTCTCTGACTGACTGACTCTCTCACTGACTGACTGACTCTCTCACTGACTGACTCTCTCACTGACTGACTGACTGACTCTCTGACTGACTGATTGACTCTCTGACTGACTGATTGACTCTCTGACTGACTGACTCTCTGACTGACTCTCTGACTGACTGACTTACTGACTGACTCTCACTGACTAATTGACTCTCACTGACTGACTCTCTCTCTCACTGACTGACTCTTAATCTCTCTCTCTCTCTCACTGACTCTCTCACTCTCTCACTGACTGACTCTCTCACTGACTCTCTGGCTGACTGACTCTCATTCTCTCTCACTGACTGACTCTCTCTCACTGACTGACTCTCTCTCACTGACTGACTCTCTCTCACTGACTGACTCTCTCTCACTGACTGACTCTCTCTCACTGACTGACTCTCTCTCACTGACTGACTCTCTCACTGACTGACTCTCTCTCACTGACTGACTCTCTCTCACTGACTGACTCTCTCTCTCACTGACTGACTGACTCTCTCACTGACTGACTGACTCTCTCACTGACTGACTGACTCTCTCACTGACTCTCTCACTGACTGACTCTCTCACTGACTGACTCTCTCACTGACTGACTCTCTCACTGACTGACTCTCTCACTGACTGACTCTCTCACTGACTGACTCTCTCACAGACTGACTCTCTCTCACTGACTGACTCTCTCTCACTGACTGACTCTCTCTCACTGACTGACTCTCTCTCACTGACTGACTCTCTCTCACTGACTGACTCTCTCTCACTGACTGACTCTCTCTCACTGACTGACTCTCTCTCTCACTGACTGACTCTCTCTCTCACTGACTGACTCTCTCTCTCACTGACTGACTCTCTCTCTCACTGACTGACTGACTCTCTCACTGACTGACTGACTCTCTCACTGACTGACTGACTCTCTCACTGACTGACTGACTCTCTCACTGACTGACTGACTCTCTCACTGACTGACTGACTCTCTCACTGACTGACTCTCTCACTGACTGACTGACTCTCTCACTGACTGACTGACTGACTCTCTCACTGACTGATTGACTCTCTGACTGACTCTCTGACTGACTCTCTGACTGACTGACTCTCTGACTGACTGACTTACTGACTGACTCTCACTGACTAGTTGACTCTCACTGACTGACTCTCTCTCTCACTGACTGACTCTTAATCTCTCTCTCTCTCTCTCTCACTGACTCTCTCACTCTCGCTGACTGACTCTCACTGACTCTCTCACTGACTGACTCTCTCACTGACTCTGGCTGACTGACTCTCTCTCTCTCTCAATGACTCTCTCTCTCTCTCTCACTGACTCTCTCTCTCTCTCTCTCACTGACTCTCTCTCTCTCTCTCTCACTCTCTCTCTCACTGACTGACTCACTGACTGACTCACTGACTGACTGACTGACTGACTCTCTCACTGACTCTCTGGCTGACTGACTCTCATTCTCTCTCACTGACTGACTCTCTCACTGACTGACTCTCTCACTGACTGACTCTCTCACTGACTGACTCTCTCACTGACTGACTCTCTCACTGACTGACTCTCTCACTGACTGACTCTCTCACTGACTGACTCTCTCACTGACTGACTCTCTCACTGACTGACTCTCTAACTGACTGACTCTCACTGACTGACTCTCTCTCACTGACTGACTGACTCTCTCACTGACTGACTCTCTCACTGACTGACTCTCTCACTGACTGACTCTCTCACTGACTGACTCACTGACTGACTCTCTAACTGACTCTCACTGACTGACTCTCTCTCGCTGACTGACTCTCACTCTCTCGCTGACTGACTCTCACTGACTCTCTCACTGACTCTCACTGACTGACTCTCTCACTCTCTCACTGACTGACTCACTCTCTCAATCTCTCTCAGACTGACTCACTCTCTCAATCTCTCTCTCTCTCTCTCTCTCTGAACGACTCTCTGACTGACTGACACTCGCTCACTCTCTCTTTCTGACTGACTGACTCTCTCACTGACTGGCTGACTGACTGGCTGACTCTCTCTCAGACTGACTCACTCTCTCAATCTCTCTCTCTCTCTCTCTCTCTGACTGACTCTCTCACTAACTCACTGACTGACTCTCTGACTGACTCTCTGACTGACTGACTCTCTGACTGACTGACTCTCTGACTGACTGACTCTCTCACTGACTGACTCTCTCACTGACTGATTGACTCTCTCTCTCACTGACTCTCTTAATCTCTCTCTCACTGACTGACTCTCTCACTGACTGACTCTCTCACTGACTGACTCTCTCACTGACTGACTCTCTCACTGACTGACTCTCTCACTGACTGACTCTCTCACTGACTGACTCTCTCACTGACTGACTCTCTCACTGACTGACTCTCTCACTGACTGACTCTCTCACTGACTGACTCTCTCTCACTGACTGACTCTCTCTCACTGACTGACTCTCTCTCTCACTGACTGACTCTCTCTCTCACTGACTGACTCTCTCTCTCACTGACTGACTCTCTCACTGACTGACTGACTCTCTCACTGACTGACTGACTCTCTCACTGACTGACTGACTCTCTCACTGACTGACTGACTCTCTCACTGACTGACTGACTCTCTCACTGACTGACTCTCTCACTGACTGACTGACTCTCTCACTGACTGACTCTCTCACTGACTGACTGACTGACTCTCACTGACTGACTCTCACTGACTGACTCTCTGACTGACTCTCTGACTGACTCTCTGACTGACTCTCTGACTGACTCTCTCACTGACTGACTCTCTGACTGACTTACTGACTGACTCTCACTGACTAATTGACTCTCACTGACTGACTTTCTCTCTCACTGACTGACTCTTAATCTCTCTCTCTCTCACTGACTCTCTCACTCTCTCGCTGACTGACTCTCACTCTCTCGCTGACTGACTCTCACTGACTCTCTCACTGACTCTCTCACTGACTCTCTCACTGACTCTGGCTGACTGACTCTCTCTCTCTCACTGACTCTCTCTCTCTCTCACTGACTCTCTCTCTCTCTCTCACTCTCTCTCTCACTGACTGACTCACTGACTGACTCACTGACTGACTCTCTCACTGACTCTCTGGCTGACTGACTCTCATTCTCTCTCACTGTCTGACTCTCACTGACTGACTCTCTCACTGACTGACTCTCTAACTGACTGACTCTCACTGACTCTCTCTCACTGACTGACTGACTCTCTCACTGACTGACTGACTCTCTCACTGACTCTCACTGACTGACTCTCTCACTCTCTCACTCTCTCAATCTCTCTCAGACTGACTCACTCTCTCAATCTCTCTCTCTCTCTGACTGACTCTCTCACTGACTGACTCTCCCACTCTCTCACTGACTCTCTGACTGACTGACTCTCTGACTGACTGACTCTCTGACTGACTGACACTCGCTCACTCTCTCTTTCTGACTGACTGACTCTCACTGACTGGCTGACTGACTGGCTGACTCTCTCTCAGACTGACTCACTCTCTCAATCTCTCTCTCTCTCTCTCTCTCACTGACTCTCTCTCTCAATCTCTCTCTCTCTCTCACTGACTCTCTCTCTCACTGACTCTCTCTCTCTCTCTCAGACTGACTCACTCTCTCAATCTCTCTCTCTCTCTCTCTCTCTCTCTCTCTCTCTCTCTCTCTCTCTGACTGACTCTCTCACTAACTCACTGACTCTCTGACTGACTGACTCTCTGACTGACTGACTCTCTGACTGACTGACTCTCTCACTGACTGACTCTCTCACTGACTGATTGACTCTCTCTCTCACTGACTCTCTTAATCTCTCTCTCACTGACTGACTCTCTCACTCTCTCACTGACTGACTCTCTCACTGACTGACTCTCACTGACTCTCTCACTGACTGACTCTCTCACTCTCTCACTGACAGACTTGCTCACTCTCTCACTGACTGACTTGCTCACTCACTCTGACTGACTGACTCTCACTCTCTCTCACTGACACTCTCTCACTCTCTCTCTCACTGACTGACTCTCTCACTGACTCTCACTCTGACTGACTCTCTCACTGACTGACTCTCACTCACTCTCTCACTGACTGACTCTCTCTCTCACTGACTGACTCTCTCTCTCACTGACTGACTCTCTCTCACTGACTGACTGACTCACTGACTGACTGACTGACTCACTGACTGACTCTCTCTCTCACTAACTGACTGACTCTCTCACTCTCTCTCACTGACTGACTCTGGCTCTCTCTCTCTCTCACTGACTCTCACTCTCTCTCGACTGACTCACTTTCTCTCACTGACTGACTCTCTCAATCTCTCTCACTGACTGACTGACTCTGGCTCTCTCTCTCACTGACTCACTGTCTCACTGACTGACTGACTCTCTCACTCTCTCACTGACTGACTGACTCTCTCACTCTCTCTCTCACTGACTGACTCTCTCACTAACTGACTCTCTCACTCTCTCACTGACTGACTCTCTGGCTCTCTCTCTCTCTCACTGACTCTCGACTGACTCACTTTCTCTCTCTCACTGACTGACTCTCTCACTCTGTCTCACTGACTGACTCTCTCACTGACTGACTGACTCTCTCACTCTCTCACTGCCTGACTCTCTCTCTCACTCTCTCACTGACTGACTCTCTCACTGACTGACTCTCTCACTGACTGACTCTCTCACTGACTGACTCTCTCACTGACTGACTCTCTCACTGACTGACTCTCTCACTGACTGACTCTCTCACTGACTGACTCTCTCTCACTCTCTCTCACTGACTGACTCTCTCTCACTCTCTCTCACTGACTGACTCTCTCACTGACTGACTGACTCTCTCACTCTCTCACTGACTGACTCTCTCACTGACTGACTCTCTCACTGACTGACTCTCTCACTGACTGACTCTCTCACTGACTGACTCTCTCACTGACTGACTCTCTCACTGACTGACTCTCTCACTGACTGACTCTCTCACTGACTGACTCTCTCTCACTCTCTCTCACTGACTGACTCTCTCTCACTCTCTCTCACTGACTGACTCTCTCTCACTCTCTCTCACTGACTGACTCGCTCTCACTCTCTCACTGACTGACTCTCTCACTCTCTCTCACTGACTGACTCTCTCACTTACTGACTCTCTCTCTCTCTCTCACTGACTGACTCTCTCTCTCTCTCACTGACTGACTGACTCTCTCACTGACTGACTCTCTCACTGACTGACTCTCTCACTGACTGACTCTCTCACTGACTGACTGACTCCGTCATTCTCTCTCACTGACTCTCTCACTGACTGACTCTCTCACTGACTGACTCTCTCACTGACTGACTCTCTCACTGACTGACTCTCTCACTGACTGACTCTCTCACTGACTGACTGACTCCGTCATTCTCTCTCACTGACTCTCTCACTGACTGACTCTCTCACTGACTGACTCTCTCACTGACTGACTCTCTCACTGACTGACTCTCTCACTGACTGACTCTCTCACTGACTGACTCTCTCACTGACTCTCTCACTGACTGACTCTCTCACTCTCTCTCACTGACTGACTCTCTCACTGACTCTCTCTCACTGACTGACTGATTCTCTCACTGACTGACTGACTCTCTCACTGACTGACTGACTCTCATTCTCTCTCACTGCCTGACTCTCACTGACTCTCCGACTCTCTCTCACTGACTCACTCTCTGACTGACTCTCTCTCTCTCTCTCTGACTGACTCTCTCTCTCTGACTGACTCTCACTCTCACTGACTGACACTCTCTCACTAAGTGACTCTCTCCCTCTCACTGACTCTCTCACTCTCTCTCACTGACTGACTCTCTCACTGACTGACTCTCTCACTGACTGACTCTCTCACTGACTGACTCTCTCACTGACTGACTCTCTCACTGACTGACTCTCTCACTGACTGACTCTCTCACTGACTGACTCTCTCACTGACTGACTCTCTCTCTCTCTCTCTCTCACTGACTGACTCTCTCTCACTCTCTCTCACTGACTGACTCTCTCTCACTCTCTCACTGACTGACTCTCTCACTCTCTCTCACTGACTGACTCTCTCTCACTTACTGACTCTCTCTCTCTCTCACTGACTGACCTCTCTCTCTCTCACTGACTGACTGACTCTCTCACTGACTGACTCTCTCACTGACTGACTCTCTCACTGACTGACTGACTCCGTCATTCTCTCTCACTGACTCTCTCACTGACTGACTCTCTCACTGACTGACTCTCTCACTGACTGACTCTCTCACTGACTGACTCTCTCACTGACTCTCTCACTGACTGACTCTCTCACTCTCTCTCACTGACTGACTCTCTCACTGACTCTCTCTCACTGACTGACTGATTCTCTCACTGACTGACTGACTGACTGACTCTCTCACTGACTGACTGACTCGCTCATTCTCTCTCACTGCCTGACTCTCACTGACTCTCCGACTCTCTCTCACTGACTCACTCTCTGACTGACTCTCTCTCTCTCTCTGACTGACTCTCTCTCTGACTGACTCTCACTCTCACTGACTGACACTCTCTCACTAAGTGACTCTCTCCCTCTCACTGACTCTCTCACTCTCTCTCACTGACTGAGTGACTGACTCTCTCACTGACTGACTGACTCTCTCACTCTCTCTCTCACTGACTGACTAACTGACTGACTCTCGCACTGATTGTTATACAGGTACTATTTCCCAACCTTCCCCTCCTGTTATTTATGCCCCCCGTAACACAAAAAACTATAACAAGCAACCATTGGGACAGGCAGATAGAAGTGGCCAGCATTGAAAGGACAAAAAAACTCAAGACATTATTTATTGTTAATACTTTTTTAATATGGTCGTTCAGTTGTACATAATGCTTTCTTGGTCATATATAAGGTAACAAAAATGCTTCCGACACTTCTTTATTATAACTTTTCAGCATGCTGCAGACTTCTGTACAGCACAGCTTAAAGACATAGGCAAAGTCAGTATCTTTGACTAAACACTTATAAGGTCCCAAAGGCGAGACCTATTGGCTATGCCAATGCTTGTTAACTTTATTCACAGTTAGCAGGGCTCAGCCTTGCAGCCAATCACATTTTTTGTTAGTTACCAAGTGTCACTCGTAGAAGGGGCCTGCGCTCCAGGTCTACACCATGCTCACGCGCAGACACCGCAAGCAAAGAGCGCGGGGTAGTCCATCTTTATCTAGTTACCAGTCCTCCCACAACAGTCGTGCTGGGAACAATCCCTAGAGCTGTGTGGCCTTGCAGCCCCGCCTAAGCCTTTGGAGACCCGGCAGTGCCCGCCTGCCTCCAGCTCCTTTCAGTTAGTACAGACACATCTCCTACAGCTTATCTTCCAATTGCCATCCAAACTAGCGCTTCTTGCTCCTGCCGAGGTGTTCTTCCAGAGCGGTTGCTTTTGCAGTTTGGTGTGGTTTGTACAGAAACATGCTCTAATCATAATCTACAAGCGTCTAGCTAGCAGATGCTCAGACGTGGGACTTGTCACTGTGCGAGTGTAAATGTGCAGTTTCTTGTCTGCGAGCATGCATCCATCAATATCTTATTTTATGTGTGGAAAAAACTAATTTTCAGAAGCGCATTGGTCCGTTCACAGCAGAAAATGTATTTGCTTTTCTTTTCCGTAAAACATGCTGCCCACTAGTATATCAGTGCAACTCCTTAGGTGCTAGTTTAGAGCCACCCTATGGTGCTTATTGCATATGACGCGAGGCACCCGTTACTTTGCCGTATTGAAACGTGCTGCATTAAGAAAAACATTTACTTGGCTAACAATGATTTTTAATATACGCAGCTTTAAAATGGGAAAAAACAATAGGTGGTGTGGCCCAAAAATAACAAATCCTTTCCAGGAGGCGTTGCCGATGTAATTAAGGGTGTGGCTCAAAATGAGTACACTATATTTCTGTGCTTCGCTCAGCATGTCACCTGACTAGTTTTTACAGTTGCATTTGGGAAGATGGCTGCAGAGTAACGCTGCATCTATAGGCCACGCATGCACGTGCAGGTCTGGTGAAATAAGTGTTTGCGGTCCTTGCTGTGCACTCTGCCACTCACCGGCTGGTCTCAGGCAGTCTACACTCCGTGCATCACTCCAGAGGTTGTGTCCTCTCTGCCAGCCTTTGCAGCCCACTCCTCAGGCCGTCCCTCACTCTCCACCAGATGTTAGCCTTCACAGTTGGCCTCTCGCAGACCGGATGCACACGGAGTTAAGGTAAGTCATGGCTTTGAGGGCGGATGGGCTGCTTACTACAGTATTTTACAGGACAGTTACAACCGATCAAGGTACCCCTGTAGTGTGTGTGCATGGTGCACTGCACAAGGTCTGCTGGGAAGGAGACGCAGTTTCTTAACCCCCCTGGGAGGTTCACATTTGGAACATGGACTTGCAACTCACACTCGTCATCAGGGGTTAGTCGCGTTGTCTGCCTCTGATACAGTGAAGATTACAAAACACACTAACTTCTTGCAATGTATTCTCCTCGCACCACTTACTACTGCTGGGTCTCCCGCTGTTGCCAATGTGCAGTCCTCCCTCCTGACACTAACTGCTGCTGTATCTCTGCTTCCAACAAGGTTCACTCCAGCCTTCTGCCACTAACCCTGCTCCTCTTCGGAACCCCCTCTGCACATGGCATTAGCAATCCAATGCTCTACTCTCCTGCACAACCTGTAAACACCATGTCATGTTTGAAGAAAAGGGACGACAACTCTGGCTTTAAGCTGCCCTTGCTTGGTGGCTACACTTCCCCAATTCATGGGGATACCAACCTGGATGCAAGGACTTGCACGCTGTCAGCTGTTTACACAATTACCCCCTCTGTCACACTGACTCAAACACACTTTCACTCTTTCTGTAACACTCGCACGCTTCTCACTCACACTGCTATATATATATATATATATATATATATATATATATACACACACACACACAACCAGCTCCTGCAGTGATGCGGGTCACTGACTCCCTCACATTTTCACTTTCTGCCACATTAATTTTCTGTCACTGCTGTATATACACAAACTTCAGCTTCTGCACTGACGCACGCCACTAACACTCACGCACTCAGTTTTTAGCAATGTATCTCAGTCCGAACAAGTGGGAGCTGCCAGAATGTTTACATTGAATTTACTGCCTTCAAATTGTAAAATGTGGTGGAAATGAATTGCAACTATGGTGACCAAGAAGTCTGATATAATTTGTGCCCTTCATGCGGACTCTATTTATGTGAAATTAATGTATTAGCTTCTAATTTCTGCTGTGAAACTTTTAAGCCGACAACAGTAGCGGCCCTCGTATCCAACGGATTTATAGTGCACGAGCCCCTTGCGTAGTGAGTGTCCTGTCGCAAAGCGCACAAGATCGCTGCATGTTACAATGCACATTACCCCCCTATTAATAACCCTCTGCAGCCCCCGTTCTTCCTAACTAGCGAGTGGGTGATTTCACTATCGCTGTTTTGGCTCTTTATTTGGTTTTATAAACCTTCTGTGCAATACCCGTTAAGAACAAAAAATAATTTACATAAAGCACAGGATGGTTAATCACTCTTAAAACTGAAACTTAGTTCACCAATTCCAAAGTCAGCTGCTTTACCTGTTGTGTTACTACACTGTAAACAAAAAAAGTAAAAAAACATAATTTCACAAATGCGAGACCTAAATCATTGCAGAAAAATCCTCCTAACCAAAACTCTGTCGATCTCTTTCTTCTAGTTTCTCCTCTCCCTCACTCCTAACTCTGAGTTTATCTCTTTTAAACTAACTTCTATCCTCCAAACTCTCTGTAGATCTCTATGTATGCTATCCCATTACCTCCCACTTCTGTCCTTCTGCAGAACTCTCTGCTCTCCCTCTCTCACACTGCCCCAAACACTGTTCTAAAAGTCTACCCAAACTGTGTTAGCTTTTTATTCAACACAACTGGTCTCCCCATTTCATGCCTCTACCCTAAATGTGCTAAATCGCTAAATATGTATAAAGTCCCAAAGGCGAAACCGATTGCATTGCAAATGCTTGTTGCTTTTATTGTTCCCATGAATGTGATTACGGTCTGTCTTTTGAACGGTGTGACAGAGACAACTTTTAAACAGGCTCTTCTCTGAACATTCTTACAGCTCACACCTTGCTCATAGTACCCCCTCGGCAGGTGTCTCTTAGTGCAAATCTAATTCATTGCTAGTTTCTTGCAGCTGTACCGTAAATTTCCCTTAGTTGCTAACCTTGTAACATTACGTTTTATACCTTTTGTCCTGGCATTTGTCTACATGTAAATCCACGGGCAATTCACATTTTGATGCCAGAACTCTTAAACTCGTCACACGTGTCCGTAGTAAAAAATAATCTGTGATGTTTAGCCACTATACTTTGTTGTCGATTATAGTTATTCTCCAATTGCTTTACTGCCCTTTTGTTCTTAAAGCATGCTTTATTTTCCTGAAGAACCAAAGGGGATAAATACGTGTAATTTCAGAACAAATGCTCATTACTAGTTTCCTCCAACTATATTGGTGTCATTGCTCCTCATCCTGAATTTCAGCTCTCCAGTCACGTGGCGCTGCGATGCATTAGTGACAGAGTTCATCAGCACTAATGCGCGCGCGCAGGTGTGAGGAGCAACCAGAACTGATGAAATAAATGATACTTGTGCGCACAGTCACACGCAAAGGTCATGACCTTATGAACCACCTAGAGATCATTTATGACAATTTAGACATACCCCCATATCAGTAATACCTGTAGCCACTCGACAAAAGACCTTTGGTTGTCTTGCAGCTCTTCATAGCATCTGAAATATACTCGAATCTTGAAGGTTATTGAACTTTATAACAATGTACAGCAATACATATTTGCAAAATGAAGACATCCCACCACATCTTAAACTATTCTTAGATTGTTGGTCTAATGTGAGGCCTTAAGGCTGCAGTTACCTTTCTCGATGGCTGCAAAAAGATTGCAACGCAGCTAGAATAACGAGGTAGTTAATTTTCACAATAATGTGTTTTAAATGGTGAATACAGGATTTTTTCTTTAATCTCATGTTACATGAGGTCAGTTTTGCAAAAGGAGCTAAAAAAAGAACTGAGAATTGATAATTGCCGGTTTTAATGATCTTTATGAGATGATGAATGTTTGTAAAATCTTTCTCTATAGATAAATGGGATGTAAATCATTTCTTATTGGTGGTTTTAATGCATCATAATTGTGTGTGATTCATGAAAATGAGTATTTTAACAGATTTTATTGTATGATTATTTACCCTGTTATGTTTTTTCATTTACGATAAAGGCTGCTAAAGCCACATCATTTTTTTTTTTTTTTTTTAAATGAGCGACGATTGGTCAAAAGGGCTAGAAGTAAGAAATATCTAAGCTGTTCTTTAAATTTTGAAGTACAGTTTATTCACAGAAGCCTTCTAAGATAGATCAGTGAGGGAAGTACTTGAGATGTGTCTGTGAACCTGAAGCTCATGGGCTTGAATCCCAACAGGGTCATCCATTCTCTAAGGGGGGATAAAATGAATACCATCAATTTAAATAATGCTTTTACATTGTTCATTGTTATAAAATGACTAATCGGTCGTATCAGACGGTCTATAGATAACAATTTATTATATGCCTCATGCTTTTTTTTAACTAAAGCAATGTTTAATAAAAACTTTATTTCACTGAAAGCTATCAAATATAAATAAGATTGGCTTCAAATTGTAGTGCCTTGGTGCATTAATATTTGTATTGCGTTCGAAAATGCCTCTAGGAAAATATATTAGCAGGCAGAATTTAAATTATTTAATGCAGATTAGTTCAATCTCTTATATACCTGGCTTTTCTCTGTACTTTAGACTCTTTTCATTTTCCTTCTCACCAAGGTCTGTGTCATGACGCATGATCCCCCTAATGTCCATCCAGTTTGTAAACATTGTTCTGTGCCTAAATCATTTGGTCCTAGTTGATATTTATAAACATCTGGCAAAATGTAAAAAGAACCTTTTTAATGTTTTGTCCAAAGCCTACGTAGGCTCAGAAGAAGACACCCAGATGGTCAGTTGAAATATCTCTTACCGAGTCATTCATGCATGATTGCTTTTGTTTTTGTCTTTAATTCTTTTTGGGAAGTTTTTTGCCTGTTTTAAATTTCTTTGATTATTGAGCCAATGCTGTATTTAAAAAGAGAAGTTTTGATTATTTTGCATATTCACGTTACACTTATAAGATTAAACCAACCATTAACTACCTTGATAGTTTGAGTGTTGTTTTTATGTTATTTATTGTATCCCTTTATTTCATGAGACGCTGGTGAGTCACTAATCATTGCAAGTCACAGCTGCCTGGTTCTTTGCATGGTTGTAAACTGAATAATGTGAATAACGTCGGTTTTCCTTTGCCCTCCCTCCCACAGCTTGCAGATAAAGTCGGAGAAAGCAACAACATGGTATAGCAACTGCTGCCTGAATAGAAGACTGCTCTCCAATTAATTAATTATTTATATAAAAAATAACTTCAAGGAAGAAGCGACACAAAGCTTGCATTGTGCATAAACAATGAAGATGGCTTGTAACGTCTTTTATTGAGAGTTGGATTTTTAAGTGCATTGTCTATGAAATACATCGTTAGGCAAAAGCACGGCAATTGTACTAAGGCATCGAGCCATTGGAAGATTCAGAAAATTAACTGAAGACTAAAACCATGAAAACTCCAAAACCAAGACTTTAAGTACTTTTTGAAAAGTTGCTGAAAGCAGTGAAAAACAGAACTATGATGTCTGTGCCATTTCCTTTTGAAGGTAAAATGGATTACACAGGTTTTTATTTTTTAGAAAAGGCAAAAAACAAGTCCATTAGTGGCAAAAAACCCAAGTACATTACTAATGTTAATGAGGCGTTTATTGTTACAGTGACGCATGGCTATTTTAAGTGTACAAAACATTGCTTGAGTACTAAGCCACAGCAGCGTGTGCTGCTGTGTGCATTCACATTGTGAAAATAAGTGGTTGGAATTTGTTTTTGCTATTAATGGGGGTTTTAGCATTGCAAATCCAGATGTAAATTTTAATCACGGTTGCCTTCAGTCAGTCTTGCTGTCAAGATGCCCTCTAATGGTATAGGTCTTGAACCCATCACGTTTGTGGCTTGTATAATCCTGCAGGGTAGAAGAAAAGTGGCCCATGTTTCTGATTTTGTCATATTGCTGTACAGTAAATTCATGTTTTTTAGGTGGGAGGACTTCATTATAATTTCTGGTTGAACAAGAAGCAATTTATGATGTTACTAATTCTTATCTTATTTAAAGCTCAGGTTATTTTGTGTTTAGTTTTACTTGTTGCTTAGTCACAAGACATTTTGGGATTATTTAAATGAAGATCGATGGAAAAACCTTATTGCAAAAGGAAAAGTTGGTTGTTACTTACGAGCACTAAACTGTTTCCCATTTGTATTATCGTGCAGTGTTAGGAAGCTTTAAAATCGTACACGGTAAGAAATATTTTGTGTAAGTATCATTAAAATTGCTGTGGATGCTTGTCGACAGATGGGGTGATAGAAATCGGGGCTATTGTAATAAGTTCCAGTTGTTTGATTCCATCCCCCTTTTATTTTCATAGTGCCTTTCAGTACATATAACTTCCACCGTTTAGGAATAGCAAATATCATATTAAACCTTCAAGTTAATAAAGCACTTTTGTAGTCCACATTCACTGTCACCTGCACATAGGTGTTTACGGCAATTTCTATCTGTTTGTGGCTTCAATCAGCTAAAGTTGCAAATGTGAATGGCTAACTTAAAACACAACGTTTCCCGTTTTAGAAATATATTTGCAGTTTTTAGAGGTAAACCGTATTCTTATACACATGACCGGCTCAGAATCACTTAATGGATGGTCCTGTAGATATCCGGACAATTTGACATACTAAAGTGGTTTCCTTCTGTTTATGAATCGTATAAATTACAAAGCCTGTCCAACATATGCTGTAGAAAGGTGCAATGTTTCGAAATGTTGTGAATTGTTATCCAATATTATTTTTCTCTTCAGAGTGCAGATCAAAACAGCATCAGTAAAAATGGAGCAATATGTGTCTGTAATGTTTGTGACGAGCACAACTTGTGGAGGTGTTTGAAATGATTTTACTAGGCATTCTGAAACTGGTGTATTATAGTTAAAGAAAAAGAATTGCTGATGAAATATGAACTGGAAATGGATCTTCTTATGGAAGACTTTCTTAGAATAAGCTGGCTGTTGTGAAGAAGATTTTCTTGCAAGGTGTAAACCTGAAACAAAGATTCGCCTGTTCAGGAACAGTAAAAGACTGTGTCACTTAAAAGGTGCTAACTACATTTTATTGGCCGTGTTACTTTCTCCTTTGCTTTCAAGTTAATTCACTAGATGAATTAGAGGAGAAGGTCAAGTGGAAAATAGTGTTTTGCACATTCCAGTGCCTCAGTTGTTACAATGACGAGGGATACCTACTTTCTTCCACTGAACCCTCCCCACACTCCACCCAGGTAAGTAAGAATTGTAAAAGACATGATGGTACTGGGTACTTGGGCATCAGTTCTGTCTTATTCTTGCTTTCTTTGGAAACTGTGAATCTCTCTTAAAGTCTGTTTAGGAATGTTTGCCGGACTGTGGTAGCTTAAGATAGCTGAATTTGTCTCGAAAATATAGGTAAAAGATCAGAGCAAATCTTTATTGCTATCACGTCTTAATTTCTTGTCTCACAAGCTATCTGTGATTGATCATATACTATGTAATTTGGAATTTGGTAGTTTCCAACCATCAACTCATTTTTTTGAGGGTTAGAAATATGTTCTTCGTGTATCTGTATGATGAACCTTGCTTTTAGTAAATATCGTTACTTTAATACTACAGCTGGTAGGAGTAGCACTAATGAACCAGACCCGTTTGATGCCATTATCGACAAGAGGGAGTGCAGTACTTAAGACCTAATGCATATGATGCTGTTTATGACTCTGCCTTTGATGAACTCGGAATATTAATAATTTCCAAAAGTTATGCATTAGAGGGAGATAAGGAAGGGTGGAATTTAAAATGAATGCATAGCATCAATAAATAATAAAGTTAAAATACAGATATAATCTTTCAAAAACAGCTAAACGTGTAGTGTTTGCTGTGGTCCTTAAGCACACTCTTTGTTACCTATTCAAGGCATAGCATTAACTCTAAGCAGCAACTGTGGTTCTGAATTGCTTTTATTGTCTCACTGCCAGGTCAACAGCGTGTACAACTGAATGTTGTGGGCACAGTTCTTCTGCTAATTGGAAGTGTAGTACGATCATAAATGACCACAGCTGCTCTGTGGTGATCACGTTATTGTAATCTCTTGTACAGGAAGCACTCCCCTATATTGAGAATATCCCACAAGGGAACCCTTGCCCCCTAGAGAAGCACAGCAATTAGTACTGACAATACATGTCAATGGGAAAGGTCAAACTACTATTTAGCTTGAAGCTTTAGCGATTTTCAGATTTGTTCTGTTACTAAAACCCACATGGAATGCCACTTGTTTTTCTGATCTCTTTTTTTACGATATGTTGCATTTATTTTTTGATTTTTCTGATAATAGTTGCACAAAGTCAAACTGTTATGGCCATACTGTAAATGAATGTGTCATATCTTTACTGAATAAATGGATACTTTTTGTAACCGGCTTGTGCTCCAAATGTATCTTTTTTTTTTTGTCTGTTATTCTTACGTTATGGTTCTTCTGTGAAGTAAATGTACAACCTTTTGGCGTAGGTGGTTCGTATATGTAAAAGTGACTAAAGGTTTTGAGGGAAATACAAAAACAAGACTTGATTCCAGCGCTCACTGATTAGCTGGTTCCTGACTTATTTAAACCCATTTAGCACTGATGGGTACATGTAAATGATCGTCTCTCAAAATTTCATATGCAACTACAGTACACTAAGCTTTCAGGTACCTACAAGAAATAATTTTAAATACAATAAATCTTAATAGGAAATGTTAACGCAGTCCTTTGGTCCAACACACCGAATGTCTTTATTTAAAATAGAAAAATAAATCCAATATGCCTTTACATAGTCTGTTGAAAAAATCAATTATATTTTAAAATTAAAATTTGATGACAGTTTGTTAACTTTTTCAAACTGATGAGAATTGCACCCCTTGTGAGACAGTACACATTTTTTTATTTTTTTATTCAGCCAATTTGTATTGCGACAAAGAAGGTAATCACAGGTTGGGTATCAAGTATACACATCAGAACAGCTCTTGATGAGCTAACAATGACATGGAATATGCAATTATGATATAGTACATTTGGGCATGTTTCAGTATCAGTAACAAGGGATCAAATTGAAGAGTACATAAGAAGCAGTGAGCTAAGTGGTCCTGAGTACAACGCATTTGAACAGTAAACACTAAATAAACGAAAAAAGAGTGTTATGGGTGAAAGCAAGGGGAGGAAGGAGAGAGCAAGAAAGGGAAAGAGGGAGCAGGAGGGGGGGATATTAGTAATGATTGCAACATTGGTAGGTCTATTCAGAGATATTGGCGGTACGATGGTAACCCTGTGGATAGGTGCAAATGAGAGGTGCCATGGGCATAGGGCACTTTTTCGGGGTCCACCTTCTGTATTATCAAGGGCGTTTTATAGGGAGCGAGTGTAGGATGAGCTGTATAATTTCTTAAATACGATGTTGTCTGTGCTTCAGGTGAAGCACAAGATATTCCTCCATTTGTTAAAGGTATCTCTACGGAGGATTTCCAATCAGAAGGGATTGCCTTTGCACCCAGGGCTAGCATAGAGTCCAGCAGAAGTAGGTCCAGAGGAGGAAGGGCAATATTGTGAGGGTGTGCGGCCACAGCTAGCGTTATGGTGAGGAACGATAGTGTGAGCAAGGCCTTAAAAATATCCTTAACTGTCTGTTGGATTTTGATCCGTAGTGGTTGAACTATTTTGCATTTGAAAAACACATGTTCGAGAGAGCCGGGAGATACCCTACAGCGGCAACAGTTATCCGATGGTAAGAGCCCGAGGTTAAGTAGTCTGGAAGGGGTCCAGTGAGTTTTGTTTATTGTCTAGAATCTTGATTGTGCGATTATCGGAGTGATTTTAGCCATAAAGGGAGAGTGCCAGATTCTATACCAGGTGGTGTCCGAGAAGGGTGGAGTTATCTCTTCTGGGATGTATGGGGACCATTTCTTTTTCAGGTTTCTATGGTTATGTAGTCTAGGTGGTTCGAGCAGTTTATATATGTGGGAAGCGGAGTGACCAATCCTTTTAAGGTTGGGAAGTAGGTTGGGCAAATCTGGGGTATGTGGTTTCAATAGTTTCCTTACAGCCCCTTTCAGTGTCGGGAAATTATAAAATTCAATGGGAGGGAAGTCATATAGTGAACTCAGGTCTGCAAAGGAGATGGGGTTCAAGTGTGTGCCCAAGCGCCAATGGAATTAATGCCTCTGTTAGACCACTGTTCCCAGAACACGGTTTTCCCCTCCAACTTGATTCTGTGGTTTTGCCAGAGAGAAGCAACATGAGTCAGCATGACAGTTGTTTAGGGTTTTATTAACCAGGAGAAGGGCAGAGTTTGTGTCTGCGAAAGTGGCAAGGGAGTGGGTAAGAGGTAGGTTCAATATGCCACGGATGTTGGGGATGGAGCATAAGGGAAGGGGGGGGATACTAACGTGGATTCGATTTTGAGCCAGAGTGGAAATTGATCGTCCGCCTCCCTAAACCACCAACTGCCCTGTGAAGCCAGAAAGGCTTGCTGATATCTTGGAAACTCGGGCAGGTTGAGACCACCTCTTGATTTGGTCAGTTTGAGGATAGGACTGGCTATCCTACTTATCTTCCCCTTTTCAAAGGAAATTCGAAATTTGCTTGTCCACATTTTTAGAGGGGAGGGTGGGAGATTCATGGGAAGCGTACTTGAGAGAAAGTTGATCAAAGGTGCGATCATCATTTTGGTCGTATCAGCTCTACCCCACCATGTAATGTGTTTTGGGGACCAGACATTTAATAGCGCTTTAATTTTGTTTTATTTTCATTAATCGCAGTTGAGGTGCTTCGGTCCTTGCCAAACCAAATACCGAGGTATTTGACTGCGTGGTCCACGTTAAATTGTGGTCAGTTTTAGAAAAAATGAGTGTAGAACCAAACATTATACATTTTCTTAAACGTTTTTATTGCGACGCCAAGGCCACGGTGCGATATGGTATGAAGGGCGAGCGCTCAGAAGCCTTCCCGATTAGGAGCTGAGTCAGACAGGGGTGTGTTCTGGCTCCGTTCCTTTTTAATCTGTATATAAATGGGTTAGGCGAGGCTCTTCTAAAGGATAATCAGGATTTCCCTACAGTAGCCGGTCGCCCAATTCCAGCACTGTTATACGCGGACGACGCGGTTCTAATGTCCCGTACTCAAATTGGCCTTCAGCGTGTGCTGAATGGCTTTTCCCATTTTATGAATAATTTAGGCTTAAGAGTCAATATTTCTAAGACGTTTATAATGTATTGTGGCAAGGGTATCGTGAAACGTAAGGACATGTTTTTAGAGGGTCAGAAAATCGGGGTTACAACTAAATTTCCATACCTAGGTATTCTTTTTGCTAATAATGACACGTGGTCACATGCAGTTTCTGCTAGAAAATTGGCATTTGTACGTACAACTTCTGCATTAACTGCCTTTGCTAGGAGACTAGGCAAAAGACCACCTGTTGAGCTTTTAAAAATCTATAAAGCCAAGTGTGTGTCTGTGGCAACTTATGGGAGTGGAGTTTGGGGCTTTGCAGAATTAACACCTATTCAAAGGGTGGAAAATTCATTTTTAAAATATATTTTATCAGTACCAGCCGGTTCCTCTACGTATGTTTGTCATGCCGAATTGGGTCTGTCATATATTTCTGACTCAATTAAGCTTGAACCTGTATTGTTGTGGCATAGACTGTGGCTTAAAGATGAAGCCAAATTGAACCGTGAATTTTTATTACATATTGTGAAATTGGAAGGAGCTTTGAGGATACCGTGGCTTAAATACGTTTTTAACTTTTTTAATGATCTTGGTCATCCAGAATATTTTATTAACCCCAGTACCCTTAGTACTATATCAAGGAAGGAACTAAGACACAAGGGTTTGTCTCTGTTAGATTCTGTGAGATTGTCCACAGAGATACTGAAACCTACAGTCTTGCATAATCAGATGATTTTAAGTTCTCTTAGAATTCAACCGTATTTAATTGTTGTATCTAGTGCTTATGAAAGGTTTTTATTGACACGCTTTAGGATGGGAACCTTTCATCGCCTTGTGTCTTTTCCCACTACGCATGATTGGTCTCAATGTCTCTTGCCTTGTCCTTGTGATAATGTTTCACTACAGACTACTATTCATGTTGTTCTTTTCTGTAAATATTATTCTGCACTACGGACTCTGTTTTTAAAACCAATTCTTAAACAATATGGTTTATGTCAATGTCGACCTGCCTTTTTAGCTCTACAGTGTTTAGATAATGTATATACTATTTTTAGTGTTTCTAATTATCTGAAAAAAGTCCTTTTTGTCAGAAATCATTTGTCCACAATTTGATTAACTTCCATTGAAAGCTTTCCTAGTTTAATATTTCACGGAATTTTTTTTTTATTGTATAATTGTAATGTTTTTCTTCTGTGCTTTTATGATTGTTTTGTTCAAACAATCGAATAAAGCTTTTCTGATCTGATCTGAGTGCCTCGGGTTGCCATTTCAAGCCGGAGTTACCCAGGATTGAAGGTGTACAATGGATATTCAGGGGAAAGACCTCTGTTTTTGAGTGATTAAGTGTATAGCCGGATACACATGAAAATGTCTCGATTTCTGTCATGATGTGGGGGATGGCTATATCTGCCTCTTCTGTAAAGATAAGGACATCATTGGCGTAGACTGCCACCAGTTGTCTGCCAGATTGAAAATGAACACTGCTGATGTTATGATTTTGTTTAAGGGAGGAGAGTAGGGGTTCGATGACCAGTAAGAATAAAAGTGGAGAGAGAGGACACCCCGTCTAGTACCTTGAACTAGAGATAAGGAGCTTGACAGGTGTCCATTGACTCTAACCTTCGCCTCTGGGTTCGCATACAAAGCCATAACCATACAAACAAAGTCCTCACAGAGTTGGAATCTGTGTAATGCTTCCTGATGGAATATCCATGAGACTTTGTTGAAGGCTTTTTCTGCGTCAAGGGCCAACGCAGCGGTTGGAGAGGAGGCTGAGCAAGCTTTATCTAAAGCATGACAAAAAACACAGATGTTATCTATGGCGAGTCTGCCTTTCAAGGAGCCAGTTTGAGATGGGGTGATCAATTTTAATATAAACTTCTCCAGTCTACGAGCGAGAACCTTGGTGTATACTTTGCATTTGATGTTGAGTAGGGAGGTCGGCCTGAAGTTCCTGACTTCTTTGGGTATAACTACTGTTGCAGCTTGTGCGGCCGAACCGGAAACACGACCTGTTAAGGCATATGACTGAAAGAGGGCTAGCAGGGGGTCCGACAAAATGTCATAGAAGGTTTTATAGAATTTCAAAGAATCCATCGGGTCCAGGGGCTTTCCCATATGTAATTGACTTGATAGTGAAACAATCTCCTCAGAAGGGATTGGGGTATTAAGGAGAGATCTGTCCTCTGGGGAGGCTAGAGGAAGGGTGCAAGAGTTCAATTAGGAAGAACATTCTTCCGGGTTGATTATGTTGCTTGGGGTTTATTGGTCAGCATAGAATTTATGGAAGACCTCTAGCATTTCCTGGGGGGCGATGTGTTACGCCAACATTGTTGTTAGTAGCTGAGGTAATCTGTTTTTTTGAGTATTTCAGGTAGTTCTTTGGGGCCTTACCAGCTTGTTTCGAGAGATTGATTTAGAAGCGTTAGCAATGTCTACCCATTTTTGCGCCCTTTTGCTGAGAATCTGGTTATATTCGTATCGTAAGTTGCGTAGTTTGGGGATGTTTAAGGAGCCAGTAGAGTGTCTGATTGATTTGTTCAGTTTTTTAATCACCATTTTAATGAAGGTAAGATATTCATTCAGGAGTTTCTTCTTGGTCGCAGTTAGGTTCATCAGAGAACCTCTAAGACAAGCGTTCAGTGCATCCCATCTGATCATTGCAGAGGTATCGTCAGGTGCATTTTCTTTAAGGAACTGGATTATTGCATTATTGATTTTGGATTTGGAGATCTCATCCCCCAAGAGATCATCGTTAATGTGCCAAATTTTCTATGGGGGGAGATATATCGGAGAGGTCAAGGTCAACCGAAATACATGTGTGATCAGATATCAGTTCAATCTTGGGATTTTGTGCTGAAGGGACAAAGTATTTGTCCACTAAAATGTAGTCTATTCTAGTAGGAGTGTGATAAAGGGATGAGTAGAACATGTATTCACTGCCGGACAGGTTAACCAGCCTCCAAGTGTCTTCTAGGTTGTTGTTTTTGCAGCATAACTTAATTTGTTTGTGCGACTTACCGCCTGGTAATTTGTGAGGGGAGTCTGTCAAGAAAAACCATCCATCGGGAGGTTGAAGTCTCCTCCTAAAATAATCCCAGTTTTCTCTGGGATTTCTGAAAGACCAACATGGAGTCAGAGAGAACCAGGACAAAAAATATGATAGCCATATTTGTGGGGGGCGGGGGGTGTTGATCTCGGGTATAAGAGGGAACTAAAAAAATCCTAGCCGGCGCCCTCGATTAGGACCATTGTATGTACAATGTGGGTGCCACTATTGATGCAAAAGGATCAAAGGCATAAGGTGTAAGCTAATATAGGCAAGACAACGTCGAAATCCTATAGTGGCCGAACAAAGTGTTGTATGGCTCGACAGGGGGAGAGGGAGTGCGGAGCATTAACCACCCATAAAGGAGTAACTGGATATTAAAGCGGCCTGGACAAGATTCTATAGATACTACATAAACTGTGTTATCAAAACATTGCTGAATAACTTTAGAGTGGTTGCAGATACAACGGCTGATGATGCAGAGGTGATGTAACCAAGCTACAATTAAGGTGAGGATGCCGTTGGATACACAAAATTAAATGACTGGATAATGAAGAAGACTGTGTCAGACATCCATTCCTGTTAGGGTGGAAGTGTCCAAGAATTTTGTAGGTCCGATGAAGAACTGAAGAATAGTGCCTTGCAATTGAAGAAGATACAAAATTTAGCTGTACCAGCAAACGAGAATGGGATATTACGATCTCGTAGAGCTTGAAGTAGTGCCAGGAAGCCTTTCCTGGTAGAGACCGTCTCTTTCGAGTAATCCTGAGTAATTGAGATGTATGACCCATTCTATTGGATTTGCTGTGCTTTCTTCATGTGGTTGAGAATCACTTCAATGTGGCGATAGCGTAAAGGTCTGAAAATCGTCACTCTAGGTCTTGTGGGGTTTCCAGCACTGCGAGAGGTTAAATTTGGAGCTTTACCAGATGGGATTCTATAGGCTGTCATTAACATCTCTACTCAGCGGCTATAACAAATTTAACCTCTCTGTAAAATATAATATTTGCATTTGCTTTACTGCTCCCAAATCTAAGTCATATTAGTTTATCCTTTGGGCTTCTAAATACATACTCAGTTGGAAATAATAATTTGGCCTGCTCTTGCATAATTAACCTGCCATCTCTGATAAAGTTCATCTAAGAAGCAAGTTTTCTTTTTGTATTTTCAGAGCTGGAGATTATGGTTTTCAGCTCAATCAAATTGATGCAACACTTTTTCTTAAAACAAGTTCTGTGCAGGTTCGCATATCGGATGGCTAACAAGAACTGATGATGATGCCTGACATTTTAGTAGGTGGCATGACCAAATAAATTACAAAGCAAATACATTTATGCATTAATTTCCCATTCATGTTTAACGTTCATTTTTACATATTTCTTCATCTTGTATTTCATAGGAGTTCTAGTAGAGCCTTGAATTTCTAGGCATCAGGGATTTCTAAAGTGAGGTATGATGTAAGTTTCTTTTTAAACTCTGTAACTGAGGTTGTGCTTCTGGAGTGGGTGAGTCAAGCGGGTCAACATATCAGAACCTTGAAGGATTGACTTGGGGGTGGTTGGCTACTGAAAAAAGATGAGCTTTGGCTGAGTGAAGGTTTCTTGGTGGAATGTGATATGTGGGTTGTGGCATAGGTTAAGACTGTCTTATGGATGGCATTGAACAAACACAAGAGTCAGAAGTTTGAATTTTGCACTGTATTTGGCAGACAGTCATTCTGCTTGGTGATGCTGTAAAGAGAGGATTGTCTTGGTAAGTGATAAAGTGCGCATGCAGAAATGTAGGACCTTTGTCAAGAGAAAAGAAGGTTTATTTGGGAAGTTCAATTAGTAGGGTGCTGCAGTAGTCCAACTTATTGAATGCTAGAGTAACAGTATGGATCTTAGTTGTATGGTAGATGAGGTGTTGCCAGATTTTTTAGATTCAGAGCAGCTGAAAGCTTTCTGCCACAAAGTGCTGGTGAACTATTCAATTCTTGAATTACAGTTAAGTTGAAACCCAAGGTTCTGGATACTGGTGCGGCATTGAAATTGTCAGGTGGGAGCAAGAAATGGGAGTGCATTGACATAAGTGGGCATGTGACAGGCACATAGATTTTGTTTCTACTTGTTTTCCTAAATGCAGCATTATGGAGTATATTGGCATCCAAAGAATGGCCAACACACAGTCAAAAATTATAGCTTGTATTAGAGGTAAGCAAGTTGGGTGAGAGAGAGTTTTTGGTGTCATCTGTATATCAATTATATGGGAATCCAAAAGAGGGAATTGTGTCACCAAAGGAGGTGGTGTTGTGCAAGAAGGATGGAAGATCCATTATTGAGCTTTGAAGTAAAGACAATTCAAGGGTGAGATTGAGAAGCACCAAGAAACTGAAACCGAGCATGTTGATGAGAACCAATCAAGAGGTTTGATCACAATGCCAGTGGATGCAAGTGTCAAGTGCTTGGTATAGTCGGCAACAGTATCAAACTCGACTTAGATTTAGAGTAGAATGAGGATAGAGAGGTGGATGTAGTGCGCAATGGTCAGGAAGTTAGACTGTTGCGGTCCTTTTCACAGCAGAGGCCCGTGCAGGTAAGAGCATTGTTGAGGTGGGGCCGGGTGGGGAGGGGGATTTTGACACACAACAACAAGGGAAAATTAATTATTTAATTTCCCTTGTGGTCGTCTGCCGCCCGGCCCCACCGCTCTTACCTGCACAGGCCGCTGCTGCCTTTCCATGGCATTAAGTTTGCAAAAAGCTTCAATTCAGAGTTAAATATGTAGAAAGAAGACAAATAGTGGATGAGGTAGCTGAACACTAGGTGTTCATTTAATTGGATGGCAGTTAGATGAGGACGAGCAGTGTGCATTCATTTGACAGTACAGTGACTTTAAACAAAGCATTTTGTTGAAGCTAACTTTAAACAGTCTAAATACCAGCTGTCTGCAGTATGGAATTATTTAAATATAGTGCATGCTGTAATTACAAATTTTTGTATGCCCCTGCATTACGAAATATCACATCTGAATTAAAATTATTAATAAGACTTTTTCAATGTCTGAGAACAGCCATTATATACAGGCATCTTTATAGTTTTCATTGGTATAGCTGAAAAAGATTTACCACTTTTCTCCTGGACTGATTTACCCAATTGGTTTATTCATCATGACTTTTTCTTGAAGTGATGGCCAACCGGTTATCCTTGATATAGCCGTCTTGGATGCATATCTCCACACAGTCAACACTACGTTAGCCGTTGCAAAACCATACAGGAGAGTATGTAACAGACAGTGGCCTTCCTTCATCATTCTTCCCATTAAAATATCTAAGATGGATTGTGCATCAGTGCTCCTGGAATTAATGAACCCTGCTAGAAAGGACTAAATGGTAGAAGGTCTTGGTTTTACACGTTCAGGGAGAAGAGTGGTACTTGCTGTTAAGTAAGAGATACCATGATTCAGTGTGATGGAGATTATTGGTAAGTATTCGGACGACTGCTACTTTGTTCTTATTTTTCATCCCACACTTAGTACATGATGGTATTAAAAATTGACCCGTAGTCAGTAAGACTCTAACGCATTTATTGCCCCAAAATAAAAACTCACCCCGTTATTGCTACACAGACTGAAGCACGCAGGTGGCAAAGACATCTGAGTAAGAAACCATTGTAGCCTACATGAGCTCCATTATTTTTCATAAAGACAGTTTACAGCAATCCAGATTTTATTTTATTGCCACAATCAGCCTATCTACCCCTAAGACTGCCATATCCCACACATGTGAAACATGATTTGTGGATGGCATGGATGGCAAATCTTTCATGCAAGTTACTAAAGAAAGATTGCTTTGGGCAGTGGATTTGGATGTTGATTACCTCTGTAAGGTAACCAGTTCAGGCACCTTGTGAACCAGGGTAACTGCTATCAGAATCCACATGCTCACGCTTGTCTCATAGGTCTGCTTCTCTTTGTTACATGTACTACAGGTAACAAAGAGATACTGACACTGTTTGCTCCAAACAACCCCACAAGACTGGAATCCCATCAATGCAATATAGAAGCTCATGTGAAAAACTTGTATCTGGAAAAAGGCTGCCTGCTGCCAACCCCATAAACGCAGCCAACCCTGCACTGCGCAGGGCCTTCAATCATGCACAACATGGGTTGGCCACAGGGGGGGGGCACTTGCCCTCCCCCCCCCGACTTGTGCTCAAAGTCCTCATGCCCTAGGATACCCCAGAGACCTCCTACAGATCAGTGGAAAGCAGAGCCAATAATGACATTTTTTGTTTTGCAAAATGAAATGGCTCAAAATGTGGGGTTATGGCATAAGCATGGAGTAAATATGGGAGTGATTGGAAATGTATATGGATTAGTAGGTGACATTTCAAATGCCCTAGCAGCAGTTGCTATCTATAATTTGGCCACATGGATACTAAAAGAGAGCTTACAGAAACAACTACTAGAATACTACTATAAATACCAACAAAAATAAAAGGCAAGATGAAGGCATCTTGGAAACCCCTGTAAATCGGTGGTTTTCCAGCCCTGTCAAACTCGTGGTAAGTTGGGGAAATTGTGATATTTCCAATGACAGAACCTCAGTGAGGTCCTCTATGGGAAAGCTTCTACTGGCAGCTCATGTGTCACAGTACACAGGCTCCTATCGGAAGGCCTGCCTTATTTATGACGGCCCTTACAATGCTTTTTTTCCTAATGGGTATTTGATGGCAAGCACACCAGTCATACACCAAAAACAAAACAGTTGTATCCACATGCAGGATGAAAATTCCCTGTGCATCTGGACCATTTCTTTTCTTTTTTCCCCTACAGAAAAACTCATGCTCTGGGTTTCTTTCTGCATGACAAAAACCAATACTGACCTGCTTCTATGATATGGCAGCTATCTGATATTCAAGTTTTTCAGAAAATGCTTCTGCCACACCAGCAGGAGCGTTGGAACTAAAGTGATCCCTGCAGACAGCACAGCCCCTCCAGGTTTGGCAGGCGGTCTCTGCAGGCAGGGTGAAAATGATTGTCTCTGCCACCTTGGCAGGCACCAAATCACATCTTTAGTATTTTCGTGTGCAACTTCAACTGTCCAAGTTTAAAATAACAAAATATCAGCCAATGAAATGCAGGAATTTGTGGTACCTGGAAGTGAACCCGCATTTGTTTCATCTAGTAGTCTTGCCACCAACATAAAAGGCACAATCCCTTTCGTACAAAACAACTGGTTGTTTGACTGAACCACTCATGCCTTTGCAATGCGTCTGTTACAAGGCATGCGTCTTTACCACAAAATGTTTTACCATGCATATGCCTGTACCACGTGCCTTTACAACCAAAATGTAAGCATTTTACAGGTCAGTATCAACCTTGCATATATATGTGTGTATATGTGAATATATATATATATATATTCACTGAAAAAACCATAGGTTTCAGGGACGTTATAGTTAGTTGGACATTTCACTAGTACAAAACCAGAGAAATTCGCCCGTTATAGTTAGTTGAGCTAACTATAACTCGCGCCTCCGCAATCCACTGCTGAAGACATCACATATTACATCATTCATGACATGGTCAGTGACATCACTGATGACATCTCAAATGACATCACTGATGACATCATCCACGTGATAATCTGATGCACCTCCTCATACCCTAATATAACCTTTGATACACCCACTCTAAAATGCAGACTACCATTTTCGAAACCATAGACACACCAATACCAGTTACTACATACCCACTCACTGATTCCTAGGTCTACACACATGTCCACTCATTCATCCATACAGTTACTCATACATGCAGTCACTCAATACAGCACTATCATATGCACTCATACACCTATACAGACACTTACACACCACCACTCACCCATAGAGTTACTCACACACCTAGTCATTCATGCAAAGAATCAATCACACTCCCATTTACTCACCTACACAGTTATACACACACCACTTCACTTATTCGCACAGATACTAACACATACTTACTCTCTTCTACACTCACTGACACAAACACACTCATCCATACAGCCACTCTCACAATCACTCACTCTCACATATAGTCATTTATATACTACAACACTCACATATACTGCCTTTCACATATGTAGTTACTCACACATGTACCACTGAGACATCCATTCACTCACCAACACACCCATACACACACTCACCCACCCATACAGCCCTTCACAGATGCACTCTTGAACCCATACACCCAGTGAATCACCTACTCAAACATCTAAGCACAGAGTCACACAGCCCCCACCCACCCACAGAGACACTCGGGCACCCATACAGATACTCAGGCAACCAATCAATAACCCATATAGACACTCATGTAGCTACTCACCAACCCATGCAGCCGCTTACACACCAACTGACAGACTAATACAGACATTCACACAGTTTAGTCACTAACCCATGCATTCAGTAAGACGATTAATCACTCACTTATACAGTCAGTCACACACCTACTAAATCATCTATTCAGACACTTATACAACCACTCATTCTTCAATACACCTTGGCATATATATATATATATATATATATAAACATATTTAAACTTTACAGAAGCACATAGTCACTGGATGATGTCATCAGTGATGTCACTGACCGTGTCATGAATGATGTAATATGTGACGTCATCAGCAGTGCATTGCGGGGGCGCGAGTTATAGTTAGCTCAACTAACTATAACGGGCGAATTTCTCTGGTTTTGTACTAGTGAAATGTCCAACTAACTATAAAGTCCCTGAAACCTATGGTTTTTTTCAGTGAATTTCTAAGGTTTTTTAAATGCTAATTTCTAACTATAACATCCCTGAAACCTGTGGTTTTTTCAGTGAATTTCTAAGGTTTTTTAAATGCTAATTTCTAACTACACCTAGATAGGTAAGACATGTGCAGAAAGAGAAAGAAAGGCGCAGAAAGAAGCAAGAGAAGTGCAGAAAGAAGCAAGAGAAGTACAGAAAAAGGCAGGAAAAGTGCAGAAAAAAGCAAGAGAGGTGCAAAAAGAGAAAGAAAGGTGCAGAAAGAAGCAGGAGAAGTGATGAGAGGCATGAGGTGCAGAAAGAAGCAAGAGAAGTGCGGAAAGAAGGAGGCACAGAAAGAAGCAAGAGAGTTGCAAAAAGAAGAGAGTGAGGTGCAGAAAGAGGAAGAAGGGCGCAGAAAGAGGCAAGTGAAGTGCAGAAAGAGGCAAGTGAGGTGCAGAAAGAGGCAAGAGAGGTGCAGAAAGCAGCAAGAGTGGAGTAGAAAGCAAAGAGAGGTGCAGATAGTCAAGAGAGGTGAAGAAAGAGGCAAGAGAGGTGTAGAAAGAGACAAGACGTGCAGAAAGAGGCAAGAGATGTGCAGAAAGAGGCAAGAGGGGTGCAGAAAGAGAGAGCTGCAGAAAGAGTGAAGAGCGGTGTAGAAAGAGGCAAGAGAGGTGCAGAAAGAGGCGAGAGGTGCAGAAAGAGACAAGATGATTACAGAAAGAAGCAAGAGAGATACAGAAAGAAGAGAGTGAGCTGCAGAAAGAACCAAGAGAAGTGCAGAAAGAGGCTTGAGAGGTGCAGAAAGAGGCAAGAGAGGTGCAGAAAGAAGAGCGTAAGCTGCAGAAAGAGGGAAGAGCGGTGCAGAAAGAGGCAAGAGGTGCAGAAAGAAGAGTGAGCTACAGAAAGAGGCAAGAGAGGTGCAGAAAGGCGAGAGGTGCAGAAAGAGGCCAGAGAGGTGCAGAAAGAAGAGAGTGAGCTGCAGAAATAAGCAAGAGAAGTGCAGACAGAGGCAAGAGAGGTGCAGAAAGAGGCAAGAGAGGTGCAGAAAGAGGCAAGAGAGGTGCAGAAAGAGGCAACAGAGGTGCAGATAGAGGCAAGAGAGGTGCAGATAGAGGCAAGAGAGGTGCAGATAGAGGCAAGAGAGGTGCAGATAGAGGCAAGAGAGGTGCAGATAGAGGCAAGAGAGGTGCAGAAAGAGGCAAGAGAGGTGCAGAAAGAGGCAAGAGAGGTGCAGAAAGAGGCAAGAGAGGTGCAGAAAGAGGCAAGAGAGGTGCAGAAAGAAGAGAGTGAGCTGCAGAAAGAGGCAAGAGGTGCAGAAAGAGACAACTAGATTGCTAACATTCTATATTTATTACAAAAGTGTGGCACGCCTGACGTCATCTTGATGTAATCAATACTGTAATACCTAAAGCATTTTCTTTAGAAATTATAGAAATGAGAGGGTCTTATTTGCATAGAAATTATGAGTAGTGCTCTAAAAAACTAAAATGAGGACATATTTTCTGAGTTCTCAAATAGCGACAAAGCACTTTTAAATTATTTGTTATCTTTATGTTTTTTTATCCAGTTGACCACTTGATTAAATGTTACGCTTAGGGCAGAGAATGTGGTGTTTCTTCCAGAGCTGCAGACTTTGCAACTGGGGAACCAAGTTGGAGTTTCTGCTTCAGCTCGACATTCTGTGACTCTGGTCAAATCGCTTAATCTCCCCATGCCTACAACCAAAATGAGTTTGTCCTTGTATGATGTAACCAATGCTCATGTAAAGCACTCCAATATCTGACCAGCCTGCACTATATAAAACTACAAAAAAAACAAAGCATAAAAAGTGTTTTCCACACCTCTGTCATTGGGCTATACGTGGGCTACATCTGGGTGATATTTGTGCTACATTTGGGCTCCTTTTTCTCTGATGGCCATCTTGGGAGACTTCAATTAAATTCATTAATCTTTATTCGATCTGATTTAGAAACATAGATCATAAAAAAGTACATAAATACAGTAAATCCTCTTTCTTAATACAATACAGTGAGAATTAATTAAAACCAGTAGGTAAAAACGGGTGTTACAAAGCCCGGTTCAGAGCAACTTCAGTTTAATCAGAATAGTAAAGTTCAATGTTTCGCAAGATCAATCTCATGTACTTCGTGCAAAATACGCAATAAGGGGTCCAAGTAAGAGCAACGCTCCAATACCTGACCAGTCTGCACTATATAAAACTGCAAAAAAACGAAAAATAAAGTGTTTTGCACACTTCTGTCATTGGGCTATATGTGGGCTACATCTGGGTGATATTTGTGCTACATTTGGGCTCTTTTCTCTGGTGGCCATCTTGGGAGTCTTATTTGTTATCAAGTTTCCTAATTTCCTCATTTACTGCAGTCTCCTCAGTAGGAAATGCTTTCAGTTTTTTACTTTGATTCCATCAAGAAGGCATTTAGATGTCACACATTTGCCATAAATTCAGAATGTTAGCACTCTAGTTGCTCATTAATTCACTGTAGTAAAGCTACTGCTCACCAGGGAGTTAACTGGAAGTCTACTGCTGGTATTGAAAGTGATTGTTTCAGTCTGCATGTCAAAATGTTCTAATGAAATAGAAGAGGATTTGAGATCTCACTTAAAACATACCCTAATTTTTCCTTCTGCAGCACTAACCATAATTTCTATTGCAAAATGAACCCCTCATTTTGTTCCTTTTTAAATTAAATGTTTTAAGTGTTACCAGTTTATTCCAATCAAGATGGCTTCAGGTGTGCCATAATTTTGTCATAAGTAAGACTGTTAGCGCTCTAGTTGTTCTTTAGAACACTCTGGGAAGCTGCAGTAGAACACAAAGGAATCAACTGATAGTCTCTGCCCTTGTTGGATGTACATGTTTTACTGAGAATGTCAGACTTCATTCTCACATGACTGAGAAAGATAATGTGAATTTACAGAAAATATGCTCTCATTTTTGCTTCTGGAGCACCTTCCAAACCTCTATGGGACAAGCATGAGAAAATGGTTTTATCTCAAACATGATTCATGATATCCCAACAGAAGGTTTTTCACAGGGTAAAATCACCTTAGAACACACCACAATTCCTAAAATTAGTATGGTACCATCAACAAATGAATTCTAATGTAACTAAAGTCTGTTATCACCCTTTATAGTTCTCCTTTTCGTGACCCTCAAAATCTTCTATTCAAATGCATTTCAATGGAGTGCTATCATGTATATTGGTCCCAAGATGGCTGCCAGCAATTCCAGGATAAAGTGCTGACAGCCAATCAGATCTCACAATGAGATGTGTGGTTAGGCTCCGCCCAGATATCGATATTTTTTTATTTTTGAATTTCTTAGAAACTACTGAACGGATTGACACCATTTAAAGAAAGGTCGCTTTCTGAACCAAGAGCTACCTTTTTGCCAAATTTGGTGTAATTCCGTTCAGCAGTTCGGGCTTTAGCCGTGTCTAAAGTTTCCTATGGAAATTAACATGGGGAAAATGCGTTTTGGGACCCCCCTTTTTTGTCGGCCCCCGCTTGACGAATCACCCCGAAACTTTCAAGACAGGAGCGGGCCATTAGTTTTGAAAATTTCGCGAAGATTCGTCAAACGGCGCCAAAGATATTGGCAAAAGAAAAACGCTTTTTGAGTAGAAACGAGGTCCTAACTATAACTACCTACTGGCGACCGCCAGTAGGTAATGTATACATATATATATATATATATATATATATATATAGAGAGATACACACACGCATTCATACATGTGTGTGTATATATATCTTACCTTATTAACCCACAACCCCTAAACCCATACCCACCCTAAAAATACCCTTGTCACAAAAAAACCCACACCCACCCTAAACTGTAAAACTACCTACTGGCGACCGCCAGTAGGTAATGTATACATATATATATATATATATATATATAGATACACACACGCATACATACATGTGTGTGTATATATATCTTGCCTTATTAACCCACAAACCCATACCCACCCTAAACCCTAAAAATACCCTTGTCACCCAAAAACACACACCCACCCTAAACCGTAAAAAATACCCTTGCCACCCAAAAACACACACCCACCCTAAACCCTAAAAATACCCTTGCCACCTAGAAAGCATAATCGCCCTAAAAATGCCGTTGCCCTAACACACACACACAATATATATATGTATATATATATATATATATATGACACTTACCTAAGAAATACTTAAATTTTTGTTGTAAAGACATGCGTGATAAACACATATGTGATAAAAATAGGTGTGGTAAAGACGTATGCCTTGTAATGGATGCATGGTAAAGGTAATGTGTTGTAACGGCCGCGTTGTAAAGGCTGCTTCCCAAAACAACTTGAACCTAAGGAAATCCTATCTGCCTATGTGCAATAAGGGAAACAAATCTTTCATATCCTGAGAAATGTCTGAAACATCCGTGTTTCCTTAGAACACCATATGTTTGATAGTGATGCAAGAAACATGGTTGAGTTTTTTCCTTACTGAACAACTGCCTGACCTAGGTTAAGGTTAAACTAGTTGCAAGTCATGTTGCCTTATCGTCTGATGTTTGTCAAGAGTATATCCTTTTCTGAGTGGAATCAGTGGACAAACTGTATTAAAATACGTTGTAACCAAGGTAATCAACTGCCCTTTCTGCAAAAGGATTAAAGTATCACAAACATTTGTTGATAATGAAGATAGTATTACAATTGGCCGCAGAGCAACCTCCACAAAAACAATGATATTGTCGGCAAATCTTCATCATCATACAGGACCTAGTAACTGCTACCTGTGACAAACGAAAAGGTAATAAACAGGATCACAATGACACAAAAATGCATTGGTGAAAGAAAATGTACAGCTGAATAAGTCACAGACCACAGTCGTGCTCACAACTTCTGATGCACCTCACTGTTGACCTTTTGGTTGGTTTTCCTGCTCTGGATTCCCAAAGAATATTTTTAGGTTTTCTGTGAAACAAACAACGTAGAAGGACCACACTACTTTTTCTCCTTATGAACTGGTTAAAGGACAGGGCAGGATAAGGCTTCTCTAACACGACCAAAATAATGTTTTTCCTTTAAAGAACTTTGAGCCCTCCGTGATTCTCCCCCCATGCAGGTGAGCTCCATTCCATAACCTTGCATCACACCAGTTCCTGTTTTTGCATTCATCAGGAGGAGCAGAGTGTTCGACTTCTCTGCGTCTTTCATTTAGTACCACTTTGTTTCCCGGTCTTCACTTCCTAAATGATTCTTGTCGTTTGCTACAAGATTCTAGAAGTGCATTAGTTAGCACCAGTAGTTCTTAAAGGGTGAACTGCATTAGGCCTGCATGCCTTGTCTAGGGAACTGACATTCACTAAGTTCTTGCCATTTCTGTCCTGGATTTCATTTGTAGTCTGCCGCCCTTCCTCACCTGATAAGTCAATGCAATATATGATTCCAAGGTACACCTGTGATTGACTGGATGGGCCAGTTCTTATGAATTCCATGGTGCCTCCTTTACATTTTGATTCCAAGGACCAGCCGGCTCAGGGGATTTCTAGCAGTCATCTACTGGATAATAACTTTTGTAACATAATTTCATGGAATATAGCTGGTTTGGCTAATAAGTTTACGGATCCGGCATGGTTGTGCTTTATCAAAAAATATGACATTATCTGCTTGCAGGAGACCTGGACCATTGATAACACTTATTTTTTAGAGGGTTTCAAGCTTTTTAACATTCCTGCAACCATCTCAAGGGCTGGTCGACCAAAAGGGGGTCTTGCAGTCTGTGTGTCACTTAGGTTAAGAGGTGGTACAGTGGTACTGAATACGGATAACCCGTGTCTTCAGGCGCTAACATTTACTTCAGGGTGGCATAGATTATTGCTTTTGAACTTTTACAATGCCACAACTTCCCTCCCTGAGGTGTGTAATGTCACACGATCATGTTCATTTTTGATGTATTGTATGGCCTTGCCATGTAATACCGGTAATAAAGTCTTGTTAGGGGACTTTAACATGCATTTGTGCAGGGACTTAAGGCGGTTGGGTTCGGGGGCTAGCGAGGATTCCTCTTGTCGACGTGTAGCAGGTGTGCATTTCGAACATAGCAGACAGGGGGAGAAATTAAATGCCATAGCATGTGATTTGGATTTGCAACCACCCATGGGAAAAATGATCCCCAATAGGATGTATCTAATCCCCACCTTCAAAGGGCTAGGCCGTGAACCCTCCATTATTGATTTTATTTTAATCTCCACTCCCCTCTTTTACCTGATCTCTGACTTTTCAATAATAGCCAGTAATTACAGCGACCACAATCCACTGTGCATTAAAGCTAAGTGGTCCATATTTGATTTAAAAAGACGGAGCACTGGAGGAGGGGTTTTGCGGACAACGGATGGAGGGAGATGGCTCAGACGGGGGCAGATCTCCTCAGACTCCTTGTTTGAGTCTCTTTTGGAGATGTGCCAGAGTGAGTTCCAGATTTGTCAGAATGCGGAGGCACAGTCGGATGAGTCTATCATCTGTGCCTTCGAATCTATCTCCAGTTCTGTTGCTAAGCTATTAACAGTCCCTCCCCATGGAGCCCAAAAGGAAAGGGTCCTAGATGGTTTAATCCAGAATACTCGCTTGCTGCTAGGAGACATAAATTAGCTCTGCACGCCACCCCCAGGAACTCCGCGCTAGTTAAAACTCAAAGAAAGCAGTATAAATTAGCCCTCAGCAAACACCGGGAGGCTCTGAAGGAGGAAGCCTGGGGTAATCTCATGGAAGCAACAACTTACAAGTGCAGTGCTAAGTTCTGGAGTATCATTAATAGCCCCCTTTTAGGAGTAGAGGCCGCCAATGTCCTTGATGCAGACATTACAGAGAACGACTGGGTTAGTCATTTCAAGGGCATGTTTAATGGAGCTCCGGCCCTGTCACCTTTACCCGATCATGGTGGCACACCCACAACACTATCAGTAATGGAGGACAAAGTGAGGCGAGGTATCATTGGTATGACACGCAATAAGGCCCCGGGACCCGACGGAATTCCTCCTGTTCTTTATCTGTCGGATGTGGCACTCTGGGCACCAGTGCTTGTTTCTGTAATTAATGCGGTCGCTAGGTTTGGTATCCCTGCTTCATGGGTGACCTCTATCATTGTGCCAGTCTTTAACAAGCATTGGCATAGCCAATAGGTCTCGCCTTTGGGACCTTATATGTGTTTAGCCATGCAACAGTTGATGTTGTTGCACCAAGGATATTGTGCTGGATAACTAAACACTTATAAGGTCCCAAAGGAGAGACCTATTGGCTATGCCAACGCTTGTTTTTAGGTAGAATTAGTTTTTCGGCTAATAATATCAAATGGATCGCAGCAGTGGGACAATGTGCCATTGTTGTCTAATTTGCATATTCACTCATACAAACCTGCTTAGCAAGTGTCCTTCATGCCTGCCTTTTTTTGTACTTTAAAGGTCTCAAGACATACAGAAAGCCCCCGCGAGTGGGTGTGCACAGCGGGGTTCGGGAATTTTTTTTGCTGCCAGTGATTGTTCTAAAGGCAGGCTGAAAGGCGTTTGCTCCCCACTCTATGGCAGGGTGCTGAGCTATGATGACTGATTCTGCTAACGGTGACGCTGTGACGCAGTAATGACTAAGTCCTGAACTCCGAGTCCTGGGGACACTACTTCACAGGAAGTTGTTTCTCAGCACAAAGGGGCTCGACATCCTGGCGATAGTGAATTTGTTTTAGGCCAAAAAACGGAGTTCCTTTCACCTTAGTCTGATTTTTGTTGTCTTTTATATAAACAATGGCCCTGCGTGAATGGCGGTATCGTAGGTTACTTAAAGTGCTTTTAAAACGTCAGCCGGATGCGAAGGCCTGCAGGAAGCCACAGCTCGTGACTTTCAGTATTGGAAAAAGGCACTTGAATTAAACACCTTCTCCTAAGTATCTGTTTTTTCTAACAGGAATACCGCATTTCGTTTCTGTGTACTATTTTGTTGTCTGGTGTAGCTGGGGAGCATCGCAGCAGTGGGGCAATGTGCCATTGTTGCCTAATTTGCATATTCACTCATACAAACCTGCTTAGCAAGTGTCCTTATGCCTGCCTTTTTTTGTACTTTAAAGTCTCAAGACGTACAGAAAGCCCCCGCGAGTGGGTGTGCACAGCGGGGTTCGGGAATTTTTTTCGCTGCCAGTGATTGTTCTAAAGGCAAGCTGAAAGGCGTTTGCTCCCCACTCTATGGCAGGGTGCTGAGCTATGATGACTGATTCTGGTGACGCTGTGATGCAGTAATGACTAAGTCCTGAACTCCGAGTCCTGTGGACACTACTTCACAGGAAGTTGTTTTTCAGCACAAAGGGGCTCGACGTCCTGGCGATTAGTTAATTTGTTTTAGGCCAAAAAACAGAGTTCCTTTCATCTTAGTCTGATTTTTGTCGTCTTTTATATAAACAATGGCCCTGCGTGAATGGCGGTATAGTAGGTTACTTAAAGTGCTTTTAAAACATCAGCCGGATGCGAAGCCCTGCAGAAAGCCACAGCTCGTGACTTTCAGTATTGGAAAAAGGCACTTGAATTAAACACCTCTCCTAAGTATCTGTTTTTTCTAACAGGAATACCGCATTTCGTTTCTGTGTACTATTTTGTTGTCTGGTGTAGCTGGGGAGCATTCAGTGAAACCGGTGATATTGTTGCATGTTTAAAAACAAGCGCGCGCGCCTCGCGCTCGAAATAAAAAAAAAAAACAAGCCCGGCTTCAAAAGTGGTGCGAGCGAAAGTGAAAGCAGCGCGTTTGCACATATGTTTGCAATTAACGTGAGACGCGGCGGGGGAGGGGCGGAGGAGCGTTGAGAAAGCAATCAAGTGAGAGGAAAGCCAGATGGCGCCTGATCGGGCGCTGAAAGCTGGCGGCTGCGCGCGTGCACGCTCGCGTGAACGCAAGCTGATAGCCAGCAAAAGCCTCTGGAAGCACTTTGAAAAGCACACTTACTAAATGTCTCGCAGAGCAGCGCATGCGCTGGCTCAGGCGGGACCTAAAAAGGGGGATAGGGACAGTACCATTTGCTATAGACCCATCTCCCTGTTAGACTCTGTGATAAAAGTGGTCGGGAGGATATTGTTGGGTAGGTTATCGACTTGGGCTACTGACAATAACATCTTTTCGGAGGCCCAATATGGCTTTCGCCCTGGTCGCTCCACAATTGACCAATGTTTGAACCTATTCCTGATAATAAATAAATACACAGTAGCCCGCCAGAGTACCATCTTCTTGGCCTTTATGAATTTGTTTTCCGCATTTGATTGCGTGAACAGATACAAAATATGGCAGATCCTTTCCTCCCTAGGGGTGGACAGGGAGATTCTCCTTTCTACATGACCTCCATCGAGACACCAAGGCGGTCATGCGCTACTCGGCTGGCCTGAAAGTATCCCGCTCGTTCCCCATTAGGGGTGGTGTCCGCCAGGGTTGTATTCTGGCCCCGTTTCTTTTTAACCTTTATATTAGCAATTTAGAGAAAATTCTTCTGGAGACTAGGGCAGATGACCCCCAGGTAGGACGGCGAGGAGACAACGCCGTCCTGATGGCAAGGACTGAGAGGGGCCTGCAAACTCTTTTATCTACATTTGCACAGTTTATTGGAGATCTGGATTTGAGGATTAATAACTCCAAATCATATATCATGCAGGTGGGGGTGCGGCCCAGTAGACCATACAACTTTAAGGTAGGGCTTACCCCGATTCCTAAAACGTCCGCGTTATCCTACCTGGGGGTACTCCTGGATGATAAATTGAAATGGGGGCCACACTCTTCCTCCTATATTCCTGTGTCTGCCATTTCTCTCTCGCTCTCACTTTCTCGTGCAGCCCGTCTCTCTCTGTCTCCAGCGCTCTCTGCAGCCTGTCTCTCCCTCTCTTTACCTCCTCTCTCCCCCGGGTTCCCCATCCGACCCACCCAGCCCGGCAGTCGCCTCAGCAGGTCCCACAGGTTGTTTTCCTCGTGGTCGCAACCATTCTGCACAACGCCTGCTCCCCTCGCAAAGATTTAAATTTCGCGGATGAATTACCATACACTGGTTGCCTGGTAACTAAACGCAAGCCGGGCTAAGAATATGCCAGCTTTTTGTATTCTTATTAATAAAAATGCCACTCTGACACAGCAGCATGACTTTGGCTCACTGCAGCTTCTCTAAACGCCTTCAGAGAATCCCCCCCGACTCCCCATTTAATTACAGATGATCAGTAAAGCTTGAACAGTGAGGCTCTGCTAATCTGTCTCACTAAAAGCAACGCGCAAAATATCGGCGCCCACGAAGTTCCACTTTTAATAACAAACCGGCCGTCTTCTGCTTTCTGGGACCTGCGATCTATGCTGAAAGCGTAAATAATAATAACAGCCTGGCTGCCTGCTGCTTTTTGAGACAGGAGTTCTACGCGGAAAGCGGAAATAATAATAACGACCCGACTGTCGCGTGAGCTCTACGCTAACAGTGTTAATAACAAGCATTAAAAATGCAATAGGTCTCGCCTTTCATTAAGTTAAAGCCATTTGCTTTGCTATACAATACCATTAGCAAAGCAAATGGCTTTAACTTAATCAAAGGCGAAACCTATTGCATTTTCAATGCTTGTTAACTTTGCCACTGGATTGGGGAAAAGACCAGTGGGGGCTCTCCTGGAGCTCTATAGGGCTAAGTGTATGTCAAAGGCTCTTTATGGCAGCGAAATCTGGGGATACGTTGATACAAAGGACATTCAAATAGCGGAAAATAAATTCATGAGACAACTGCTATCTATTCCCCAGGGTACCCCCTCTTTTATTGCCCATGAGGAGTTAGGAATGCCCCATATCATAGATCTGATAGCCTTTTGCCCGGTGTCTCTTTGGTTAAAAATATGGGTTAAGGAGGGGGATTCGTTAAACAAGGCAATCCTTAAAGATTGCCTGGCTCTGGAATATGCATCCAAGGTACCATGGCTTAAATATATAGAAAGGAGTCTCACGAGCCTGGGAAGAGGAGACCTTTTTTCCAACCCCGATGGAACGCGATAGGAAGATCTAGCCCTCCTCAAGAAAGCGTTTAGCGCACGTCAGACCATGTTAAGGGAGGAGAGGGAGGTAATGAACCCAGCGTACGACTCTTTGTCATGTTGAGGACAACAGTGATAGCAGAGCCGTACTTACTGGGTTTCGCGAACTCCTACGATCGATTCCTCCTGACCAGGTTTCGGCTTGATCTCTTTTATCTACTTCTCGCACATGCCAGGGAACCATATAGAGGGCAATCTCTTTTGCCCTGAGGCTGCGATGGTACATCTCCGCAGGACATGGTTCATTTTACAATGTTCTGCCCATTATATGACTTACCTAGAAAATCTTTTTTAATCCCCATTTTGAAACAGGCCAATTTTAGACAAGTTAGGCCCGCTTTTATATTCCTTCAGATGTTGACTGGAAACATTGTTTTTCATGTGTTAAGTTTTTTAAAATCTGTCAGGCTCAGGGCGAGTTGTGATTAACTCGCTTGTTTCTGGTCACCATCTCCGGTTTCATGCATCCTACCAGCAAATAGCTTGCTGACTCATTTAATGGTTTTAAATGCACCACTTAAAGTGTTTTAACTCATTATTTTTAGCGGGTATTATATGTTCGTCTTAGGTGTTTGGGATACTAGCTGCAATACGTACACATAAAATTGTTTATACCTGATCGGCTCTTGTGATTGTATTTATTGTATTATATCACATTATCTTGTATTTTATATTGTGCTTTTATGGTTTCATCAAACATGAAGCCGAATAAGATATTTGAATAGAAATTGAATTGATTCCAAGGTATGCAAACATGATTTGTGTTGTTATCGTTGCTGTCTTTGATTCACTCTTCGTTCCGCCTTGATGGGGTACAAAAAAACTGTCAGGAACTGATGTCATTGAGCAGGTTGGGGGCCTTTTATATACCGGTGATGTCATGTCCAGCAGGCAAAGTCGCAGCTGGAGCTACATGGTGCCACCAGACATAGCTGAAATAATATTGCTAGGAAAGGAATTTTCCCAACCTGTCTGATGCCTAGGGAATATTCTAAAGTTGAGGAATGTGCAGAAAGATTATGTATCCAACAGAAATATCATTATAAATGTTAAGTAATTTTTACATTGGCTCAAAGGAAAATGGTGGTGGTACATCTGTAACAAAGATCATGTATACACTCCTTCCTGCACTTGATCAGCTGAAAGCTCCTTTAAAAGAGCTAGAGAGTAAAGTTCAAGACCAAGCATCATAAGAAAAGTAAGTACATCAAGCAGAAAGAGTTTCAAAACAGACATAGACCTGTTCACGCACCTGCAGAAAGCGGTGCCACTGATTCTGAGGTGCCTTAACCTAGCCTCCTCTGCTCCCATTGAGAATTACTTAGGTGAAAAATTTGGGGGGTTATGTTTTTACAGTTCCGCTTGAGCAGTTGTTCAGTACAGGTTTCACGTTTACAGTTTTCTCCTGATACTCTTTGTTCTCGGTTGGGGTCTGCTTTTCGAGCCCAAGACACTTGTCGTACTCCACCAGTTCTTTATTTGTTATTGACAAATGTACAGGTGCCAACTCTAGTGGTACTTAACATTTACAAATTTACATTAATTTCATATGTGACTTATCCTCATCTGGCATTTCACTTGCTCTGCGTAGCTTTTATGCTAAGTGTGAGGCAGCACTAGACAAAAAGATTCAATTGGCATACTCCTTGGTTTATGGCTGAGCTGCTGTAATTCAAACAAATGGGTCACCAGTCAGAGACTGTGGTGCAAGTCAAAGCGAGATTTAGACACATTTACTTGCAAAAATATAACAAACAGTAGTGCTGAAACAAAATTACTATAATAGGTGTATTAATGAGGCAAGATGATCTACCTCAGAGCTTTGTAAAGAAATCTTTTGATATACTGGCTGTATTAAAATATTGAATGTTTTGTCATGAATTGAGACTCCTTTTTGATCATGTATTGAAATGCAAAAATCATTCCTGTAAGGTCCTTTGTAGGCTCTAAAGGAAATAAATCTAAGAAGGTGCGTCTTTAATGAAAGTGTTAAGGATATATGAGATAATATCCCCAAGCAATATAGTGTGTGTATATTTATGTAGCTAAAACCTACTTGCTCTAGGGATGATGTATTTCCTGCCACAGTGGTTAAAGAAAATATTAGACCGAGAGGCCATTTCAAATTTGATTCATGCCTTTCTGCAACCAGGCATTTATCCTGTCTAAAAAAAGTGTGAGGAAACTATAAAAAAATATGTACTCTTCCATGATTGCAGCCCATGGTCTCCACTATGAAATGTATGTAGATGACACGCAGATCCTCCTAGAGCTGCAACGAGGAGGCCTCTGATACACCTGTATTTATAGCTTACTTAAAGGCAGTAAGAAAATTGATGGCTGTACATCAAATGTGTCTTAATACTAGTAAAACAAAGATTTTGCTCTCGAGTGCTAAGCGGACTGATTTGGGATTTTGGCCTTCTGGCCTGGGAGCACCCCCATGTTAAGAATGTTTGTGTTTTATTTGAATGTCCTCTAACTTTCAGCGATAAGATGGCCACGACCAGTATCATCTGTATTTTTTCTACAGGACCAGGCACCTTATTCCTTTATTCTTTTGATACATGCAGTGTTTTTGTATGATTTCTCTATTGTTCCTCCATAAATTAGAATGTAAGCAATCTTAATAATTCACAAGAAGTTAAAATATTTGTGTGCGGCTTAAAAAAATATAAACACCTGTTAAAACACAACAGAATATTGAGCATCTTGCCTACTAAGGAACCGATTTGTTTTAAAATTGTAGTTATGATCTGGAATTCAGTGCAGTATCACTATCCCAACTAGTATTGATCACTTCCATACTGAGAAGCTTGCCAGGGAACTATATTAATATTTTAAACAAACGAGGGAACCCAAAATTGGCCAGGGACCTTGGGTATGAACCGTTTTAAGGAACAATGGTCCCTAACAAGAAAGTTATACGGTCAAAGCATATAAAAATAGAGATACAATGATGTCTACTTTTTATGTCCTATTGGACTTGATCATTTAATTTACATGGTAAAAGGAAAAACATACAAGTGGGAACATAATTAAACCAAGGACTTCAGGCAAACAAAGAAAGTGCGGCCGAACAATTTTCAACGTACTGGCCACTGATGAACAATTGGCGCAATCTAGCACATATTGCCACAGGCATCCATTCTTTTGTCCTGAAAATGATCCCTGCATTCTTGTAGAGGGATCGAAACGTCGTCGGCTTCTCGCACCTTGACACAACTGTATAAATTTACTAATATGTGCTAGGTTGCGCCAATTGTTCATCAGTGGCCAGTCTGTTGAAATTTGTTCGGCCGCACTTTCTTTGTTTGCCTGAGTTCCTTGGTATAATTATTGTTCCTTAAAACAGGGAACTATATTCAGCATCTGTTTCTTAGTTTGTGAAGTGTGGCTGAGAAGTGTGCCAAGGAACTATATTTAGCATTTGTTTCTAAGTTTGTGAAGTGTGACTGCCGGCTATTACTTGTAGCAGATATGGCATTGTGGAATGCCTTAACATCTAGGTATTTACCACATGCCTCTGATCACTTGTTTTAAATGCAGATTGAAATACTATCTTTTGATGTTGCGGTATTTTAGGAAAAGAGACTGCTGCGCATACTTTTACTGAACATTTTCAGTTGCTTTTAGGGTCTGATATGTTATTTTGTTTGTATTGTCAATATGTGTTTAGTATATGAAGTTTGTGTTTCTAGTATAAACACGATCTATAAATATTAAAACAAAAAACTCTGTAGTAGTGTCCGGATAGCTGGCTAAGTGCTCACCTTCTATGAAGTAGGAACACCTGTGATGCTTGGTGTAGTACGGGAATATCACGATACGACGAATCTAAGTGGAGAGCCCCCTTTTTGCAGGCCTCTCACAAGATTACCTCTCGATCCCGGTGGTTTAGTATCCGAACAATCCGAGGTCCTGTGAGGCGAGAGGGGTGCAGCAGGAAGTGGGTGCTGAGCCAAAGCCCTGTGAGCTCTATGATGAACCGTGGTGAGAGGGCACTGTTCAGGATCCAAGATTTGAGCCAGGTGTCTAGAAAGTGCTCGCGAGCCAAGGCCTCAACTCCTTTAGGAAACCCCACAAAGCAGAGATTGTTTAGTTAGGAACTGTTTTCGGCGTCTTCAGCCATCGCTTCAAGGGTACGAGAGGTGGTGGTCAGCTTGGCCACAGACTTCTTGAGATCCGCAACCTTGTCTTCAAGTTGGGAGATCAGTCCTTCGGCCTTGCACACTATAGCCACACCATTCTGAAGGTCTTGTTGCAGGAGAAACATGTTATCCCAACCTCCCCGACTTTTGCTTCAACCGCCTCATGGGATGTCTGGATAACATGAGGATGGCTGACATATTGGCAGTTTCAAGGCGGTGCTCCACCTCAGAGTCGTTGGGTGATTGGCATGAACTGTCACTGTCATCGCAAATTTATCAATACGTAGTTGTGTATGTGATGTCATGCCCTTGTCCCTCACCATGTTGCAGATGAGGTGGCAGGGTTCCAAGCCATCGATATGCCTGAGACTCTGTCCGGGCACTCAATCCAGTGGGTGCGGGGGCAGTCAAAGGGCCCGGCTCTCATTTAGGGAACCTCCCTAGTGAGGAGACTCCAGCTGGCGGAAAAATCAGGAGCCGTTTGGGCAGACAGAGTCCCAGCTGCAGGGCCAGAGAAAGCAGGGGGAGGACTGCCGGGACCGGTCCCTGATTCTACTCTACTCCACTACAGGAAGGCCAACTGTTTGTAGGGGAGGCTGCTCAGCCTGCTTGCCATCTAATCACGGTGGAAAGCATGAGCAGTCGGGCCTCCCGAGTTGCTGACTCTAGGCAGCGGCTGACCCACAGAGTGCAGCAGGTGAGAGGAGAAGCATTCCACTGCAGTCTCCCTAGCAGAGCCCCCAGCAGGCCCATCACTAAATCAGCGTAGGTGGGCCCGCTATGCGGAAGAGGCACTAGGAGGACCCCGAAGCTGCCAGGAAGAGGGCAAGAACCACCAAACACAGGCTCAACGGAGACATCATAGGTGCAGCCAGGTCCAAGCCAGCGTGGAACACCGCATCTCGCAGCCTGCCGAACTCCCTCGGTGTGGGCGGCGGCTTCTGGAGGCTGCCCGAGCGTCCCACAGCAGCAACAAGGGCCCCCGGTGTCCAGGCCGTGGCTCTTTGCAACTGCGCGTTATAGACACCAGCCCCTCCTTCAGGCCATCGTCCAATTCCACTTAGAGGGCAGCCACCATCTTGGCAGGCCGCCACTTTCTCCCGCCTCCATCGCCATACACAGTGCGCAGGACCCACTCAGTCCAGCCGGGCCACCAGACGATCCCCGGGGGACAACAGGAGTTGAGGTAGGGGCAGAGGATGGCCGCAGCGGGCAGCTGGGAAGTCTGGATCGCGGAGGAGGTCCGAGGCATTTCTAGAATGCGTCCGCCATCTTGGCCTCCTCGGCCATGCCCCATGTGATGCTTGTACCCATGATCCCTTAAAGCATGGCCACAGTTGAAATGAGATGACAGCTATCAGGATTTCTTCGGTGGGGTAGGGGAAACCATAGAAATGAGGAATCAACCAGAAAGTGCAATATTACATGTCCCAGACACGTCAAAAGTGAAAAGGAGCAAGTGCTACTTAAGACCGGTACATCAGTGAGAATAAGCATTCAGGCCCCCTTTACAAGATGGGAGGTAACTGGAGGTGGAATTACCAGAACTGAAGTTAACAGTTCTGTCTGGCAGCTCCACCCATAATATCAGCTGTCACAGTTTTTAGCCCAGAATTACAAGAGTAGTTCCTGCATGCAATTACCCAATGCCATGCCCTTCTGGGCACATTTATTACCCTGGCTGGAGATACTATCTGCAATCAGAAAGAAGTCTCATCAGACAGCAGAGGGGACCGCAGCTAGGAGTCCTTACAGGTGTGCGGGTGCTCCAGTGAAAACGTAAGCCTCCAGAGGACAATTGACCCACTTCTGGGTCTCTGATGATGCAAGGCGATTGGAGCGTGGGGGTCAGAGGTCACAGTGGTACAAAACAGCTGCAAGAGAGATTGTGACTGCAGTGGGTTCTCCCAGGTGCAGCTATTGAGTCCAGCTGCATAGTTTGCCTCAGGTACGGTCTCTGTTGCAGCCCAACCTTTCATGGGTACAGTTTATTTGATGCAGTTTATTTATTTTTTTATTTATAAAGTTTTATATAGCGTGAACCTGACCCTGGAAGGGTATCAGAGCACTTTACAAATGTTACGGTAAATAGAAAACAGTTGCACAGTCCGCTTTGGGCACCACGTCTTTGATACAGTGGCACTGTTCGCTTTGGGCTCAGTTCGTTGTTGCGGTTCTCACTCTGAACCGGTTGTAAGGAGAGACCATGCCCACGCTTCTCAGGGCATGCAGATCACACTCCACAGTATTTCTTTTCTGGCAGACCCACACACCACCAGGAGCCAAGCTGCTTCTGGTTCTCCCTGGACAGTCACACCTCCTGCATGGTTGGCAGGCTCCATCCCTTTATCAGCAAGCACGTTGGCTTCTAGATTCTTCCGGTCAGATGAACAGCTTCTGCCATCAAGACAAGGCTTCAGGTAATGTCCCCTAGACTCTGGGTAGCTGGTTGTCATGTACACACCTGCTCTGGTTGCACAGCAGTCCTCAGAGTACTTTGTGGAGCACACCCTTCCTTGGCCCAAAAGAACTTGGAACAAGTGTGTCAGGCGCTCCCACTTTTATGCTGTCAAAGTAGACAGAAGATGTGGATTCACTGTCTGCACTTTGACAACCACTTTCAATGGTTCTTCTTTGAAGAGCCCTTTCCAGGCTGATCTCCAGACACAGTTTTCATGTAGGTTGGTGCTCCTCGCAGCAGGATAATCTTGGCCTGGAACACCTAAAACAGAGGCACACAGAGGTATGAGCCTTCTGCATCTGAGTATCAACAGCCACGCTGAGCAGAGATCAGGGAAGAGCCTGTAGACTGGCATCAGCAAAAGGGATCCTTTTCCCCTTGAGTAACAGAGCCTGCAGTCCCACCCTTCACTGCCACCATCTACCAAATGGCAGTGCTACAGGAAGACTAATCAACAGCCCCCCAGAAAGCCTAATTTAATATCAAAGGTAGCCTTGTCTCCACTTCAGTGTCTAAGTATCCTTCCTCCAGCTTCAGGAATGTCGGCAATACACTTCCAGTGTCTGGGAAAATAACCTCACATCCACCATGTGCTCAGGAGCAGTCCAGGTGCTTCCCAAATGGACCCCACAGGCAACTATTACTCTGGTGCTCTCAAATGCACAATGCATGTACTTCACAGGCTACATAACACAAACCTTCATAACAGGCACATTGGATATTTGCTGTAGGATCTGGGTTACCACATAGAAGCGGAACTTTACACCAGTGAGCCGGTAGACCTCCGAACCAGTGACGCAGATAAAAAGGTCTGGTCACAACTATGGATTCACAAAACATGGTATGCTGCCACCACTGCTCTGCATACTAAACCCATGATGGGGACAGTAGTTTTTTCTCAGTATAGTAAGGACATACTTGGTGCGCACATCCAGGTCACAGGATAAGTCCAGGATGTCACTCATGTCAAGGGATAGGTCTAGGCCTCTGTGTACACTAAATATAAATATGAATCTAGGGCCTAAGACCAGGATACCAGATGCGGTTGGGCACTCAGGACAAGGAAACACAGTTGTACACTATGCAAGGGACACTCCAGTCCCAACACTGTGGAATTATCACTCTGCAGTTTTTGAAATGGGATCCTTGGTGCTGGAAAGTGTCAGGGAATGAGCATAAAAAAGATTTATGTCCCAGCTGCTCCACATCCCTGGACCTAGCATATGGCAATTCATATCCTTAGATGAGGGTGTGTTATTGTTAGCATATTATTTTCTTGAATTAGAGATTTCTAGCTAAAAAAATCAATGAAGTCGTAGTGAAGACTGATCTGTAGGAAGAGTGCTCGCTAAAACACATTCTTAACATTTTTTAACAGTGCACTTCAAAAGCAGGCAATACCGAAATTCTGTGATTTATAGAAACTAAGGGGCATATTAGCAAGACCGGCGATAAAATTATCGCCGTTTTAGCGGCAGGAAACTGCCGCTAAAACGGCGATAATGGGCTTGCTAATATGCGTTATAGAATTCCAATAGAAGCCCAGGTTAGATGTCCTGCACATCTAACCTGGGCTTCTATTGGAATTCTATAACGCATATTAGCAAGCCCATTATCTTATCGCCGGTCTTGCTAATATGCCCCTAAGTCCTCAATATTCAAGTAAAGGAATGTCCCAGGTGAAGACTCTAGGACTTATTTAAGTAGGTTTTTTTAAGGGATCTTAAAATAGAAATATTTCAAATTAGTTTAAGAAGGAAGGAATATTTTTCTAAAGTCTGCTGTTAGTGTACAAGAGTATGCTATCTTTGGGACTTGCATTGCCTCTATTTGCGAGCTTGGGTTAGCAGCAGGGTATGCATCTTGTAGTAAACGAGAGGAAATGATATTTGAGAATCTCCAATTAAAAAGGTAGAACATCGCCAAGGAAAGAAAATTATTGAATTCTATCTAGTCACAAAACACCTGAGAATCACAAATATAGCGGTAAAAGGCATCAATCTGATCCAACAAGGAAGATCAAGGGAAACAGACAAACAGGGATGAGGGGTTTAGGGGGCATCACTCTAGTAAATGGATTACCAGCCACGGTCCGTGCAGGTAACAGCGGTGGGGCCGTGTAAGGGGGTATTCCGAGGGACGATGCAGAGGGAAAATTAAATAATTAATTTTCCCTCGGCATCGTCCCTCGGAATCCCCCCTTACACGGCATCACCGCTGTTACCTGCACGGACCGCGGCTGTGGATTACGGAGCAAAGAGAGGAATCTCCATCTGTCATGCTAATGCTCTTTAAATTTCCCGACTGATGGTTGACATATGCTTTCAAAAAACAACTAAAGAGTGATGCCAAAAACTATGAGAGGAGAAAGAGAATCAACACAAGGAAAACCGTTATGTTTAAAAGAACCCTCACTCACCAACCTGGTTGGTGACATGCTTCATCATTGGGTCCCCACCAGAGAGGCCGAATGCCTCTCTGGTGTGCTACAACGCCTGGTTACAGCGGAGCTGTTTTTTGTGATTGGTGTAAGTGATAGTGAAAATAAAAGATGCCTCGGTTTATTCCCAAAAAGTTTAATGGTGGAAAACCAGGCAACAGTAAAAACAAATGTGTTGGATGAAACCTGCCCGGCTAAATTGTCCAGGCACATCCAGTGAGAAGTGTATAAAAAAGTGGTCGACATGTTTCTACTTCAATGTGCTTGTTGCAAAGCTTTCATCAGGACCAACCCACCACGGCGGTATGTGCACGCTAAGGCACACCCTAACCTGTGATGGGTATATCAAACAAACTCACGGTTTACCCGATCAGACCTTCAGAACTTTTGAAAGCCGTTATGGATCTGTAAAAACAATCAGACATGAAAACAGACACAAACATATTTGCAGAAATTATATCGTAGCTTAAATATTTGGGCAACGTAATGGTGTTGTGCCTCATGCTGTTTTCGTTGTGCTCTCCAAACAGTAGTGCCAACTGCAAGGAGCGTCATCTGCAGACCCTATATCAGTGGTGACTGAACACCCACACGATGTGCCAATCAGGTGCATGCTAAATGTACTCATTCACCTAATGGCTAGTGCAGAACAATGGCGTGATATTTATTAAAGCACGCTAATCACCAACATTGTGGGGAGTCGTTTTATAAAGACAAAGAACATGACTATACTGTCAGGACGTGAGGCTGGTAAAAACTCACATACACAGTATAAATGGCGATTGTATAGGCAGACTCAAATAACAAGAATAAGCAAGGAAAAATGTACATGGAAAAACCGAGGGCTTACGAGAAGTTATATTAGACTTCACAACATGGGTCCCGGTGGGGGGCGCTTGACATCTGATCAAGCCCTGTAAATAATGAAAGGAAAAATGAGTACAAAATGCACTCACTCGGCCGAACAACGCTACCTCCCCAAAGGGACTCTTCTTCACTTACTTCAATGAAGACCTGCGCCCGTTCCGCACCTACTGATTGCCCTCCGTGGACCCGAATGTTAACTCAGGGTCCGTTGCACTTGGTATAAATACCGGAAGGCCAAACTGGTTTGGTGGTACGTATGCGTGTGACGATCTCAATCACCTGATGAGGAAACGGGCAAAAACTAGACCGCTTACCTCAATACTTGAATAGAATTAGCTGCGCATGCGTGTGTGGGGAACGCTAACTCCCTGTCGGGTAAATGCTTTAGAAACGTTCGTCTCATTAATTCCAAGTGATTAACTAGGGAGTGAAACTTGAGTAGTCTGATGTTATAATCTATTAATAAGATCCCAATTCAATTGATTCAGCAGACGTATATTTGAATTAAGTTTTGGATATCTAGAGTTGTGAGCAGGAGCAGTGTAAAACCCCTAAGATGCATTGGGTTTTACGCTAACTCCCTGTCGAGTTAGAAAAATTAGTCTCATTAATTCCAAGTGTTTTACTAAGGAGTTAGACTTGAGTAGTCTGGGGTTATAATCTAATGATAGGGTCCCAACTAAAATGTTCGGCCAACATGAATATTAGTTATGGTTGGGATATCTAGAGTTATGCACAGGAGCGATGTAAAACCCATAAGGTGCCCCGGGTCATTAGCGTCTCATGACTGAGCCCCAAGGTATATTATCATTCAACCCAAGTAGATTAGTAGAAAGTCTATAGATCCAACGCTGCTCCTTTTCAAACAACATATGGGGCGATTTGTCACCTTGCTTCATTTGTTCAATCACGGTCCAGCGTAAGTCATTGGTAGTGTGATTGAACTGCAAAAAATGTTCCGTGAGTTTCGTGGTGTTCTTACGACAACGGATATTGCTGCGATGTTCACACACCCGTTGTTTGATTTTCCGTGTCGTCATCCCAACATATCTGGAACCGCAGGGGCATGTGATCAAATACACCACATTGGTTGAATTACAATTCGTGTGGGCGCGTTGTATCCATGATTTTCCAGGTTCCAAGTCCAGAGTCTTAGTAGTAGTAGTCAGATGACACACACTACAAGAGCCACATGGATAGTGTCCTGTGACTTTAGGGAGTCCCCAGGCACTGAGGACCGTCGTGCCCTCTTCTGTTCCAACTCTCCTGGGACGGGTATGTACCAGCGTGTCCTTTATACTTCTGGCAGGTTTCATCCAACACATTTGTTTTTACTGTTGCCTGGTTTTCCACCATTAAACTTTTTGGGGAATAAACCGAGGCATCTTTTATTTTCACTATCACTTACACCAATCACAAAAAACCAGCTCCGCTGTAACCAGGCGTTGTAGCACACCAGAGAGGCATTCGGCCTCTCTGGTGGGGACCCAATGATGAAGCATGTCACCAACCAGGTTGGTGAGTGAGGGTTCTTTTTAAACATAACGGTTTTCCTTGTGTTGATTCTCTTTCTCCTCTCATAGTTTTTGGCATCACTCTTTAGTTGTTTTTTTATATTTACCAGGGGGATTAAGAGTGACTCCTTTATCTTCCCTCCCTCTCTTGTTGTTATACTCTGACATATGCTTTCCCCAAGGCTAGGAGACTTCCCCCTTACGTTTGGGAATTTAACTTTACCAGTTTAACTTCAGAGCAGGAGTAAATACCATTTTTAACTGACATCATTTGGGTATTGTTACAGCAAACAAGGGTGAGAGATTTTATTCTGATGGAATTTATGTGCTGGCAAATTCAACTGCTGTGCACATATAGATTATAAGCCCACTTCTGCACAGGGAATGTGAGCCATTTTGGCTTCCCGTTAGCTAAGAGCCAAGGTTTAATCTAAAGAACTCTTTTTGTTTGATAACTCACAAGCATCATGCCAATCTCTTTTATCCTTTGCCTAGTTATAGAACGCTAATTTGTGAGAGCCTTTCATATTTACGATCTACATTGGTTTATGTCTATTTTGCAAATCAAATTGCTAATAAACACATTTTATATTCTGACATTTCAGTAGAATATGAAATGTGTATTTTTGTAACGCCCTGTAGCCCAACTTCATTTTTCACTTAAAACTGAATGTCGGACTTGAGGTCAAATTCTCAAAAAACCCTCTACAAAGAGACAAAAATCTACTCCTACATTTGAGGTTGTTTGGGGGCCTTTTGCACCATTAACCAAATCTTCTCCAAGGGGACTAGGCCAAGCAATGCCGTTCAAAGTGTCACTGTAGAGCACTTGGTAGGTCTCTAATCAGAACATGTCTCTATTGCGACACTTCATTTTATGGGCTTAACTATGTACTATTAATTTATTCTGTGTCTTTACTCTCATTGTAGACAATCATGATGCTAGGCAGTGAGAAAGAGACCATACTCCAGATGTGAGCTGTAATTGAGTTCCCACAAGGCCAAACCAGCCCTCAACCCACAGAGTGAACCCAGTTGCTGTAAGTAATATTTGACTCAATCGGGTGAGAAAGAGATCTCTGGGCAACGAGCCAAACAAGGCTATAGTTAAGATATAAAGAACTCATTAGGGGCCTTTGTGTGGTTTTTGATTGCTTCATTTTTTTGGCTTGTCAGTGGGCTGGGCATTCCACGAATATATCTTGTAATACTCAGACAGTTATCTTTATCAGCTCTTTCATTCAAGGATAAATGACTATAGACATGTCATGATAAACAACCATTAGATCAGCCACTGACTGCTGTCTCCTTTAGCCGTACAATCATCCACATCTGTCGGCTCATTGTCTCTAAAATCTTATTCTGGTCATACTTAATCTCAATAGCAAACCCCTGCATGGACATCAGCAAAGAGGTAATCTTGAAGATGTGTTACTAGGTCGAGTTGGGACACTCAATTAAAAACTGTACTGGTTGATGGAAAGTATTAACAATTACTTTTTCTCACTGGAAAAAAAATAGAAAAACTTTGCAGCACACATACAGGAGATGGCAACAATTTCTCACTTTAGTCTCCTCTCTCTTGACAGTGTCTTGCTTGCATAAGGAATAATCTTATTTTAATGTATTTATTATGATGCAATCACGTGTCAAACTAGCCAATCTATACATATATTTCTTGATATTTATATGTATAATTTAAGCAAGGAGCTCGAAATAGTCTCTTTTCCAACCATTCTACTGCAGCAAACTGCTCAGGATACCTTTCCTTCTTCCAATGTTTCATTATTAGTTTAAGGAGAAGCTGAGTGACCCCTGAATAATTTTCTCCTCTTCTTTAGGGGCCTTTGCAAAGTATGAACCCTTTTTATCAGTTCCTGTTTGTAAGAACATAATCACCACTGATCATTTGGTCTCCAGTCACACAATTATTGATTATTCCATGAGTTGATCGAACTATACCTCTGGGTTCCATGTTTGCTGTAATCTCAGAAAAAGATTACAGAGATGTGAGATTGAGTCAGTATTGCCTCATCAGCACGGGTTTCCTATCCGTATCAGAGGGAATACTGGTTACACCTAGGTTGATAAGCCCACAGTCAAAGGAATCTTTCTAGAATACATCCTGAAAGTCCACGAGCACCTGTTTCAATTGTTACTTTTGAACTTCACTATGTCAGCAGGGTTTCATGGCTTTTCAACCATTTCATTAAAAGACACCGGCCGGAAGGAGCCACGTTGTAGGTCTCCTCCGGTTGAGCTGATGCATCCATTGTAATATTGCTCCAATAAGCTGAATCTGGACTAGTACCCAAAGGTCAATTAAAATGCAGACTCTGATCCGAAATACTACCTTATTTTCCTTGATCTCACACACCACTTCATCGGCCCCACATGAGTAGTGAGACTGGACTGTAAAAATGTCATCTGTAGTATAAGTCAAAAGGACATGTATAGATGTGAAGTGCTGACGCCTGGTGTCCAGTGCAGTCAGAGTCTCTTTTGTCGGTGATGGGCCTGAGGTAAGTTATTATTGATCAGCATCCTTTAAAGCGTCCGATTGAGCTCAGCTGTACAGAAATGGGTGTTTAAATACCCGGTTTTAGGAGATTGGAATCATTATTAATTAATAAAGCTGCTCTGGACATGGTTAGACCGTTACTAATCCAAAAGGTCGTAGTAAACCATTCTAATACCTCTGGCACAATGACATCCAGCCAACAGCTGAGTAATTTTGAATGAGTTATTCATATCAAGAATGTGAATCTGATCCTGGCAAAAGTGAGACATACATTTTGATTAATAGAATATTATATAGTTGAGTAGCATTTCAGAATTTGACTTCCAATTTACACAATATGGGTGCCTCTTATAACACTCTAAAAGGTATGTTGTGCATTTTTGTTTTCAATTGTAATTAATATTATGCATACACTTGTCACTGGGCACAGTATCATGAATACATCTCAGAAGCCCACTTATCTTGACTAAAGGAGAAATCATTGCATGTTGGCTTTTAATCAAGCAAAGTAGTGTCTGTCGGAAGGTGATCAATGGTGAATTGCTAGCAAAACTGAGGAAAGAGTTTACTTGCTGTGAGTCTTGATTTTGAAAAAACTGAAACCTTAGGAGGCTGAATGATTCAGTCCAAGTCCCACGCTTTGAGCAAGTAGCATACTCCTTGCAATGCTCCAAGCATACTCCACAGCATTCTGATAGACACTATGGAGCCTGCTAACAAAGGTGTTTTGAGTACCGGAATTAGCACTGCAATAGGCACAAACAAGTGCTATTTACAAATCTCTGGCCAGAAATCTCTGCCTATACCTGTCCTATTCCTGCAAAAGAAGTGGACAGATCTCCACACATGGAGATATATGTTTGTAGTGAACGTAGAAGGTACAAGGAGAGTGATTGGGAAATGGCAGTTATCTACTATTAAATAGGTGGGGTTATTGGAAATTCAAGTCGGGTTTTAGAGAGGCACATGCAAACACTAATACATACCAACAAAAGAGTAAGAACATTGTTATTTCCAAATGTTACGCCTACATGTACTACAAGAGCACTGCTGAAAAAGTATGTTCAAATCTACTCCAACCATGCTTTGGAGTTATTGGCCACACATAGGCAGTCACTCGCTCTGCAACACACACACATAAAAATCAATGGGGGCCATAAATAGCATTAAAATCTAATAGGAATATAAAAGGAAAATATGTATGAATGTCTGAAAAGGATTTTTATATTTTTTAATTTCTTAAATGAATGAATGAATTTGATTCATGATCAACTACTTAAAATCAATGCATGAAACTACAGACACAGTGTTTCCTGAATACAAAAGTGGAGGTATTAAAACAATACTGTAAAATCTGTCCAGGTTAATATATTTAAAAAAGTAAAAGGAAGAATGTCTCAGAAGTGCAAAGTGCTGCAGACATATTTTAGCGAGCGGCAAAGTGAGCATGGAAAATGCACCTGTGGGTTGGGACTTTTGGCCCTCGAGGGAGGAGAGGTACTTCAGTGGGGTGCTCACATTGAGTCTGGTCCAGTAGCACCCACCAGTGATGATTTGAGAGCTTTTCGGATAGCATCAGTAAATTTCCCAAGCCTTGCTAAGATCGTTGGAGTGTTATTAGAGAAACAGAGATCTGAGGCTTGTCTGCAGATTCTTGCTCCATGGGCCAGAAATAGGGGGACTAACAGGCGATGACGATCAATGGCACGTTTGGGACAACAGCACATAAGTGGAACCAAGATTCTTTACTGTAGTTACACAGTCTGCATGTTCTTGCCTCGCCCTGCCTTTCCCAGCAGGGATTGAAATCCAGGATTGGTAGGGCGAGGAGCCGCATGTATGAGATTATCCTGCGTGTGTGGACTGGGAGAGCTTGATGTAAGTAGGGCTGAGCTTTTCTAGCCGTATAGGATGCATCTGGTGCCTCAAAGGTCGAGCAACAGCGGAGATTTTTTATGTCCACATCTAGGGAGCTCTTCTTGACCAGTGAGTTCACTGTCCTTTTCCAGACTACAAAAGGTATATCAGGGCAATGTAGATCGGTAACTTAATTTTTTTTAGATTGTTGATTGCCTGAGCCAGGTGCGCTTGCCATGGAGAGCCCCCTGCCTCGAATATTACTTTAAGTGGTGTCTTGAGTGTGTTCTCGGGGGTCCGCTGGATCCTGATGTAATATTTTAATAGGTCCCCTTGGCATTCAAGTTCCATTCTCCTGAACATTATTTCCAACTACAGTTAATATAAAATGCATATTGCAGCAAGGTTTCAAACGCATACAACACTCAAGCTACTGCAAGTTGGGGAGAGAGTGAACAGTCAAGACCCCACCACACCCATCAATAGGTGAAACACACTACAACATCTACCAATCACAGACATAAGAAAGCAAGACACAGAGACAATGTATTTCACCATGTCAGTGGATATTTTTGTTGCCTTGCCTCTTACTTCGAAGAACAATTATTTGAGGAGGGAAGAGACAGCTTACAGGAAGTAGATCAACATCTTTGGTATATTCAAGGAAGCAGTTATTGCTACTACTTTTGACCTAATGTGATCCTTGACATGGCTGTAGATTGGGAGTAGGAGCTCAATTCACCTGTAGCACACTCCCAGGCCATACATGTACAAGTCAGAATACTGGCTGCATGGCATTTGATTGCCACTGGATCCTTGTACAGGGACAGTGGAGCCATTATGGGTATCTTAAAGGCAAGCCAATCACAATGCTTGTGGCAGTAACTGAGATGCCTCCTCACATGTGGGCACCAGTTTATTTCCCTGCTACTTTTGGAAGTTCTCCTGCCACATTGATGCTTTCTCTGCTCCAGTGAGGATGTATTGAGGCAGACCATGTAGTTCCTTGTAATGATGAACAACAAAGGAAACTACAAGGAACTGTGTAATCATTAGCAAAGTTCTTCTTAAATGGGACTTGTGTATCTTGGAATCTGCTGCTGTTGTGTGATGTATGTTAGTTAGGGATGTTAAGGGGAAGGGGTAGAGACTAGGGTGTGGGCTGTATTTATGGGAATACAGGGTAAATGTGCGTGGTGGGTCAGGTGTATGGTGTTTTCCCATGTCCCTCCGTTCTGCATTCTCTGCCTTGTTGGCATAGTTCTCCGCCCTGGCAGCAGAGATCTCTGCCGTCCAATGGAGAATACCCCCATCTGGTGTATGGTAGAAATCTGGCTGTAAAATTACTAGTAGTAACTTTAAAGTTTTAATTACTATTGTAGGTGGCTCCATCCTCGTACATGGGGGTGGAGACTCATAACTCTAATATTAGGTGAAGATTCGTGCCCGGAATTGATGAATACCATCTTGGTTGAAATCTCCACCTAGCCAGATATATAGATGTGTGGAGAACACCGTATGTAGATTTACTTGTGTGAATCAAACCCTTTATTACCAGTACCTAGATTAACCCTACTTGATATTCTTCTATCAAGGTGAAGGCAGTGTAACGATTGTTCTCACTGAAATGCATAGGCTTCTTGTTGGGTGGCCGGGTTGACCTTTAAAAACAAAACAAATAGAATCAGAGATTCCCAGGTACCTTGTAGATTACACTAAACTACACTCTGGCTAGGTCTGGAGGCACTCTCTTCTTCTCTGATTTTCCATACACGGTTGATATATATATTTTTTAAACAAGCAGAACTTACAGACTAAGCCATGCTTTTCCATTTGTGTTCATTGTCTTTTTTATTAATTGTATGACTCAGTTATAATTGTTTGAAAAATATTTAGTAAAACGTATTTTTGTAAATGTATTCTCTCTGTGGTTAAGTTAATGCAATATCATTTTTCTTATCATTTTTGTATTAAAAACATGTTAACTATTGTTGACTAACATTACTAATTCAAGTAAAATTCTTCTACTTATATATTATAGAAAAATGATTAAGTTTCAGCACTCTCTTTAGTGCACTTCCCTCAACATCCAATGTCGAAGTTTCATACGAGTGGCCCCTTTAAAGGACGCCTCTACTTTGTAAGGCTCATTCAGGAAATGTCACAATATGTCTTACAACCTAAGCAGACATCGTTACAAATGGGTGAAAGTAAAGGGAAAGTGTTTTTCTCTACCCTGAATGGCCCTTTTAAGTCACGTTTTCTTGCAAAGTGGGCATCAATCTATAGTGTATAGGTGTTTAAAGACTAGACCACAACCATATTTCTTGAATGGCACATTCACGTTCACTGAACGTGCGACCAGTTTCCTGATTAAAGTTCTATTGAAGTCCATTTTATAAGTGTGACTGTAGTGTTCTAAACATATGTTTTCTCATGTGTATATGTATTACTCATGCTTTTCTTACTGATGTTCCATAACGCTCATAGATTGTTACTATGTCATTTATATTATATATGTTCTAATTGGAACCCATCTCTGGTTGCCAGGAAAACGGTCAGTTTCCTCTGAGCCTTCTCCTGAGCAACTGGATTCTTAGCCGTGGGTCCTACCACCTTACTTCTAAGGAAGAAACTTTTTGGGGAAAATCTTATTCTGGTCTTCTTATTGGATTTGTCAGCTTCCCCGATACCCCATCTGGTACCAGGAGTGGGATACGACTCTCAGTCAGTCAGTCAAAATCTTTATTCGGCTGTATGCCAGCCATAAAAGAAAGCATCATAAAATTGTTTCATAAAAATAAAATACAAACAATTAATGATAAGTCCATAGCAATAGCGGTTACAAATAACCCGATGTCAATCTCTTGTAGCAATTTGATCACTGACTGAGAGCTATGATGCCAAAACATAACATTTCAATCAGGTTAATACCAAACACAGAGATGACATCTATATACAAAGTCCTTGTAAGTGTTAACTTCAATTTCCAAAGTTAAGCATTATCATAATATATTTCCACATAAAAGAATCTTAAGTCCTAGGCATGATAATATAATCAGTATACAAAGTAATCATTTTCCAACAATATTCCGATGCTGAACAGCCGTGGAAATATACTTATAAACCATTAAGCAAAGGAATTCATCATTTAAAAGTAGTAGATGATGTAAAGCAGCCCGACACTTTCGAATGTTTAAAAATCGTAAAAGTGGTTTTAAAAAGGCACATCTTGATTTAGTATAGAGTTTACAAAAAAACATAAAATGCAAAGTGCTCTGAACTGACTTTGAGTCACTTGGACACAGATCCAAGTTAGCATCGCAGTGCACATCACGTGGGTATGAGACCAGTAAGTGAGAAGTGCCCATCCTGAACCTTATCAAATAAAACATTTTAGTATGACTGAAATAAAAGGAGAGGTAGGGCGCAATACCTGGGGAGCAAACTAACAAAGAATGGTCAACGACCTTTTTTTTCCCTCTCCAGGTTATCTCTAACCAGATACAAATGAGTTAAAAATTCTCTTTTCGGGGGCGTGGCCGGGCAAGATGGCCGAGCGGACGTAATCCGTCTCGGCTCCCGGACCGCCGGCGAACTCGGAGAGATTCAGGGAGGCTACAGGGGCTAGAGGACCCACGAAAGACTCCTGACGGTAGCGGAGGACACCGGGACCGCTTCAAAGCCTTGTGCGGAGCCCGAGAGAGCCGGATGAAGGCGCGGTGAGACTCGCTCCGGAGCTGCGGTGGGTGCCACAAGATGGTGGCCGCGAAGTGAAGGCGAGGCCTGGGACGATTCAGGGGATACGGCAGCTCCATCAGAGGTCTCTGACGTTCCGATACGGTCTTGTGGGACGCGAGGAGTTGTGGCTGACTGGCGGGGGCCTGTTCGGCTCTCCCGGAGACAAGAGTGAGGAGGCGCGCCTCCCGGCTGGGATGTGCCTGACCCTGACATGGCGGACGGTATGGAGCGCTGAGTTGCTATGAGGGAAAGGCCCGCGAATGCAGGCGGCGGCGATCAAGGCAGGTACTGATGCAACGGCTACCGGGAAACACAAGATCACCCAGTGATTGCCGGGCGCTGGAGGGGACTGGGTGCCGCGTGTGAAAGGGAGAGGAGCCGTGATGCCCTGTGAGTGAGTGATCCTCTGGACTCCATGAGCAATGGTCGGCTAGGAATGAGCCGGAGGTGGGAGAGGGGGCTCTGAGAACGCATCCTTGAAGGCACAGGCCAGAGAACTTTGATCCCCCAAAATGTGGAAAGCGAGGAGGGAGCGCTGTCCTGGGGCAAGAGACAGGGCATGAGGGCAGAAGTGGCGGCAACCAGCGGGAGAGTCAGATATGGCGGCCCTGATATAACTTGAGGAGTTGAGAGGCACAGACAGCGGGCTGAGAGGCTACGGCGTAAGGCTCCAAGGTCCAGCAGACGAGAGGCCAAGTGGAGAGTTGCTGCGTATCAGGGTGGGCTACACGGAGCACGGGGGACTCCTCGAGGAAGCTGGTGTACAGGAGCTCACTGTAAGAACCACAGAAGAGGGTTCAGGGGCCACAACGGTGTGAGAGTGCAAGTTGGGGGATTCCCCCCGGCCGGGGGCACTTGAAGAGTGGAGTGGGCCCACTACAAATTCCGAGGCCTGGGCTAACTGTGGCGGGAAAGAGGAAAGCCTGAGTGAAGCCTGATTGGGAGCACACCGAAGTTCGCAGACAAGAGGCTTCGGGGGAGAGCCGGAGGGGGAGCCGTATGCCTCCCAAGAAGGTGACGTCCAGAGCATCCACGAAAGTCACCGATTTTTTCGCGGGCTCGGATAAACGCAACTCCGACGGCCCCGTAGACACCACTGTGGCCATGGCGATTACGAAGGCAGAGATGATGGCGATGTTCCAGGATTTTAAAGCTGACCTGAGGAAGGATTTGGGCCAGGACATTAAAGCTAGCATGGAACAGCTCCGGTCTGACCTCACAGAAAAATTAACCTCCCTACAAAACGACGTTGACTCGGTGGGCACACGTGTATTAGATTTGGAAGCACATCAGCAGACCCAGGAGAAGCAAACAGCGGAGATCCAGGAAGAAATGCAGGCGCTTAAAGAGCAACTACAGCAATCTCAACTAAAAACAGAGGACCTGGAAAACAGGTCTCGAAGGGACAACGTTCGTATTCGAGACCTGGAAGAAGGAGCGGAGGGACCGGACCTGAATGCGTTCCTGGAGGGACTCTTTGCAGAAATATTGGGCTCACACCCCCCCAAAATTAAGTTGGAACGTGCGCACTGGGTGGGGCCCACACCGCAGGGAGACAAGCGACGACCTCGGGATGTGCTGGTCAAATTTCATTCTTTCAAAGTGAAAGAGGCAGTGCTTGCTGCAGCCAGAGCTTCCGATAAAGTGTCCTTTCAGAACTTTACCTGTGCATTATTTCAGGATCTTGCGCCTGCAACCCTTGCCCGACGACAAGCTTTCCGACCCATCACTACCAAGCTGCGCACGGATAACATCAGGTACAGATGGACCTACCCCTTCGGCCTCAGCTTTGAGTATAGCAATAAACAACAGCATGTCACAGAGCTTCAGAGGGGACTTGAACTCTTGGGCTTGCCTTTGGAAAACTTGGAGTCAACGGAGAACAGAACCTCGGGCTCTCGGGGAGGGGAGCGAAGACCATCCACTTGGGTCATGGGCACACGCAGAGGCCGCCGTTGATGAGAGACTACAATCTGTGGGACGGGTGTCCGGTATAGAAAAGGATGGCTTTGACACGGGTTCCGTTTGTGGCAAGGGGCAATGAGGGGGTGGCCACATTACTCAGAGGACTTGCACAGGAGGGATGTATGAATACGATCATGGATATCAGGGCGGGCTCCAGGGGCTTTCCAGGCAGACTTGAGACTGATGTGAGGGGCCCTTGAATGCTCCAATTGATCACCCGCACCATGGGGAAACGGGAGGAACCCCACGGAGGGAGGCGTGTCAATAGGGTTGAGAGACAATCGAAGCGTACAGTCTATACCCTGGTAGTACTCTATATACAGGTGATATTTGTGAAGCTCCGGGCGACGGCGGGAGGGGACCATGGCCCCACTGCCCTCCCGTATACAGGGGGGCAAGAACCCCCAGGTGGGAGTAATGCCTATGCTTGTTAAAGTTTTTGGTTGGTTTTTAGTTTGTTGTTGTAGTTTTGGGGATTACTTTGGGGTGTTGGGGGGGGGTCCATGGCGGTGGCTTTTTAATGTCCAGGGAGGTAGGTTTCATTCAATCATGCCAAATCACATGCTCACAAAAGGGGGGGGGCTGAGACAGAGGGGGGGAAAAAGAGGTATGAGAGTGCAGGCGATGCCTGGGATGTTGAGATCAGGGTTGTTCCTCGGATGAAATGAAGGTAACTATAGGCACTTGGAATGTAAAGGGCCTCAACTCCCCGCAGAAGCGCCAACGGATATGGAAATATATCCTAGACCATACACTAGACATCATAGCCCTGCAGGAAACCCATTTGACTAGAGCAGATGAGATGCGGCTGCGACACAAGCTCTACCCGATGATATACAGATCCTCAGCGTCAACTAAACACAGGGGGTGGCACTTCTCTTTCACGCGTCAACGAGGTTCCAGCCTCTAGATGTACAACACGATAAGGACGGCCGCTGGGTTATGGTGAAGGGCGCCTCCGGGGACGCCTCTGCACGTTCGTTGCGGTTTATGCACCTAACACGGGCCAGGCTGCTTTCCTACACCACACTCTCGATAAATTGGTGGATTTTGCAGAAGGGTCTTTAGTCCTTATGGGCGATTTTAATTTGACTTGGCAAGGAGATATAGATAGCACCCACACCCATAGAGTAGGGACGAGCTCATTCCCCCCGGACATACGTCAGAAGATTATAGATAGGGGATTATTAGACGCTTGGCGCACGGTCCATCCCACCACCCGGGACTATACTTTTTATTCCCACGTACATAGGACATACTCCCGATTAGATTATGTTTTTCTTAGCCAATCATTACAAGGCGGACTAGAGGATGCAAAAATTTTCCCCCTTTCGATCTCCGACCATAGTCTCTTAGCGGTCTCTTTAGAATGGGGAATAGGGCAAGGGACCTCATCCAGATGGTATTTTCCTCCTGCCGTGACAAGGGACAAAGAGACTTGCTTGAAACTCAGAGAACACATCAAAGACTTTTTTGTCCTGAATCAACCGGAGGACACCTCGGATTATGTTAATTGGGATGCCTTTAAGGCTGTACTCCGTGGGCAGTGTATATCGTTGAATGCGGCTCTGAATAAACGACGAGCAAAAGAGAGGGTGAAATTAGAGGCAGAACTGCAGGCAAGTGAGCAAGAACACAAAGCACGCCCTACCCGACAAACATTACGAGCACTGACGGCTTTAAGAGAGAAACTCCGATCTATCTATTCTAATCGGGCAGAATTTACACTGCTTAAATTGCGTCAACTTTCATACTCACAAGGGAATAAAATTGGCAAGCAGCTAGCTAGGCAACTCAAAGATAAGAGGGTTAAGGAATACATAGGGGGGATACTGGGAGGGCAGGGCAATACCACACATGCAGATGACGAAAAAGCGGCTATTTTTGGGGGCTTTTATGAAAAACTATATTCTGTGGAGCAGCTAGATCTAGAGGCTCAGCGAGACTACCTTAGCAAACTAACGTTCCCACAAGTATCTGCGGTGAATAACGAGAACCTGTCCGCACCTATCTCTGTGGAGGAAGTGATGGCGGCCATTAAAGCACTCAAACTACATAAGGCACCGGGTCCAGATGGCTTCACCGCTCTTTTTTATAAAACCTTTGCGACGGAAATCACCCCACCCCTCACGAGCCTCTTTAATACAATGGCGACGGAGGGGAAGACCACAGGGTCGCTTTCAGAGGCGGTGATTACAGTGATACCCAAACCCGGGAAAGACCACAGCTCCTGCGCTTCTTATCGGCCCATAGCCCTTCTTAATCTCGATGCAAAACTCTATTCCTCTATCTTAGCCCGAAGACTGAATGACATTTTACCAGACCTCATACACCCGGATCAGTCTGGGTTTATAAAGGGACGCCAGACGCATGATAATACGCGTCGTATTATCCACTTAATTGAAAGAGCACATAAGCGTCGGATCCCGGCAATCCTGGTGGGATTAGACGCCGAGAAGGCATTCGACAGGGTAGATTGGGCCTTCCTCTTCAGTACCCCAGAGGCCTTTGGTTTCGCGACCACTTTTATCACCATGTTGCGGGCTAACTCTCAACATCCTCGATCACGGGTGATGGTTAATGGGCAGGCATCAGCCCCATTTGAGCACTCTCGGGGCGCCAGGCAGGGCTGCCCTGTATCGCCATTGTTGTTCACTCTAAGTATTGAACCACTTGCTATCGCAATTCGGACCCATCCGGAGATACACGGGATTCCATTTACCGGCGAACAACACAAAATTTCACTATTCGCAGATGACGTGTTATTGTCACTCACGGATCCAGATACCTCTCTGCCTCCCCTACAGGATGAGTTAGCGAGATTCGAGGCTATAGCAGGCTTTAAAATCAATATGGACAAATCGCAGATACTCAATCTCACTTTGTCAAGCGCTGAAGTGGATAGTCTGAGGCCGCTGACATCTCTCCAATGGGCTACATCCTCTCTGATGTATTTAGGGGTGCGCCTCACCGCGAAAGTAGAAGGGTTATATGTAGCGAATTTCCCCCCTATTTTAACGCAAATCCAAAGTGAACTTACCAAATGGAAGCCCCTTTTCTTGTCTTGGTTGGGCCGCATACATGCGATAAAGATGACACTGCTGCCCAAATTACTCTACCTCTTTCAAGCTCTTCCTATACCAATAGAGGGGGCGTTCTTCAAGCGCGTCAAATCTTTACTTCTCAATTTTGTCTGGCAGGGACGTAGAGCCCGCTTTTCCTTCTCCATCCTTAGACGTTCCAGGGAGGAGGGGGGTGTAGGGCTCCCAGATGCTCAACTATACTACAAAGCTGCACAGCTTAGGGTTCTAGTGGAATGGGTTCAACGCGACTCCGATAAACACTGGCTCCATATGGATCGTAGTGTGACCGGACGGACCATATGGGACCTTATCTGGCGCTCTAAACAGGAGCGACCGCCAAACGTATATCTTAGCACACCTACACGTACTACACTTCAGGTTTGGGATTCGGTGTCTAAGGATGGAAGATGGACTACTTTTCCGTCTCCCTTTACGCCCCTACATTTTAACTCAGCCTTCCCGCCGGGTTTGCAACCTGGCCCGTTTGATGCGTGGAGGGAGGGTGGATGTTTAGCCCTGACACACCTCTTCCACAATTATGACCCCCGCTCTTTTGAAAACTGCAGGAGAGATTTTGGACTGCAAAGTAATGAACACTACCATTATACGCAACTGATGCACTGGGTACAGACACCACACATAAGGGAGGCTGCTACTAGACCCCTCACGAAATTTGAAACCTTTCTTACGAAAACCACGACGATGAGAGGCACGATCTCATACCTCTACCGACTCTTGCTATCGACCCTACACTCGGTGCGCCCACGTTATATGGCAATGTGGGAGGGGCTTCTGGGGAGACATATTTCGGACGAGGAGTGGACCCATCTATGGTCGGATGTTAGGAAATTCAATCACTCCATAACGCTTAGGGAGGCACACCTCAAGACTATGATGGATTGGTACCTCCATCCATCGCGACTTAAACAGATGTATCTAAATACATCTGATAGGTGCTGGAGGGGTTGTGGGATGCTAGGGGATTTCCGTCATATCTGGTGGGACTGTCCGACTATTCGACCATACTGGGAAGAAATACTTGCTCAAATCAAGCTGATGCTGGGATACCCTATTCTGACAACGATAGGGGGTATTCTGTTGGGCCTGCGCGATCCCTCCTTAGAGCTCCAGACTAGGGCAGACAAGGCAATTATGTGGTTGTGCCTAGGTGCTGCGAAGACCACTCTAGCTGCGGCGTGGAAACAAAAGGAGGCTCCGGCGCTGTCTCTTTGGCACTCTAGGTTATGGCACTTGCTCAGTATGGAGCGGATGGCTGAGGTGTATGGGGACACATTCAAAAATTTCGAGTTCCGCTGGGGCCCGTTGGTCTCATTTCTCTCCAAGGGCCTGCCGTCTGTCCGGCCTCCGTTAGAGAGCTACATCTATTCCAGATCTAGAGGTAACTCACTGCCGAGTTTACTGACCTTGGATAGCTTCCACCAGATGCCACCGCCATGGGTGGGATGGGGGGGCAGGGGGAGGATGTGTTATCTTTATGTTTTTTTTTTTCTTTTTCTTTTTTGGTTTTTTTTTGCTCCGCAGTTGGGGGCATTATATTATTTATAGCGGACACCGGTTTCTAGGATTCCACAGGCGAAGGATATCTGAGGATGTCTCTTAGGCGAAAGAGAAGCAGTCAGTTCTTTCCTATTGTTCCACCATGCAGTACGGACGGGGGGCGCTGTTGACCACCTGCTTAATATGACACTGTATATTTAATTTGCTTCCATCTAGGGAAGGGTGGGGGGCGGTTGTTGTTTACCAATAAAGAGATATGCATACTCGGCAGTGCTGCTTGGGGATGGGCAGGGAAGCGGCATCTTCGATGTAAAGCTGTACGATGTTTTCTTTGTGCAAATACCAATAAAAATAAGTTTGACAAAAAAAAAAAATTCTCTTTTCAGCCTCGCTCTCGATATTTTGGCTATGTTTCCGGGACTTTTAAGGCAGTCTGACAATCCCAATTTCTCAAGCTGGTCATTAATATAAGTGATCCAAGGGATTTTTTTAAAACAATCCAATTTTAAACAATCTAAAATGAGAGCACGATTCAAGACTGCTTCTTCTTTTGCCCAGATGTTGTACCATAGCAATAAAGGGGCTAGTTGTATGCGAAAGGACAGCGGGGTCACACCAAGTTCGCTATGGCAAATGGTGGCAGCGGTACTTTTAGGGACTGTCAAAAGTCGTTTCATGAACGTGTTCTCTGCTCTCTGTAGGGCCTTGATATTACAAGAGCCCCAAACTCCAGCACCATACAGAGTAACAGCACATGTACGGGCTTTATAGATTTCAATGATTGCTTTGATGGGCCTAGAGCCTAACTTTTTGATAAATCTAAAGATAGCCTCCACATTTTGATTGAAGCCCCTAATCTTAGCCTCAACTAGATGACACCAAGAACTTTTTTGATCAAACAAAATCCCTAAATAGGAAAAGGTCGGCACATAAGACAATTTTTCATTAATTATGTAACATGTCTTTAGAATCTTGGAAGATTTGCCCACCACCATGATATGTGATTTTGCTACATTGGTTTTTAGACTAAGATCATTCATGAAGTTATTAAAACTAGTTAAAAGCCTCTGCAGCCCCACCCCGGTTCTGGACATCAATACGCAGTCGTCTGCGTATAACAGTGCTGGCAGTGACCTACGACCTACCAGCGGGGCATCCACGTTCCCTTTTTTGATTTGGCTTTCTAAGTCATTTATGTATAAACAGAATAAAAAAGGAGCAAGGACGCAGCCCTGATGTACCCCGCGATCCATCCTTATTGGGGCAGTAAGTTCACCACCTACTCCATATCGAACTCTCCCCGTCACTTCCTGATGCATGGCTGCCAGAAAATGCACGATGGGTGGGTCAATGCCCATAGTCAACATTTTCTCCAGAGCCTTCCTCTCTGCACCCAGTCAAAGGCGGACGTCAAGTCCATGAATCCAAGATAAAGAGATCCAGGCTTGGCAAGGGTGTATTTACCTATGACCAGGTGCAGGTTGAGGCACTGTTCGACTGTGCCCAGGCCTCTTCTGAAGCCATTTTGGATGTCAGAAAAGCTCCCACTTTCTGTTCCCCAATCCTCCAACCTCTCCAATATTACTCGGCCCATAATCTTACAAGTGCAATCAATTAGAGATATGGGCCGGTAGCATTTAGGGTCCGACCTATCTCCCTTTTTAAAAATGGGAACTATTGTCACTACTCTCCACGATTCAGGGGGACCCTGGGCCACATAGCATTTAAAAATGTTTGTTAACAGTGGAAGCCACAGGGGAATATTGGCTAAGAACAGGTCCGCGGGGATACCGTCAGGGCCCGAGGCCTTGTTCTTCACAGTCTGAGATAGAGCCCTTTCCACCTCGTCTATTGTCGGAGGTGCAAGGGTTGATGCCCCATATTGAAAATTAGTGCTAGAGTGTAAGTCGCTACCAATTTTATAAAGGCCAGAGAAATGATCTACCCAAGTATCAGGCATAATTGTAACATCAATACTTCCATTATTGGTACCATTAAAATAATCCTGGTTGACAGTTAACCAAAAAAGTTTAGAGTCTTTACTCCTACAGGCTACATGAAGTTGCTCCCAAGCAGTTTGCCTAATTTCTCGTTTGCGTTTCTCTAGCGCCTTCTTATATTCAAGTCGTGACTTTTTTACCTCAAGTAAATTTCGGGGTCTGACTTTTAAAGTCTTGATTAATTTATTGTGTAGGTGTGTGCATTGACTATCAAACCACCTTTTATTTCCCCGTGGTCTATCTCTTTGTTTCTTGGTCAATACCACCTTTATTGTCTCCGTTATAGCCTCGAAAGATGTTATCATAACTTGAGGATTTATACTGTCTTCCAGGCAGATTAAAACTTGATTTAAATTAGTTATTATAATCTGGTTTAGAACCAAATAGGGGTCTAAAGTAGACCACTTCTGTAATAACCCCTTGTTTTTTATGATGAATTAGTGGGGATCATCTGACGGAGGTGGTTAAGTCATCAGGTTGGCTCTCAAACTCCAAAGTTAAGGGATAATGATCACTGAGACAGATTTTATGTATAGTAAAAGTCACAGGCTGGGTATTAAAATAGTCAGACAGAGCAATAAAATCGATTTAAGTGCCTTTACCTTTCCCAACATAAGATACTAAATCAGGGCCTTCCGTTTCGATAAGATCAACAGTTAAGAAAAGAGAAAATTTTGACAATAGTGAGTTAATAATATTCCCACAAGGGTTATGATAAAAATGACAACCACCATCAGTGTCCCCAACTACTAAGTGACATACTGATTGTTTCGAAAAGGGACATAATTTACAATTAAAATCACCTCCCCAAGATACCACAAAATCCATATTTATCTCCTCAATATGTCTTGAAAGTACAGCTTCCAGCTCTTGAGCAATACTGATGTTTGTAATGTTAAAATTATTATGGTAAAAGTTTACAAGAACCAGAGTCAAATTTTTCCTGAGCAAGATATTAATAATCTGAAAATGAGGTGAATCAAGCAGCGTTTTCCTAATCTACCATTCAATGTCGTAGAAACCAAAGTTAATAGGCCCCCTTTATCATGTCCACCTAGGGAGGCTTTGGCTGGCGTATAGATAGAATAAAAACCATTTATATGTGCAGTATCTTGCATCCAGGTTTCCTGTAGGCATACAATACTATATTTTCCAATAAAATCAGCCCATTCTTTAGATTCTAGTGTAGTCGGCAGTCCGGCAATATTCCAAAAGAGGCTACCATGCATTAGCATGTTATTTTGACTGATGTGCCTTCTCTTTGTACGACAAGGGACTGCTATTACAGTTAATGGTACAAAAGAATCCGACCCACCAGGCGATGATGCGTTAAATTGCGCTAAAGGGGTGTCTGGTGGATCAGAAAGAGTCGGACTGTCTGTCTTGTGCCTAATAGGAAGAATTAAGTTATCCCGGCCACACACATGAACAAAAAGTATCTCGCCTTGCAAATCAACATTCGCAGTTGGGGTAAGATTCACTGGGGAATCAGGGAAATTAACACTGCCTAACCCAGACATGGGAAGAGATGGTAGAATATCCACCCCACATGTCTGGGCCTGAAAGGGTGTATATTTTGGGTCTAATTCATTGGCACCGAACGTGCCCAGAACCTGAGGATTCAGTCAATCCACATAGTCTAAAGGGGAAAAGTAGTTAAAAGTTGGAATGGCAAATACAGGCGGCAATTTAACAGATGGGGGGACAGGCCCAAATCCTTTATTTGTCAGCGGTTTGTAAAAGTACCCTAATGGTACTGCTTCAATAGGGCCCTTTGCGTTATTAATCCACGAGAGCCTATCCATAAACCAACGTACTAGGGACCTGTTCCTAAAATTAACAAGTTTCAGTTTTTGCTTGTGAGCCCACCCATGAAACGCGTTCAACATTATTTATATTATGATTAGGGCTCCCGGTTTTATGGTATTTATATTTTTGTCATTTCCGTCTGTATTTATCCATATTTATTTTTTGCAAATTTTACCTGAATTTATCCGTATTTATTTTAGGTTTTGTGAAACAATGAAGCTAAAATGTATATATTTCTGCATTTATTTAACCAGAATGCCTGACAGGTTTCAATGATATATACACACTCAGGTGGTAAAATATGCACATATGCAAATATCTAAATCTAAATTTTAGTATCAAGGTTGTGCAAATCTACTGCTGTTTAAGGCTCTTTACTAAAATCCCTATATTTTTTTAACCCCCTTGCCTGTCAATCCGCACAGCTATTGGCCTGGCAGTTATGATTGATAGCATTTAGAATCACTCAAAAACACAATTTCCGTTTTTATCCACATTTAAAAATAAATACATACAGAAAAATAAATGGTTTTCTGTCTGTATTTATCTGTAAAAATCAGTAAAAACGGAAAGCAGGGAGCCTTAATTATGATGCAAATCGTCACTACTTGTCCAGTCCACTGCTTTGACCAACCAGTGTACTGTTTTATTTTTAAGCTGCTTCCAGTCTTCTTCCTTGTTGGTTGGTAAAAGGGGGACAGTTTTAAGGACGATGACAAATGGGGTTGCTTCAGGGGGGAGGTGAAGTATTCTCTCAGCATTTTTTCGGCTGCCCAGAATATGTGTGTTATGCTGATTGTTAATAGGATTTGGCACACCAGGCTCCCTTTGCGAAGATGTTGCGCCTGTCCTGTCAGCACCTATCATATTGATGTCTGTTGTTGGCGGTGCAGCTTGTTGTGTAGCTTGTTGTGTTACAGTCTGAGAAGTCTGAGAGATATTACTGGGGCGATCTTGTGGTGGGGGTACCAAGAGAAGAGGTGCTGCGTGAGGTGTATCAGGATTAAAATTGGTGGTGGAATTCAAAGTAGTGCCCGAACCAGAGATCCTCTTGGAAACACTGGAACCAATTAGTATTTTTAGAGACACGTCGATGCTGTTTAGCACCCCTACAAGTGGTTCAAGAATTGACTTAATGATGACCTCCAGAAGCTAGTAGGATGTGTAGAAGGTACTGAGTCACATATAGACTCAGTATCCTTTGGACCCATAACAGTAGCAGTAACAGTTTCTGGAACTTGGGCCCTTGAGGGTCTCCTTGGGAGAGGCACCATAGTTTTGTTACGTGTTATCAGGGGCTGTGCATCTTTCTTGGCCTTACTACATGCCTTTGATTTTTTGGATGGAGGGGGGCATAAGGTGTCCGAAAACTCCCCCTGTTGAGTATTACTAGTATTGGCTGCATTCCTGCATTTATTCGGGCCATTAGATGCTAAGGCCCCTGCTTCTTGCTCCTTACTTTTATGATTACCATCACCACCAGCAAGCTCCACAGCTAGATCAAGCCCAGGGTCATTCTCTGCTGGTGCACCATTTTCTAAAGCTCTTTGAGTTGCTCCCAGTCTCTCCTCCACAGACTCAATTTCGCTTGCTATTGCCCCATTGGTGTTGTCAAAAAGCTGGTAATTGATGTGGTTAAAGGGCAACCCTTTGCAGAGGGCATTGCAGTTTTGCGCTTTCCCATCTCCTTACCTTTAGCAGAAGTGTCCCAGAAATCTTCCTAAGGCGGAACGGCAGCCCTTGTGTCCTAAGCGATAGCCAAGGGACCTGGCCCAGCCCTGCCAAAGCCAGGCGCGGACGGGTGCAGACATGCACGCGGGCACGCCCGGGCGCGTCCCGCGCTGCGGGAGCCCGCAGCCGCTTAAATGCGCCCCCCGGCGTATCTGATGCGCGTAGGCGCCTCCTGGCGCTAAGACTGCCGGGTGATGTGGTCCCGTTGGACTCGTTGGATCCGCCGGTAGGATCAAAGTGAACTGTGCTTCTAAAGTGCTCCGCGCAAGTATTGTCAAACGACTCTATTCTGACCTACGCTGACCTGCAAGCCATTTTTACTATTTCGAGACCCACAGGCTGAACCCGTTAAGGTATAAGTTTGTTTGGGAGCCACTTCAGGATTGTCTACTTGTACTTACAGGTGCGTGACAGCTTTGCGCTTGCCACCCCTTATTGCAAATTCCCTTTTGTGATATTCATTTCAGGGCCTTACCGTTAGGTACCGCACCAGCATTCAAGGCATTGTTTGAATTTGTCTCCACGCGGCCTCATGCCCTCAAGACTGTTGCATTCCAGCATCGGAGTCCTTGCTCCATCATTGTTTCCTGGCTTGCCACGCTGATTGTCGGATCTTGAGACTGCTGTTCTCTACGCTCCATCACTGTTTCCGCTTGGCTGTGGGAGCTCCAGTCTGTCGATCTCTGCGGCATTCCTACTCCAGCCCACTGGATGGTGACATGTTTTTCATCATGCTCTACTCCAATATATTCATCTGCAGCGTGACACGCTTTTGACTGCTATTTCTTCAATGATGCATATTCAGGGTGCTCGTGTCACTCGCACGGCGGTCTTCTTACTTCAGGATTATATCGCATTTTTTCATGAGCCATCCATTCATATTTACAGTGGTAGAGCCGCATTTTCTACTAACTGTTCATTTTGGCTCCAGCTTTAATTCTCTCTGCCGTTTTGCTCAAGAGAGGAACTTTCTTCACACCAACTACACTCTATTTGAATACTTCTTCATATTCTATTATTCCAAGTGGATATATTGTTCATGGTAGCCATTTTTAATTGGGTTACTACTTATGATTTTTTATTCTATTGTATTATATCTTAGTAAGAATACTGAAGTGAAATGACTGTTATACTAACCATTTAAATTTTTCAGGCATGGCTACTTCACAGAATATTCAACATCCACCTCCATTTTTGCACAACCCTTGCAAACCGGAGATCAAATGGAAGCAGTGGTTGCGCGGTTTCGAAAATTATTTAGCTGCCATTGATGGACTAGCATATACACCTTCTAGAAAACGTGCACTTCTTTTTTTTTTTTTTTACAACTTTATCTATCATGTTTTGCAAAACATCAATGTAAACCATAACATCAGCATTAATCAGACTGTGCACGGTACATAAAATTATCAAAGGGTAGATACATGCCTGAAAAACCCACACTCAGGTCGTCCTGGGGCGATTTCGGATGCGTGGCTCGGTGAAATAGCTCGTACCCCCATTATGGCTCTTGGCCCGCCAGTAGGTCTCAAGTGACTCTTTGACATAAATGTCCAGCAATCTGTTCATCTCCGGTGTAATCCAGGTTCCTGGAGTGCTTTTAACAGATAGATTACAAACAGCAAGACACTATGTTATGTATCGATGATTCCGCCTGGGCTACCAGCGGAGGAGGCACCTAATCTCGCTCATTGTGCTCTCGGAGATATGATACCAGCGGTTCCCAAATATCTCTGGGATGGGATGTAGCCGGCAACAATTCTGCATAGGTTGTAAGTTGGTCTTTACTTTATACTAGGTCGTTTAGCCAGTCTTTGAATTTAGGGGCCCTCCCCCTTCCCCATCTGCAGGCCACCTGTCGTTTAGCCAATAGTAAGCCCATGGCAATAAACTTTCTGTGTATCCTTGGAACATCTGCTGTGTACCCCAGCAACGCAAGTAGGGGGGAGAAAGGGAGGGGGGTGGCGATCATCTCCGATAATGCGTCGAGTACCTCCCGCCAATAACCCTGGACTGTGGTGCAATTCCACGCTAGATGTGAGAAATCAGCCCCCTCCTGGTGACATCTCATACAGCGGTCCTCTTCCTGCAGCTTGTATTTGCATAGCATTGTGGGTGTGTAGTAGGTTCTATGAAGGAACTTAAAGTGTATGATACGCAGTCTGCTGCTTGCCATGATTTCTGCAGTTTGCGCACAGCAGAAGTTCCATTGCTCATCTCTCAATGAAGATTCCAGGTCCTGATCCCATGCAACTCTGGCTCTTGGTGGCATGTATGGTCTTTCGAACAGCGCCGCCCGGTAAATTCGGGAGACAGCGTGTGAAGTGCCAGCCATTTTTAGTGTGGTGTGTAGAACTTCCAGTGGGGTAGGTTCCTGCGGAAAGCTCGGCGTGTCGGCCCGTAGTTCATGCTTTAGTCTGATATAAAGGAACATTTCCAGAGGGGTAACGCCCTCCCCCAGTCAATAGTTCCTTTTGATCTTTGAATCGGCCCTCATGATATAGGTCCCCCATGTGTGTAGGTTCCTTCTACGCAACATATCGCGACACACTGCCTCCTGCGTAACGGGGGCGTATGGAAGGTGCGGTAATGGCATAAGAGGGGAGTATAGTATAGGCTTGCCCATTTCTTTTGACAAGTGCTTCCAGGCCGCATTGGTGCAGGAGACTGTGTGGTGCAATACCCTCTCCCCTGGGACTCGCGTTCCCAGTAGGGATGTTAGGGGTGTGGGTGACATATAGCCTTGCTCTATAGCCAAATGTGGCATAAAGGGTGGCGGATGGAGCCAGTATATGGTGTAGTGGGCCTGAGCACTTAGGTAGTATAATTCCATGTCTGGGGCCTCAAAGCCCCCCTCTGGAAGACGGCTGGGTCATGAGTTTCCACCCTAGTCGGGGTTTCCTCCTGCCCCAGGCAAGCTTGATGAGCAAGGAACGAAGGGTGTTAATAAAAGTATGCCCTGCATAATAAGGTATATTGATAAACAAGTAGAGGAGCTTAGGGAGGATATTCATTTTCATCAGAGCTACTCTGCCAGCCAATGAAAGTGGAAGGGTAATACAGCGATCTATCCAAGTGCTAATTGTTTCGATCGCAGTCCCATAGTTAGATCGAAGTGTCACCTCTGGGTTCCTGGAGACGACGATACCCAGAAACTTTATTTCGTCATCGCACCAGCTCAGTGGGTACTCAGGGTCAAACCTCGGAGTGTTAGGGGTGAGCACGAAGATTTGCGATTTACTCCAATTCAACTTTATCCCAGATAAATGGCCAAATCTAATAAATTCCCTCAGGATGGAATTAAGACTTGTGCTGGGCTCACGGAGATATAGGGTGATATCATCCGCATATAGCGATATTAATATTTGACGAGAGGGGTATATAATGGCATATTCTCTATGGTGCTGCCTAATTTTGGCCGCCAGGGGTTCAATGGCCAGGGCAAAAAGTAACGGGGATAGCGGGCATCCTTGGCGGGTGCCTCGCTTAATAGGGATTGGATTCAAATATAACCCGTTGACTTGGATCACCGCCTCCGGCCCAGAGTAGAGCAAATGGATCCAGGCTAGAAAGGGGCGAGGGAGTCCCATGCGGCCCAATATGGCTAGCATATAGTCCCACTCCAGGGAATCAAATGCCTTTGTGGCATCTAAAAGTATCGCAGCGGCCGAACTGTCGGGATCAATATCATGGAGAAGTGCAAAGGTGGTACGTAAATTGTGTGAGGTGGCCCTGCCGGGGACAAACCCCGCTTGATCCGGCAGGACCAGCCCTTCCATGAGCAGGGTCAGCCTGTTGGCTATGACTTTGGCAAGAATCTTCGTGTCGCAATTAGTTAAAGATAGAGGCCTGTAGGCCTCGCATCTATCAGCTGCCTTCCCCGGTTTGAGAAGGGAGATAATTAGAGCTTGCCGCATGGAGAGAGGGAGATACCCAGAGTCACGTGCCTCTTCAAATACTTGTTTGAGGACAGGGATCAGTTGCTCACTATAGCATTTATAAAACTCGGCTGGAAGGCCGTCGGGACCTGGGGCCTTACTGGAGCCCAGCCCCATTATTGCAGCTCGGATCTCGTCCGCCTCAATATCGGCCGATTAAAAACTCCCTGCGGGAGTCACTGATCCAGGCCAAGGCCGTATCTTCTAAATACGTGGCTATGTCTGGGGGAACCTGGCCTCTGGTGTGGTCTAGTGCAGCGTAATATTTGGTGATGGTGTTGAGTATGTCCGCGAATCTGTGTGTCAATACCCCTCATCGTCCGTGATTTCCAAAATTTGATTAGCAAACCTGGGGGTCCTGCTTACTTCTACAAGGGCCCTGCCGGGGCGTTCGCCCTTGCCGTAGGATCTGGCTATATAATATTTAGATCGGAATTTGGCCTCACGCTCCGCTTCCTCAGAGTACTCCACAAGGAGCTCCTTAAGCTGAGCTTGTGGTAGTGTGGTAGGCGAAGATGCGATTTGCGATTCAACTCGTTTAATGTCTTTTTCCAGCCTGTGCAGTGTGCCCCTGATTTAGCACAAAATACACCCACCCTTGGCTATACACAGGCCTCTAACTGTGACCTTAAAGCTTTCCCATACACTCACAAGGGTGGCGATGTTGTCAATGTTGCGCGGGAAAAAGTCTACTATTTCCAGGCGCAATTCCTCGCGAAAGGCACTGTCCAGCAGGGCTGTAGGCAGGAGTCTCCAGGACCGGTATGGATTCTCTCGGTCCGGCGGCTCCAGCTTCATGAGAACCGGGGAGTGATCCGAGAGGGTGCGAGCTAATTGCGTTACCTCTCTAAGCCATGTGTTGAGACCAGCCGATAAGTAGTCTAGGCGGGACCAACTGTTATGTACGCTCGAGAAGAAAGTGCCCTCCTTTTGCGTTGGATGTAGGTATCTCCACGCATTAAATAGCTGGTGGTCAGCCATTATGGCCGAGAGGTGCTTGGTAGCATGTGGGTGGGAGGCCAAATGTGAGTGCGAGTGGTCTATCTCCGGGTCTATTGCCAGATTAAAATCTCCCCCCCACATAATGAAAGAGGAGCCTATTTCCAATATGTGTCCCCATAGTTGATTAAAATAGTTCGCATCATCAATGTTGGGTGCATAGCAGCTCACCAATGTGACCGTGTGCTCCACTAGTTTGCCCCACATGATGCTGAATCTACCCTGAGGGTCTTGTAAGGAGCCCAGTGGGCGGTAGCCCAGGCCCGCTTTTACCAAAATAGCGGTGTCTCTGGCATAGGTGGAGAATGAAGAAAAGCAGCTGTGTGCAGCCCATCTTTTGCCAAACGTGGGTGAGACCCCGGGGGCCAGGTGCGTTTCTTGCAGCATCGCTACCTGTATATGATGTCTATCGAGATAGTGTAGGACCTGTCTGCGCTTACGGGGGTCTCGGAGTCCATGTACGTTCCACGTTAAGCAGTTAATGGTGGGTTTACGAGTCTGAGGTGTACCAGCCATACCGTTCTTTATAAATGTGACAGTTGTCTGACAACATTGACAGGAAAGAAATATTCCAAGTACAGGACATGCATCTACAGTGTATGTAACTACGAGCGGTACCATGCAAAAAAGAGTAGTATAACATCGTAATGGAACTGCCCCCTCCCCCGCCCACACCTGCGGCCCAAACCCACAGGGAATAGAGTCCCCTCCCAGCCCCAAAAACCAACAGCGCAGGCATTTTGAGAAGCGCTCTGAAGGATTATCACCCCTCAGCCCAGATTCGACCCTAGGGAATACAGAAGGCGAACAGGGGGAATAAGTATTTGAACCCTGCATTAACCACGTCAAAGAGACAAACATTAACATCTCGTACAACATGCATAACATTCTTGGGGGGAATTCCCTCTAGGGGGTATATGCCAGAGGGGCCGTCAGCGCACCTGGCATGGTGCGAAGGAGCCAGGGAGAGAAATGTCACAATGATCGCCACAGGGCTGAGCTGCTTGTCGTGTGAGTTCTACAGCGTAGGTAGAGATTTAGGGCACCCGAGGCAGCGCGCCACACCCCCCAGTCTCTGACTTAGCAAGAAAGAACAATCTCACCAGCACAGATCAGCGTTCTCAGTTTTACAAATGCCGGCATTACATCTCTTCGTGGGCAGGCGAGGACCGACCAGAGCATGGATCTTCAGTCATCGAAGTGGGCGAGTGCCTCATGCAGGTCTTCAGGAATTCCTGGGCGGGTTGTGGGCCATTAAAGATGTGCGTCTTCCCTCTGTGCTGGATCCGTAGTCTCGCCGGGTAGAGCATGGCGTAGGGGATGTTAGCTTGCTGCAACTTCTTTTTTACTGGGAGGAACTCCTTCCGTGCCTCTTGTACCGCCATGGTGAAGTCTGGGTAGAGCGCAACTTTCACTCCCTCATAGGCTAGATCTTGTTTCTCCCTTGCGAGCCTCAATGCAGTGTCACGGTCTCTGTAGTTGAGGATGCGAGCTAAGATTGGGCGCGGTGGCGCCCCAGGAGGTGGTCTCGCCGTGAGTGATCTGTGGGCCCGCTCAACTATCAGGACTTTGGAGAAGGCTTAATTTCCGAAGAGACCCAAGAGCATTCTCTCGACATAGTCTTCCATGCTGCCAGTGGCCATTGACTCCGGAACTCCCACTATGCGCAGGTTGTTTCTGCGCGAGCGCGCTTCTAAGTCCTTGTTTTTAGCCACTATGACTTGAAGAAGTTTCTCCATACCCTGTAGTTTGGCGCTGCTAGCACCGGCAGTATCTTCGAGGGAAGATATGCGTTGCACGGCTTCAGAGATTCGACCATCATGTTTTTCCAGTTTTTGCGCGAGGAAGTCCATGCGCAAGTTCATAGAGTCCATCTTGGACTCAATGGAAGTTAGGCTTTGGCGTATCGTAAGAAGTATTGCCTTGAAGTCCTCATCTTGTGTAGGAGCAGAGGGAGGTTGTTCATCGTCTCGTTGCGACTCTGCGTCATCGTTCGGGACTTGCTTCCACGCTGAAAATTGTAATTTCGCCTGTTTGCCCTCGGTGCGACCCATTATGCACGCCGTCTTTCCAACTTGCGCTCCTTATCTCTCTCAGTGCCCAAGGACGGTCACCAGCAGCAGCGGGCTTGAGATGCAGGGGGTCCTCAGAAGGTTTGACTGGGACTGCACTGCCTCAGGCGTCTGGGTCGTTGTAGCTCAGATCTTGTTCGCGCCTCACATGCTATGTAGCAACTTCTTATGGCTGTAGGGGCACAGCACTCACCACAACATGTGCGTGCCCCACGGCTTCATCGCGCTATGTGCCAGGGCCTAGTGCAGTCTTCCAGCGATGTAAGCCCACACTCCTCACATGAGACCGTAGTATAGCTGGGCAATGCTTAAGACGGTGGAGCAGCCCCGCGCCTCCACCACAACCAGATAGGACTCTATGGCGCCCAGCACTGCCAGTCCGGTACGCACTAGCGGCAGCTCCCCAGTAACAGCACAGGTTCCCAGGCCACTCTCATCAGTATAGCAGCTAGCAGGTATGGACACGCCGGGCCCGCCTCAGTCACCGGTGCGCGCCAATCCAGGTATCCAGCGGTTAGACCGCCAATAGCATACGATTCTTCAGGCGGCTGCCCTTTTCGCCGGATTGCATGTTTTCTACTGCCACAGGGGCGCCGCAACAACAATCACAAGCAGGTTCACCGGCTCAGTGAGTCACCGCCGCGTTCGCAGAGTCAGGGCCCAGCAATCTCTGATCCGGAGTGGCGGCTCAACCCCTCGCACCCCAAGCAGCCGGTAGCACTCCGCCGTGCACCGCGCGCCCCCAGGTCGGCTCAATATGGCAGGTACCGCCACGCGGCGGTAACGTGCCTCAGTTTGCCCTCACCTGCGCACCGGGCCGCAGAAGCAGGCCGCCGAGGCCCCAGGCAGCCCCGCGAGATCCCTAGCAGTCTCACAAGCCGGCGTCTCCGACAGGCCGCAGCGGGATAGCGCAGCTGCACCGGGACCTCACCGCAACCCACTCCAGCAGGCTCCGGTACGCAGCAAGTGCAGCGATCCACAGCCTATGGCACACAGCCGCGGAGTGGGGCCGCTAGAGGAGCCAGGTCCCTCCGCTCAGCACTCGGGCGCCGCCATTTTGCTGCCCACCTCATGGAAACAGGCCGGATGCAGGAACAGGCCATAATGTCTTCAGCAGCACCACCACAGGAGCTTCAAGGCAGCTTCCCCGTCACCTGTTGTGTTTGTAATCAGTTTTCTGTTGTTTGCAAACGATTAGGCGCCCTGTGTGCGCAGGATGATGCAGGATAGTGCTCTCGGGCTGACGGAGCCTCCGTAAGGTGCGGCCATCTTGTCCGCCGGCTCTCTAGCACCCCCCACTTGCACTTCTTTTTAATCATTTAGGAATTGCAGGCCATAATATTTTGATAACCTTCCTGTTGTACCTTCCCCTGGAGGTGATTCTGTATGGAATGTGTATGTAGAAGCCAAAGAAAGGCTTAAAAAACAATTCTCTGAGGAGCCTAGCGTGTTACTGGCGATGCACAGTTTTGTTATGCGCAAACAGGCTAATGATGAAACTGTTGAAGAGTACATAGCTGCCTTACGTGTTCTAGCCGCACCTTGCGAGTTTGAAAACTCAGTTGACACATATATAAGAGATCAATGTGTCTTTAACTGCTTCTCTAAAAAGTTGTATGAATGATTACTTGTCGCAGTCCATCTTTGTCTGAGGTAATTGACATAGCCAAGAGTATTGAACGCTCCATAGTATCTACTCAAGCCTTGGCTAGTCATGAAGGGTGTTCGCCAGTTTCTTTCATAATTGATGATAATGCCATCTCTGTTGCCACGTCAGGCAAAGATAGAAGGAAACAATCTGTGTGCCATCGTTGTGTCTCTAAGAGTCACATAGGCAACAACCCCTCATGTCCTACCATTGGGAAGAAATGTGTCAAATGTAAAAAATTTGGAAATTTTCAATCAGTTTGTAGATCTCTGAATACTATGGGCAAAACTAGAATACATAATGTTGATTTTCAACAATTATCTAATAAGGATGCTTTTGATAATGATATTCATGACCGTGCCTATAATTTGTCCAACGTAGTCTTGACCATTGAAAATGTTCAGGACAATGTTAAGGTGGAGGGGCCATTTTGTCAAGCTATCATTGGAGGCAAGACTCTCCAAGCCATGGCCGACTCAGGTGCTCCTATTACAGATCTAGCAGACAGCACTTTCTACTCATTATGGTATTCTTCCTTCAAGCTCAATGCCCCAGATATATGTTCCAAAGCATTGGGTGACAAGGAAATTGACCTACTTGGTTTCTTTCAATCTGATTTGCAAATTCTAGGCAGAATTATTCACATTAAGATTTATGTGGCCATTAACGAAATGGATCTGGTTGGTTGGATGGATCTAGCAAAGTTAGGCATACATCTCAGACCTGGTCATGTGAACCCTATTGTTCTTGGGGAAATTCCTTTACTTTCCCTTACTGATGATTGTTTTGATGTTCTAGCTGATTTAATGCATACATTTCCGAATGTTGCAATTCCTATTATCCACAAGGTCAGACCTGTTCCGATCAGTGTACAGACTAATTTGGAAAAATTAGTCAATAAACTAACCACAGGAGGTTTTATTACTCCCACTGATTCTTCGGAATGGGTATCTCCCATTGTTTTGGCGAATAAAAAAAAGTGGGGATCTTCGTCTCTGTTTAGATTTAAGATCGTTGAACCGCAATATAATAGTTGATTGCCACCCACTCCCTCACATTCAGGAAATGTTATCCAACATAGGCCAAGCTAAGTATTTTTCCACGATAGATCTTCTCTCTGCCTACCACCAGATAGCTTTGATTACTAAGCCCCAAGAGCTCACCACATTCATAACACCGTTTAGGGCTTATAAGTATTTGAAATTGCCTTTGGGTCTTGCCTCAGTGTCCAGCTTTTTTCAGAAGGCTATGGACATTCTTTTTAGAGATCTTAAGAATGTCCAAGTCTTCCAAGATAACATTCTCATCTTTACTGAATCTAGAGAAGAACATTTATTGGTCTTAAATAAAGTACTTAGCATTCTTGATTCCAGAGGTATCACTGTTCATTTTGGGAATTGCAAAATTCTTGTTCAACACCTAGATTATCTGAGACACACCATAACCCTGAATGGCATCAAACCTAAATTTTGCAATGTCGAGGCCATTTTAAAAGCACCACCTCCAATTGACAGAGATGCTTTGAGATCATTTGTAGGTCTCTGTGAATATTATGCCTGCTTTGTGCTATCATATGCCTCAGCTGTTCAACCCTTCAGGAATTTGCTTAAGAAAGGGGTCAAATTCATATGGACTGACAAAACTAAGGAGGCTTTCACCAAAGGTCAAGCAACTTGTTATGAATGCTCCCGTCCTTAGTCACTTTGTTGCAGGTCAACAGTGTATTATTACTGTTGATGCCCGTATGAAAGGCATTGGTACTGTGTTTGGGCAGAGAATTAAAAGTAAAGAGATCACCATAGCTTTTGCATCCAAACCCCTTCTGGAAGCAGAGAGACACTACAGCACCATAGAAAGGGAGGCATTAGCTTGTGTCTGGGCTGTCCAGAAATTTAAAATGTATTTGTGGGGCTGTTCATTCGAAATCTATACTGACCACAAGCCACTTGTTTTTCTTCTACAAGGCAATGGTTTAGGTAAAGCATCATCCCATCTTGTACGTTTGATTTAAAAACTGCAAGAATACTGTTAGACCTGGGATCCCTGGTTGGCTGAGGTAGGTACCTCAGGCCAAATAGGGACCTGCGGTTTCATGTCAGGGCAAGGAAGGTCACCCTCTGAGATAGCCCCCGCTCACCCCCTCGGTAGCTTGGCACGAGCAGCCAGGCTTATCTTCAAGACAAATGTGTAAAGTATTTGCAACCACGCTCACAGCAATCCAATGATGACACCACAAATAGACTCCACACGAGTTTTATAAAAACGAGTATAAACTTTATATAAAAAGATATACGATAAGACCACACGATACAAATCCAACATATGCATATTTGTAATATTCGTCCTGGCCGGTTGTTAGGCCAGCCAGCCCTTGTAAGTTCTAACGATATCAATGAGCACTTCTAAACATTTCACTGTAATCCTAATACCATGTTATGCAATTCGTAATGCTAGAATCAGGCACTTGTGCAATGTAGAAATAATGCAATGCGTAACGCGACAGTTAAGCACTTTGCAATGTAAGAATAATGCAATGCGTAACGCAACAATCAGGTACTTTGCAATGTAAAAATAATGCAATGCGTAATACAACCACCAAGTACGTCGTTATGCAGAAATCAGGCAATGCGTAATACACTAATCAGGTAGTTCGTTATGCAGGAATAATGCAATGCGTCATACGCTAATCAGGTAGTTTGTTATACAGGAACATTGCAATACGTCCTACGACAATCAGGTAGTTCGTTATTCAGAAATGATGCAATGTGTAATACGACAATCAGGTAGTTCGTTATTCAGAAATCAGCTAATGCGTAATACACTCCGGAACCGTTCACGGTGCCTTAGGCGGTCTCTCCGCCACTCCGTCTGACTCACAGTCAGCCTCTGTCACAGTTGCCCCAACACGGGTATGGTGTAACAAAAATGCAGCTCTGCACTCCGACCCCGGTACTGCCACTCCTTTGGCAACAAGGGCCGCGATACGAGCCGAAGCAGAGGCTCGCGCTGCTGGAATGAGAGAGAGGCCCAGAGCGTCTCCCTCCGAGCCCGCACCCCGCCCCAGGAGTCAACACACTTTACCTGGGGGGCGCGAACCCACTCTCCTCTCCTCTTCCAACGACTTGGGCCTCAGATGCAATCTTTGTGAATGGGCAAAGGCGGGCTCGGGCCGGCGGCTCAGCTCCTCCGAGGCTGCCGGTCCGGGCCGCTACTGCTACGAAGATCTCAGGCTGCCACAGGGCACACGCACACAGCGTCGCTGAGACTCCCTTGAGCTTCGGGTGCACGATCACCGGGCACTCCACACGACGGTCTCAGGCTGCATGAAGAACACACGCACAGCGTCACTGACAGTCACTTTAACTTCGGGTGCACGTTAACAAGGCAATCCTCACGAAGGTCTCACGCTGCACAAAGCACACGCACACAGCGTCGATGAGACTCACTTGGACTCCTGGTGCACGATAACAAGGCAATCCTCACGAAGGTCTCCCGCTGCACAAAGCACACGCACACAGCGTCGATGAGACTCACTTGGATTCCGGGTGTGCACGATAACAAGGCAATCCTCACGAAGGTCTCCCGCTGCACAAAGCACACGCACACAGCGTCGAGGAGACTCACTTGGATTCCGGTGCACAAGATAACTGGACAATGCTCACAAAAGGTTCAGGCTGCACGAAGCACACGCACACAGCGTCGCTGATCCTCGCTTGGACTCCACGTGCCCACGATCACAGGGCACTTCTTACGAGGGTCTCAGGCTGCAACAAGCACACGCACACAGCGTCGCTGAGACTCTCCTGGAAACGTTTGTGTTCCTGAGTTTCCGCAACAGGGAGCCAGCTCACCTCGGGCCCTTGGGGATAAGTTACTTCCGGACACAGCACACAGCAAAGTCCGTTCAAGCAGGGGGACACAGCACACCGCAAAGTCCCTTCAGACTTTCCTTGGTTAAAACAGCAAACTGCAGGCCAGCCCCAGAACACACAGCAAGGGTCAGTCCTATCCTTCAGTCTATTCAGTTGTTTCTTCCTTGGCAAAGGTTCCTCTTGACCACGAAGTAGCCACCAGTCTTGTTCAATCTTGATCAAGCCATTCTCCAAAGTTCAGGGGCTTCAGCTCTCATAGTTATACCCCTCAATGGCTTTGAAGACTTTGTGTTCAGGGGGCACTGACCCCTGTTCAAACCAGTTCTGGGTGCCTCCCTGCCAGTGACACCTCTATCCCTTTGATAGTGGGGGTCTGGATCCTCAATCACTCAGCAGGGGCTGGAGCCATTGGTTTATGGCTGCAGCCCAGGCCTCTTCACCTCTAGGGGCTACTCCTCCCCCTACACTCCAGATGCAGGTCAGCCTGTTGCTGTCTCACCTCCTCCCCTGGGTCAAGACATTTCCCAGATCCTATCACTTTGAAATCCAGACAGTCAATCCACAACCAGGCAGAGACACTCAGAAATGTTAAAGCACAAAAACTCAGCCACTTCTAAAAGAGTGGCTTCTAAACATACAATGCAAAAACCACCTTCATAAAAAAGTGTTATTACACTGTGAGTTCAGGCATACTAAACGTCACCTCTCCATCTTAAGCCTTTGGGAAGATAGGCTGGAAAACATATTACACAGCCTCCCCATTCTGTCCTATGGGCAAGATGGCCTTTCAACAGTGAAAAACGAAATGGAGATTATTTCACTGTCAGGACATGGTACACACCTTAGTACACGTCCTACCTTTCACATGCACTGCACCCTGCCCAGGGGGTACCTTGGGCCTACCATAGGGGTGTCTAATGTGCATAGAAAGGGAAGGGTAAGGTCTGGCAAGTGGGTGCACTTGCTAGAACACAACATGGCAGTTAGCAAACTGCGTGCAGGCACTGCAGAGACAGGCCTGAGTTCCCTTTTCAAAGCTACTTGTGTGGGTGGCACAAATAGTGCTGCAGGCCCACTAGTAGCATTTGCATTACCAGCCCTGGCACACATAGTGCACTTTACTAGGGACTTTACTAGTAAGGCAAACATACCAATCATGGACAACCAATTACCATTACACTTTATACAGGGAACACTTGCACTTTGACACTGTTTAGCAGTGGCAAAGTGTCCAAAGCATCTAAGTTGGCAACACAATGTCAGAAAAAAGGTCTAGGGGAAAAGCAAAAAGTTTAGGGAACTTTAGCCAAAAGGGCCAAGTCCCACAAATACGATTTCAGCATCAAATATATCAAAGGTGGGAAGAATTTTAGGACAGATGGCCTTTAACTTTGACCTTTGCCTACTATTGATGATATCAATGAGGACTATGAATGTGTGGTTGCTGCTGTGGATGCTGTTTCGTTTTGTAATAATGTCATTTCTGAAAAAGACTGGTTGGAAGCTGTCTCTCAAGATGAGGTGTTAAAGAAGGTTATGGAAAACATCAGGAAGGGTTGACCCCATTCGTGTTCTATCTGATGATATAAGACCTTTTGCTCAAATCTCTCCTGAACTTTGCATTGAAAACCAAATGTGCGCTAGAAATGGAAAATGTATCCCCCCTTACTTGCTGAGACCACACTTGATTAACATTGCTCATGAAGGGCACTTGGGTATCACGGCCTCTTGCAAAAAACTGAGGGAACATTATTGGTGGCCCGCCATGAATGTGCAGGTGTCTTCTTTTGTGGACTTGTGTCCCCAGTGTATTCTGTCTGATAAGCATTGGAAAACTACACAAAAGCCTTTGCATCCTGTATTTTTACATGATGGTCCTTGGTTGAAAGTAGCCCTGGATATTGCTGGCCCTTTCACTCTCCTACCTTCCTGTAAACAATGTTGGATAGTTCTTATTGACTACTGTTCCAAGTGGATATTTTTTCTTTTATTGAGTCAGCTTCCACCCAGTCTGCCTTAAGTTTTCGTCAACATATTTTTTCCATTGAAGAAACCCCAAGAGAAAATGTGACAGATAATGGCACCCATTTTGTCTCCTCACTTATGAGAAGATTTCTTGTGGGTTTTGATATAAAACATCTTCAGGTTGCTTTTTATAGCCCTTCAGCAAATGGTTTAATAGAAAGGGCTAATCGTGTCTTCAAGGAGGGTATTCAATCTGCCTTATCCTCAGGTCTTGATGTTAAAGAAGTTCTAAGAGATAAAATCAACGCTTTATCACACCACTCCTCATTCAACCACTGGTTTCACTCCCTTTGAATTGTTAAGGGGAAGGAAGAGCAGGTATACAATGCTACCTAGTTGGATATTTGCTCAGACTGATTTGAGAAATCAGAATGCCAATACTGTGCCTTCTGCTCAAGACGCCATCATCGTGCCTTCCTTGCAAGAAAATGTTCTTTTGAAACAAAAACAACAGAAACTCTATTTTGATACCACAAACATGTCTCTGAAAGGGAATTTGTTGTGGGTTCCTGGGTCCTCATAAATAAACTGTTAGGGTCAAAAAAGGGGAGTCTGTTTTCTCGTCTCCCTGAAGAGTTGAACGTGCCACCAAAAATGTTGGTCTTTTACATGGGAAAGGTTGGTGGAATAAAAGCAGTTTAGTACCCATCTCTGATGCTCTAGTGGAGATTTATCGGAGAACTCATACTCCTCTTGATGAAGATTCTATCATGTATGAGGCACGTCCTTCCAGGGTTAGTACTGGAACTCCACAGAGTTTGCTTTTTAATGAAAATTTCCCATGTGTATCTGTTGCACCTGTTCATGTGTCTCAAGCTGTATTACCTGAAAGTTTGCTGTGCCCAGGTGTTTCAGAGTCCACTCCTAATACTGAAGTTGTTTGCACTAGTCGAATTGCTCAGTTACCAGTAGGTTTTAAGTATTATGATTTATCTTGCATTTTTCCTCTAATGGGGAGGGGAGATGATGTAGTGTTCTAAACATATGAGGTTTTCTCATGTGTATATGTATTACTCATGCTTTGCTCACTGATGTTCTGTAACGCTCTTAGATTGTTACTATGTCACTTATATTATCTGTGTTCCAATTGGAACCCATCTCTGGTTGCCAGGAGAACGGTCAGTTTCCTTTGAGCCTTCTCCTGAGCAACTGATTCTTAGCCGTTGGTCCTACCACCTTACTTCTAAGGAATAAACTTTTTTTTTTTAACTCTTACTCCAGTCTCCGTATTGGATTTGTCAGCTTCCCCGATACCACAGTGACGCAGTTGAAACTCAGTGACCCCGGCCGATAGACTTAAATAAGGAAACTCCTAACTTTTTGCAGCCTGTTGTCTAAAAGGAATTTGGATGCGTCTGTGCTATGATTCACTCTGATTAACTAAACTTCATTTTGGTCATATTTTGTTTAATAAAAAGCTTCATCCAAAAACTGTCCCCGCCCCCCCCCCGAAGCAGTGATTTCATAGCTTTCAGTCATTACACGTGTAAACATTATTGTCTCTTATGAATGTTTGTACATTTGCTCTGTTTCATTATGCACAACACCTCCTGGCCATAATCCCAACAGATCTCTATTACTGCTGGTTTCTAACAGTGTTACACACATTACCCCGGTGTCCTACACTACTAAAATGTTTCTTCACTTAATTCTCTTCATAGCACCAACGTTCTATTAATGACATCATGGGTGCATCTGACTGGCCGACTCCCCAAACCTCTGCACAACAGCAGTCACATTTGTCATACCGAAAAGTACGCAAAGAAATAAATAATCCCTGAGACATGCAACTCATATTTGGTAATAACCCACTGCTGTAATAAAGATTGTTCAGACTAAATAACACTAACATCACGAGTGTGCCAGCATTACACCTGATGTGATAACTCTTTGCAATCACTAGAGTTTCCTGGACAATGCTTACAGATAGACCATTAATGCATGCACTAGAGCAGTGGTCTCAAACCTTTTCAGTAGCAAGAGCTACTTACATTCAATGGAAATCATACTGTGTTACTAATATTATTAGTGCTGTAACCGGGCCCCCATCAGACTACATAAGTGGCCACGGTTTGCCAGATTACCACTGCCTCAGGCATGGTTGCCAGCATTATTGTAACAATATGCTTTGTCAATGTGGAATGTCTTTACATGGGTAATATATAACAGCCATAGATGCAATGCCCATTGCACCAAGCTAATAATATTAGTACTAAAGGTCGGATTTTGAGTATGACGGAGAGAGTGCTTTGTCGCAAAAGCAACAGAGCACCCTTTCAGCCAAACTGAAGGTCCGTCCACCCGATTTATAGACAGGCAGAACTTAAGTATGTTAGAAATAAATTATAATCAAACGAGAAAGGCATAAACATATTCGAATTTCACTTTAGAATGCATTTAAAGCACTGCTAAGAACTGCATAAATAAATCACAAGTAGGAAAACTGTGCTTGGATATAACGTGTAAGAAAATTAACGTGAAGTGCAAAATGCAGTAATCTGTCATTCTCAATGTGCTTCTGTAACTAGGCCCAAACCATATTTTCTTTTGACTCTTGCTTGCAGCTAAATAGACAATTCTTTTATTTTGCCTAGCACCAGCACCCTATGGAAGAATGTGCTGACTTTATGAATATATTCTTTTGCTTCATCACACCACATAGGCTCACCCTGCTTTGACAATACATTTGCTGTTGCTTTCTAATGAATAGACTTTTAGAATAAAGAACAAATTAGATATATAATGTGTATGCTTAACCAGGACATTTCACTTAGAATTGTTGCATTACATTTGACTAGCCCTTTGTCTTCACAACGGGATATTGGAAGCAGCTAATAGTTTAGGTATGAAGGATCCCATGAGAACTTTCTCCCATGTATCTAAAACTGCAACAGTAGTTTAACTATTAACTGGCATGAATGTTTACTGTGGGAATCAGGAGGAGAAGCAACGAATGGCAATGACACCATCGGATGAGTGGTTTCTATTGGCTGAAGATGATCTAAACCTACTAATTTTTGTTACATTATTTGTGTATTTCATAATATAATCGAGTGTTCCTAGCTAGAGAGAGGGGAGAAGACCGGAGGAGAGAAGACCCTTTACCTTGCACAACGCCTGACACTTAAGGCGTTCTGTCCTTATTACTGAAAGCTACTGCTGACAGTGATTTTACTTTCCTTTACCATGACTGTTTTGCAGGGATATCTTCTTCTTGCATTTGATCAATGCTACTGCTGCGATCATTCTTCTATCTCTGACTTGGTTTAATGATTGCTAGTGCAGCTAACTTGGCTGAATTTTCCAGAACTACCCTTTATGGGAAGTTCAACACTTTATTTATCCGAGAATCTTGTTCTTTTCCAGAAGAGACTCTTCATTGGTTTCTATGGGGTAGATTAGGCTCTTTAGATATAAAGGGACTGATTCCCTTATGGAACACTATTGATTTATGGTGTCACTAATCAAACCTTTTCTCAATATTTCTGTAATAGGACTATTCCTAATAAAAACAGCAAAACAATGATAACCCTTTAAGATAAATAAAGGTTTTAGAAACGTCTTCAACTTCTCGTCATTGACTGATAATTAATAACCTGACAGTTGATGATAAATGGCTTGTACTTTTATTTTAGCTCCATTCCAACACGGTGGTAAAGGTCTGTTGACGAAGCACCACAGTATTTTGAGAATCCCAGTTGTGAGTTTGGGGTGATCGACTTAAGACCAGATTTTGACCAATCCTTGGGCGCTAACAGTTTCCGGTAGCAGAGGATATGGTTTAGACCCCAAATGGAGCTATAAAATAATACCCATACTATATTAAAATAATCCCGACTCTAGTTTCCAGTGTCCAGGTCTTGACGGTGTGGCAGAGCAAAATTCGAAGGCGATTGCGGTTTGGAAGTTGTGAGTATTAATAGGGTGAAATGTGGTTTTATTTCTTTTTAGTTGTGTGAGTGATTGATAGAAGAATCAAGAAGTTGTTTAAGAGAAGAGGTTTGAGTTTCAGGCTTGCTGAAGTTCAAAGATCCCAGGATAATAATAAAATAAATTAAACTTGTTTCCTGAGATCTTAGGTGTGAAGTGTGAGGTACCATTACTTGCATCGGTAACAGGGACAAGCTGTTGTGATTGATTAATCTTGGCTAATGTTAGTGGAACATTATTGTGCAAACGGGAGTACCGACATTGATTTTTGTGATTTCCCACTGGTTGAGAATTCACTTGCAATTGTAGAAGACTCTTGAGTGGTTGTAATACATTTCTTTTAGTAGAGCAAACAAGAAGTTGTTTAAGAAGTTATTTGAAAAGGTTGTGTGAATGCGAGAAGAATTTGAAAAGGATGGTGACTGCTGCGAGGAGTGAGATTGTACATCATAGTGTTTTGCGCTGGGATTTGACGGTTGGTGTGCTTTAATGCTGTCATGAGACGGGGGGTCCAAAAACGTGTTTTCCCCATGTTAATTTCCATAGGAACTTTAGACAAGGCTACAGCCCAAACTGCTGAACGGAATTACACCACATTTGGCAGAAAGGTACCTGTTGGTCCAGAAAGAGACCTTTTGTGAATTGGTGTAAATCCATTCAGTAGTTGCAGAGTTATTTAAAGGTTTTTCAGATATACAACTCAGGACGCCATGGGTTCGCGACCCCTCCTGATCTCGTATTGAGATCTGATTGGCTGCCAACACTTCAAACCAGGAAGTGTTGGCAGCCCTCTTGTGACTCTGCTTCAACCGAGTCACAGAATTATTTATTTATTTATTTAAAGAGAAGGGGGCAGGGTAGAAACCCGCTGACCCCCTAGGCCTCTTGGGGGAGGCGGGGGGGGGGGGTCCCATAGGGACCCTGTAGGGCTAAAAAAGCATTTTTTCAAAAAGATTTTGGCGGAAGTTGCACTGGATCCACAGATCCTGATGAAAATGTAAAAAAATAACAAAGTGCGTACACCCGCACTTCGTTTCTAATCGCCACGTGGGTGGGCCAGGTCCCGAGGGCATATCCAATATATGTATGAGGGAGGCGCAGCGGGCACCCTCCTAGGAGCCCTAAAGCCCCAGGGACCGCCACCTCCCCGGGACAGTCTTAGTTGATGCAGGAGTTGCCTGCTGGGCAACCTCCGTGCCCTGGGGACCAGCACCTCCCCATGGCAAATGTATTTATGCGGGGGGACCGCCACCTCACCGGGGCTAAATATGACATAAATGTGGAGGGAGCACACTCCCCCCTCCCACAGTCCCGGGGACTGCCACCTCCTCGGGGCTAAATATAAAATGAATGCGGGGGCAAGCTGCCTCCCCGCAGCCCTGGGGACTGCCACCTCCCTGGGGCTAGAGTGAAATTAATGCAGTGGGCCCGTGAGGCATCCCGCAGCCCTGGGGATCACCACCTCCCCGGAGGTGTGTCTTGGAATAGAGAGGGGCCAGCCCCCCTCCTGAAGCCATAGATGGCCCTGGGGACCGCCACACCCAGGGCGTGCTCCTGCTTAGTCCCTTTACAGTTCCCGCCAAGTCATTGCAAACTGTGCTTGCTTTCAGCAAGAGAGAGCATTGGAAATATATATATATATATATATTCATCGGGAAAAACCAAAGGTTAAAGTAATGTTATAGTTAGGTGAAATGTTCAGCAACAATGTAACATATTATACTCTAAAAACTACAGAAATTCACTAGTTGTAGTTATCGCACGTAACTATAACTGGTGTCTTAAGGTAACTTTAACTCGTGTCCCCGCCATACATAGTTTTTTCATCAATAATTTCATAGCAAATGTTGCAGTGATATTTTCAATGATGTCATTGAAGATGTCATGAGTGATGGAATATGTAGGGTAATTAGCAGTGCATGGCGAGGTACTGCGCAGATCGGGGTTGGACACAGGGCCTTGCCTGCATCCAGGCCCTGCGGCCAAGCCCCCTGCAGTAGCTAACCCTACCCCACCCATGGCCTTTGGCCGTCTGTGGCAGGGGGTTGAGCCTTTTGCGAGGTGGCATAGGCTTGGCCTTTGGTCCCCAGGGACCCCATCCCCAAAACATATATATTAAGGGGAAGGGCTGTGCAATCCCCTCACCAATCCTTAGTAGGCCCCGGAGACCCCATATTCTGGGGCTGAGCAATTAATAAAGGGGGGGGAGCGTGGTCCCCTCCCTGAGCCTTTATAGAGCCGTATATTTTTTAAAAGGGGATCTGCACAACTCCCTCTCCGAGTCTATTGTGGCCATGGGGACCCCATCTTGCAGGGCCATATTTCTTTTAAAAGGGGAGGGGGCCCCCCTTCCCTAGCCTTTTCAGGCCCAGGTGACCCCCTCCCCGTGGTCGTGCTCTTTTAAAAGGGAGGGGAACCGCACAGCTCCCTCCTCCTGGAGCCTATTTTGGCCGCGAGGACCTACTGTTTAGATAGGTGGGTGCCTCAGTGACCACCCAGGGCTCCCACCATTCACACATTGGGTGCCTCGGGGGAGCCCAGGGCCCCCGTGGCCCCAGCGTTCTCCCTGCATTCTGTGGGAGCCATCATTGCTCCCTCCAACAAGGAGCAGCTATTTATTCTGCTCCCTCCAGGCAACAGCAATCGGTTGATCAGTTTCCCTGCCCCCATCAGTGCAGGCAGGTAAACAGATCTCAAGTTTGCCCCTAGCCAATGGGAGCACTTTCAAAGCTCCCTCCTGCTGGGAGCAGACTTTGTATTTGCTCCCATTTGTCGTGAGATTCAAAATGCTCCCGCCAGGAGGAAACAGACACAAGTTTCTCTGCCTTTCAGTGCGGACAGGGAAACCATTGTGTCCCGGGGGTTGGCTCCCTGGGACACAGCAAGCAAGTTGGCCCTAGGGGAGGGTTCCTGAGGCCATTAAAGGCTCAGGGAGGGACCCGCACAGTCCTCTCTCTTTTAATTATATGTGACGGCCCTAGAGGATTGGGTCCCCAGGGCTTTTTTAAGGCTCAGGGATAGGGCTGCTAGCCCCCCTCCCCTAATTAAATAAATTGGGCCATGGGGGGGGATGGAGTCCCCGCTCCGAAAACAGTTCAGGGAGGGGGGGGGGGCTATGTGCCCTTTTCCCCTTGATTAAAATGGCAGGCCGGGGGGAAAAGGATCCCCGGGGCTTATTAGGCTTGGGGAGGGAGCCACACATCACTGTCCTCCCCCCCCCAAAAAATGTTGCCCCCCCCCTCCTTCCGGGGCCCTGGTGCACTCCAGGGGTTTTAAAAAGAAGCATGGGAGCCTGCTCTTCTAATTTTGCTGTGGATTTGTGGAAAAACTAAACTAAACAAGCATTTGCAATGCAATCGGTCTCGCCTTTGGGACCTTATATGTATTTAGCTATGCAGCACATTAGCCTGGGTGCTGAAACATCTACTGTTCTTTAACATGGAGGGAAAGTAAGCACCAAACTGCGTGACACGCCAGGTATGGGAACACATGGAGAGAAATATTGCCTTTCAGCTGGAAATGGTATAGTCCAAAGATCTGTTTTTAATATAAAAGCAGGGCATTCGGTGGTCATATCACTGAAAATACAAGATTTGAAAAAAATATTATTGTCTACGGGTGCTCGTGGAAAACAATTTCTATGGAATGGAATCTAGAGAATGCTAAAGATATTCTGGTATTTTACTGACCTCTGCAGGTCGTTTTCTATCAAGAAATTCAAATAGAGGCAGCGATTTCTTACATATACACAAGATCTAGTGACAAACACTACCTCCTGTCTCCCACTTTTTCCATGGCGAGCATGGTCCAAGTGCACATCACATAGGCACTGTGAGGACAAAACTGGCATAGCTTGGTGGTCAAAAACAGATATGCACCAAAAAACCCACATAACATATCAGCATCACTGTGGTGTATCAAGTGTGCCAGGGGCCCTTGTGCAAACTAGGAAACTTGTCTCTCTGATAGGGGATTGGGTAGTAAACTACAGTAACAATCAGGATTCAGTGGAACCCTCCAGCCCCTGTTCCCCGGTGCCACTGCCCCTGCTGCACCATTGATAGTGTCAATGAAGAAACTGAAATGATTCAGTTATTCCAGAATGAAATCCTTGAAGCGTGAAACAAACTGGAAGCAAATTAGTGCAGAAGCCTAAAAGCAGTCAGGGTGGCTGCTGCCATCACAGGGGTGAGTATAGCACCCCATTTGAGTGCTAATTGTGAACAGGTGGGGGGGGAGGGGGTCAATAAAACATACAAGTTCCGCAGCTGCTTTTAAAAATGCAATACAACAGTCTTGGCAGTCAGGCTCTTCAAAGAGCCTACAAAGAAAATTCCGTTTTTCTCTTTAATCATGAAGGTAGAGCAGGTAGAATGCGTTGTGACTTACATCCACCGCCTGGTTGTAACTAATTCTCGCCTGGATCATCTCGGGGGTGTCTTTAATGCTGGTGAACTTCAAAGCGTACGGGTGCTGCCGGTATTTCTTCTGTTCAACGGAGAAGACAACAGGAAGAGATGAAAGCTCACAAGGTTGCGCCCATATTTTATGCCATTTGAAAACACAAAAAACCTCCCTGTTGTTTTCTGAACATTCGAGTGAATTTGTGAACGTAATAATTAAGATGTTTTCGTTCCTGTGCCGTACTGTGTGTATGCTGGTTACATGTGTTGTTTGTTTTCAGCGCTCATCTGCAAAATGTCATTAAACATTAATGCATCTTTTCAGACTGCAAGACATGTGGAAAGGTAGAAACTCAGCCATCAAAACTGGAAGACTGGATTAAATATAAGATGTCTGTGTACCTCCATCCCCATCTGTAGAGAGCCTTCCCCCCTTCCGTACTGTCTGTGTGTTTGTCCATCAGTTCAAACGGCCTTCCACTAGCCTACCACGTTTCTGCCTGGTTAGTCACTCAATCCATATATTTATTGATCCATTTATCTATCCAGTTATTCATCCATCCATTCATCCATTCGTCTGTCAATCCATCCATGATCCATCCACCGCTCTATACGTCCAGCCACCTGTGATGAAGCAATCATCCATTTGGCCATTCATCCATCCATTCAAGTATCCATATGAAGCCTTCCACACAGCCAAAACCAGTCAACCATCCATCCAACAATTCATCATCTCATCTACACATGGCCTCCATTTTTCCTGCTTTCTTTCTCTTCACCCACCACATTTGCTGTTTTATTGCACCACCTATTTGCTCTTCTGGAGCATTATCCATCCATTCATCTGCCCCTTCGTCCTTTCATAGATCCATCCATCCATTCAGCTATTCACCCGTCCATACTTTACCTGTTTGCCCGTCCATATTCCTTTGTTTGCATGGCTGTTTGCCTAGCTGCTTTGAATGTGTGTATATATTTCGGATTGTGTGTTTGTACTGGCAGCGTGAACATGAGCTGTCCTGCAGCAGCGAGGCTGAAGAATACCACGGACAGTAGTAATTACAATTTGAAGGGGAGTAAGGAAAAGAAGGCACAGTACATATCTAAACCTCCTCCGGAGCACCATAGCAGATATGCACCTCATACGGAGCCTGGTGGTACATTCCTTCCCACCAACAACACACATGCTAAATACATGTTCATGACACATACCTGAAGATGTCTTGGAAGTACGACATTTTGAAACACAAGGAATTGTGAAGGAAGCACTGCTTAACATGCCTCGAATTACAACCAGAAGCAGCAGAGGGCTTGCAAAAGGAAACGCATGCAAAGGCAAGCAGACAGACAAAGAAACGTGAATTCTGGGGTTTGGAGGGCCTGCTGTTCTAAGGAGACTGAGGCAAAGAGCGGGATGGGTCGTCTGTACCTCCCCCGTGTCACTATGTGACCCCCGGCGCTGCTGAAGAGGCTGCAGCTGTGGGTGTTCAGGCGCAGCACGCTTCTCTTCCTGCTCTGCTGGGCGGCTGCCTGGGTCTTGGTAAACACCTTCCTCTTCGTGCGCAGCAGCGTCTGTATAGCGGCTGCTGGACGCATGCGTAACATAGCCATCTGGACAGGTCAGGCAAAATAAAGTGCGAGACTCAGCCAGCCAATCCCAGGAGAAAACAAGCATTTATAAATGCAATAGGACTCGTATTACGAGAGACCTATTGCATTATAAACAAACGTGCGGGCGTCCAAGAAGGCATGATTGGGAGTGGGGGGGGTGGTGGGCAGAGAAGTTACGGACTGTGGGAGGGAAGGCGGGGGGCAGAGGAACAAAAGAGTTTGTAAAGTAAAGGGGCCGATAGCAATGGAAGGAGAAAAATGACGACATGGCCATGAGAAGGAGGGACAAACAAGCCGAAAACAAATCAGAATGCAGCATTTCCGATTCAAGCCAATGAAAAACATGGACGGAAAGTGGGCGAAGCTTCCCCCCACTATACTGTATACTGCAAGCCTCGCAAAGCGAATAGCGCGTTGCACTGCAACGCTATGCGAGACCTAAAAAAGCATTCTTGGCCCCACGCGAGGCTCCTCTGGGATCCCCAACCAGGCCTAGGGGGTCAGAGTATCCCTACACTGCCCCTTATGTCTTTTTTATTTGCGTTTCGACTAAGTCCCGAGTTCTAAGATGGCAGCCACCACTTCCTGGTTGAAGAGGTGGCAGCCTGTCTGGTCTCAGTTTGAGATCTGTCAGCTCTGCTGATCCTCTGTGATGTGATACATGCAAGTTGTTTTAACCTTAATTTCTCCAAAAGTACTGAATGGATTTACACCAAAACATTAAAAGCACTCTTTCTGGACCAAGATCCAGCTTTTTGCCAAATTTGGTGTAAATCCGTGCAGCGGTTTGGCTGTTGCTGTGTCTAAAGTTCCTATGGAAAAATGAATGAGGAAAATGCGTTTTAGGAACCCCCTTTTTCTCAGCTCCCGCTTGATGGATTACCCTGCACCATTCCATGCTCAAACTAGTCAAAAAGTAGCACTTCTTTGGAAACCTTCGTGGAGACTCGTCAAATGGGGCCAAAGTTATTAGCTACACAAAAAACGTATTTCCTATGGAATCACGATCCTAACTATAACTACGCCACTAGGTAAATTATATATGCACGTATATTATATGTATATAAATCATGTAATAGAACATGTCATGAGTGATGCTATATATGAGGTCTTATGCAGTGCATGGTGGGGGAGCAAGTTATAGTTAGTTCTGCTAACTATAACTGGTGATTTCTGTGTTTTTTTAGTTGAAAACGTTACTGTTGTCACTGATATAGTCACCTAACTATCATGTTACCTTAACCTTTGTTTTTTTCACTTACTATATATATATAGGTTTAAGATAACATGGTCGAACATGTATTTATTGACCATGCATACTAATTTAGCTCATGAAAGAACTGAACGCAAAACTGTGTCCTTTGTTCTTAAATGTGTCCCTTTATTGTTAAATAGGATACTGGAAGAGCGACCTATCCAGTGGCTGAACTGAACAATGTGCAATCAGAAAACCTGCGCTCAAATCAGAGCTTCCTCACTTGACCAAATGGTGTGATCTTATACAAATCATCTTACAGTGCCTCTTTTTACTTGAATGACTAATTTGAGTCACTTCTATTATTGTTTAATAAGCAATAATGTTGAGTCACATATAATGACAACATTTGCCGTATATACAGGGCACATGCCAAAACTATGCCTTTGTAGGTTGACTCATGGCACTGTTAGGGCACAAAGAAATTCTTGAACATTTCTTTGTTCATGCTTAAAAATTATTACTTTCAATCAATGTCAAGCCAGTGAGCTAATCGAATGTAAGTGGCACACTTACAAATGTTAAATAAATCGATTTTTTACATTTTAAAGAGTCTTCGTCAACTTTATTGTGATGAATTTGCATGCTTTTCAACCTCCAATGGAGCCGTATCCAGCATTATTGAAGGTGGGGTATTGTGCTAGCTGTAGCTCCTTCCCAAACAGTAACAAAACAGTGAACAGCTGACACATAGAGTTGATGAGCAGGAGTTCAATCTATAAATAATTCCATGAGATTCATCAACCATAATTAGCCTTAAACATTTGTCTGCAGATAATGATGTTCTTGAAGTTTACTATGTTCCTGGGAATCGTGCCACTGTTCAGCGAGGAACAGAACTGGTTGAATTCTCTGTTTATTTTTCAGAAGATGGAGTGCAGTCAAGCATCTCAGGTTGTCAGACAAATGCATGTCTGTTCTAGCTTTGAATTGTGCTACTTTAAGTTATGGAACTGTAATGGTAAAAACAGAATTATCAGTGCCAGAAGTAACAGACCTGAAGGAATGAGTTTCATCTGATAAGAGACACCTCCTCATTCTCTGGACATGTAAACAGAAATGTGCATTTTGAAATGACGTCATTTGCCTTGGACTTGGTAAATTCCACAGACTGCTAGAGGACTCTGTAATTAAAATAGGACTGGCACAGAGTCTGAAATGTCGGACATGTTGCTGACTCCACCCAGCCTTACAGGCTTTCCAGCGACAAATTCCTTCTGAACATAACAGCTACTCCCTTTCAAATCTGCAGATAGAGGGCAGTGGCGATGCTATGTTTATAAAGGCATTGCAAAGACAATCCATATTTTCCCTAAATTGTGTTATTATAACTAGGAGTAACATGTCTGTTATGACTTTCAATCGGGTATCAAGATCTAAAGAAAGTAGCTTCTCATGCTGCCTTGTTAATGCTTGAAAGTTAGTTGAAGTCAAGTACTCCAGTGAAATAACTCACTAACTCACTGGTAATCTTCATTACGTCGAGTCATAGTCTTCGTCGTTGGAGTCCTAACCGATGAGCACTTGGTGTCTGTTTGACAGAGTTCACCCACAGAAGTAGAAAAATTGATTATCCCACCCATGATGGCCCCTACAGGAAATGCTTGTCACATGACCCATAAAGCTCGGTTGAAACCTCAGATCTTCCCTAAAATGCCAAGCTTGTTCTAGATCTGCCAACAAAATGTTGCTTTCCCTTCTTCCCATGACAGGGAACATAGGACTGTGACGAGTAAGACTATGACTTGGAGTAATGAAGATTACCGGTAAGTAGCCGAGTGATTACTATCCTCGTCCATCTTTCTCATCCCAGTGCTAACCAGTGAGAGTATATCAAAGCTATTGAGGAAAACAATTGACACCAAACACTCGAGGAATGCATCACCATTTGCAAAATTCTATGCCAATTATAAAAAAAAAAAAACAGGCTACTAGATCCAAGGCAGGGTCCCCAGCATTGAATGTTTATAGACATAAGGCTTAAACAGCAGCCCTTTATGGGGCGAAATTGTGAGGAGTGGACACTCTTGGCTCTCTTACTGAAGGAGAAAACAAATTTGTATGGATGCTATTATGCTTAACCAAATGTACACCCCTGATTCCACTGTTTCAAAACATTGGCATCAAGAGATTAGAACTTTTAGCTGCATTGAGACCCTTATTATTTTGGGTCACACAAGAATGGGAAGGGCTGAGAGAGCTCCTGGATTTCGACGGTCAGGTAACTTTTCCATGGTTTCACCATTCGCAGACCTGGTTTAGAGGGCTTGGACTGAGTACTTCCTGCAATGACCTCAGCTCTTTGACAGCACACTCCAAGAACATCTTGAAACACGCTTACTGGGAATATCAATTAAGTAATGTACATTGTAATCCCAGATTGGGAAGACGCTGTTCACAATTTTTAAGCTTTAAGCCACTACCAAGTTTTGAGTCTTACCTAGACACCATACAAACCCATTTAGCAAAGATACTTTTTATGAAGTTTTGTTTTGATATTCTTCAGATCAACTCAAATATTACTAGATGGTCACCTTATTCTGCAGATTGGAGGGAAACTAATTGCACTTCATGCCCTTTGAATGTTAAAGAAAACTTTGCACATGTTTTATTTGTTTGCCCGGCATATGCCAAATCTAGGACAAAATGGATTAAACCAATGTGTCTCAATTTGGGGATCAGGAAATATCTAGACGCATTAAGAATTTTAAAAAGAGACATGTCTGATATGATTGTGTTTGGTTTTAGTAGATATTTATTTCCTGTAAGCCTTGTTCGAAAGAAGAAGGGTTTGACATTTTAATGACACTGATCGAGTTAAGATCTTTTCAAATCTTTTAGCTTGTTTTAGTGTAAGGTGCTCTTTGTTTATTATGTTGTCAAATTACGAGCACTTTGTATTTGCATGTCTCACTTTTAAAAAATTGTTTTTACTGTATGATAATCTATGCTTTTTATTGTTATTTTTAAACCAAAATAAAAGCTGTGTTGAAACCATCACCATTTACTTTGAGAAGTTTAATCATTCAAACAGATTATCAGTGAATAGCAGACAAACCACTCTCTCCCAAAATCCGAAGAAAATATTTCACCTAGTCCAAGGTAGTAGCCAGAAAATTAAAATACCCCACACTTTGATCCATCCCTCGTGCGCCGTCAGGTGAGCAAAGCGAGTAAAGTTTACCCTCTCTAGAGGAGTTGCCTTAATCCAGTCTTCTGTCCATCTATTTCTCCATCCTTTAAGCCTGTCATGCATCCATCCATCTATCCATCTTTTTAGTGTTTCCACCCATACATCCATCCTTTCACCATTCCATCCATCTATCCTCATCATTACAGTTTTGCATCCATCTTTCTACTCACATTTCCAACGATTCCTCCACACTTTTACCCATTCATCCATCCATTTGTTTTCATTCATCCACCAATTTACCCTCCTTTTTATCAATCCACCAATCCATCCTTTCACCCTTCCATCCAGCCGTCTATTCAGCCATCCACCCATACAGCCTTTCATCATTACAGACACTTTCTTTCACCCACGAAAATCTTGTTTTCCCCTTCCATCCATCAGTCCTTTTATCCTTGCATTCATCCTCAGTTCCTTCCTTATTTTTATATGTCCTTCCTTTTGCTCTTCCTTCCAAACCTCTCTCTTTCATTCCCTCTCATTTTCTCTTAATTTCTTAGAGTATAGTATTCCCAGCATGTGAGCAGCGCTGGGATTGGGAGCTGGGAGCCTGGGCAGTGTGCAGCAGTTCCTGGATGTCCGGGTGGCGAGGATCGGGAGGAAGGCTGTGGCCATCAGAACAGGTAAGTGCATTTTTCTTCCTTTATTTATAATTCTTATTTTTTTGTTTGTATTCCCCCCCTCCACATTGCTTCTCAATACAAGTGGCTGCTCCTGAGACCCCAGGGCCAAGGAAAGCTTCTTGACATGGAAGGAGGGAGCAGAGCTTGAGCAGAAGAGCATCCTATGGAGAGGCGAAAAGGTCCAGCCATGGAGCCCCAAATCTTACTACAAACTCCGGAAAGACCAGAGAGCAAAGACTCCTTGTTGTCGAAGAGGGAAATGTGCGACTCAGCTGGTCTGCATGCCCATTCGCCCTCCCCAGAAGATAAATTACAGAGCCAAAAGATTGTCCTCCGCCCAGGCTCTGGTCTGATCCATCAGGAGAGCTAGAAGTGGAGAATGAATATTTACAATAAAATGTAGGAGCGCAGAGCTGCGCCAAATTTGGCAGAGCCGCTCTCCGACATTTCCAAAACGCTGGGACGCGCCATATTTACAACAAGATTGGCGCACCCCTGTGTTTTCCCTCAAGCTGGTGCTAAAATTAGCTAGCTTGGCTGATGAAGGGTGATGCCCTGAAACCGGTCCCAGGATGCTTCCTTCCGGTCCAGGGAGCATCTGGCTTGGCAGTTCGGGCTGGACTGTTCCCACAAGGAACAGGGTCAAGACTGATTTGCATATGGCTGGGTCCAAACTGGGGTGGTGTGGTGAGCAAAAGAATGATGGATTTAATCCAGATCCTTGTGACTGGGGGTGAATGTTTGCATTGTCCAGCCTTCCGTCCATCAATTGTTTCTTTTGCATTTTGCGCCAATGCAGGCACCCTTGCACCATAGTGCAAGGGTGCATGCATTGCAGGGAATGATTGTTTATGTGCAGGAAGGTGTCCCTACCTGCACATAAACAATCCATAATGGTGATTTGTTACTTCTATGTGTGCTGCAGAATGTAGCACACATAGAAGTAGCAAGTCGTCAATATTTGATGATTGTTTATGTGCAGGAAGGGACACCTTCCTGCACATAAACAATCATTAATGAAGTTTTGCCCTTTCTATGTGTATCTGTAAATATGGAGAAGGACATAGCGCCACCAGAACGTTGCTACAAGTGATGTTCTGGTGGTGCTATCCCCTTGAAAATATACCCCCCCCGAGTCCTCCCAAATGATTCAGATAGGGTCTGGCCTCCTGGTTGTCTGTTCTGATCTGTACCAATTTCCCCATGAATAGAGGAGAAAATTCAGTCAGTGCCTTGTATACTACTGCTAGTTCCTTCCAGTTCACGTCATTAAGAGCTCTGCTGCTGTCACAATCCCTGGGTTGACAGCTCTTCCAGAGTCACTCCCCAGCCCCAGGTACTGGCATTTGTTGTGGTAGAGGGGAGTCCAAGGCACCCCTTTATTGAGATTTGAAGGGTCAAACCACCACTGTAGTTTGTTGATGACCTGTATCATAACTGGAACCAAAGTGTTGTATGCCTGAGAACTTGGATCCGAGCTTAAAACAAGGTGTCTCTGCGCCCAAGGAACAAGACAGAGGGAAGCTGGAATGTCCCCCGCATTCTCAGCCATTCCCTTGCTGGAGAGCTCTGTGATTGTAGCGGATTTCTTAGTCATGTCATCAACCTCTGCTGTCTCTCTCTCCAATCTCATGTTGAACAGTGCCCCAATGAATTTCTGCTCCTGCTTCGAAAGAAGATTGCACTTGTTGGTATTGAGGATGAACCCATGTTTTTCCTGGCACTTGCACACCACTCGGACAGCTTAAAGGCCCATTGGAAAAGTTAAGGCAAAATTTAAGCTAAGCAAAACCAAAGGGGATGATGGACGGAGTGTTGAACATTGCAAGCACTCACCCCCAGTCAACTGATCTGGGTTTAATCCATCATCATTCTTTAGCTCACTCCGCCACCCCAGTTCAGACATGGCCATATGCAAATCAGTCTGACCCTGTGCCTCATGGGAACAGTCCAGCCCAAACTGCCAAGCCATGTCTTCCCTGGACCGGAAACAAGCATCCTGGGACCGGTTTCAGGCTATCTTGAATCCAGTGGCAAAGTGAGCAAGGGACCCACGTCTGGGCATACCCTGCCAACTTAGGGCGAACATAGCAAAACCAAAGGGGATGATGGACGGAGTGTTGAACATTGCAAGCACTCACCTCCAGTCAACTGATCTGGGTTTAATCCATCATCATTCTTTAGCTCACTCCGCCACCCCAGTTCAGACATGGCCATATGCAAATCAGTCTGACCCTGTGCCTCATGGGAACAGTCCAGCCCGAACTGCCAAGCCATGTCTTCCCTGGACCGGAAACAAGCATCCTGGGACCGGTTTCTGGCTTACAGCCGTCATCAAATTTAAGCTAATACTAATAACAGTAGGTTTTCTCCAGGACCTGAAGGTCTTGCAAGTGCTTCCTCGTCTGAGCCAGACACAGAAACATGTTTCCATTTTGCAGCTCATATTCCTTCCATTACATCTTGAACAAGCAGTAATAGAAGGGAAAGCAAAGTTGCCCTTTAAGCAAGCATTTGCAATGCAATATGTCTCACTTTTGTTAAAGTTAGAGCTGTTGGCATTAAAAATGACAATGTTTTTTACTTTTGCTTTTTTATTTGCAGTGGAGTGATCATATTTGCATAGCGCTATTGCCATTGCGGTGCTGGAGAATGAATCAATGGGAAATAGGTTATGAGGGAGGGGAGATAAGAGTAATAGGCTACCTTAGCTCACTCCGCCACCCCAGTTCAGACATGGCCATATGCAAATCAGTCTGACCCTGTGCCTCATGGGAACAGTCCAGCCCGAACTAGCAGATTCGCTTACTCGAATCAGACGATAAACATGGGGCAAAGCTCCATCCATGACCCGCTGTCACTGCAGTCGTGACAGCGGGTCGTGGATGGAGCTTTGCCCCATGTTTATCGTCTGATTCGAGTAAGCGAATCTGCTAGTAAATCGTGTTGATTACTACGCTAAGACCACTATCAATAGTGCGAAAATCAACTTGAGAAAAGTCATTCTTCCGGTGTCAGTGACCTGGAAGTTTTTGATCTTTATTAGCTCCCTGGTTCAACAAATGCCATGTTTGACCAGATTGAGGGGTCAAATATAAATCTTTCTTCATCGTCCTGATGATGGTCTAACGGACATCGTTGCCACCGAGACCGAAACATCGACTTCCACATCTATTTCCTCTGTGATACATCATCCATGAAACTGTTGTCTGTTTTCAGACTCATGTTTTCTGTATAAATACCCTTTGGGATAGATTTTAAACATATATGAGTCTGAGGTCTAGAATTGTGTAAAATTTCATTTAACCTCGACCAGTATGTTTTGTTATATTGTATAGTACCCTCATTTCTAAATTAAATAAGTTTATATTTTTGTAAAAAGTTCACCCTGTCCAGATTGTTCACTACTGATTTAGTCTGGTTTAAATGAACAAAATTTAATTATGGATTGTTCATGTGTCAGCCATATGTGAGGGTTTGACAACTAAATAAGTATTGAAAGTGGTTTTGATTTAATATCACGAAATTAAACCCTTGTAGGCATATTTACGTCTAGTTGATGACACAGAAAAAAAGAGGATGATCTGAGGTTTTTAACCCACCTTTATATGTCATGTGACAAACATTTCCTGTAGGGTCCATCTTGGTAGGGGAAAATATTTATTTTAAAATATGTGGGTGAATTCTGTGCCTCAGACATGAAGTGCTCACTAGTTAGGACTGTGACAAGAAACACGGACGAGGATGGTATTGTGTGTAGCCTACTGGCCTGCAAATCACTCATTTCAGTCCTACTAGTTCTGGCTGAGCCTTTTAGCCTTCTGGGAGTAATAACATATGTAGCATAGTGATGGATAGCAGCAATGCCCACTATTTAAAATGCTACCCAGCTTCAGGCCAGGTGTATTAAGAGTGTCAAAAGCAAGTTCAATCCCATTTCTAATTTATCCCAGTAAAACAGTTCAGGGAGTCAAAGAGCCGCCTGCAAAGCATTTGCTGGAATGTTCCAGTGTCCGGTCTGCTTTTCATCCTTCTCAGGTTTCCAGTATGAGTACCATTGAGTTATGGAATGTTAATTCAAGTAAAGGAAGTTCTTGTGCTGCTTTAATGGTTTGTATCTAAATTTCTAATATGAAAAAGATGTGATAGAAATGAAGATGACCCGAGAATTAAGAATTATGATTTCTCCAGTGAAAATAATTAAACTAGAACTTTGAAAACAATAACAAATTATTTCATGTAAATTGCATGATTTCTGCTATCAGACGGAGTGATGTTTATTCTTTATGATAATCTTCACATTTTATGATACGTCCGAACAGCAGACCTAACAAGCGTGGATCAGAAGTGGGCACATGTGTGCTTTTGTGTGTGATCTTTACTGGAATGTACTGGGCTTGCAGACTTCTTGAATTTTCAAAAGCCGAAAATATCAGTTTGCCTTTTCTTTTTTATTGCGGAGAAGCATATTTCCAAACCACAGGCACCATTTTTGAACTGCCTGGAAAAATTGCTATTAAATCTAAAAATGAATACTTATAAAACTAGTCTTTCTTGCAAAGCTTTTGAAACAAGCCATGTCACCTTCAATTCCCTGACTTAGTTTCACTATTTCTATTTTTGTGCTTGAAATGAAAGGAAACTCAGTAGAGAAAGGGTTTATTTTGCGCAGACAAAAGGTTTATAATGATGCTACTTTCATCATTAGGTATAATGATTTGCGAACAACAGTGAGCACTCATAATGTTTTTATCTGCAGCATGAAATGGGAAGCAGGGCATCTGTATAGGCACGCTGCTTCGACAGGAACTGTGGTTCTGTGCCTCTTTTTTATAGTCTGGCTCAACAGCACAGCTGCCGCCAGGCAATTATGTGAGAATCACCAGGAGAGGGGCTTTGGCTCCATCCACATGTTGGAAGCCAGGAGTACATGTTTTGATTGGGCAGAAGTGCTTGCCCTCCACACAGCTGTGATCAGTTTGTTTATTTATCCAGCTGCCTGAGATTAAACTTTCATGACTTTGTAATGCTATTAGAGTGTCTTAGATAGCCTACATGGATTTTTAGGTCTGGCTTGACAGTGCAACTGCCATCTGACCTTTTAACCTACACCAATATTATTCTACAGTTCTTTGCTTCCACACAAGTACATATCCATTTCCATGCTATCTACTTGTAATCATTCTCATTACCCTAACGCATTCCTTTAAAGCCAGACCTATGGTCATTGCCAATGCCTGTATACTTTGCACATGGTTACCACCTACAGGGACGCCATGAACCCCTCACTTTAGCAGCTTGAGTGTGGGTGAGTGCTACTGGGGCAGTGTGTGTAACATAAAACTGTTAAGAATATTTTTTTAACACAAACTTTATTGCATTTTCATATACATACCTATACCATTGCATGGCGATATGAAGAAGTGTAGAAATACCAATCCTTGAGTCAATAATACGAAAACAAAGATAGTAGGTAAGTACCATAAAAATGACAAATGAATTGTGGGGAAACTATTCCGCCATACACATTGTCATGAGGAAGTAAAGTCAGAATAAACTGAAAATATATGCATTTACCCAGCCCCTCCCCTCCCCCAAATTCGGCATCATCTCAGTAAACATATTGGCACATTTATTTCGCAGTTGGGCTGGGTCATTCCTATGGGAACATGGTCTGAGAGACCACGCAATTTAACGAACCTGGTCTTCAGTAACTGCAAGTGGCATTAGAAATATATCAAGCAATAAGGCTTATATAGGAACCATAACAGGGTAGTATAAGGAGGTCACAACTTAGAACAATGCCGTATTATCAGACCATGAAGGATAGAACCTGCCATGTACAAAGCCCATCTCAGGCAGGGTTAGCCATCATCAGTCTCCTGAGCCTTAAAAGATTCAAGTAGCGCATCCCGCTCCAGAGCTAGGGGCCATTTCTGCAAACCTCAGTACTCCTCTACGCAAGGCACCACTTTCGGCCTCACCCCAGCATAGAACCTCCTCCCACCAGTGGGAGACAAGGGGACTTCCAGCACCTCATGAGAAAGTGCTTTGCCAATAAAAACATTAAATCAGCAAAATGCGCTACCTCCTTCGAGTCCTTGGGTCTAGGCTATAATCCTAGAATGCAGTGTTCCACTGTATGCCATTGGTTTAACTCAGAACAATGAGTATCCCAGTGGTGACTGGGAGAAGTCAGTGCACTACTATAAAAGTCACTTATCCAAGTGTACTGTAGTAAACATGAATTCTAATCATACGTTATCAGTCTTATACAGTGATCCTCCAAATGTCAACAATGAAATATCCAAGAGTAAACGATACTTGAGTCCTTCCATTAAAAACTTAAAGCCAAATATTCTTGGATGAATCTGCTTTTAATGTCTTATGCAGCAGATGACGAATATCCAAACGTAAAGTTGATGTTCAAATACAATTTTCTTGTTCGAACAAAACAGTCAAAAAAGATCCCAATGCATTTCGGGCTGGTCACATAGCCCTTCGTCAGGGGTATCTAAAATCATAATGTGTGCAAATTACTACTGGCATCAAGTCAATGTTTGAAAAGCTTTAAGGAAAGTTAAAATCTGAGTAAATAGATTAAAGAGCTCGCAAGAGGAGCTAAAGCGATAAACAGAACTGAAAACCCATGCAGTGGCAAACTGTAAACGCACGGGTGAATTGTCAGAAAAAGTCATGTGATACTAGGAATACGTGCCTGCCCTCAGAAACCAAGTAGTTGACAACAAGGAAAGAGAAGAACTACCACCACCTCCAATCAACGTGAACACAAAGTGAAACTAAGAAGCAAAAACATAATATCCATGAATCAAACCGACACCATACAAAGCATACCTTGCATTCCACAAAACTAACAGCAAGTCACGTGCTAGTGTGAAGCGCTCCTTGAGTAATCTGAAGGTCAAAAAAGTGGTCGTGAGAGTTGGTTGCCAAAAGCCCTACAGGCACAACTTAGTTATGAAAGAGTACGTGCTTACCCACAACACGAGCGCTAAAACTGGAAGATGAGTTTCAAAAGGTTTTCAACGAACGATACAACTGTGAGAGCAGAAAACAGCAGTGAGCTCCAGTGCTTCAATAGCAAGTTAATCGCAACAATGAATATCGCTACTTCAACCCTTACCCGTGCATCGTAACGCAAAGCCGACTTGAAGTGAAAGCGCGAGGTAGACTATCCACAGAGGACGTAAGCGTGCAACACGGCACGACCCGCTTATCCGTGAGAGAACATGAAGGTAGAAAGCGGACTAAGGTGCATATGGCGATATCGCAAATGCTATTGACTGTGAATCGTAATGCTATAAAGAATATAACAAATCTAGGATAAAACCTCAGAAAAAGTGCCAGAAATAAAAGTGCTGGAAATAAAGTACAAGTGTAGATTCAGACGCCAAACAGTGTTGAAAGGTGAAAAAAGTGCGAGCAATAATGAAAATTGAAAAAAGACTAGAAAAAGTACACTACATCAATACAGGTCATGTAGTTGCAAAACATAACGATAACTAATACATACTGTGATCCTAAACACCAGTTGGGCGGACAGTTTATATATAAGAGAAACAGGTTCTGGTATATACCAAGCATCGTGGTGAACAGTACAAAACTATACAAAGCATACATCGTGGCAAGCAATACAAAACCACAACAAAACATACAATACATAGCATGTAAAATATGAAATAAATAAGGTCTGACATGAGTAGAAGTACATCCAATTCACAAGAAGCAGGATAATTTATAGGAAGCAGGATAATTCATATTTGTCATTTAGTCCTTTCGGGGACAGTGATTCCATAAACCAAATCCAATGAGTTTCTCTTTGTAACAAGAGTTTAGTCATGTCTTTGTCCTGTTGGACCTTTAACAGTTCTAAAACACTGAATTTTAGTTGGGAAATGGCGTGTTTGTGTGCCAACCAATGTTGTGCCAAAGGGGAACTCAAAGTGTTAGTGCGAATCCGACTCTTATGTTCAGTAATGCGAATGCGCAGACATCTTTCTGTTTTCCCAACGTAATACAAGCTGCAGGGACATTTAATTACGTAAATCACATGATGACTGTTGCAATTTGCAGAAAACTTCAGCTTGATTTGCCTTGGTTTAACTCAGTCAGTTCAGACAAAGCAAGACAAATAGCTACCCAATACGTAGCCAGGGAAGGACAGGTCCATAACATATGTAGAAGATCAGCATCCAGCGTGTGACAACGGGGGCAGACAGAAGACACAGTGGGGAACATAGAGTGTAATCTTTTTGGCGTGAGGTAGACTGTGTAAAATAGAAAACTGTATAAACCTAAAGCAGGAGTTGCGGGAGATTTTACTAGGGTAGTCAGGAAGGAAGGCCAACTCTTTATCATAGAGACTCCGTGCGAGCTCCTCTTCCCACCAGTTCCACATGGGAGCTAACGAAACCAATAGATGTGTACGCAAACAATGGTACAACCAACGAATCAAGTGGGTTCCATGACCCTTAACGTGCATTGCCTATATGCATTTGTATGTAGCTGGTTGGGATTGCACAGCACCACATGTTGTCTGACATAACAAACATTTCGAGTGTGTGTTAAGAAGAGTGTTTCTGGCAATCCATGGGTATCGGTGAAATCATGGTGAGTCACAAGGGTGCCATTTTCGAAGAGTGCACCAATCGTAGTTACTCCTCCCTGTTCCCAGGGATGCAGTTTCCTCGACATTAGGGTACCCGAAGACTCACGAAGACCACATAAAGAAAATATTAGGGGCATAAGGAACACATGGTGCAGTATATTGCTGGGTCATTCTGCAGTACATAAGAGTGATGCATAACAAAAAAGGGACAAGACGGGGGTGAGCTGGAGCCTGAGCAGAGCAAACTATGAAGTTTAACTTGGGTAAGCATAGTGGTAGATTATGACCTGCCAGCCAATATGACAGCTTTTTCAGCTGCCCTGCCAAGTAGTAGGCTTTGAAATCTGGGTCGCCCATTCCAACCCATTCAGGGGGCAATCGCATTTTAGTCAAGCTAACTACGCCATCCAGTGCCCCACATCAGATCTATTGATAATGTATTTAATGATCTAAAAATCCGGGCTGGCATCAACACTGGCAAATTTACAAAGTGGTACAACAGGCGGGGCAGCATAACCATCTTAGCAAGAGCCAGATGACCTGCCACAGACAATGGTACAGTACCCCAGAAGCCGGTTTGAGATTTGAGGAACGTGATTGTTTTGGAAAGGTTCCCCTCTAATAAATCATGTGTGTCACGGTATATTTGTATACCTAAATAACGGAATGTCTGGGGTGCTAAATGAATACTGTCATCTCTAAAAGGCAGAGAAAAAGGCATAGGGTTTATCAAAGTTAAGTCGGAGGCTAGACAGATTGTCAAATGAGGAGAGCAGTCAAGAGATCCAGCCACGTCCGCGCTAAGGTCACGTACTACAGAACCATATCATCAGCATATACCAATATGGCATGAGTCACAGCGCCCTGAGGAATCCCCCTATCCCACGCATCCTGCCTAAGCCACTGTGCCAGAGGCTCTTGCGATAGAACAAATAGCAGCGGGGACAGTGGACAACCGTGTCTACTGCCACAAAACACTGAATATGGGGTGGAGATATGTGGCCCTGTCTCAGCCCGTACAGTAGGGTGAGTATATAGTAATTTAATCCCCGTGCAGATAGGTAGGGTGAATACCAAAACATGTCAGAGCAGCAAACATAAGGTCCTAGCTAAGAATATGGAAGGTCTGTTGGAGATCCAATGAGAGGCAACCCGCCATCGGGAAAAGACCAAGGGCCACCTCTAGAACTTGGTAAAAGCAGCTTATATTGAGGGAAGTATTACGGTGTGGGACAAATCCACACTAATCAATGTGTATCAACTACGGGGGTAAAGGGAACAACTGGCGTGCCAGCACCTTGCTCAGGATCTTGTTTTCAGTATTGAGCAGGGACAGAGATCTGTAGGAGGGCATCTCCTCTGGGGGCTTTCCAGGCTTCAAAAGAGAGGTGACCAACGCCTGTTGATGGTAGGGGGCAGCATTCCTTCCTCAAGGGAAGCCTTATAAAGCCGTTCTAATTGCGGCACCAGGTGTTTAGCTAAGGTGGTATAGAAATCAGTAAGGAGACCATCCGACTCCAGCTTTTTATGATGGGCAAGATCATCAATGGCCCCCCGAATCTCACTGGGAGTAAAGGGAGTGCCCAGAGCCTCCCTGTCTGCATGGGTGACACTCTAGGCAGGGTCAGGTGTCCAAACATTTTCATAATGTTATTGGGTCCACTGGGGTGGGAGTATCGTGGAGAGTGGCATAAAAATCACAAAATGCTATATTGATATCCAGTTGGGTATTCACCTGATCACGTAATGGTGTGAGCAACAATAGGATAGGTGTGGGTGACGGCAGTGGGAGAATCGTGCATGCTAGCAATGCACTGGATTTGTCAGCCTTAGTATGTGTCCTCTGCATATAGGCGCTATAATCGGTAATGTGCATGCACTCCAGAAACTCAGCATAATTAATCCTTGCTTCCTGCAACTGCAAGGTAGAGTCCTCATTCTCCACTGTAGATTGTTACAAGGGACCAGGCTGTCCTCAACGCGAGTGAGGTTGCAAAGGACTGTTTTGCGAGCACCCACCATTACGCTAATGGACACCCCTCGAATCATGGCCTTAAAGGCCTCCCATTCTATTAAGGGGGAGGAGATGGAGTCAGTATTTTTGGCAAAGTAAGTATCAATTGCACTAGCTATGGTATCCCGAAACACTGCGTCCTCCAAGACCTGGGGCTGCATGCGCCAAGTAGGAATAGGAGATAGTACCCAACCCCATGACAATGTAAGCTCAAAGGGATTATGTTACGAATTCTTCTTACCAAGATATGTCTAGTGGGTGACATTTGCTTGAAGAGAGGTGATACACAGGTTTCTATCAAGGCATGCATGCAGTTTATGTGGGGGTGAGCAGAATGAGTATTCTTGCATGCCAATATTACGATTTCACCAAGCATCACACAGGGCCCACCCCTGGACCCATTGTTGCAAAGCCCTGGCCTGACGGACTGTACCAGCCCTCTGGAGATATGTAGAAGCAGGAGGCATATATCACATCTTAGCGCCTGGGATGCCTCAAGATAAGCCTAATGTAGGCGGATTCCGGGGCTCGTGTCCGGGAGCTCCAGGATTACACAGCCGCCATCTTCGGCGCTTAGCCATGCCCCCCAACCTTTAAAATGTTAGTTGTGGCTTTTTCCCCCCTTGATCCGAGATAGTTTTTTCCAAGAAGTCATGAATACCACTGCAAGAGAACAGTATGATGAAGTTGTGGGTTGGTGGAATAAATGAATGAAGATGGCATGGAAGGAAAGAAGGGAGGAAGGAATGAAGTGAAGGATAAATGGATTTGAGTGATTGGGTAAGTGGCAATGGATGGATGTGGAGATAGGGGATTAACAGAAGGAAGGATGGAGATGCAGAAGGATAGATGACCGAGAATGAAGGATAGGTGAATGAATGGAATGAATTGAGATGGGAAGGATAGAGAAAGGAATGGATAGCCAAATTCATTAAGAACTAAGGGGCATATTATCAAGAACGGCGTTAAAATTATCGGCGGTTTAGCAGCAGAAAACTGCTGCTAAAGCGGCGATAATGGGCTTGATAATATGCCCTGGAGAATTCCAATAGAAGCCCATGTTCACACCAGAACATAGACTTCTATTGGAATTCTCAAGGGCATATTATCAAGCCCATTATCGCCGCTTTAGCGGCAGTTTTCTGCCGCTAAACCGGCGATAATTTTTAACGCCGTTCTTGTTAATATGCCCCTGAGGTGTTAAATGCCCCATTTGTCCACATTTTTTCCAATTTCCTAGGTAGAAGCAACAAAAGGGATGCTGGGTTTGCTCGCATGTGTCACTCACTTGGTTCCATTTGGAATGTGGTTCAAAGTGGGGGTTATTTTATTTTTCTAGCTGTTCCTTTGACCACCTCCTTCCACATTGTGATACATTGCATGTGCAAATCAACTCATCTGTAACTGTTCATAAATTGTGAATGGTTTGTACATTACATTTGAGAACTGCTGTTTGGCAATCGCAATTTGGGATTTACTATTTTAGTTGCAAATTGGTATGGACAACTCACCCATTTTGCTTTTGCTAACCACAGTGCAACTGATTACCGAATGCAAAACGTTTGAATGCACATTTGGTTATTCTGCTCTAATGTTTTTCTTACAGTTTTGGTCGAATGATCGTTCTTCGCTAGACCTTGTATTGGGTGTTTGTTTTAGGTTACAGGTCATCCTCACATGCTATTCGTACCTCTGGTATTATTGTGCACTGGGTGGAGCTGGCCCTACCTGGCTACTTGTATATCACAATGTTGGCTGCAGACAGTAACTGTAAAGTAATAACCTGGAATGTCAGGGGCATGAGTTCAATACAAAAGAGGTATTGAAGCTTAGCACAACTGCACCATTGTAAGTCACATATAGCCTGTTTACAGGGGACCCATCTTACTACCTGTGAGGCCCTTAAGTTGCACAAAAAATTGAGGGGTCAGTTGTTCCACACCTCTTGCTTTGCTTTTGCATGGCAAGGCAGCAATCTGATTACACACTGGGGTCCCTTTTGCTGCTTTAGACACTAGAAATAATGTCTATGGCCGTTATGTTTTCATCAGGGACACCTTAGATGGCACACCGGTAGTGCTTGGTAGTATTTATATGCTGAATACAGAGCAAGATGCTTTTTTATCGCAGATTGGGCGCATTATTTATGGGTCTTAGGTGGGGACTTTAATACTGTCTTAGACATCACCTTGGATTGCACCCATCCTCCTCTACCGGGGGTGGGTAGAGTACGTCAGGCCAGGGCTTTACAACAATGGGCTTAGGGGTGGGCCCTGTTTGATGCTTGGTGCAATCGTTATATTGGCATGTGTGAATACTCATTCTGCTCACCCCCACATAAATTGCACTCACGCTTTGATAGAACCATGTATACTACCTCTCTTCAAGCAAATGTCACCCACTCGACATATCTTGGTAAGACGCTATCAGGTCATAATCCCTTGCAGCATCTGGTCCAAAACAGTTATAATGGTAAAAAGACAGAGCCTTAATACTAGATAGTGAGTAGCAGCAGAAAATGGCTTGGCAGCTGATCATTAACATTCAATTTTCGATTACCATTTTACTAATTTCAGAAAGATGCATTGTCTTGTCCATATCTAGCATTTTCACTAATTATCATGACAGTTCATTATAAGGGTACTATATTTACAAAAACGTGGAAACAATATGTTATGCCAGACAATTAAAAGGTCAAGGGCAATCAAAGATATCTTGCTCTGCCTCCAGTTTTGCCATTTTCTGGAAAAAGTAAGTATACATTTTTGAAAGCCACCTCAAATGCCTGCCAATTAACCACCAAGGATTGATTTCAATCACAAAGATCAATATTTTGGACCAAACCGCTTATCGGCTGTTAGTAATGTAGCTACATACCTCAACTAGTGTTTTGAATGGTGAACAGGGACCTTGTTATCTGTGGAGAACCCATCCCATTCTTTACATTAGAAGGGTACAGAAGCAGCTAGTCTCCTTTAACTATCTGAATACTACCCCTAGAGGTGAGCTAAAGTTTAGAAAAGGGAACAAAAAAGGTACCTAGCACAAAATAATAACCCTCAACAATCAATAGTCCTCATGGACAATTCTCACCAGCAGTCAAAGGAAATCCTATCAGAAGTGGAAATACTTAGGGAGTAGACAAATCTCTATTAGTGAATTGAGGCAAGTATTTCCTACAAATTAAAGTCTGATTCCAGTTTGAAAAATGTAATTAGTGCGAAGGTTGGTAGAAAGAACAGGTGCTTAAGGCACACTGCTTCCAGACTACCCGGCTGTCCAAGTACAATACTTTAACAACATACAGCATGGCCTTTAGCAATTTTGTTCTTGGAGCCACCAATAGTGTTGTGTGTTTCTTGCATGGCCCATTGTAGCACTCCCTATGTTAGCCTAATTGTGCACGTATTAGGCCCCTTTGCACGGGTTACTATATAAACATGCTTGCCTTTGTGCCACATTGTACTTTCACATTGAATCTGCATATGTTTTCGCGTTCTTTTCTTTTCCTGGGATTGAGTCTGAACACCACAGACAAGGTCAAACAACAATGATCCTTGTTATTTTTTCTGGCCAGGCACTAGCACCTAGACATAACACAAGAATGCAGATGTTGCTTTTGTGCACACATGTTTTTCCATATAGATGATATCATAATCCAAAAAACACACACATGGAACAAGAGTTCTAAGACAAGAGCACTGTGTCTGCTGAGATGAACGTCCAATCTGTGAATGCTAAGGTATGGGATTTGCCAGTAATCCCAGAGATCTTTGATATATAATCATTTAGCTTCAGTAGCAAGGGAGGGGGGTTTAAGCACTCTGTCCTATAAAATGACAGGGCTTTTCATGGTATATGGATTATTAACCATGCTAACAGTATTTTTATAATGCATTTGTTTTCTAATTGTGGCATGTATACTGCATTTCAGAGCACAATAGTTTAAATGAATATTCTAGACTTTCTTCGTGTCTCCTGGTTATCATATTGTGGACAAGTATGAGTGAGAGAGCAAAAGGGTGTGTCCCGTTACCGGGGTCCCTGAGAGGGCTTGAGAGTGTTGTGTTCTAGGGTTCCAATTCACTTGTTTCTCTGGTAAGGTTAGGAGGGCGAGGGAGGCACTATATTTAGTCGGACTCTGACTCATAGCTACTGAGGTGGTATGGTGACTCAGTCCCTACATACTGATGTTCTATGGTTCCAAGCATAGTTCTGTTCCAGAGCAGAATCCCTGCAATATGGCGCTGCCAACGTTTGGTCTGGTACTAACATGCGGGAACCCTGAGTAGGGCTTGAGCTTTTCCACAATACCCTCGCACCTTTTCTCGGAGACGTCCGTGGTGCTAGGGATTTTTCCTCCTCAGTTATTAGCCAGTACCTAGTTCTGTTTGCTTTTTCAAGCTGGAATATAAAAAGGTTGTATGACCCTCTTTGTGCTACGCTCTAAATCCTTCCTAATTTAATTATGGCACAGCCCATTGTTGTTCCTGCTGGTGCTCCAGTGATTTTTGTCGTAGAGGTGGATGCAGTGTACCGCTTTGAAGTTTTTTTATTCCTGGGTCACCTTTCTGGCTGTCAATGCTAATGATAATACTTTTTATGAATATACAGTGCCGCAGGCACCTAATGCATATCGTCCATACGCACTTCTTGAAATTACTCTCACCGTCTGGTAACACCAGACGTGGTTTAATGGCGCCTTCCCCCATGTCCTTGTGACTGTTAGAATGGATCCTTTAAGTATTGAAGGGGGCACATGGCCGGCGTTAGCTGGCTATATTCCATATCATAATATGGCGAACATTAATTTAGTAGACACGTGCTTTGTATAATATTCTAGTCGTATTATATCAATGTCTTACACAGTATATTTCCTGCGCTTTGCTAGCTAGTCCAGCTAGTCTTGGCCTACAAGGACAGGCCCAACAACCGGTAGGGCCTGTGAATAGTCCTGTAATTGTTCATTCAGTTATGGGCAAAGGACCCACGAATCGTGAAGAAATACCATTTTGGGTAGCCCTGAAAATAGACCAACTTGAAGCTGTTTCCAATTACGGGACCACAAGACAAGCACAGAATTTTGAGCATGTGCTTACCCAATTGACTGGTCCCCCGTCTACCTGACTGCAACACCTGGGGAACTATGTTTGCACGAGTATGCACTCTGTCATGGCACTCTCAATGGCCTTTCTTCCAAATGTCCTCAAACAGATACAGAATGAGCATGGGGCAGGTCCTGCCCTTGGTTTGGGGATGTAACCTGTGGGGAATTTCCCCGTAGTCTCCGAAATGATTCTTTCTAATGTTAAAGGTAAAGCAGCGTCTTTGGCTATCCAAGATGACAGTAGCTGACCGCGAACGTGAGTTGCCTGTCATTATTGCTAATGTATACACATCTCTAGGATGTAATCATTTGGGGACCAGACCTTAAGTACCACCACTTGGCAAGGCTAGTCCAGGCAAGGATGCCAGACCTGCCCGTGAGTTTCCTAAAAAACCATGAGATAAAATCAAACAACAACAAAAGTCTAGACAACGCGGAGGTTCTCCACCCCCAGAATCCTCTGAGTGATGTTATGATATTCGTGATCGCACAAAAATTAGGACCCCTGACCGGTATCAGTCATCTGATACACGTTTTCCTCTTTCCTTTCAGGAATCGTATGATCACAGTACAACAGAGGAGGGTGATCTGATCGCAGACAAGGTGAGTATGTGGAACAGAAACAGGTAACACAACACTCGTCTGACATGAATATAAAGAAGGAGGATAGACCCCCTCCATACAAACCCCCTTTTCAGAAAAAGAAAGTTGCTGCTTTAACTGCAAAATATGCCACAGACAGTGAGAACCCTCCTCCTAAACAGAGGTCACCATAGTGTGCCGGAATCTCCACCAATTTCTGGTAGCGAAAGCAACTGATACATTTATTATGGATGAAACCACTGATACCCACATAGCCCCTCCAGACAGACTATATAATTTGGATATACAAATTGAAGGTGACGTTAACTGCACAATTAAAGCCATATTTTGGGACAATTCAACTACGTCTTATGACATTCTCTTGGCGGAGGTAGACTAGCCCCCACCTTTTGTTCTTGCATGTCCCCAAGGTGAGGATGTAATTTTCCCTTCCTTCTCTTTTCCCAGACGAGGTTCAACAAGTTTATGCCTCTGAATGGGCCCTTGTATTGGCCCCCGCACTTCATCATAACCCTACTTGGGATGAGGATTCTCCTTACCATGTTATTCCTATACGGTCCACACCTCAGGTACAACCACACTATTCTATCAAACAGGATGCTAAAGCGCCCGGTAAAGAAATTCTTTCCCAACTGGAGTACCAGGGAGTAATTGAACCCTGTCTCTTTCAAATGAATAATCCTCTTTTTCTGGTTCCCAAACCTGATCATTCCTATTGCATTGTCTTAGATTATAGACATTTGAATTGACATACATGCACATTTGCGGTACAAAATAGACATAGTATGGCACTGATAAATAATATCTGTAAGAGAGCCGTGACTGGTCCACGTTTAGCCCCCTCGGTTTTCAAAGGTGCTACGCCTGACTTCATATGGCCTATAAGAATAGCCTGGGAGTCTGTGCAGCATACAATTTGTCGATTCTTCATGACATTGACCCTGATACGCTTTCTTATGTTGATGATATTTACCTGACTGATGATGAATTGAATCCCCATTTGGCAAGAGTAGATCGCATAATTTCGCGATTTGCTGAACTTGGTGTCCTTATCTTCGGATATGAACTTACAAATGAAGGTAAAATTCTTGCCCTTCATTTTCTAGAAAAGTGTGCTCAATTGCATTCTCCAAGTACTCTTAAAAATTGCAGTCTCTGCTGGGATTTTTAAATTTTGGCAGGACATACATACCTAATCATGCACAACATATTAAACCACTTTATGCCTTAATACGCCCTATTTTTTCTGCTACCTGCTGGACGTCGGAGCACACTGAAACACTCAGATCTTTACAGTCTGATTTACTTGAAACACGTAGCCTGCATACGAGTGTTAATACCACTAACTTGGTTATCCTTGTTTTGCCATGCGGAATTGGTTTTACATACGTAACCTTTAATGAAGGTAAAACAATACCCATTGCACATAAATTGCATCTGTATTCCCTTCCGGAAATGCGTTTTGCTTCTACTGAAAAAAATTATGACTGCTGTACTGATGGCCATCCCTAAAGAAAGGCCACTTGCTCAAGGTAAACGCATTATTGTCGTATCTCTCCTGCCTGCCTTAGAGGCGGTCACGAAAGATTGCGTCCCTAAAGCAAAAGCCCTCCATCCCTGATGGATACAGTGGGCTACGTCCTAAACAGCCGTGGATGTAGACTTTATCTTTGACCCTTCCTTGCAAATACAAGAATTTTTGCAATATGAACAAGTTTATCCTTTGCCTCTTGCCTCTTGATCAATATAGATCCATCATTTATACTGACGATTCTTACTCTAGATTCCTCTGGGATTTGGCCACAGCCCTCGGTTGACTCTTGAACTGTTATTAAAGACTTTCCAGTCTTTATCTGGACATATGCATGTTGCGCATTCCACTCTGACCAAGGTCTGGCTTTTGTTTCTAAAGCATACCGTGATTCACTGAAGTCCATGGCTGTGCAAGTGCATTTTATTTCGACGTATAGACCCGAGGGTAATTATGTTGTGGAGAGAATGAAACGTGACTTAAAGCAGTCCTTAACAGCTAGAGTATTAGGTACGGGGCGTGGTTGGTTGAACCATCTATATGGGGTTCAACGAGCAGTAAATAACCTCCCTAGAAGATCTCTGGATGGGCGGACCCCGTATGAAGTGCTTTTTGGCATCAAGATGTATGTTCTGGCCGTTAATGGTCTAGACGTTGTGGCGGCTGCAGCAGCCTTTGATGTAGATAACCACTGTGCTGTCTTACAGGACCTACAAAAGTTCTGTGATGCTCAATCTCGCAAACACTTGCCTGAGTCTCACTCTTTCAGTGCTGCTGATCATATTCCGGTTTTCGGCTGGCTTCCAAAGATTGGAGATCTGTTTTGAGAAATGGTGGCCATCAAAAAGGAATTCGGCCCGACGTACCATGCTCCTGTTCCGGTCCTTGGCCTTCAAGCTACGTGAACTGTGATTTTGCCACCTCTCCCGGGTTATAAAGACAAGCGCTGTGTTTCCAAGGAACATGTCAAATTATACCATGTTGCCGATTCTTCATAGAATGCCATGGAATAGCAGTTCTTTTCCCAAGACTTTTCTTTGCAGCCTTTGAGCACCACTGATGCTAATACTCCCCAGCTGAGGGGGAGAGAAGCGGAGTCCTCTGCTGCCAATTTCCCTGACATGATATTTTCTTCTAATGTTAAGTCTTCTTCAACAGATGTCATTTATAATGATCCACCGTTGGGGAGTTCATCCGAGTTACCTTTTTCAAGTCCTACTTCTGAATCCCAACCTTCAGTTTTTCAGCTGAGTACCTCCGGGTATATAAGCATCAAGTTAATTTCTTCTTCTGACAGTTCTTCTGTTTTGTACACGCCTCCTGCACAGCTTTGTGTATTTATTTCATGGTTAAAACGCACTTATCTAGTCCCTCCTTGGATATATGTCTGGATGATACTTACCTTGGCTTTCTTGTTCATGTGGATTGGATTTGTGACAGTTTTTTTCCCTACTAATCAATGGCCATTACCTCCCAGAACGTTCTGCCACAGAACTAGTCGACGATGTGTTGGCCCCCATTCTTCATTGCATAAACGGAAAAGAGGCTTGTCCCTCGTTAACATTTCAGCCATTCCAGTGACTGATGGAATTGTTTGGGGAAAAGTTCCTTTCGACATATTTGGTCCAATGGAGATCCTGCAGATACCATATGTGTTCAAAGTTTCTATGGGTGATGTATTAGTACCGGGGTTGCATTCGGATGATTGGGATGTTGATACTGTAAATTCTATGCTTTCTGAATTAGAGTATTATACTGTTTTTGAATCAGAAGATCTATACCTTACCTCTGCCAATTACGCTGAGATGTTCAGCTACCATCATTATGGGCGCCATTTCCTACATAGAACAGGTGGACAGCATCCCCATTTTAATTATACTCAAGGGGAACATTGTCCAATTCCCCTCCAGAAAGTTCCAAAAAGCAAAAAGATAAATATACTTATTTTACGGGATATGACACTTCAGACCCCATGTCATATTATTTTAATTTAACAGCGACATCACCAAAGAAATATATGCTTACTCAAACTAAGCTTATATATAATACTACATTTGTCAATCAGTTGGCCCTTAAAGGTTATGATTACTGGAAGGACACCATTTTTTTTTTTTTCCTCATTGTGCAATATACTGGAGTAGGAGGTATCAGGGGCCCTGAGCTTGTCTACTCTGACATAGGTCAGCCCCTTATGGAAACGAGTGGTTGGGGGAGATCTTTCTTTTCCGTCCGACAGGGCTCCCTTTTTCCCACTTCCAATGTGTACCTTTCGCAGAGGGGAGCTAGCCATTTTGGCTACTCGTACAAGCCCATTGCTTGTTGGTTATTGCTATTGCATAATCATTGGACATCCAGAGACCATTCAGCTCATCCCATATACTCAGATTATCTCTGTTCCCAAATATCCCCAAAACGATATCTCTTGCTTTGCCTCCCACTACGGTCTAAATTATTTACCCTCTGAATCGATGCCAACCATTCCCACTGAGTTGGAGGATTGGGCATTATCCATTGAATACAGATTTCCCGTCTGGCCAATATAATTAACAGGAAAAGGATGTTTTCCTGTTTTTTACTTAATTTGGGGTAACCTTCAGTATAGTTTCGGACCCCAAATATAACGAGATCTGTGCTTACCTCTATTAGTTGGCCCAGTAGATTCGTGAGAACCTTACCGACTTCATTCCAGAATTTCTCGAGCTGGGGGCACTGCCGAAACATATGTACGTCATCCGCCCTCTCTTCTCCACATTTTGGGCAGCTTTTCACTTTCTGTTTGTTTAACTTAGACAGCCTCTTCGGTGACCAGTACGCTCTATGTATAGTGAACAAATGTTTTTTTCTTAAAGAGGTAGATTTGACAATGTACCAAAGTGAAGCCATAGATACTTTCCATCTATACTGTACATCCAGAGTCGGCAGCTCTTTCCCCCCTATCGTGACGGGTAACGTAAACTCCTCCTCCCCAGCCGATATAAGGGCCCAATACCAGCTTGAGACTTCTTTTTTTAATTTCACATCCCCCTGAAATTTCTTCTCTATCTCTCTAGTTCCTGTTTCGTCTTCCCCGAGGCTCTTGACGCAGCTCAATAGCTGATAGCATTTAAACTTTGCTAGAGTGCCATTAGTCTTAGTTGTGAGTTGGCTCCAATCTAATAGAGTGTTCTCTTCTATAAGTTGACCCCATTTGGTTATACCTTCTTTCCTCAGCGGGATGGCAAGCTTTTCCTTCAGGCATTCTGGGGTTCCTGGGGACGCCCATATTAGGGCATAGTCACTGTAATAATGTATCTGTAGGGTTTTTCTGATTTGGTACCATAATCTGGAAGCTGACCATAGAATTTTCAGCTTTACCTTTTTGAAGAACTTTGGATGTCCAAATTTGTACAAGAAATGACTGCCTTCCAGTTAATCATTGCTTGTAAATATGTGGGATACGTTTTGAATTCATTCAACAATACTCTCATATTCTTAAACTGAAATGCTCTGCAATACTCTAATAAATCTGGGCTTGCTTTCCCTCCTTGCTCCTTTCTTCTTCTCAGTTTCCTCCAGGCTATCCTAGTCCCTTTCGAAGCCCATATAAAACTGCTCCGCTCCCCTTGCAACATGTTTATCCACTGTTTTCTTTAACTCCAATGGTATGGAGTTAAATATATATGAAAACTTAGGTAGAATTGTCATTTTCAATATATTTGAATGCCCCATGAATGATAGTGGGAGACCCCCCAGACCTTAAGGAGTTTCCTCACCTCCACCAGAATTTTGTTGAAATTTATGTGAGCTATTTTATTAATATCATTTACTATTTCCACGCCCAGATATCGTATTTTTTCTTTTACTAATGGGTTGTTGCTTTGATTATTCCACTCCATGATTTCAGATTTTGATTGGTTGACCAGGTAGCCTGAGACCTTCCCAAATTGATCAAGTGTATCCTCTATTACCCGGAGTGACCCTGTCAAATTATTGGTGAATATCATTAAATCATTCGCATAGAGGGCCACTTTTTTCTCCCACCCTCGGTAATTGAAGGGGGGAATCTCCTGGTTACTCCTAAACTCGCTTGCCACAATGGTTCGATATATAGATTAAAAAGCAGGGGAGAGAGGGGGCAGCCCTGCCTAGTACCTCTCTTGATTATTATCTTCTCAGTGAGACTGCCATTAACCAGGACCCTAGCTGTTGGATTTTTGTATAGTGATTTTATCGCTCCCTGGAAGGTTTCCCCTAGATAATACTTTCCTAATGCTGCATTCAGGAACGGCCAGCTAACTCTGTCGAAAGCTTTGGCTGCATCAAAGGTGATGAGTGAAAGGGGTTGTTCCTCGTGTATTGCTACGTCGATCGCGCCAATCAACTCATGCGTCAACTCTTGAATCTGTCTACCTCTGATGAAGCCTTTCTAGTTTGTATGTATTAAATGCCCGGCTACTCGTCCCAATCTTTTGGCCATGATTTGTGTGTAAATCTTGTAATCACTATTCAGAAGTGATATGGGTCTGTACGAGTCGCATCTCTTTGGATGTTTCCTGGGTTTTAACAAGATACTAATAGTCGCTTCATTCCATGAATCCGGAAGTTCTTGCCCTGCTTGCAAAATGTCATTTAATAGCTCCGTCAGAGGGGGGGCCAAGACTTCCTTTAATATAATATATAATTCATTAGGGAGTGCGTCGGGAACTGCAGCTTTACCCTTCTTTAGATTTCTGATTATCTCAGCCATCTCACTTATTGTGATTTCTCCATTAAGACCATCCCTTTGTTCCTGCGTCAGGGTTGGGATGGCTATTTTCTCTAAATAACTATAACCTTGGTCCATTGTTGAGGCTATATCCTCAGTATAAAGATCATTAAAAAGGTTCATGAAGGCTTTCTCAATCACAGAATCTTGTACAGTTTGGTTCTCAACCTGGATACTTATTATCTTATTCCGAGTTTGATCCGTTTTGGTTTTCCAGGCGAGCATCTTACCACACCCCTCCCCGTATTCATAGTGGGATAATATGCTTGCTTCCCATTTACATTTTATTATGGCATCTAAGGTGTCTGATAGAGCCTCTTTTTTTCTCTTCATTTTCTCCTCCAACCTAGTTATACCTTGTGGGTTCACCCCTTTCCCTATTTACATTTCTAGATTTTTTATTTCTTTTTCTAGTTGGCTAATTTTGTTCTTTGTATTCTTGTGTGTATATGCCGCTAGACTTAATATCTTCCCTCTAATGACTGCTTTGTAAGCGTCCCATGCCAGTTGTTTGGAGGTCCCCTCACTATTTAATAGGACGAATTGTTCTGTCTCTTTTAGGAGCATCTCTTTGTTCTGTGAATCCATAAGTGTGGTACGATCTACTGTTCATCTTGTGGATATCGGGGCATTCTCTAACTGGATTTGTAGCAGAACTGCGGAGTGGTCAGACAGATGCGCCGGCAGGTGATCCACCTTCTGTGTACTCTTAATCAAACCCCTATCTATCAGAAAAAGTCTATTCTTGAGGCGTGCCCGTGTTTTTTATTTTGGAATGTGTAACGATGGGCCTTGTCTCCCTTCTCCTTCCAGACATCGGCTAACCCCAAGTCCTTGATGCAGAGTTTTTACCATTCCCTTATTCTAGGTAGATTGAATGTCTTTCTAATAGGGAGTCTGTCCTCTCTGGGGTTTATAATTATATTGAAATCTCCACCCATAATTATAGCGGCCGAGACTCCTAGTAGATATGTATACACCTTCTGTAGTGGTGCAGGATCATCTACATTGGGGCCATAGTACCCAACTATGATATATAGTTTATTATGTATTCTGACTTTCACTATTGCCCATCTCCCTTACGTGTCCGTGTCTATTGCTTCTATCCTTACTCTAAGTGATTTCTTGAAGAGAATTGCAACCCCCTTAATACAACAGTCTTGGTTCGTACACACATAGGTATCCACCCATCTTTGTTTTTTGATTGTCGACCCATTCTTCCTTTAAAAGGTGTGTTTCCTGTAGTATTATTATTTCACTGTCTATTGTTTTTAAATATTCCATAATTTTCTGCCTGCGACTCTTTATTCTAAGGCCGTTCACGTTCCATGAGAGAATATTAACTAGCATTAGACTCTATTGGCATAGGCCACGGCATCCCCTGCCGTTCCTTGGATCCCCAACTCCTCAATTCTGTGCAACTTGGACTATTGTTTTTTGTTTTTTTTCCCCTTATGCTCCCCCACCCAGTGCATATTTTTTGCGATTTTATTTGTGGATTACATCCTCTTCTTCCTTTCTACCCCCCTCCCGGGAGAAGCCTCCCTTTTTACTTCTCTGGGCGGTACCTTCCGCCCTTTTGAACTCTTTGATCCCCAGGCTTCAGCTGTGCTCACTATGTTCAGATTTCATTTGCTCGATGAAGCACTCCACTTCTTTGGGTTCCTTTATGTTGTACATTTTGTTCTTCCAAATGATTTTTAGAGATGCAGGAAAGCGCATCTGGACAGTTGCTCCAAGGGATCTTAGTTGTTGCATCAATACGCCTAGCTCCCACTGCCTATCTTGAGTTGCCTTGGAGATGTCTGACCGGATTCTAAATACCCATTCATCCTTGGTATAGATACCAGTCTTGAGGGCTTCATTCAGGATTTTTTCCTTAAGAACATAGGTCTTAAAGTTCATCAAGATCTTTCTAGGGTTCTTCCTCACTATCCCCTTCCCAAATGGGTCTTGATGTATCCTTTGTATATCCTCGGCTAAGGCTACTGATTTCAGCCAGGAGAAGCTTTCTTCCAGTAAGGTAATCATCCATTTTTTGATGTCATCTCCTTCCAAGCCTTCGGGTGCATTCAGAACTCTTAAGTTGTTTCTTCTTGCTTGGTTTTCAAGGGATTTGATTTTATCCCTGAGGTCTCCTTCACTTGACCTAAGCAGTTTGGTTTCTCTCTGATTTGCCTCAACTTCCTTACTTAGAGCTTCAACTGAAGTTTCTACTGTTGTTACTCGCTCCATCAATGCGTTTATTTTGGTGTCCAGGGCTTCACAGGTCCCTTGTATTTTTAATTGGTTCTTTTCAGAGGTTTCAAAGTTCGCCCTCATTTCCAGTATCATGGATTGCATTAGTTTCTCCTTACTGGCTTGTGATCCCTGGGGAATTTTCCCTTCTCGTTGTGGGCCGCAAGGGGTTACTGTTTGTCTTTGTCGGGGGTACTCTCGACAATTCCCTCCTCCGCAATAGCCTCTGTACTAAGGACCTTAAACCTGTTACTGTCCATTTTCCTGTGTTTTCCTCCACTTATCCTATGCTTTCCCTCTGTTTTGTACACACAGGATTGGGGGTGTCTTGTTTTTCCTGCACCGTAAAAAAGGACCTTAAGGATGGAGTAACTTTTACTTTGGATCCTGTTAATTTACCTTGTCGTGTTCTGGATAAGGGGGCTAGGTCTTATGCTGAAGTGGGTACTTTCCCCTTTTTTCTTGTGCTTACTGAAGCTATACTAATTTTCCTTTTTGGTGGTTCCTGGGGGGTGTTAACCGCTAGTTGCCTGTTTCTCAGGCAGTAGCTAATCCCCCTATTGATTGCTCGAACCTGCTCAGTTACCGTGGCAGAGCACGTTGGGGGGGGTTTATCTTTCCTTTTTCCTCACCTCTGCTGCTTCTACTAGCGACTGGTGCGCTCGTGATCTGGGGATATTGAAATAACGCTGTGCCCCCCTCAAGAGCACTTACCCCATTCATGCGGTCCTTCCACTGTCTTCCTACCGCTATGCAGACCGCTGAGCTGTTCTTCCACGCTCCAGAGAGCTTTGGAGCTTCTCTGGCTACTGCCCTCGCAGTCGTAGTCCTGCCCCAGAAGGGGACCCTTGTGGTGGTCCTCAGGTTGCATGCTGCAAGCCGCAGCCGCTTCTGCCCACACTCCAGGTGGGCCGCTTGATCGATGCGGAATCCCGCTGCAGCCGCGTCCGCCTCGCTCACAGCGCCGCTTTGGTCTCCGCGTCCTGTCCCTTGTTTGAGGCCGCCAGGTAAGCACACGGTTGCTTTCTGCCTCATCGCATTCTTTACTTCTTAGTAGTGGGTGCTCACAATAATTTCATTAGTTTCTATCGTGGTTTTGCCTGGGGAGCTCGGAGCTCCCGACCGGGCTAATCAGCCGGCCGCCATCTTCCCCCCGCTGACGCACCAGTCTTTTCATCTTTATCGTGTGGAAGGACACTATTGATTTGAAATGGATTTGGGGTACAAAGTCCTGGCAGGTTCAGGGCATAGAAACCTTGTTTCAAGCCTGTTTAATTCCCACACAAATGATTTTCCTGAATGAAACAATTTAGCGGACTACTTGTCTGAGATTGGCTAAAATTTAAGAAATGAATGCCCCAACCATTCCCTCTGTTGCCCACTTTGATAATTACACAATAAGAAGGTGGGGGAAACCCAATATACCCTTGGAGGCTTGGGCAATCAAATCAATGGTGAGTAAATAGTGCCTACAAGGGATTTTGTTTAGAAATTCTTAGTTTGATGTAAAATATATGTAGTTACTTGGGGTTCAACCCCTAATGGTCTTGAACTCTAAAAGCACTCAGCGTTAAGCAATATACCGCTAGAGTGTACTTCCTCAACAGTGAATAGACCGAAACGTCGACTCTCTCATCTATTTCCTGAATATCTATTGTATTCAAGCAACTGTTTTCTGTATTTGCTGATCCGTTGCTTATTTGATTATGTTGGAATAGATGCATACACCTATGAGTTGTAGGTAGATTGATGCATCCTCCTCTTTCATGGTGTTTTGTGATTGTACCCTTATGAATTTTATCTATATATAAAAATTTTGTACTTTCCTGAAAAAAGATATTCCCGTGTGCTTAATATTATTATCTTCATTTATTGAGTGTTATAAAACCTGACGTTTGCTTAGATTATTTCGGAGTTCAAGACCATTAGGGGTTGAACCCCAAGTAACTACATATATTTTACATCAAACTAAGAATTTCTAAACAAAATCCCTTGTAGGCACTTTTTACTCACCATCACTTTAAAAATTGGCAATGTTTGACAAACTACATTGAAGACCAATTAAATAGCATGGTGCAGAACAGTTAATTTAATTCTTCATTTTCAAGTCCTGGCGGATGGTTAGTGTGACCAGTGGACATAAATGGTTGTCATGCCCATTTTCTTAATTCCACACCTGGGTTTAAATCAAGTATACCTGATTCCCGATACTTACAGTCAACACATTCTGGTATTATTACCACCTATTTGTTGGGAAAGTTATGTCAACAATGGTTGGAACATTCCACACTGTCTGCAGTTAAATAACATCTTTCTCTCCTGTCCGAGGCCATGAATTTATCAGATTTTCTTTTAAGTCCCAAATCCCAATGTTCTAAAAGATTTATATATGCTACTTATAATGAAATTTGGAAATGATCCCAAATGAAAACTGCTGCACGTTTGAGACAAATAGACCAAGATAATTTGGACAAAGTGCTAACTGTTGTCAATAATAGTATTAATACCTTGTCATCTTGTATTTACAACTTGAACAATATTGTGTCGTCTGTTATTGATATTTAGCAGAGTGACATGTCAACGCTGTATCATGGGCAAGGTCCTTTTTTACAACAAAAGCTCCTCCATTGCATTAATTTAATTGGAGTTTTGTTGCCAATGCGATGTAATTTTTAAATGTCACTAACCCCTCACTTCACGCACCTTCAGTATATTTGTGTGGGCACCAGAACTATTTAAAAAAGTGATACCCCATTTATGCTGTTAATAAATGTGATGTCATATCAACCTTGTGTCCCGGCATATATTGCGTAAAGAGTCCCCTGAGGACTCATTCCTTGTTTCTCCTGATTAATGCTCATTTAAATATTAGTAGCCTAGGCTACTCGAGGACCCAAGTGGCCTCTATTGCACCATTGTTCTATATATAATATAGATTACCCCTGGTCAGAATACTGGGGTCCCCTTGTTCTTGAAAAGATATCATGGGCAAGGTCAGCTTAGATCTATTATGCAGTTTAGCTGGACGCTTCAAACACTTAAGAATCGGCGCGTTCTATGGCATTACTTGAATTGAACTGGTTTGTTTGAACCTTTTAATTTTACACGCAAACAGCAATTGATGGCCATGAAAGACGAGACCTATACAATACTGCATTTGGAAAAATTAGAACAACTCCCATTCACTACAGCTGTGACGCCTTCGGTGGTGTGGTTAATACACGGAGTTATTTCATTGCCTATATCGACATTTCAATTCATAGCTTGCATGAAACATTTTCCTGTAGGTAGATACGAACCCCTAGGTAGCAGTTACATACATGAATTATGGTCACTCCCCTTTAATCAATCAATCAATCATGTCACTTATAAAGCGCACTACATACCCGCGAGGGTCTCAAGGCGCTGGGGGAAGAGGGGGGTGGTGCTGCTACTGATCGAAGAGCCAGGTCTTGAGGAGTCTTCTGAAGGCCAGTAGGTCTTGGGTCTGCCGAAGGTTGGTGGGGAGGGTGTTCCAGGTCTTGGCGGCGAGGTGGGAGAAGGATCTGCCGCCGGCGGTCGTTTTCCGGATGCAGGGGACTGTGGCGAGGGCGAGGCTGGTGGAGCGGAGCTGGCGGGTGGGGGTGTAGAAGCTGAGTCGTCTGTTGAGGTAGGCTGGTCCGGAGTTGTGGAGTGCTTTGTGTGCGTGGGTGAGGAGCTTGAAGGTTATCCTCTTGTTGACAGGGAGCCAGTGCAGGTCTCTCAGGTGGGGTGTGATGTGGCTGCGTCGGGGGATGTCGAGGATAAGACGTGCAGAGGCGTTCTGGATGCGTTGCAGCCGTCTCAGGAGCTTAGCCGTCGTTCCTGCGTAGAGGGCGTTTCCGTAGTCCAGCCTGCTGGTGACGAGGGCCTGGGTGACTGTTTTTCTTGTTTCGGTGGGGATCCACTTGAAGATCCTGCGGAGCATTCGGAGGATGTTGAAGCAGGATGAGGAAACGGCGTTGACCTGCTTAGTCATGGAGAGGGTGGGGTCGAGGATGACCCCTAGGTTGCGAGCGTGGTCGGTGGGTGTCGGGGCTGTTCCCAGTGATGTTGGCCACCAGGAGTCGTCCCATGCTGAAGGGTTGGAACCAAGGATGAGGACCTCCGTCTTGTCCGAGTTCAGCTTCAGGCGGCTGGTACTCATCCATTCGGCGACGGCCTTCATTCCTTCGTGGAGGTGGGCTTTGGCGGTGTGAGGGTCTTTGGTGAGGGAGAGGATCAGCTGGGTGTCGTCGGCGTAGGAGATGATGTTGAGGTTGTGCTGTCGGGCGACGTGGGCGAGGGGTGCCATGTAGATGTTGAACAGCGTTGGGCTGAGGGAGGAGCCTTGGGGTACGCCGCAGATGATCTTGGTGGCTTTGGATCGGAAGGGGGCGAGGCGGACGCTTTGTGTTCTGCCGGAGAGGAAGGATGTGGTCCAGTCCAGGGCCTTCTCTTGGATCCCGGCGTCGTGAAGGCGTGTTCGTAGTGTGTGGTGGCAGACCGTGTCGAAGGCGGCTGATAGGTCCAGGAGGATGAGGGCTGCTGTTTCTCCGTTGTCTAGCAGGGTCCTGATGTCATCGGTGGCGGCGATGAGGGCGGTTTCGGTGCTGTGGTTGCTGCGGAAGCCGGACTGGGAAGGGTCCAGGATGTTGTTCTCCTCGAGGTAGCGGGTCAGTTGTTTGTTGACGATTTTCTCGGTGACCTTCGCGGGGAACGGGAGCAGAGAGATGGGTCGGAAGTTCTTGAGGTCCTTGGGGTCTGCCTTGGGTTTCTTGAGTAAGGCGGTGATCTCGGCGTGCTTCCAGCTTTCCGGTAAGGTTGCTGTCTCGAAGGAGATGTTGATTATTTTCCGGAGATGGGGCGCGATGGCTGTACTGGCTTTGTTGAAGACGTGGTGAGGGCACGGGTCTTTACTTATCATTGTGAACGTAGCGACAAGGATGTTTTTATCACTGATGAAGAATGCAACTCTACTGTCGGTCATTCACTTGTTTGTAAACATGTTAATATTCACGGCGCATGCAACACTTCAGCACCTAACTTAGCATGATATTTAAAAGGAATTCCAGTTCCCGCAATTTTCCCTTTCATTACGGTACTCTCTAATGGGAGTTCTCATGCTTAGTGATCAAGACTGTTGTGGAATGCGGGCTGGAGGCCCATATATTTTGTCTGTTTCCCAGTTAGTCACTTGTTGCAACAACCTCCTGTTTCCCCCTTCACATGGGATTGTAGATAGCTCATTGTGGCCTTCGATTCCAACTTTGAAGGCAGTTTTCTACAAGATAAACAGGCTCAAAGCATTATTGTTTCAGCAAAAATTAGCTCTTAACATATGCTTACAAGACCTTAGAATTGCAGGTGGCTAAAACTTCTAGGGAAATACAGTCATTGTTAAATACTAACCTTCCCCTGCATTTCAGAGAATTGATGAATCAAATCTTTAATGCCACAATGAGGCTGGTCTTGCCCACTTTAAGGTTGTAGGCTGTGTCAGACTGTCTTTGGAGTAATCCACGCTTTTATCCACTCCATTTTCTCTAGTGTATTCAGAGGATTCCCATTGCTGTTATTCCTCATTTGTGGCATTCTCGTCTTGTTCCTGCTTCTCTGCAATAGATGCTCCATTTGTGGGTGCTCTGGAACTGGCATCGGTCCAACACTAGCGTGAGGGTATTGTGGTGTTTAGGTCACTTTTACACTGTGGCTTATATTATATAATGTTACATAGAATGTTGGAGTTGTCTCTTTTACTAGGCGCTTGTATTATACTATTTAGTTCTTAGAATGTAGGCAAAAGAACTCCTGAGCAGTTGATGCCGATCCTCCGGGCCCTCTGTACCTGTTTACTTTGCTTATAGTAAATCTTCAATCTATTAACTACAACGACTCTGCATTAGTCTTAACAAATATGGTGACGAGCATGGGATGAACTTTACTTCAAGAAGAAGAATACAGCTAAGAAGATTTGTTGTACATTATCCAAAGCTCAAGATACTGTTCAATTGTTCATTTGAGGGCTCAGGAGTCGCTGCATTGAGATCTCAGCATTTTTTGGCTGATTTGTGGAGATTTGTTTTTGGTTACGGTTCTGGTCACTCTTTTGAAGAAAAACTTTAAACCCATAATAAGTGGGTACTGGCTGAGTTTCCTCGAACGGTTTCTCGTAAGCCTTCCATTGTTCCACTGCGCATTCAAAGTATGAGTCTCTGTCTTAAGCAAGGAGCGCATGACTTCCTCGAGCTTTGAACTTACAGCAGCCGAGTTGCCTCGTGCTGTGTCCCGTGAACATTAAAGCGAGTCTCTGTCTCAAGCAACGAGCGCGCACTGGTGAAATGTTCAGTTTTTGGTAGTGCTTGCATGGAGCAGGTTACCGTCTCGGTCTTGTATTGTTTAAGTTTTCAAATATCAGTTGCGCATACATCGAGCACTTATTGAACCTGGTCTCTGTTTTGGTCATTCAAGAATTTCATCGTCCCACAGTGCATCTAACGTGCAGCACATTCAAGCTTCCACAACAAAGTTTTTTGGCAGAACTTACCGGTGGTTACAGCTGCAGCCTCTGTTTCCTTCATTCTTCCTCAACATCCAGGTTTGGCCTACGTAGTGGAGAGAGACATAACTTCCAGTCAACGTTCAAAGAGTGTCTCCTGGAACAAACAAGAGTTTCTTGGATTGTGGAACTACTTAAATTTGTTTTGTTCAGCACTCAATGTGGGCATCTGCGGTATTGCAGCCATCTCACAACTTCACAGAACCATTTTTCTGGCCAACAAAACCTTTACATTTCATATTAGTCACAGTGATTCTGGTTATCGTTTTCGCCTTATTTTTGTCTTTCGCTCTCTTCTCTTTCTTTATTTTATCGTCTTTGTGAATGTTACAAGTAACGGTAAGGAGTTCTTTTTTTTTTTAGTTGTTAAAAAAAATGACAATAGCTACTCCTTGTCACAATGCAAGCAGTTACACCTCCTAGTCCTTTCTTACAGGAACCAGGCGAACCACCTTTAAAATGGAGTTTGTGGTACAGGTCTTTCAATGCCTATTTAGGAGCAATTGATGAACTAAAATTCAAAGCGGATAGAAAACACAGTCTTATGCATTATTATCTAGGTGTAGAGGGTCAAAATGAATTCAACCATCTGCCAGAATACACAGGTCATGATAGTGAAGATCTGGATGAGTATCAATTGGCAGTGAAACAAACAAGTACATACTTGGAAGGAAAAGTAAATTTGGTTGTACGCAGACAGAAGTTTTTTACTCGTATTTAAGGACACAATGAATCCATTGACTCCTATGTCACTGCTTTGAAAACGTTAGCTGGTTACTGTGACTTTGAAAATTTCACTTCTCAATTAATTAGGGACCAGATAGTGTGCAGGTGTCATTAAAAAAAATTCTGCAAAAGTTATCTTGCAAGAATCCATCCTTGGATGAGGCCATAGATATAGCAAAAAGCATTGAAAGCTCACAACTAGACGCCAAACAATTAGAAGTTGTGGCGCCATCTGCAGGAGTAGCAAGCATCAATTCTACTACCAAAGGTTCACATGTGTCTGGTTCTAGTTATTCAAATTCAAAAGGGGTAGGCACTGGAGAGATGAGTACTAGAGGAGGCAAGGGTATAGTTTCTGGTTGCAATTTTTCCAAACTGCAATGTTTCAGATGTGGTTCTTCCAGTCATGTATCGAGTTAAAAAAATTGCCCAGCTGAAGCACAGGGATGCTGGAAATGTAAGAAGTTGGGTCACTTGTGCAGGGGTGGCAGACACATTTCTGACAAGAGAATACAAGATTGTGCAGTATGTCATGAGCAGAAAAACATTGAGAAAAAAGTTGAGGAATTGGTTTCATCTGTAGACTGCGTGGAAATTAACAATATTCAAACTGATAAGAATTTTGGTGATCCCTTTGTACATATAGAAATTGAGGGCTGTGGAAGTCCTTTACTGATTGATTCTGGAGCTAGGATAACTATCATTTCAATTGAAAATTACAGGGAGTCTTGGTCACACAAATTGTTACTACCCCGATGTGATCCCCACTGCATTTGAAGGAAGCAGAATAGATCTGGGCAGGTACTTTTGGGGTGATGTCAAATTTGAGAACAAAACCATACATGGTAAAGTTTATGTGGCTTATAAAGGCATAAATGTGTTAGTTTGGCGGCATCAAGCAGAGTTTGGAATGGTCATCAAGCCAGGCCCGAAATGTCCTGTCTCTTTGATTAATTCAGTTTTGGATCACTTACATTGGAAAAAAAGGTTTGATGGTGTTTTTCAGGAAAAAATAGGACAAATCAAGAATTTTTCTCATTTCATCAAAGTTAAAGAAGATGTGTTGCTTGTGAAACACAAGCTCCGTAATGTTCCACATAGTATGAGGAGTGAATTGTCTATGATGTGAACAAAGATGCAAGGTGATAGGATTATTGAAAGAGTGGATGCCACTTTGTGGTTATCTCCCATTGTGTTAGCTAAAAAGAAGTCTGGCGAACTACGCTTCTGTGTAGATTTGAGGTCTCTCAATAATGCTATTTGGGTGGAAATCTATCCGTTACCACGCATTGATGATTTAATCACAGCTGTAGGTCAATTCAAATGGTTTTCAAAGTTGGATTTGTGAGCAGCTTACCATCAGATGGTTTTAGACAAGCAGCCTCGTCATTTAACAGCTTTTGTAACACCGGACGGTACATTTCAGTTCTGCCGCATGTCATTTGGATTGGCCTCAGCAGCTTCTGTGTTCCAGAAAGTGATGAGCAATATGTTTAAAGATGTATCCAATGTGGTTATTTTCCAGGATGATATATTGGTGCACACTGACAAACAAGAGAAACACAATGAGATTGTTGAACAAGTACTGGAGACGTTACAAAAGAATGGTGTTACAATCAGAGAAGACAAATGTATATTTGCTCTGAATGAAGTTGAGTATCTGGGTCACATCCTTTCTAAAGAGGGTGTCAAACCTAAACCCAGTATTGTAGAAGGGATTGCAAACGCTCCCCACCGAGTTGATAAGGAACAACTAAGATAATTTATTGGGTTGTGTGAATTTTACGCAAAATTCATAATTTTTTTGCTGATCTTACAGAATGTTTTAGAGGTTTGCTAAAGAAAGGTGCAGATTTTATTTGGACATCTACCTGTCAAGAAAACTTTGAGCTTATAAAAGAAGCATTTTAGCAGCTCCGGCCCTTCAAGCATATGTGGAGGGTCGAGATAACTACATGACAGTTGATGCAAGCTCATATGGCATAGGTGCAGTTTTATCACAGATGAGTGGAGACAGAGAGGTGATAGTAGGGTCTGCATCAAGAAGAATGAAAGATGTGGAGTTAAGATACTCGGTTATAGAGAAAGAGATGCTTGCATGTGTATGGGGTATAGAAAAATTTAAATCTTATGTGTGGGGAAGAAAGTTTTGGCTAAGAACTGATCATAAGCCTTTGGTGGATGTCCTGTCAGGCAACAAGATAAAGAAAGCTACAGCTAAATTAGCATGTCTATCAACCAAGTTGCTTGAATTCAATTTCTCTATACATCACATTGCGGGTGGAAAGAATGTAAAAGCAGATTTTTTGTCTAGGTTACCTGTACAGGACAATTGCGTGAATTTAAAAGAACAAGAGGACATTGAAGAATGTATAATTGCGAGTGTGGAGGACACTGTAATTTGTCCAAACATGGGAGAATGCCAGAATGCATAGGAGAAAGATCTCATATTAAAAAAGTTATGGATTTTGCAATTGCAGGTTGGCCTAAAGAGAAATCCACGGATGTTGATTTACAACCTTATTGTAAAGTAGCTGATGAGCTTTCTATTGAGAACAATTTGCGGGTCAGAGGAGGGAAGTTAATTCCACCAAATTGTTTCAGACTAAGGATACTTGAAACTGCTCATGTGGGTCATTTAGGAATGACAGCTACTAAACGCAAAATCCGCAATGATTTTTGGTGGCCTAGTGTAGATCGGGAAGTGGAGACGTTGGTGAGGGAATGTGTGCAATGTTCATACAGCGATAAACACCTTGCCACCTCTACACCAGTTCCTAGACCTGTTTTATGTCCGGACAGGGTTTGGTAAAGAGTAGCTGTGGATTTTTTAGGACCCTTTCATGTGTTACCTAACAACATGAAATACTTTATAGTGTTATTAAATCATTTATCCAGGTGGGTAGAGGTGAGAGGAGTGTCGGAGCCCAACATCAAGTCAGCTATTCGTTTTCTACGAGATGTTTTTTAGTAGCAAAGGTATTCCTGAGGCATTGCTATCAGACAATGGTGTGCAATTTACTTCAACCAGTATGCAGTAATTCTTAACTGAAGTAGGAGTGCAACATTTACGCACCCCTCTTTATCACCCACAAACAAACGGAAAAGTTGAGAGATTCAACAGAAATCTGGTTGAATGCATTCAAAGTTCTGTTAAATCGAGAGTTGATTGTGAGATGACTGTTAGAGATTTGGTGTGAGCGTATAGAACCACACCACACTCAGTATCTGGATCTGTGCCATTCGAACTAATGAGAGGAGGAAGGTAACTTCAACAGTGTATCCATTTTGGAAAATCAAAGCTTTGGATGGTAGGTGTAGTGTATCAGATGAGACTTACAAAGCCAAATGTACCAGTGACAATGTCAATCGCAGAAGGTGTGAAAGGTTAAGTTGTCAGACAAAGAGAAAAATAGTCAATTTTTCTGTGATTGAGTGGGTGTGTGTCAAAGAACTATTGTTATTACAAAAAGGGAATTCCAAGTTCAGGGAACATACTTGTATTGCCGAAATCAAAGGTCAAGCGGTGAAATTAAGTAACGGACAATGGTGGAATATGTCCCGGTTAGCCAAATTTAAAGCAACCAATACTGATTTAGGTGAACAAAAAAAAGAGTTAAGTACACAAATTTTACGGAAAAGTACTAGACTCCGGAAAATGCCTAGGATATTTCATGTCTATGTGACTAACTGAGTTTTTGTGTAAAAAAAAAAAAAAAAGAAATATTTTAGTACATTAAGTCTACGGAAAACTACAAGTATCAGAAAAGTTTTTAGAAAGTTTTATGAGCATGTCACTTAGATGTGTCCTTGACTTAATTTCTTTTTTTCCCCGTTTGGTTTTTTTTTTTCCGTCCTTCTTTTCCTTCTCTTTGTCCCTGTTGGGGTTGTCTCTTTTACTAGGAGCTTGTATTATACTATTTAGTTCTTGGAATGTAGCCAAAAGAACATCTGAGCAGTTGATGCCGATCCTCTGGGCCCTCTGTACCTGTTTACATCGCTTATAATAAATCTCCTATCTATTAATTACAACGACTCTACATTCGTCTTAACAGGTATGTATCATATCTCTGGAATGCTTCTACTACAAGAACTGGATCTTGATTGGTCTTTGAAATTCGGGCCTGCCTCGCTTACCTGCATGCAACCCGTGTTCCACTGCATCTGGTGCCCCTTTGAATGGGCACTTGACAAAGCCTGGCTTCTCAGACCACCGCTGCCTTGGAATTTGGACTGCTAATGGGTCCCCTAGCGACGCATTTTCAGAACAGTCCTTTGGGCTTAAGACTTCTTCACAATGCGAGGTTTGAGCCTTTGGCCTAATAGGAACCATGTGCATCGCGCATGGATCACAAGATACATGCTCTATTAACACAGGTTGCCCAGTAACTGTCTCAGCATCGGCTGAGACCAGAGAACATGTTTGTTCTTTGGAACTCATTATTTGGGCTCTGGGCCAATCATCATATGCAAAGTCAGATTCCTTTGCCTATGAAATTTCGAGTGACATTATGGATTACTCCGAAGCACTTTAATTTGATTGATTTTCCCAATTGACATTTTCTTCTAATTTTAGATTTCAGACATTTACATTTCTGGAACAAGGCTTTGAGTGCGTTTACTTTCAAATTACATTTACCATATCTATTATCTTTCTAAGTGCTACTATCCTGACCAAAGGGAGGGCATTGTGTGTTTCCTGCATGGCACATTGTAGTTTTCCCTATGTTAGCCTAACTGTGCACGTATTAGGCCTCATTTTCCTTTGCACATGTTACTATATAAACACGCTTGCCTTTGTGCCACATTGTACTTTCACACGTAATCTGTTTATGTTTTCGCGTTCTGTTCTTTTCCTGAGATTGATTCTGAACATCACAGACAAGGTCAAACAACAATGATACCTGTTATTTTTTCTGGCCAGGCACTAGCACTTAGACATAACACACAAATGCAGCTGTTGTTTTTGTCCACACATGTTTTGCCATATAGATGAGCACATGAACCATAAAAAACACACATGGAACGAGAGTTCCGAGACAAAAGCACTGCATCTGCTGAGATGTAGAATGTACATCTGTGAATGCTTAGATACGGGGTCTGCCAGTAATCCCAGAGATCTTTGATACATAATCATTTAGCTTCAGAAGCAAGGGAGGGGAGTTAAGGTCACTCGGTCTTATAAAATAACAGGGCTTTTCATGGTATATTGATTATTAACCATGCTAACAGTATTTTTATTATGCATTTGTTTTCTAATTGTGGCAGGTATACTGCATTTCAGAGCACAATAGTTTAAATAAATATTCTAAACTTCCTTCGTGTCTCCTGGTTATCTTATTGCGGACAAGTCCAAGTGAGAGAGTGAAAGGGTGTGTCCCGTTACCCCAATCCCTGAGAAGGTCGAGAGTGTTGCATTCTGGGATGCCAATTCACTTGTTTCTCTGGTAAGGTTAGGAGGGCAGGTGAGGCACTATAACTAGTCGGACTCGGACTCATAGACACTCAGGTGGTATGGTGACTCAGTCCCTACATACTGATGTTCTATGGTTCCAAGCATAGTTCTTTTCCAGAATCCCTGCAACAATAGCATCGTTCAAATTTTAGTATATTGTTAATAGCAACTAATTACTAAAAGTACTAGAAGTACATAGATTCTCACCCCAACTTAAAGTAGAGATGAAAATAAAGCTCAAGTATTTGCATGATCGAACCTTCACCAACTTAAAGGCCAAAAAGCCACCAGCTACATCTCCTGAATCCTTTCTCCCTAAATCTTAGCACTTTTGTTTCCTCTGTTTTCCCCAATAGTTTATGTTCAGTAGAAAACTGCTGGAGAACGTTTAATTTATGCTGAAGGCCTACTGGACTGTAGTCCATAAGGGCCAAGTCATCTCAGTAAATTAGAAATTCAATGTGCGTGCAACCCATATTACAAGGACCAACATGTTTGCACCTACATGTGACCAGATGAAGACTATAATATGACGCTGCCCTGCTATTGTTAACTCGTTGTATGGAAAACAATTAGTTAAAATGTATTCAGGTGCTCTTTTTAAAGCTGATTTTTAAAATCAAAACAAACAAAAAACGAGGACCAATGCAGTCATTTGTATGCTTTATAGGAAACACTAACACAGGAGTCCTACGATAAGCATCCCCTTTGCCCTTTAGAAGATTAGCGTTTTTTCTTACTTTAATCAGTTCTGTAACTGTGGCATTCGACCTTTTACCGCTGACCTGTATTGATTATGTGCTGAAACTATCCTCATTTGTAAGTTTTGCTCTGAAATATGACACTTGACATAAGAGTTTTGAGAAAAGGTTAATTGACCTGTACATGGAAAGGTGAAAAGAAATTAGTCATTTTTTAAACTATCCATTTTCTCATCGGTTGTCTATTTGACAAGGAAACTGGGGCCTAACGCACCAAACAATTTCAATCAATCATTCAACATATCTTTATTTGGCTACTATATTAGCCATAAAAGCGAGCACAGTTTATACAGACAGCTAACATTATTAGGACTGAAGAAAGAAAGAGACATCTAAAAGGCAGTACACAATAAAATTCATGGTTTTAAAGTTGCGCACAAAAAGTGTTATTAAACAGAAAAACACAATAGAGGGTCATGCCATTGTTCATTAACTTTCTACATTCAATCATTAGAAAAGGCATATTATATTTAAAAAAATAATTGATTGTTGATGCCATACAGTCGACATTAAAAAAAAACGAGTGGCAGACAGTATATTTACAGAGTTTCTGTAAAAAGCTAAGGGCCATATGTAGGTAATTTCTATTTACCGATTCCTAAATACCGAATTTTACCGATTCGGTATTTAAGAATCGGTAAATAGAATGTAGGTAAACATTCGGTAAATTTTACCGATTCGGTAATATTCGTTATTACCTATATTCGGTATTTACCGAATCGGTAATAAGGAATACCTTCCCATTCATTCCTATGGGCCTGGAGGCCCATAGGAATGAATGGGAAGCCATTCACTATTACCGATTCGGTAAATACCGAATCGGTAATAGGGGGAGCATATTCAAGGGTGGCAGGGTATCAAATTGACACCCTGTTGCACCCCTGAATCGTGCATGTGTGCACATGTGGCGCACATACATGCCCCAAGGGCATGTATGTCTGCCACATGGCACTTTTAAAAAAGCACAAAATTGCTTTTCAAAAGGTATTCGGTATTTACCACCAACTTGTAGTTGGTGGTAAATAACGAATCCTTAAACCAAAAATGCACTCACTTGAGTGCTCCCTACATAGGATTTAAGGAATCGGTAATTTACCGATTCCTTAAAATAACGAATCGGTAAATTACCGACTCCTTAAATCCGGCCTCCTACATCGCAAAGGGCTAAATACCGGTCGGTAACAGGAAATTTACCGATTTTCGGCCGTTACCGACCGGTATTAGCCCACCTACATATGGCCCATAGTGTCGGTCTGCATTTAAAAAAGATGTGTGTTTTAAGCACCGGTAACAAATAAAGGCACGAAAAAGGCTTATAAACTAAACTAGGCCTAGATTTCAGCTCAGGGCCATGACTGAAACAATGCAGGGTTGTATTGACCCAAAGGAAGACGCACATCACATCTAATGATGCCCAATCCTAATCTAACCAATAGGGATCTTTCCCTTCCATTGTTTACCATAGACAAGTAGGGTTCGAGACCAAAGGTAGACTGAATAATTCAGCACCATGAAACCTTTTTGGTGTACGTGCGCTTTATAAATATGCTCTAACATAACATAACATAATGGCATAGTCACGTAAAAATTATTTGCTCATTTCAACAGTCTCTCTCTGTTCATTATGGTCGGATACCAATAGGTCTTTTTGACCAACGATTTCTCCCCCTTTATGATTTGGGAGGGCATAGAATACAATTCAGATCTACGTAGTTCATTAGAAACCTGTCTGATGTGCCTTAACCAGGGAATTTTGTGTCCCAAATCACATGCAAGACTATCCTCTATTATTTCCCTGTTAAGGGTAACATGTTTATTAGCCTAAACTGACAACCAAAGTAGAATAGAGGCTAGTGTGATATGATTGATCACATTACTCAGTCCAAGTTCCTCCTGGATGAAATAATAGGGGCTGCAGGGTGGTAGGCCCAAAAGGCGCCTTAAGAATCTATTTTCTTCGACTTTGAGGGGCATATTTAGAAGGGCATTGCTCCACCGCAGTGCCACTTTTTCAGACGCTCCTGTGGCGCAATGCCCTGCTCAATATTTACAAGGCGGCACTAAGCCACTTTGCATGGCTTAACGCGCCTTGTAAACATGGCCCTCCTCGCCGCAGTTTTCTGTGGCAAAGAGGCGTGCAATGGGTGTTGCTGTGGGCGTTCCCACGCAACACCCATTGCTTTTTGAAAATGCCCCAGACTTACAAGGATCTGTGAATCTGAGGCAACGCTAAAAACTAACGCCATTCAAAAGGAGGCGTTAGAGTGGCGCAATGAGGAGAAATACTTTTATTTGTCCTTGTTTTTTTGCTCCCTGTATGTGTCCTGCATTTTTCAGCACGCATAGAAGGAGCAAATTGCCATTAATGATTGTTTATGCGTAGGATGGTGTCCCTTCCTGCACATAAGCAATCATCCCTGCAATGCAGGCACCCTTGCACATGGCGCAAGAGTGCCTGCGTTGGTGCTAGGCAGCTTTTTTAGCACAGGGGTGAGCACAGAAATTTGCTGTATTCTTTTTAATATGGCACGTCCCTGCATTTTTTATATGACGCAGCTTGGCGCAGCTAAATTGCTTGCATCGTTGCACCATTTCATTGTAAATATGCCCCAGAGTTTTTTGTAGCATAATACCCCCCAGATAGCTGCTCTATAGGTTAGTATTGGCATACATGTTTGTTAGAACTGGGGGTCTCTAGTTGGCAATGGCTTGCACCTTTGTCCAAATAGGGACCCTTGCTTCTAGTCAGGATAAGGGGGATACACTCCTAAAATAACCCCTGCTCACCCCCTGGTAGCTTGGCACGAGCAGACAGGCTTATCTCAGAGGCAGCGTGTAAAGCATTTGTGAACACATACAGTAATACAGTGAAAACACTACAGATGGACACCACACAGGTTGTTTATGTAAAAATAAGTAATCTTTATATAGACTTATCACAAGACCCCAATAGCAAAAATCCACAATACTGTACTCAAAAATAGGCTTAAAATGATAGAGACAGTTCACGTTATCTTCAAAAATAGGATAGTCAATCAAATAAAGCTTGTAGCAACAAATAACTCCACTTGGAGTTATCACGACGTCGTGGCCGGTGGAAATCCCAAAGTACGGCGCCGACCGCGAGGTGCGCGGCGTCGGGCCCGGAGTCGAGCAGACCCACAAAGAACAGTACCTGGAATTCGATGAAAACAAAGACGGTGCACGGCGTCGGGGAGGTGATGCTTCGTTGGCGCCGGCGGCGTCGGTTCCTTACGACCCCAGGGGAGGTGATGTCTCGGTTCCTTACTGCAGCGCAGGGAGGTGAGGCGTCGGTTCCTTACTGTGTCGGGGAGGTGACGTCACGGATGGCGGCGAGGCGTCGGTTCCTTACGATGGTGCGGCGTCGATGGATTCGGGGGTCACCCACGTCGAGGATCGGCTCCGCGATGATGAAGCCCTGGCGTCGGTGAAGTCGGGGCTGCGGTGCGAGTCGGGACGGTGCGTCGTGAGCGTCACGAGCGGTGTCCTCGGCTCCGGTGCAGGCAGCGGCCTCGATGACGGCTTCGGAGTCGATGTCGCACGGCGTCGGCAGGCGTCGGGCCTACGGTGCAAGTCGGGGCGGTGCGTCGTGCTCTTCACGAGCGGTGCCCACGGCTTCGGTGCAGGTTACGGCGTCGCTCGCCGGCGTCGGTGTTGCAATTTCCCTCTGTTAGCAGCTAAAACAGCAGTTCCAGATGCAGGCAAACAGAAGGGGTGAAGTCTTTGTGTCCCTGTGACTTCAGGCAGGAGGCAAGCTCAGTTCAAGCCCTTGGAGATTCCCTTCTTCAAGATGACAAAGCACAGCAAAGTCTTTTCTCCTGTCCTTGGCAGAAAGCAACCACTGCAGGCCAACCCCAATCAGCAAAACAGCACAGGGGCAGTACTCCTCCTTCAGCTTCTCCGGTTCTTCTCCTTGGCAACAGGTTTCTTGATTTCCCAGAAGTGATCTAATTTCCTAGGGGTCTGGGTCCCCTTTTTATACACCTTTTCCCTTTGTTCTCTGAAGGCAGAGAGGCCTTTGCCTAGTCCAAACCAGTTCTGGTCAGTCCTGGAGCACTTTGTTTTTCTGACTCCTTCTTTCCTTTGAGAGTGAGGGGCAGAGCCATCAGACGCCCGGCGGGAGGTGGAGCCAGCATTGTGGAAGGCAGGCACAGCCCTATTCAGACCCAGGTGCAACTCCTCCCACCCATCCTCCTTCAGGCAGACCTATTCAGCCTAGTGCTGACTCACCCTGTCTCCTGTAGCCACCCCCAGCCCCTGTCACTCAATCTCCAGACAAGGAATACACAACCTAGCAGAGGCAGGCTTGGAAGTTTAGGCAAGAAAATACCCACTTTCTAAAAGTGGTATTTTCAAACACAGAATGTTAAAACCAACTTCACTAAAAGATGTATTTTATCATTCTGAGTTCAGGCATACTAAATTCGTTTTTCTACCATGTTCCCTGGGTCAGTTCTGACTATAAGGTGTAATAGTCAGTCTGCCCATTCTGGCCTATGGGGAGCAGGTAGCCTTGCAATAGTGAAAAACGAAAATGGCTGTAATTCACTATCAGGACATGCCACACACACCAGGGCATGTCCTACCTTATACTTACAATGCACCCTGCCCTTGGGCCTACCTTAGGGGTGTCTGATATGAAGATAAGGGAAGGTTTAGGGACTGGCAAGTGGCTGCACTTGCCAAGTCGACATGGCAGTCACAGACTGCACACAGGCTCTGCAATGGCAGGCCTGAGACACATTTTACAAGCTGCTTCTGTGGGTGGCACAACCAGTGCTGCAAGCCCACCAGCAGCATTGGATTTACAAGCCCTGGGCACACGCAGTGCACTGTACTAGGGACTGACAAGTAAACCAATCATCCAATCATGGAGTCACTAATCCATACATCAATTTACAGTAGGGAGCACTTGCACTGTGGCACTGAACAGCAGTGGCACAGTGCCCAAAAGCATCTAAAACCAGCAAAACATAAGAGGCAACAGCAAAAAAATGGAAGGGAGACCCACGCCAATGGTGCCAAGTCTAACACGTGTCCCCTCCAGCTGAAATGTGGGGAGAACTACCCTTCCTCCTGGGAGTTCTCATCACTAAGGCGGAAAAATCTGGACAGACCATCAGCATTGGCGTGTTCTGTACCAGGGCGGTGTTCCACCGTGAAGTCCATCCCCTGTAGGGAAATGGACCACCTCAACAGTTTTGGGTTCTCACCCCTCATCTGCATTAACCATCTGAGGGGCCTGTGGTCTGTCTGAACCCGGAAGTGAGTCCCAAACAAGTATGGTCTCAACTTCTTCAGTGCCCAGACCACAGCAAATGCCTCACTTTCAATCGCACTCCACCTCTGTTCCCGTGGGAGTAACCTCCTACTAATAAAGGCTACAGGTTGGTCTAGGCCCTCCTCATTCATCTGTGAAAGCACAGCCCCAACACCATGCTCTGAAGCATCTGTCTGCACAATGAATTCCCTTGAGAAGTTGGGCGCCTGAAGCACGGGCGCCGTGCACATGGCAGATTTCAGGGCATCAAAAGCCTTTTGGCAGGCATCAGTCCAGTTCACTTTCCTGGGCTGCTTCCTGGAAGTCAGCTCAGTCAAGGGTGCAACAATGTTGCCATACCCCTTGACAAACCTCCTGTAATACCCGGTGAGTCCTAAGAAGGCTCTCACCTCTGTCTGGGTTTTGGGGGTTCCCAAGCCAGGATGGTATCTATCTTGGGTTGTAGGGGCGCCACCTGGCCGCTCCCAACCTGGTGTCCCAAGTACACCACAGAACCCTGCCCGATCTGGCACTTACTCGCCTTGATCGTGAGGCCTGCCCTCCGCAGCGCCTTCAACACTTCCCAGAGGTGGTGCAGATGTTCCTCCCAAGTGGCGCTGAACACTGCAATGTCATCCAGGTAGGCGGCACTGAAATCCTCCAGCCCAGCCAACACCTGGTTGACCAACCTCTGAAAGGTGGCAGGGGCATTCTTCATCCCAAAGGGCATCACCCGGAATTGGTAGTGCCCATCTGGTGTGGAGAATGCTGACCTCTCTTTGGCCCCATCAGTTAAGGCGATCTGCCAGTACCCAGACGTTAGATCAAACGTGCTGAGGTACCGGGCAGCCCCTAACCGATCAATGAGCTCATCAGCTCTGGGGATGGGGTGCGCGTCAGTCCTTGTGACTGAATTGAGTCCTCGGTAGTCCACACAGAACCGGAGTTCGGGTGTGGCACCAGGCGCGGCAGCCTTTGGGACCAAGACCACTGGGCTGGCCCAAGGGCTGTTAGAGGACTCAATCACCCCTAAGGCAAACATCTTGGAGACCTCCTCCTTGATGCAAGCTCTCACCCTGTCAGTCACTCTGTAAGTTTTATGCTTCACAGGAGGACTGTCCCCAGTATCCACATCATGGATGCACCATTCAGTGATACTGGGAGTCAGGGAGAACAGATCAGAAAACTGTCCCAACAGTTGGCGACAGTCATTCTGCTGTTCCGGGGTCAGGGTGGGAGAGAGGTTCACACCATCCACTGACCCATCTTGCTCTTTTGCATACAGGAGGTCAGGAAGAGGTTCAGTCTCCTCTTCCATCCCAGCATCTGTTGCTAAGAGCATGCCCACTTCAGACCTCTCAAAGTGGGGCTTCAGGCGGTTCACATGCAGGACCCGCAAGGGGTTCCTGGGAGACTGCAAGTCCACCAAGTAGGTGACATCACTCTTGCGCTCCACCACCTCAAATGGTCCGGTCCACTTATCCTGGAGCGCACAGGGCTCCACTGGGGCCATGACCCAAACCTTTTGTCCAGGCTGAAACTCGATCAGAGTGGCGTTCTGATCATGCCAACGTTTCATCTCTTCCTGGCTGGCTTCCAGATTCGCCTCAGCGAGTTGTCTGAAACGCCGAGTCTGGTTCCTGAAGGCCAGCATGTAACTAAATACATCCTGGGGAGTTTTCCTGGGAGCTTTCTCCCAGCCTTCCTTGACCAGACTCAGAGGTCCTCTTACAGGATGGCCGTACAGCAGTTCAAAGGGACTGAACCCTAAGGACTTCTGGGGCACCTCTCTGTAAGCAAAGAGCAGGCATGGCAAGAGGACGTCCCACTTACGCCTCATGGGTTCTTCCAGACCCATAATCATGCCTTTAAGGGTCCGGTTGAATCTCTCAACCAGTCCATTACCTTGGGGGTGGTAAGGAGTGGTGAACTTATAGGTTACACCACACTCCTGCCACAGGGACTTGATATACTTGGAAATGAAGTTAGTACCACGGTCAGACACCACCTCCTTGGGGAACCCCACACGGGAGAAAATCCCCATCAGTGCACGTCCCACCACGGGGGCCGTCACTGTCCGAAGAGGGATGGCTTCCGGGTACCGGGTGGCATGGTCCACCAAGACCAGGATGAACCTGTTGCCCATGGCTGTCTTGGGATCCAGAGGCCCCACAATGTCAATACCCACCCTCTCAAAGGGGGTACTGACAACAGGGAAAGGTTGGAGAGGAGCCTTGTGCTTCCTCCCACTCTTACCACTTGCCTGGCAAGTCTGACAGGTCCTGCAATGAGTATCTGAACTCTTGCGCATTTGGGGCCAATGAAAGTGGGTGACAAGCCTTTGAAAGGTCTTGTCTTGCCCCAAATGTCCTGCTAAAGGCACATCATGAGCCAGACCCAGTAGGAAGGCTCTGAAGCGCTGGGGTACCACCAGCACACGGGCTGACCCAGGCTCAGCAACCTTAGGCTCACTATACAGGAGACCATTCTCCCAGTAGATCCAGTGTGATCCAGACTGATCACCTGCTGCCTGGCTTACAGCCTGTTGCCGCAAGCCCTCAAGAGAAGGGCACTTCTTCTGCTCCTCGCAGAATTCTTCCCTGGAGGGGCCTCCTTCCTGCTGCCAATGGGTCAGCTCAGGCAGGTCCCCCAGTTCAGCCACTTGTTCCCCTGTAGGTTCCAGGGCATCCCCCTCAAGGTCTGCCTCCTCCTGGACCGTGGGAACTTCGGGGGCCGGTTTCCCGCGCCCCCTGCCTCCTCTCTTTAAGGCAGGCACCTGGGCCCTTCTTCCAGGCTCCAGGTCCTCTTGAATACCCTTACCGGCTGCCATTGACCGAGTGGTCACACACGCCCACTCTGGCAGACCCAACATCTCCAAATGAGACCTCCGCTCCACCTTCGCCCAAGGGGAGCTCTCCAAATCATTGCCTAGCAGACAGTCAACAGGCATGGCTGGCCTCACAGCTACTTGAAGGATACCTGAGACCCCCCCCACTCAAAGGGAACCTGGGCCACCTTGCAGTGGCTCTCTGAGTTGTCAGCGGCAACTACAGGGTAGAATACGTTGGGGACCACCTGCTCTTCAGACACCAGCCGACAACTGACAGCTGTCACACTGGCCCCGGTGTCTCTCAGAGCCTCCACCCTATGGCCATTGATGGTCACCCACTGCCTGTATTTTTTAGTGTTATCAGGCAGCTGGGTCCTAGGGACCATCTCACTGTCTCCTAAAGAGACCAGGGACATCTCTGCGGGACCCCACCCACCTTGGGCACCCAACTCCTCCCCCAGGGCTACACTAGCCATCTGCCGGGGTGGTGCACCAGTGGGTGCAGTGGTCACGGTATTGGGGCACTTGGGACTTCCTACAAAGTGACCCACCTGACCACAACTAAAACATGCTTTGGGCCCCTTCTGAACAGACTTATCTGTTGGGACCCATGGTCTTTTTTCAGTGGGAGGCTGGGAACCCTTACCTTGGTTCCCTTGGGGTTTACTTTGGGGCCCTTTTTGGAACTCCTTCTGTTTACCCTTGTCCCCCCACTCTTCTGCTGGGGACCCTGCCCACCTTTGGCGGAGTCTCCCACAAGACCCTTGTGGACCCGGGTACTGACCCAGCGGTCCGCCTCCTCAGCAAGCTTCCTAGGATTAGTCAGCTTACTGTCAACTAGGTGCTGGCGTAGCTCTGGAAAACAACTACTGGACAAGTGCTCCCATGTGATTAAATCATAGAACTCCTGTAAGTCATTTACTTTGCTACCCTTCACCCATCCATCCAATGCTCTGCAAAAATAAGACACATACTCCACCCAGGTACTAGACTCCAGCTTTTTGCAGTTCCTAAACTTCTGCCTATAAAGCTCTGGAGTTAACCCATACCTTGCCACTAAAGCTTCCTTCAGGTGGGCATAGGACATCTGATCAATTGTGGGCAAGGCTAGCAAGGTTTCCTTCCCTCACCTGCAAAGCGGCCCCACAACCCCGCTCCCCAATCCTTCTCAGGGACCCGGTGTGATGTCATGGCGATCTCATATGCTTTAAACCATTGCCCAATGTCCTCCCCCTTCATGAAATCCTTAATAACCTCCTTGGGGATGTACACTCTACTTTCTACAGGCACTGGAGGTGTGCTGCCACCAGAGGGAGTGATTTCTAGGCTTCTAGCCTTTAGCTCTAGCTCCCTCACCACTCTCTCATGCTCTAAAAGCATCTTCTTTTCTTCCATGGCCAACCTCTTACTTTCTAACTCCAATTTCTTATGCTCAAGGCTATCATGGCTTCCCTGTTTCAGTTTAGCCATCTCCATTTCATGCATCCTGCTTTTGTCCCTGTCCTCCAGCTCCTCTGGAGACAGGCCCTTTGAGAAACACTGCTGCCCTCCCTGGAAGGCGCTCTCCTCCCAGTTAAGCCCAATGGCCCCTCAAGCTGCCCATCTAAATTCTCTGCCTCCTCCACAGGCTCCTCGGACTGCCCACTGGCATTCCGTGCTTCCAACCAGGCTCTCAGTGCCTTGTGAAACTCCTCCTTTCTGGTGAGGCCTCTCATAGAGATTTTAAACTTTTTGCAAACAGCTTTGAGTTCTGGCACAGTGTAGGTATCAACCCTATCTTCTTCAAATTCAATATCTGCAGGTGCAATGGATCCTTTTTTGCTCATGGTGAAAATTGGCAGTTCTCAACAAAAATAAAGGTTCCAAGGAAAAAAGTCCTATCAAAAAGGTATGTGGTCGCGTATTGGTCTGCACTCACTAGTAGTGTACACCAATCACTGTATATGAATCACAAATGCAAGTCCAAATCCTCACCGCTGACCACCAATGTTAGAACTGGGGGTCTCTAGTTGGCAATGGCTTGCACCTTTGTCCAAATAGGGACCCTTGCTTCTAGTCAGGATAAGGGGGATACACTCCTAAAATAACCCCTGCTCACCCCCTGGTAGCTTGGCACGAGCAGACAGGCTTATCTCAGAGGCAGCGTGTAAAGCATTTGTGAACACATACAGTAATACAGTGAAAACACTACAGATGGACACCACACAGGTTGTTTATGTAAAAATAAGTAATCTTTATATAGACTTATCACAAGACCCCAATAGCAAAAATCCACAATACTGTACTCAAAAATAGGCTTAAAATGATAGAGACAGTTCACGTTATCTTCAAAAATAGGATAGTCAATCAAATAAAGCTTGTAGCAACAAATAACTCCACTTGGAGTTATCACGACGTCGTGGCCGGTGGAAATCCCAAAGTACGGCGCCGACCGCGAGGTGCGCGGCGTCGGGCCCGGAGTCGAGCAGACCCACAAAGAACAGTACCTGGAATTCGATGAAAACAAAGACGGTGCACGGCGTCGGGGAGGTGATGCTTCGTTGGCGCCGGCGGCGTCGGTTCCTTACGACCCCAGGGGAGGTGATGTCTCGGTTCCTTACTGCAGCGCAGGGGAGGTGAGGCGTCGGTTCCTTACTGTGTCGGGGAGGTGACGTCACGGATGGCGGCGAGGCGTCGGTTCCTTACGATGGTGCGGCGTCGATGGATTCGAGGGTCACCCACGTCGAGGATCGGCTCCGCGATGATGAAGCCCTGGCGTCGGTGAAGTCGGGGCTGCGGTGCGAGTCGGGACGGTGCGTCGTGAGCGTCACGAGCGGTGTCCTCGGCTCCGGTGCAGGCAGCGGCCTCGATGACGGCTTCGGAGTCGATGTCGCACGGCGTCGGCAGGCGTCGGGCCTACGGTGCAAGTCGGGCGGTGCGTCGTGCTCTTCACGAGCGGTGCCCACGGCTTCGGTGCAGGTTACGGCGTCGCTCGCCGGCGTCGGTGTTGCAATTTCCCTCTGTTAGCAGCTAAAACAGCAGTTCCAGATGCAGGCAAACAGAAGGGGTGAAGTCTTTGTGTCCCTGTGACTTCAGGCAGGAGGCAAGCTCAGTTCAAGCCCTTGGAGATTCCCTTCTTCAAGATGACAAAGCACAGCAAAGTCTTTTCTCCTGTCCTTGGCAGAAAGCAACCACTGCAGGCCAACCCCAATCAGCAAAACAGCACAGGGGCAGTACTCCTCCTTCAGCTTCTCCGGTTCTTCTCCTTGGCAACAGGTTTCTTGATTTCCCAGAAGTGATCTAATTTCCTAGGGGTCTGGGTCCCCTTTTTATACACCTTTTCCCTTTGTTCTCTGAAGGCAGAGAGGCCTTTGCCTAGTCCAAACCAGTTCTGGTCAGTCCTGGAGCACTTTGTTTTTCTGACTCCTTCTTTCCTTTGAGAGTGAGGGGCAGAGCCATCAGACGCCCGGCGGGAGGTGGAGCCAGCATTGTGGAAGGCAGGCACAGCCCTATTCAGACCCAGGTGCAACTCCTCCCACCCATCCTCCTTCAGGCAGACCTATTCAGCCTAGTGCTGACTCACCCTGTCTCCTGTAGCCACCCCCAGCCCCTGTCACTCAATCTCCAGACAAGGAATACACAACCTAGCAGAGGCAGGCTTGGAAGTTTAGGCAAGAAAATACCCACTTTCTAAAAGTGGTATTTTCAAACACAGAATGTTAAAACCAACTTCACTAAAAGATGTATTTTATCATTCTGAGTTCAGGCATACTAAATTCGTTTTTCTACCATGTTCCCTGGGTCAGTTCTGACTATAAGGTGTAATAGTCAGTCTGCCCATTCTGGCCTATGGGGAGCAGGTAGCCTTGCAATAGTGAAAAACGAAAATGGCTGTAATTCACTATCAGGACATGCCACACACACCAGGGCATGTCCTACCTTATACTTACAATGCACCCTGCCCTTGGGCCTACCTTAGGGGTGTCTGATATGAAGATAAGGGAAGGTTTAGGGACTGGCAAGTGGCTGCACTTGCCAAGTCGACATGGCAGTCACAGACTGCACACAGGCTCTGCAATGGCAGGCCTGAGACACATTTTACAAGCTGCTTCTGTGGGTGGCACAACCAGTGCTGCAAGCCCACCAGCAGCATTGGATTTACAAGCCCTGGGCACACGCAGTGCACTGTACTAGGGACTGACAAGTAAACCAATCATCCAATCATGGAGTCACTAATCCATACATCAATTTACAGTAGGGAGCACTTGCACTGTGGCACTGAACAGCAGTGGCACAGTGCCCAAAAGCATCTAAAACCAGCAAAACATAAGAGGCAACAGCAAAAAAATGGAAGGGAGACCCACGCCAATGGTGCCAAGTCTAACAATGTTCATTTATATATCTCCAAGAAGGCCGGTATTTGTCTATTCCCCACTTTCTAGGCAAAGTCTAAAAGTACTCCAGCCAATTGATTACATCTAGTGGACCTGTTTGAGATACAAGGCTCCCAAGTACCAGGAAAATCAAAAGTGATCCCCAGATATGGGAAAAAAATTACTCTTGATGTCCTTGATAAAAAAAGGTTTAATCGTGGACAGCCTGGCTCCAGAAGCCATATAGTGCATTTTGGTAAAGTTTGTCTTGAGGTCGAAGCTGTTCATATATTCCACTAAATTATCGATCAAATCTTTGAGGTGGTTTTAAGCATTAACATTGCATCATCTGCATATAATAGAAGTGGGAGGGGGTCCTTTTTACTGTTGCCAAATCCCTACCCAAGGTGGATACACAGTTATTTAAACTGGGTGTATAAAGCAAAAACAGTATGGGCGTCAACGCACATCCCTGGCAGACCCCCCCATTCATCTCACAAACGCGAGTGCATTCTCCCTCTATCCCATACATTACTGAGGCCATTAAATCAGAATGAAGAGCTCAAAGGAAGTCTACCAAATCATGATCTAGGCCCATCTCTGCTAAAATGTCCCAAAGCTTCGCCCAGTTAACCCAGTCAGAGCTAAGGTCTTAAAAGAAAAGATACTGTGCTCCATTCTTGACTACAGTTTATTTATTTATGAGCAGAACAAGATTCAGGCATTGCTCCTGGTAACAAGCCCTTCCCTAAAGCCATTATAGACGGGTGGCATGATCGTAGAATCTTGAGTCCTGGCCGCAGTCCTCTGCAGGACAATCAACCAACGATTCTGACCAGAGTGAAGCAGGAAAATGGGTCTGAAACAACAGGGGTCTTACCTATTATCTTTCTTGAATACAGCCAGGAATTCGGTAAAAAAGAGCTGATTGTTGCAGTTAAAGCGCTGGGGATAAAGGGTAGCCTGAACTCACTCCTAGCTTTACACAAGTCTATCTGGACTCCATCAAGGCCAGGGGCTTTGTGGGTGATAGCAGTCTCATGAAGGTTAAATTTAATAAAATACAACAAGGAAAGAGGGTAGAGGCTGTTCGAGACCGCACCTAACAAATGAAAAAGTGTCTTAAAGTTTCTTGTAGTGCAAAGAACCAAAGAGTACTCCCCTCTGTACTCCTTAACTAGGAAAGAATCCTATAACAACTTAAAACATACAAAGGTTCAGCACTATTCAACAAATTTATAACAGTTCGGTATCAATGATTTAAAAAAGCAATGAGCACACAGAAAGATGTCCAGATCACCGATGTGCATATCTTAATAGGATTTTCTCTTTATTTCATAATTTCTTAAAAACAGAAGATCATAGCCATAGCCGACGCGTTTCGTCTCTAAAAGAGACTTCTTCAGGGCTATTGAAAAAACATACAAGTGCAATTATTAAAAAAAGTGAGTGCTTTACATACAAACAATTAAAACACATACATAGCAATTTTTAAAAAAAAACTAATATTTACAACAATTACCAAAGAACTTGCGACCTTATAATAATAAGGGATACATCCCAAAAAATGTATAATGGCCTATATATAATAAGCTTGAACAGAGACAATTTATATAAAAAAATGCTACAATTCAATTTACACTATGATGAAGAGCTCACAAAACAGTCCAGAAGATACAATAATGAATAAATAAATAATGATTGTTAATGTCGTACCTTCACAAAGTAGCAAAAAGTGGATGTTCACTCTGACATTTGTACAATTCAACTGGACGACTTCTTATGTAGTAAACATTATCTAAGATAATAGACATTTAAATAATAAGAAAGTGTCTATTTCTATATCACATACAACGAAACAAATAAGAGATCAAATAGGAACGAGAGCAGATACACGAAAAACCATTGCAAAGTGATGTAAAACTTTATGCAATAAATCAGCGATTGTATCATCACCAACAAAGTTGTGTTTCTTATTTACACATAAGAGCTATCCAAATTAAAAGCGAATGATCTCAACACACCAAAAACATTCAATACACTATTAACCATACCTAATAAGTATCCATGGCAGTTCATTTAATGCGTGATAAAATAGTATAACCACACATATTTTAAAGAGAATGATATGTGAGTGTCCTATATATAGATATTAATACCTCCAAGTATTGTTTATAGAGTGACACCAATTTGTGCTATACAAATGCACTAAATACCCAATTGTGTGCCTAGCACTAATGTTTAAAGGATAACAGTTATGGCACAGTGATGACACAAAGAGTAGTCCCTTTAGAACTAACAGAACTTTATAAAGATATTAGCGAACCAAATGCAAAGAGACAATTGTACCACTTTTACCATTTATAGCAATGAAACATTGTTTCCAAATCAATTCTCGATCGCTAAACACACCGCCTCATGTGTCAGAGTGATTATTACGAATGAAACATGAGACATAATTGCGAACAGCTTAAAATGTTCGATATCAAGTCGTACATCAAACAACATAATGTATTGGAGTGCACGAACAACGGCCATCTTAACCACCCCATCTCTCGCGCTGTGTAATATGATATATCAGTGTTATTAAAAATGTGGACTGACCAATACATGCCTCAACTCACAAACAAATCAATCTGTACGAAAATATCGTTTTTTTTAAAAAACAAAGAGCGAGCATATATTAAAACCCACTCGTGTCTGAAAGACTGACACATCAAAACCAATATCTAGAGGATATATAACACAGTGAAACAGCCCAAAGAGACTCACCAGTAAGGCATGGTAGCCCGTAGCTCAAGTGTAACAGGTTTCTTAATACGAAACCGAACAACCGGAAGCGGGCATTTTTAAAGCCCCCGCCCGGAAATATACAACACCTGGTTTCAATTAGCAAACAGCGACGTCTGCAAACGCCGCAAATGGATTGGTAAAGATGGCGGCCATCTTAAAACAGTAAAATAGCAGACCGATGCACTTGTCCTAACATACTGATCCATGGGGTGCTAGTGGACAAGAATAAAAAGGCCAAAGAAATTAAATAAATTATAATGCCATTATTAATTTCAATCAAGATGCACCAATGTCGAAATTATAAATACGACACTTTTTTAGTGCGCTAAGTGTCTGAAAAAACAAAATTATTAATCCATACACCTACCACACAGGTAAAGAAGTCATACCCAACAGACTACATGTACCCCCATTGCATTTAAAAGCTCTATAGTTAATTGTATATAGAGATCGATGCAAAGGACTGTCGGCCATTATTAAAAGGTGATAAGTGTAACCGAGACAATCTCTGTGTAATAGTCCTACTCCATGGGGTGCTAGTCGACAAGAATGAAAAGGCCAAAGAGATTAAATAAATTATAATGCCATTATTAATTTCAATCAAAATGCACCAATGTTGAAATTATAAATACGACACCTTTTTAGTGCGCTAAGTGTCTGAAAAAATAAAATTATTAATCCATACACCCACCACACAGGTAGAGAAGTCATACCCAACAGACTACATGTACCCCCATTGCATTTAAAAGCTCTATAGTTAATTGTATATGGAGATCGATGCAAAAGACTGTCGGCCATTATTAAAAGGTGATAAGTGTAAACGAGACAAGCTCTGTGTAATAGTCCTGCTAGTTCATTAAACATAATGTAATCCTAACAGGATAGACATTTACATGAACTAACCCATTGCAGTTGGATTTAGAAATCAAATAATAAATCAAAGGACACATTACAATATAAAGAGAAACAAAATGTAAAATATACTCGAATTCTGCATTATATCACCATAGACATATAAGTACAGTATTTTTTTCTAACCATTGCGTGTGCAACATATGCTCAGATATCTTAATCAAAATCCACGTATTTTTCACATTTGAATCTTAATTAATACATAGTATCTACACCACCCCAGTTATATATAAGGGGCTCCTAATTTAAACATGGCAAATAATACTCAATCATCATGACAGAATGTTAACAAAAGTTGTATTCAATGTGCAGCATATAATCCATGTGAAAAAATTGTGTCCTATATTTAAAATGAACACAACATGTTTCAAACACATACCCAGATGGTAAAATGATACATTTTAGACAAGAATAGCATGTACAGTCAAAAGCAAGCAACTAATTCTTATGTGGGCAATCTGTCTTGCTGTATAATTGCCCATTAACAACATGAGCCAATGACAACAACATGTTTCCATTTCTAGTCTGTTTAACAAGCATTCTAAGATCTCACAAAAAATAATGTAGCTCATCATTGGTATTAAGTCCAAACTTGTTAGTCCTGAGCCGACAAATCCAAGATGCCTCTCGCTGTCTGAGAGTCAACTCCCTATCACCTCCTCTCTCTGGCATATTAACATGATCAATACCACAAAAGGTGATATTCTTATCATTTGGATGATCATGGTGTATGTGCATAGCAACTGGATACTTAACATCACAGTTTCTTATGGCTCTCACATGCTCTTGAATTCGCAATTTAAGACTACGAATGCTACTGCCAATGTACATCTTTTTACAAGCACATATGATCATATAAACAGTAAATGTTGTATTGCAGTTAATAAAGCAATTTATAAAAAATTCCCTCGATTGACTGCTACTGAACTTTTTGTATTTGCTTAAACCAAGTTTACATATGCAACAATTTCCACATGTATAAAAACCCAAAGGTCTTTCTGGTAGCCATGTCCTATTTGAAGTTTGAGTACTAGTAACATAACTAGGACTTAACATGTCTTTTAATGTCCTGCTCTTCCTGTAAACAACTCTGGGTTTGTTAGATGTTATATTAGCAGAAAGGCCTTCATTCTCAAGCAAATGCCAGTTTTTTCTCAAAATATTGTAGATGTGATTACTAAAAACATTATGCTCTGTAATAAATAACACCTCTGAATCATATTTTTTAGTATGCCGATTTCTTCTGACATTAGACATTAGTGTCTCATTCCTATCTAGAGACAAAACTCTTTTCTCTGCAGTATCTAGGCATGTTTTATCATAGCCCGTTTTGGAGAAATTAGTTTTAATTTGATCGATGTTCCTAGTAAAATCTTTATCCATACTGCAATTGCGTCTCGCGCGAACCATTTCACCATAAGGTATGGCTTTAATGATGGACTGAGGGTGGGCACTAGTAGCGTGCAGATAACTATTACACGACGTCTTTTTTTTATACATATCGCTATGTATACTAGTCCCATTTATAAATAGTCTTAAATCAAGAAACTCAATGCTGGTCTCAGAGTATTGAATAGTCAGTTTAACATTATGATTGTTCTTATTTAAATAAGCATGATACATGTCTAAACTTACAACCGTACCATGCCATATCATAATAATGTCGTCAATGTAGCGACCGTAAAAAATTACGTTGTCGCTCCACATGTGGGCCCCTGGGCCCCAGACACGCTCCACCTCAAACAACCCCATAAAGAGGTTAGCATAAGATGGAGCAAATCTGGAGCCCATGTCCGTGCCCTGTCTTTGCAAAAACCAGATGTTATTATGCAAAAATGCATTTTGTGTCAAGATCAACTCTGCCATATCTAGCAGCATATCAGTATGTTCCAAGTATTGTGCACCCCGCTTGAAGAGAAAATGTTTAAGAGCTCTCATCCCTTCTTGGATTTGAATACAAGTATATAGACTTTCAACGTCCATGGACACAAAAAGTAAATTATCCTGATCCCATTTGAAGTCTTCTAATTTACATAGAAGATCAGAGCTATCCCTCAGGTACGATGGCAAATTTTTCACAATAGGTTGAAGAAAATAATCTAAATATTGGGCAATATGTTCCGTAGGCCCACCATTCCCAGAGATTATAGGCCTCCCAGGTGGAAAGGCGCCTCCTTTATGGATCTTTGGTAAAATATAAATACAAGGTGATCTGGAATGGTGGGCCTGCAGGAATTTATACTCATGGTTTGACAGCAAACAAGATTCATGCCAATCCCATAATTTAGAATTGATTTTATTTTCTATCTGAACAGTGGGATTGGTCATTAATTTCTCATAACATTGAGCATCGTTTAACTGTCTGTCAATCTCTTTTAAATAATCATTCGAGTTCATAAGGACGATGTTACCGCCTTTGTCGGCCTCTCTAATAACCAGACTTGCATCATCTTTCAATAACTGTAGGAGTCTGTATTCATCTACACTAAGATTGTTATTGTGTATACAACCCTTCCTCTTATGATGCAAGTCCTCCAGATTATGAAGGTCAATTGTGACCTTGTTATAGAAGGCATCTATAGCTGACTCATGTATTTGTGGGGGCATAAACTTTGAATTTGGGCGTAACCCACTGTCAATTGTATAATCCTGATGAATGCCCAAAATATTGGCCACCTGCATGACATCTCCAACATCATCCTCATCATACAGAGATGCAAGCAAATGCGTATTGTGTATGTCTATGATAGATGGGACAGGATCTATATTAACACTGGATAAAGGAACATGTTGAACAACGGGATGATCTTCAAAGTATTTTTTTATTTTTAGTTTGCGAATGAACTTAAATAGATCTGTGTGTACATTTACAAAATTACATTTGCTTGTAGGGCAATAATTAAGGCCCTTACTTAAGACAAACTCTTCTTGAGAAGACAAACATTTTGACGACAGATTAACAATCGTTAATGCATTGCAATCAGGGGAAGTATCTAAACATTCTATTTCATTCAGCACACAACATCTTATTTCTTGTTGCCCACATTCTGCTCTCTGGCCTTTGTGCCTGATCTTGTGTTTTTTGCCACCCCTCCTCCTGCCTCTCCATTGGGAATTTTTATACGGTTCCCTAATCGATATCTCCGAACCTCCTGTAAAAAAACCGAAGGCGGATCTGTGGGTGGAGCACTACTTACTCCTTCACCTAAGTCACTTTCCAAAGAAGAGAGTGAAACACTGCTGGATGAAATACTGACTGGTTTATCACGAGTCCTCTCTTTTTCTTGGGGTTTTGTGACCAGATCATCGTATTTTCTCGCGAATGTAAAAATACGTCCTCTTCTGTAATCTCCTTCGTCTCTTAATATTTTTTTCTGTTTCTTTTCTTTGAGATACAATTGATAACTGTTTAGCTCTTTTTTCAAGATCTCCATATTCTTTTGTATCACATCTTTTAAACTGCTCTCGTTGATCTCTTTCTCTAGGGTCTTAATTTCCTCCTTAATCTTTGAGACTTTTCTCTCTGAATTGGCAATTAATGTCCCCATCATCTTGTATGATGCCTCATATAGGCCCTCTTCCCATTCTTTGAGGAGATCTGGATCTAGATCCTCAAAGTTAGGGAAAATAAGGATCCTTAGTCCTCTCGGAATACGTCTATTTTCAATATATTTTCTAAGGGTGGCACCATCCCACCATTTAGCCAGCTCAAATTTGTTAAGTTTTTCTAAACGTGTAAATTTACTTTTTAGACCCTCATTCTTATCTGATGGTAGGTCTTTATGTGCTACATTGATTTGTGATCTATCATTAAAGAGATCACCTGTTAGTTCTAAAGGGACTACTCTTTGTGTCATCACTGTGCCATAACTGTTATCCTTTAAACATTAGTGCTAGGCACACAATTGGGTATTTAGTGCATTTGTATAGCACAAATTGGTGTCACTCTATAAACAATACTTGGAGGTATTAATATCTATATATAGGACACTCACATATCATTCTCTTTAAAATATGTGTGGTTATACTATTTTATCACGCATTAAATGAACTGCCATGGATACTTATTAGGTATGGTTAATGGTGTATTGAATGTTTTTGGTGTGTTGAGATCATTCGCTTTTAATTTGGATAGCTCTTATGTGTAAATAAGAAACACAACTTTGTTGGTGATGATACAATCGCTGATTTATTGCATAAAGTTTTACATCACTTTGCAATATGTTTTTCGTGTATCTGCTCTCGTTCCTATTTGATCTCTTATTTGTTTCGTTGTATGTGATATAGAAATAGACACTTTCTTATTATTTAAATGTCTATTATCTTAGATAATGTTTACTACATAAGAAGTCGTCCAGTTGAATTGTACAAATGTCAGAGAGAACATCCACTTTTTGCTACTTTGTGAAGGTACGACATTAACAATCATTATTTATTTATTCATTATTGTATCTTCTGGACTGTTTTGTGAGCTCTTCATCATAGTGTAAATTGAATTGTAGCATTTTTTTATATAAATTGTCTCTGTTCAAGCTTATTATATATAGGCCATTATACATTTTTTGGGATGTATCCCTTATTATTATAAGGTCTCAAGTTCTTTGGTAATTGTTGTAAATATTAGTTTTTTTTAAAAATTGCTATGTATGTGTTTTAATTGTTTGTATGTAAAGCACTCACTTTTTTTAATAATTGCACTTGTATGTTTTTTCAATAGCCCTGAAGAAGTCTCTTTTAGAGACGAAACGCGTCGGCTATGGCTATGATCTTCTGTTTTTAAGAAATTATGAAATAAAGAGAAAATCCTATTAAGATATGCACATCGGTGATCTGGACATCTTTCTGTGTGCTCATTGCTTTTTTAAATCATTGATACTGAACTGTTATAAATTTGTTGAATAGTGCTGAACCTTTGTATGTTTTAAAAGGTTAAATTTAATATTGAGAGAGAGCTGCGGGTATAACTCAGCCATAGGCTCTTCCCCATGTGATGCCTGGCAATAAATGGACCTAAGGAGCTCGACCCATACATCAGCTTTGATGTTAGTCCCCAGGCCGTCTGACTGTCTTTTGGGAGGATTGCTTGAGTTCAATATTTTCTAAAAGCCCCTTGTGCCTTGGTTGCACATGCCCTGATTAAATGCGTCCAAGTTTAATTTTTGATAGCCCGGTTCCTTTCCAAGATGGCCTGTTTATACGTTCCATAACCTGGCTGGTGCAACATCTCGTACCAGACACAAGCCGCAACAGCCAAACAATTTTACTCCAGTTCATCCTTTTTTATTCCATTTTATTCCAATTTTTAAACATGGTTACCACGTTTTACACAGAGGCTGCGTGATTCCATACTTTCACTGCTGCAAAAATGCCCTTCCAGGCCTTTATTTGCAGCCCGTTAGAATGCACGTGATTCCTGAGTATTCACCCAATACATTTCGGGCTTGACAAGCCCTTCGTCAGGGGTCTATAATATAATATGAAAGAGGCCCATCAGTAACCACAATTATAATCAATTGCCCAAACATAAAAAAAGATCAGCATTAAAAAAGAAAAGCATTCTATGAACTTAACTAACGAGCTGTGAAATGCGTGCACTTTTTTTTTAAAAACAACCAATTCCTATCCACTAGTGTTTCTATTTTCCCAGCATCTATATTGTATTTTGTCACCTAAACTCTGATATTTTAATGCTAAATATCCTGAACGAAAACAAGTCCCCTACCCAACTCACCCTTCGATTGCCCATGTTACAAGTAAAATACAGTTCCCCGTGCTAAATTCTTCCTACGAAAACAGATGCATATTAGCCTCAATCTACCAAACCCTGAACTCCCCGTGCTTCGGTATTACAGTCTGACTCTCCCCCGTACTATATTCTTCCTACATAAACAGGTGCATAATAGCCCCAACACACCGAACACTAAACTCACCGTGCTCCGGTATTACGATCTGAATCTCCTCCCATCATTGCTGATTGCGTGACCTTATCCTTAGCGTACCCTAAGTGAACTGTCTAAATAGTCTGTTACCCCCTCCGCCCCCCCAGGTGCACTCTATTAATTCAAAGTGTGCCGTGAACTTTAAACAAAGCACGTGATCATGCCTAACCAATTAAATAAAAGGAAAGTTTACATCAATGCCAATGCGTGCCATACACCCTAAATACTTTTTTTCTGCAAGTTGTGATTGAAACAAAATAAAACCTCATGAAGTTAAACCCCCATTTACACCAACTGCGACAATTATATACCAAAGCCTAAAAAGTCATAAAAGAACAGATGAACGGTGCTTCTGTGGGTTCTCATTGTCCAAGGGCTCCTTTCAATAAACGTGATGTATCTCTGTCACCCAGTAGCCTCTACCATGATCTTAGATTCTTCATGATACTTGTCTTGAGGGTGCAAATTATCAGGTGGGACAGTATTTGCAAAAGCTATAATGAAGATTGATAAAATGCACACCTGTGTAAAACGTGGTTACCATGTTTAAAAATTGGAATAGAATGGAATAAAAAAGGATGAACTGGAGTAAAATTGTTTGAAATGATTGCAAACTTTGCGAGTTTGGCTGTCGCGGCTTGTGTCTGGTACGAGATGTTGCACCAGCCAGGTTATGGAATTCTACACCCGTGCTAAAGGGACAGAGCGCGGTAACAAGCCTGCACGCCAGCATTTGAATCATGTTGTCAAAATCACAGAAAAACTAACGTAATAACATTATGGTGTGCATTTTATCAATCTTCATTATAACTGTTTATACGTTACCCTTAATTTGATGATATCGGCACTAATTCTAGTTGTTAAGGGCTGTTCTCAAGTGCTGATTTGCTTCTCTGCAGGGCCTATTAAACCAGTTAGGCTGGGTAACCTTTTTTTCCGATTTCTTGGTGTCATAAGTAATTCTCTGATATTCTGACCCAGGGTGACAAAGGCATCAATAGTTTGTTAATTACATGAGGTATCAACTAGTAGGTGTTCATTTATCAGAGTGATACTTGCCCTAATTGTATTACAGAAAAACATTTGGATAGCAACTCGCCACCCTAAGTCATAGACCAAGATTCACGAAGGTTTAGTGTTGGGTTAGCGTTACTTTTTTCATGCTAAACTGACGTTAAACTTTTTGGGGATTAACAAACCAATGCAAATTGGTATTTGCTGTGGTTTCTATGGAAAAGAATCACAAAGCAGCATGAAACGTTGCTTTGAATTGCTTTGCGTCAAGGGGTCGTTACATGGGTGGTACATGGGCGTTCCCATGCAACCACCCATGCTTTTTGACGCTAAACCCTATATACTAACATTAGTAGACAGGGTTTAGCACCAAAAAGTAACACCATTGAAAAGCAGGCATTAAAAAGAGAAATGTTTTAATCTCTCCTTGTTCTTCCGACTTTGCATGTGTGCTGCACTGTACAGCACACATACAACGTTGCAAAAGGATTTAAACTTGTCTAGCCATAGTTTTTTGTACAGGAACGGTACCCTTACTGTACAAAACCTATGGTACACTCAAGCATGCACCCTAGCACTATGGCGCTAAGGCATGTGCCAGGCACCTGGCAGCAGTGATCAGCGCTGGCACTAGGTAGAGGTTAGGAGAGAGCCATATCTCTGTAGATATGGTGCTCTCTTGCTCCCTCCCTGTCACGCAGCGCAGCATTTTTGGCTGCTGAGCTGCTTTCCGTGATTCTTTTGAGAATCTGGGCCAGTGTCCCTGTCTTTGGCAGTGGGGTCTGTTAGGCCCTTCCATAACTCGTTATTAGTATGCATAGGCACACCAAATTAAATCATTAGGGTTATGATCACTGTAACTGTTTTTGATAGTGCCCCTGATGGAACGTACAAGTGCAAAGAACGTGAAATGAAGATATAATCAGTTATGGTTCCCTGAACCCAGTCAACAAACGTTGAAGTTTGTTTTTCCTCCTCACCCAAAATGTTGACATTTTGACATAGTTACATAGATCACATTCCTATAGACCTTTATAAAGTTTGGTCCCCTATCATGTGCGTGCATGTTGAGTTGATACGAAGCTGTATCACTGGTAGAGAAAGGGTGAGAGAAGGTCATACAATTTCCAATATTCGCATTAAAATACCCCACTATAGTAACATTAAAACATTTTAGTGTACAGTAAGACCTTTACTTCAAAATTCCAATGACAGTAAACAGGGTTTATATATTAAAACATTTATCTTGTTGGTTTGCCGCATTATTAAAGTTTGTCAGAAGAAATTAAAATTGATATTGGAAAACCCAGAGGACTTGAATACCCGGGTGATAAAAAGGGATCAACATAGACTTAAGTGCCAGGGATGCCAGAAGGAAAATTACAAATCCCCCTACCTCACTCTACCCTCTGGTGAGGAGACTGCTGGTGTGCAATATGCTTGGTGTCCCAGGTTTCTTGTAGCATGATGATGTCATGGTTCTTGGCACAGTTGAGCCAGTCCTCAATGGCAGTTTTAGAAGTGATACTTGCAATGTTCTTGCAAATCATGGTAAGGCAAGACACCATGCTATTTGGATCAGATGTAATCATCAGGTAGCAGAAGGGCTGACTGCCAACATGGAAGTGATATAGGTATTGATTCGCTTGCATTGTCAGTCATTCAAATCTGAAAGTGGGAAGAATCTATTTTGGACCAATACAAAACCTAAACCTTGTGAGGAATGGACTGATTGATGCGCCTCATATTATTTGTCAGGTAACTGCTGCAAGTGTTTGTAATAAAACCCAATTGGAGAGGACTGATTCGCTTCTCTAAACAGGGGTCAACACTGGTTTGGGAAAGGAGATAGTGTACCAGATCTGTATTTCAAGAACTTAAGACAACACAATCTACGCTCAGGCTTTTCCTCAAAGGGACTATCCAACTTACCCTACTCACAAATTAAATATTTGCATGATCCGAAATGTTAAAATTGGCATACCTAGTGAGTCAACGGCACACCTTATGTTTCAACTGTCAGTGCAAGCGCGGGGACATTGGCCATGACAACTTCGTATGGCCATGCTTCTGGGGTGAGATTTAACGGAATATTGATAGTTGTATGTTGCTGCCTGTTAAAGGCCTTGATCCAGGGTTGCCTAGCCTCTTGGATATTGGCTGGAGTTCCAGATTTATGCTGTTTGTGGCCTCCTTGTGCTGAGGACACCAGAGTGACTTGCACATGCCAGCAACCTGGGGGAGGATTTTGTGGTTTTGGGACACTAGCTAGTGGGTCAGTGGTGAGCATCATTAATGAGGGCAGTGTGTTCCTGTTACTAGGATTAGACTCCTCTTGTTATGCCTCTTGGATAATGGCTGAAAATCTAGGGCAGACAGGTCAGGTTTTGGTGCGAGTAGGGAGGGGTAACAAGACAGTCAGGTCCCGAGGCTTAGTCAGTGAGCCTGCTCCCTGGTTGAACAACCAAGGGCTCAGTAAAGTCTAATGACAGGCACCTCTTCACTAGTTCAATCTCTTTTGATATGACTCCTAGTGCCTGAGCTAAAAGGGAATCTAGGGTGCAGCTTTTAGGCTCTGTAACCAGTCTGGTACTGGTTATTTTCCTTTTGCCCATTTGATCTTATTATTTTACATTATTGAAGATAGTGAGGAGTTATTCATTGGGCTGATGATGACAGACGCCTTGCCATGTCAAATATCAGTGACTCAAAATTTAGAGTGGACAATAGAATGCCCCCATGCAGGCTCCCCCTCTGCTCCCCCTTTCCGGAGTCAGAAACGTCCGCAAAGATGCTTTCACCCTTTTATCTGGGCTAAATGATGCAAATAGGATTACTATTACTATTGCTCCCACAGTACCTTAAGTTGGATGTATCGCCAGGCCAAGAAAGGTTGCACAGCCCATCCTCTTTCGGGCAATGACGGACGAAGATGGGCCCGCCCTCCACCCCTGCGCAGCGGGTGTGATGGTGTCGCAATGTAGAGCAGGTCCCTGTGAGGGCCTGGCTCCTCCCTTCCTTGCACACCAACAGAGTCTTGGGCCTGAAGTCCCTTGCGGGGTCCGGCAGCAGAGTTCAGGTTCCAATGTAGCAGGAGTGATGGTGGCACTATGCAGTGTATTGGCAAATAACCCACATTCAATAAAATTAAAGTTCTTGCAGTTTCTACACCCAGTACCTTTAGCAAAGTAACATAGTTCCTGTTTTAGAGATATTCTTTATTGCAACGCCTATCCCAAAGTCCCTTCCACTACAGAATAGGAATAAGGTGACAGAAGGTTCCCTTCCTCTGACATCCCTCTTCCAAGGCCTGCCCAGTGACTCACGCCAGTGATTAAAGAAAGTCTGTACCTCCCAGGTCCCATCTGCATTCCATCTCATGCTGTAAGTGGCTCGACTGTTCTGGAGAAGGCCTTTGTTTACAAAGAAGCATGGGCCCAGATTTACTAAGGCTTTGTGTCAGTATAAAGCAACACAAAGTGGTGCATGCTAATTACTGTCCAGCAGAAATGGTGCTTGTTAGAAATGGAGTCTCTAGTTGGCAGAGGTATGCACCCTGTCCAAATAGGGACCACAATCCTAGTCAGGGCAAGTCAGATACACACACTAAATTAACCTGTGCTCACCCTCTGGTAGCCTGGCACAAAGCAGTTAGGCTTAACTTAAGAGGCAATGTGTAAAATATTTGTGCAACATTTAATACAGTAAAACAGTGATAAACACCACACAAAAATAAACCACACCAGGTTAGAAAAATAGAACTTAATTTAATGAACAAAACAAGACCAAAACGACAAATATCCAATTAGTAGAACCAGAGTTATGAATCTTTAAAGGCTATCTTGAAATATAATGAATGAATGAATATAAGACTTATAGAGCGCTAAACTTAGCCCAAGGGCGTCAAGGCGCTATTGCGGAACTAATGGGCAGACAAGATGACAGGCTTATACTAAAATCTGTGAAAAAGCCAGGTCTTCAAGGCTTTACGGAAGAGAGAATGTGACACCTGACCAGAAAGTTCTTCCGGAAGGGAGTTCCACAATTAGCAGCAGCAACCGCGAAAGCTCTACCTCCCCATTTTGCCTTATTAAACCTCGGTACTGTTAGCAGATTCTTATCTGCAGATCGGAGCTGTCTAGTTGGAACATAGCGATGGAATATAGCCTTAATACCATCAGGGCCTACGCCATATAAGGCGTTATGCGTTAGGCAAAATGCTTTGAAGAGGATCCTACAGTCCAGAGGAAGCCAGTGTAGCGTCCTAAGAGAGGCTGAGACTGAGTAGAATTTCGGAAGACTCATCACCAGCCTGGCCGCAGCATTCTGCACCAGCTGCAAACGTCGCACCAGACCTTTATTAATGCCCAAATACAGGGCATTACAATAATCCAATCTGGACATTACCAATGCAATAACAGCCTGTTTACGTGAGTCAAATGAAAGAAAATGGGAGATTTTCCTGAGGATCCTAATGATCCCAAAACAAGTGGACACTGTCCTACTGACCTGCCGGCTCAAGGAAAGTGAATTGTCCACTATGATCCCTAAATTATTCCCGTAGGGTACACAGCAGGTACAAGCGCCAAGCGTGTCTGGCCACCAATCGCTGGACCAGATGTCCAGTTTGCTGCCGAAGATCAAGACCTCAGTCTTCTCCCCGTTCAATTTCATGAAATTAGCCACCATCCAGGAGGAGACTGCCTGCATACAATTCCTAAAATTAAGGGCAGAGTCCTTAATATTATGAGTGATGGACACCATTATTTGGGTGTCGTCTGCATAGGACAACACCTCCAACCCGAAGGATCTCACCACCTTAGCAAGCGGGGCCACATAAATATTAAAAAGTGTTGGGCTCAGGGAAGAGCCCTGAGGAACACCACATGACAGGGAGTTAGAGGCCGAGTAAAAATGGCCAAATTTCACTGTCTGTACCCGGTCACTAAGAAATGAAGCAAGAAGCCCCAGAGCCGATCCCCCGACTCCTATCTCTCTGAGACGCTCAACTAGTCTCAGAGGAGATAGGGTGTCAAAAGCTGCGGTAAGGTCAAGTAGAACAAGCAGCGTGGTATGCCCTGCGTCCACTTGAGTACGGATATTGTTAAATACGGCAGTTAATGCCGTTTCCGTACTGTGATGGCTTCTGAAACCGTGTTGTGAACCATCAAGTAATTGGTGATCCATTAAGTAGGCGCTAAGGTGGGAATTTAAATAAGTTTCCAAGATCTTAGCTGGAACAGGAAGCAATGAGATCGGACGATAGTTTTTCAATTCTGTGGGGTCCAAAGAAGGCTTCTTTAAAAGTGGCTTTACCACTGCAGTCTTCCACAAGGTGGGATACTGTCCCTCTGAGATAGCTACATTTAAAACATCAGTAAGGTGTGGAACAATGACTTCTCGACCAATTTTTAGCACCTTAAGGGGGCAGGGATCCAAAGGGGAACCAGATTTGACTCCTTCTAGAAGCCGATCAGTAACATCAGGTGCTAAGCAAGGAAAAGAAAGTAGCCTAGACGAGTCCTCCATAAAAGCATCTTCATTAAAATGGGAGGTAGACTGAGCAGGCGACCCCGCGTTGGAGGCTTCCAGCAAGGAATAAATGTCTGTGATTTTAGTCCGAAAGAAATTGGATATTTTATCACAGAACTCCTGAGAAAACTCTGAGGGGTCTGTGACTGGGGGGAGGTAAGGGAGTTGATGACATTAAAAAGATCCCTAGAGGATTTAATCGACTCTGTGATCTTTGAATAGTATAACCCCTTTTCTTCCATAATAGCCGCTTTATATTCTTTCAAACACTGCTTGTGCAATTCCCTACCCAATGGCGCTAGGTCTGTACGCCACAGCCTCTCCTGTCTGCTGCACACCTGTCTCATCTTTCTGAGCCTCTCAGAAAACCAGGGAGAAGAAGGTTTTCTTCTTGCTGAATAGTGCTTGCTCACTGGCGATAGGGTGTCCAATGCTACTGCTAGTTGTTGCGATAGTTCAGCTGCTGCCAGATTAGCATCCTGGTGCCCGGAGAGCTGAAAGTTATTAAAGAGGTTAGTGAGTGCTTCCTTACTAATAAGACTAAGGTTTCTCCTTTCCTCCCAATTTCTGTTTTCAGAAATACCACTCCGTGATGTCGAAATACGTAAGTCAAAAGGGATGGCAAAGTGGTCAGACCAGGCTAGGGGAAAAGGTTCTCCCACCATGATTCGAGAGTCATTGGAAAAAATACCATCTAGGATATGTCCCGCCCTATGGGTGGGACTCCTAACGAGCTGTGTGAAACCACAACAGCCCAGGGTTTCCAAAAGGATTTGGGTATCCTTACACAGTGTCTTATCTAAATGGAAATTAAAATCGCCCAAGAGAGTAAGATTAAGTCTTTCTAGGAAGGGTTCTAAGAGACTACTAAAATTCTGACTAAAAGCAACCCTAGAGCCCGGTTGCCGATAGCAAAGGACACCAGAAAAGCTATCCGTGGGATGCCAATTAATTGAAAAATAGAGAGCTTGGTAGAGGTCGGGGGGTGCGGTCTGAGGCTGTGTACGACAGACAAATGTCTCTCTATGGAGAATACCCAACCCCCCCACCCCGTCGGCCTACCCTATCTAGCCTAACAAGGCTGTACCCAGACGGGATTGCATCCACAAGGTCAGGACCTGAAGAGTCCGTGGCCCATGTTTCCGTGATAAAGACCCAGTCTGGCTTTCTTAGCGAGACAAAGTCTCTGAAGGCCACTTTGTTCTTAATCAGGGATCTTACGTTAATGAGAAAGCCCTGCATTGTGTGCTCTTTAGAAAGAGGCATTATTACCTCATTGCTAATGGGGATGTTACCAATACCAGTCTGCTTAACCTGGGCACTGCATAATGCGCATACATAGCACAGTTTTTTAACTAGAAATTCAGGGTCCATAGTATGAAGGCAAGGAGCTCTTACCGACCGGAGGTCTAGGAGTTCCTTTCTAGTATATCTAGTCCATCCCAGCTGCTTAGAAACTTAAAGCACCGACCGGGGCTATCTGGTTGCGCTAGACCGGCTCAAATCTGAAAATTCAATCTGTCAGTGATGGAGTGTGGGTCGGATACAGGAGCCACGCAGGGCCCGCTGCACACAGTATCTTCATGGAGGAAGTGTCGACGTCGAGGAGCAAGCTGCGAGGAGCGGTGGAGGGCGATGCGTCTCTATTGATCTGAAGGATTGAAGGTGATGCAGCGGTTCTGAGTCACACAGTGGAGAGATGCTTCGTGACTGAAGTCCGGACGATGGAGACAATGCGTCGTTGTTGAACCGCGCTGATGCCGCTATGGTGTTCTCGAAGCAGCAATGCGTTGGCTTTAAAAGTTGGCACTGCATGGATTTTGGTGTTGCAGCACAGAAAACCCCACTTCCAAGGGCCCAGGACTGGATTGGCACCACTTGATAGGGTAGTACTCAGATAGCAGAGTCCAGGTACTGGTTGGAAAGTTGCAGGCAGCATTTGATGTCCCTGAGACTGCAGAAAAGGAGGCAAGCCCTGGAGTCACTCTGAGTTCAAGTGATGTAGGTCCAGTCCTGCTCACCCAGGCATAAAGGGCAGCAGGCAGGTCAGCACAGCAGAAAAGCAGTTCTTCCAGAGCAGCAGAGTGGCAGTTCTTAAGCAGCACAGCACTCCTTTTCCCTCACAGAGTATCCACAGGTCCAGAAGTGTACTGATTTGGTGGGGTCAAAAGCCAAGTTCTTATACCCAGTGGTGCCTTTGGAGTGGGGGAGACTTCAATGAGGGACTTTGAAGTGCACACAGGTCCTCTCTTTCCTGGCCTGGCCCCAGACACACTACAGGGGGTTATGCACCTCCTTGTCAAGATGTTAATGGCCCCTCAGGATGTGAATGGCCCATCTGGAACACTTCAGCTCCCTTTGTGTGTGACTGTCTAGAGGGAATGCACAAAGTCCAGCTGTCACCCACCCCAGACGTGTATTGTAGACAGGCAGAGGCACACAGGACTGAAGAGCAGAAAAATGCCAACTTTCTAAAAGTGGCATTTTTAAAGTTGTAATCATAAATGCAACTTTACCATTAAAGAGGATTTATCATTACAAGTCCACAGGTACCAAACATGACTGTTTTACTCCTCAATCAGGAATTAAACTTAATAAATGTACTAAGGAATCCCCAATGTTAACCTATGAGAGGGATAGGCCTCACAGCAGTGAAAACGGGTTTGTGAGCTTTTCACTACCAGGACATGGAAAATTAAAAAGTATATGTCCTGTCTTTTACTTACACAGCAACCTCCCCTATGGCCTACCTAGGGCCTACCTTAGGGGTGACTTATATGGAACAAAATAGAGGAGTTTAAGGCTTGGCAAAGGGTTTTAAATGCCATGTTAACATGATAGTCAAACGGCACATACAGGTTCTGCAGTGGCAGGCCTGAGACATGTTTAAAGGGCTACTTAAGTGGGTGGCACAATCAGTGCTGCAGGCCCACTAGTAGCATTTAATTTACAGGCCCTGGGCACATATAGTGCGCTTTACTAGGGACTTATAAGTAAATTAAATAAGCCATTTGTGGATACACTAATGTTACCATGTTTAGGCGAGTGAGCACATGCACATTAGCACTGTTTTGCAGTGCCCAGAGTCCTTAGACCAACAAAAAAAGATCAGCAAATAGTGAGGCAAAACAGGCAAAACGTTTGGGGGAAGACGAACCTTAGGCTGACAGGTCTAACAGTGCTTTTCCCTGGAATGGTATCTTTTTCTCAGCCGACCTTTAGCTTTGGACCTATTTGCATCAAAGTGGTGTTAAAGGGGTGTTACTGGGGTGGGTGGATCAGAGGAAACACCCATAGGTTTTGACGTAGAGCCAAATCTACTAAGACAGCCAGACTAGGCTTTGCATATAAAAATATCACCTACTTGAAGCAGGTGTACAAGGGGGAAATGTGCTAATTTCTAAAAAAAACAAAAAAAAAACACAACACATTGGATGTGTGCTGCAGTGCACAGTACACATCGAATGCAGAGGAAACATTTGAGTTTTTCTATGCATAGGAATTTGTTCTGGAAGAGTATGCTTTCAGTGCAAATCCTATGCTAGACAGCACATACACACCTCTGCACCAAGGTGTGTCTGTGCGTCGCACAAGGCAGCCTTGATTGATTGTCAGTGCAGGTGATTACAGCAGCAGCAAGCCAGAATTAGTACACATTGCTCTACTCTGTGTTCTGCCCCTTGCTCAAAGTAGCACAGCAAATTTATTTGCTGCACTGCATTGCATGAAACATTTGTAAATCAGGGTTTTATTGTTTTTGGTTCCATTTCACCATAATATGTGACCTGACAGTGTGGGCTTCCTTTTCAAGCCAGGAAATTGACTACCTCAGTCCGAGAGAAGATAAGGTGTGAACAAAACAGAGGTGGGAGCAGCTGGGAGCTGCTGGTAGGTTGAGCCAGGCAATATTTCAATTTTTAAAACATAAATAAATGGGGCTGGTAATCAAAATGTAATGATTCCATGGATTTTGTCTTACTGGATTACCTATTTGCTGTCTATTGGTGTTTGTGGCATATTTCCAACTGAGTTTGCAAAACAATGGAATTACAAATTCAATTTGTCAATATACAACAATATGAAAGATTATTATAGCAGTATCAAACAGGATGTATAATGAGAAATAGAATCTTCTGTGGGTGATAGTAATTTTGGGAGGACAGGCGAACCCTGCTCAGATGGCCCCCTGAGTTGTTCAATCGTTATGTAGGCTGCCAATAACACTATAAGATTCTCCACAGTCAAACATACTAAGTGATACAACAATGGATAACCATTGGTTTCTTCCAGATTAAAGACTGGACCATCTCTCTCTGAGGACACAGTCCTGCAGTGCAGTTTCTCCAGGTAGCCCAACCACTATTAACCAGGGCATCTGTCATCACATTGACTATCTGAGGAAGAGTTCAAACCAGGTTTTCTGGAACCAGCCACCAATGAAAAACATTATGGATTTGATCTCAGAAATAAATTAATACTTTGCATTTGTGAGAGAATGCTGGGAAAAAAAATCTGTCTTGATAGCTGCTATACTGGGCCCTTTCTGCAAGGTCATCCTAAAATCTTTGCCTTCTCCCTCCTGTTTTCTGAGCCCCCTTTTGTTTTACTTTTAGGACTCTGCACACTTTACCACTGCTAACCAGTGCTAACTTTTTTGTGCTCTCTCCTTTAAACATGGTAACATTGGCTTACACCCACTTGACACATTTAATTTAATTGTAAGTCCCTAGTAAATTGGCACCACATGTACCTAGGGCCTGTAAAGGATACTAGTGGGTCTACGGTACTCATTATGCCACCCACTTATGTAGCCTTTTAAACAGGTCTCAGGCCTTCCATTCCAGCCTGTATGTGCAGTTTTAAACTGCAATTTCAACCTGGCAAAATAAACCTTTTGCCCGACCTAAACCTTCCTTTCTAATATATATGTCATACCTAGGGTAGGCCCTAAACAGCCCAGAGGGCAGGGTGCAGTGTATTTAAAACATTGGACATGTACTTTTAAGTTTCACATGTCCTGATAAGGAAAAACTCTCAACTTTGTTTTTTACTACCGCAGGTCCTATATCTCCCATAGGATAACATTGGGTTTTCTTATTACATTTAATAAGTGATACATTTTTAATGGGGAGCAAGAAGGAAAGTCAAGTTTGGTATCTAAATAATTGTAATTTAAAACTCTATTTAATGAAAAAGTCAGATTTTAAGTCACAATTCTGAAAATTCCACTTTTATAAAGTTAAGATTTTCTTGTTGCAACCATTTGGTGCATGTATCCTTGGTGACATGACTAGGTGTAGCTGCCAGTTGTTTTTTGTGTATGGCTCCCAGACAGTGAGACAAAGTGGGAATAGGTGTTTGCAGAATGGGCCATCTCTGACTTGAAAGCGGCAGAGCTGTCACCTACCCCACTTGCACATCACAAAGTCTCTGCTTGAGCACACTCATAAAGGGTTTAACACTAGTCTTTTGTGCCTCGAGGCAAGCTGGGGTGAGGTCAGGGGGGCAGGAAATTCCAAACACCTCTGGGGGTGAAAACCTCCAGAACCTTGTCCTACTTTAAAGTTAGCCCAAAGTATAAATATTGGACCCTCAAGCCAACTCTTCAGGACACCTCTGGAGCTGTGGATACTACAGAACAAGGACTACTGTGCTACTATGCTGCCCTGATTGCTGAGAAGGAAGACTGGACCTGCACCCTTCATCCCAGGCTGAAGTGACTCAAAGAGTCAGCTGCAGTGGCGTAATGAAATTTGAGATGGCCCCCCTGCAAGGTGCATGGAGGGGCCCCCGCTCCGGATTTGATCAGGAGCTCTCTGATGGGAGTACTGTGCTGAGGGGGCCCTTCCTCCCCCCGCACCGTGGGGGTGCAGGGGCCTGTGTTACACCCCTGGTCAGCTGACTGACCTCCTATTCTTAGATTTTAGGGACATAAGAAGCTCCAGAGACCTCCCTGCAACTGCCCAGATGATCTGCTGCCTGAACCTGCCTGAGCCTTGCTGGCCTCTGCTTGAGTGAGTTCCTGACCCCCAAGAGGTGCCCATCAGGTCTTGGTCCTTTGGTGTGGCATCAGTTGAGCTCCCTCCAAGAAAAGGAGAAACCCTGAAGTTTTGGGCTCTTTGCGACTGGGCCTGTTGCACCATGATCTTGCCACTCGCGCTGCCCGCCAATTCGAAGCTCCAGTGAACCCAACTCTTTGTGCCACCGCAACCGCCAGCGATACCCGCCAACTAGAGAGCTGCACTCTAGATACCCGCCAACTAGAGAGCTGCGGTGATCGCCAGCGCGAATCTCCAGCAACGACCATCTGCGATGCCTAAAAGGAACTTCACACTAGAGTGATGACCGTCAGTAACACTTGACCTGCTCTTCACGCTACAGCGATGACCATCGCCGGCACTCTCCCAGCTCCTTGCGGCCCCTTCAACCGCGAATGGAAACTTTTCACACTGCAGTTTTGAAGGTAACTCTTTCAGTGGGACTAACCTGATCCCTGTATCCGTCCTGCCCTCCATCGCGGGTGGCCTGAACATGTGACTTTTACCTGGGCTCGCGTGCCCAGATAACTGTGAGTGGCGCTTTGTGCTTTTTGGCACTATACTTACCTGAAATCTTTAAAATTGCATATTTCCAGCTCTACTGATCGGATTTTTGCTGTTTTGGTCTCAAATCATGTATTAAATGTTACTCTATTTTTCTAATTTGGTGTTGGATTTTTCTTCTGGTGTCCTTTTATTTTATTACTGTTTGAAGTGCTACATAAATTGTTTACACATTGCCTCTAAGTTAGGCCTGCCTGCTTTTGTGCCAAGCTACCAGAGGTTAAACACAGGTTAATTTGGGGTTTGCTTGTGTTTCACTGTTTCAGAGATTGTGGTTGCTGCTTGAGTAGGATTTCACCCCTCTCAGCCTGTAACCCACTTTTCTACAATAGGGAACCCAAATAAATATATTTAATTGTTTTTATAGCAGTTGCTTGTGAATATTCGCCAAATAAGTTATGGCTTCTCTTATCATGAAGAATGCCGCTGTTTGAAAATATATAGAGGGAACAGCATTCTCATGAGACTTTGCTCATCCAGGCCAGGTTCTGCCATTTTCCTCTAGCCTGAGTCAGACTTATTTACCATGTCTCATTGAGCCCTAAAACATTGTCTGGCTGCTGCCTCCTCTGATACTAAGCATCTTTAGTTTAACACGAGTTGCATAAGCAAAACACTGGTTTTGATTGTCATTAAAATATGAATGCATTTGAGTAAACAATAAGTGACAAGTATATAGGGTTTAAAACGACGGTTATATATGGAAAAGTCAATTGTGTTAGTTGGATAGAACTCTGAATTTTCTAAGTTAATTCTAATAGTATCTCTATACCTACATGCAATAATTGTGCCAGGTAATAATTATGTTAAAAAATGTATTGTAATACTAGTGAATGATGTTGATGAAAGATATATGGAACCTCTTGATTAACTCTGAATGACCATAACTACTGCAATAGCAATGTAAATGCAAATAATTGTATAGTGAACCTATTGAGTGTCTTAGGATGATAAAAAATGTTCATTTAAAATTGTTTTTGACACATCCAATTAGTATCATGAAAAATATGTTTTGAATTCTGCAGTGCTTTATCGTGGACCTTAACAAAAAATATAAACAATAAAAACGTCAAAGAAGATGAATATTGAGGTAAGATATGGAAAAAAACTGTGGTAGACCTTGCAAAAATTATTTGAATTATAAAAATTGGAAATGATCTGCAACTAACAACCTTCCATTATGTACTCAGTAAGGATAGTGTATATACAAACTGTTGGCAATTGCTCTTTCCGCAGGGTCACCCCCAAACCTGTTGCCTTACGCCTCCCCTTTTTGCTGAATTTGTTTTAGTTGGCATTAGGACTCTGTGTACTTTACCACTGCTAACCAGTGCTAAAGTGCTTGTGCTCTCTCCTTAAAACAAGGTAGCATTGGCTTATCCCCAATTGGCACATTTAATTTACTTATAAGTCCCTAGTAAAGTGCACTACAGGTGCCTAGGGCCTTTAAATTAAATGCTACTAGTTGGCCTGCAGCATTGATTGGGCCATCCACTTAAGTAGCCCATTAATGTCCCAGGCCTACCATTGTAGAGCCTGTGTGTGCAATTTTAAACTACCATTTCGACCTGGCAAGTTAAACCTCTTGCCAGGCCCAAACCTTCCTTTTAAATACATATGTCACCCCTAGGGTCGGCCCTGGACAGCTCAGAGGGCAGAGTGCATTGCATTTAAAAAGCAGGACATGTACTTTCTAGTTTTACATGTCCTGGTAGTGAAAAACTCTTACATTTGTTTTTCACTACTGCAAAGCCAATATCTCCCGTAGGATAGCATTGGGATCACCTTATTACATTTTATAAGTGTAATTTTCAAATGGGAAGATCTGATTGGATTAAGTTTGGTGTCTCTAGAATCCTAACTTAAAATCCTAACAAATGGTGACGTCGGATTTTAAATTACAATTCTGACAATGCCACTTTTAGAAAGTAAGCATTTCATTGCCTTAGCAATTTGTTGCATACAGCCTGTCTCTGATCACATATCTGGATGTAGTGGACAGTTGGGCTTTGTGTATTCCACTTAGACAGCCCACACAAAAAGGGCCGCATACCCTCCTGTAGTGAGTCTAGAGCCAGGACAGGAAGGGATGACATCTGTGCACTTCAAAGGCATCTCTTTGAACTCTTCCACACTTCAAAGGCACCACAGAGTATAAGTACTGGGCCTCAGACACCACCACTTCAGTACACTTCTAGACCTGTGAATAATCTGCCATAAAGAAGGCCTGTTGTGCTGCTGAAAGGACTGCCACTCTGCTGGACTGCTACTCTTCTGGACTCCGGCTTTGCTGTGCTGACCTGCTGCCCTCTTGCCTGGATGAGAAGGACTGGACCTGCATCTCTTGAACCCAGATCTCGCAGTGACTCCAGGGCTAGTTGGCTGGACTCCTGATCTGAAGCCTCATAGACATAGCAGGCTTCCAACAACCTTGCATTTTCAGCTGGACTTTCCCAACTGTGTCAACCCTGCCAAATAGTTCGAACGATGAAATCAAGGAGAATGAAGATCTATACAATTCAAATGTTAAGTACAATTAGAATCTTTCAATTCATATAATTTAAAAAACATATGAAGACGGGAGTCTTGAAAGTTCTTGTATTCAGTTAGGTTGTTTTATTTTCACAGTCAGATGTAAGAATACATGCATCAGCCCAGCCAACGCTTTTCGTCCGAGAAGGACTTCATCAGGGCTGTAAAAACAATTAGATAAACATCTTTTAATATCCACTATATGACAAAACATTTAAAGTAAAACTCTAATCAAAAAAGGCACAAGATAGACATAACAACTATCAGCAAGACTAATAAGTCCTATCTCTTATTCTTAGACAAGGCAAAAATCAAACAGTTATTTCAAAGTGCAAATTACATTCTTGAGCCCCTGCCTATATACACTCTAGTTATCAGTGATAATATGTTCATCATAACTATTTCCATAAAAACAATATTAATTTGCAGCCATTATCAGCCAAGACATGATCAGTATAGCATAGTGAGAATGATTGATAAACTCATATCTAAGCTGAATTTATACAGAGGGACAATAAACCAATCTATGTCCCATGCTGACCTACATTTATCCAGTCGGAAAAAGTTGAAGTGAGAAACATGAGTCAAGTATTATATTCTAGAAGGACCAAATGGATGGTAGACAATTATCCAATGGATATCTCCATTGTATGAAAAAAAAGGTAGACCAAGAGGACTTGTGGTAATGGCTGTCACCTGAACCGTGTTTATTCTTTAAAAAATGGGAGGAATGTTATAAGAACAAATAAGTCTGTGTGTAATCTCTAGAGGTGAGCTATAGTCGTCCACCATACACTGTCCCTATGTTAAGCCGTTTTAACTGGGATTATGATAGTAGCTAGTAAGTCCAATGAATTGATTAATCAGCCCATTTAGGAATAGGTAATGGGCCTGAGCAAACTCTACTCAATTCCCGTAAGTACCATTTCAAAACCAATCACATTGACTCACTTGGGATTAAAGTAGTTCCAATACCAATGTAGCGAACCTCCTAATGGAATGTATCAGTCATGAGTGCTGGGAGTCCCCCGTAGCGTCTTATCGGTCACAAAGAACAAATGCCTGGATTCTTCAGTCTAAAAAGAGCAATAATACAATATCAGACTTATCACCCCCAGTGTGTGGAATTCCATTGTAAATCAAAAATAGAATACCAACTAATACTCACTGGAATAGGTATTTCAAAATGAATGGAGTAATCCTTCTCGATTAAAGTATAACCGCTGGGAATCCCCGTAGCGTATAGAATATATTATCTATAAACAAAGAGCAACAGTAAGGTACCAGGATAGTCTCCCCAACAAATTTCAATGAATGGTGTTCCAAATATCCCCAAGTGTTAAAGCTGTTTAAAATGAAACCAGCCAAAGAATGTGGACCCCGCTCCTATCATGCACTGAGATACTCAGTAGCATACAGCAATCTAGTTTACAAACACAGAGCGCATTGAAATATCCGGTCTATAGCCCAAACAAACTTTAAGTTAAACGCATGGTATTTCAAGAACCCCCAAGTATAGTAGCTATTTTTCTAAACAACAGCCCAAAAAACCATTAAAGCCGCTCCAAATACACTATCCACCACTAATTTTTTCCAGTAAAAGTAGTCCATGATGATTTCAAGCATCAACCTTTAGTGTGTAGTCTCACCTACTGAGTATAGTGCCTCAGTTCTCTTGCCGGTCGTCTATCCGTGAGTGAGGAGTGGCAATCACCAACCCTCCTATTTAAATAGGTAAACAACCAATCCAAAACCAATCTTATTGCCGCCAATATTGCATCCTATCAGATGCGTTCCAGTTCAAGCCTATTATGAGCATCGAGCAGTATACAGGCGAAGTTTTCACTCCAGTCCGCCTAAGGGAACAGCCAATGAGAAACCAGTATTTGTAAAATTACGTCAGGACAGTTTGGCGAAGTTAGCATCGAGCAGTGTGCTGGCGAAGTTAACACTCCAGTTCGCCTAAGGGAACAGCCAATCAGAAACCAGTCATTGTAAAATTACGTCAGGGCAGTTTGGCGATGTTCTCACTCCAGTCCGTCCAAAGGGACAGCCAATCAGGAACAAGTTCACGTTGAATTAACGTCAGGACATTTACGGCAAAGTTTAATCTGGTCCGTCCCAAAAAAACGGCAAGACAGAAACTAATCCATGTTATATTAACGTCCAGACATGTAGTACCTTCATAAATGAGAAAAGGGAAATTCCTACTGGAAAACGGGCAGTCCTTTAGAAAGTAGAAAACTAAAAGGAGCCCGACAAAGGTTGAAAAATTCTGGATCAGTTTCCAATCTGGTCCGTCACCAGAACGGACCAATCAGAGCGGAGGCCCAGTTTTAATTCCGGGTCGAAGTGTGCTAGAAACCTACATGCTACACATACGGGGCATCATAGGTGTCTAAGGTGATTCATCGGCAGTGGTATTTTAAGTTAGTCGGCCGTACAATAAATCCACAAAGATCACAGAAATGCGATATCGTCATGGCTCACCTTCCCCAACGTAGGAGCAATCCACGTTCACAATAACAAAAAGACACCTAAACAATGTAAATGAAAAAGTATAAGCTAATAATAGGCTTGAACTGGAACGCATCTGATAGGATGCAATATTGGCGGCAATAAGATTGGTTTTGGATTGGTTGTTTACCTATTTAAATAGGAGGGTTGGTGATTGCTACTCCTCACTCACGGATAGACGACCGGCAAGAGAACTGAGGCACTATACTCAGTAGGTGAGACTACACACTAAAGGTTAATGCTTGAAATTATCGTGGACTACTTTTTTACTGGAAAAAATTAGTGGTGGATAGTGTATTTGGAGCGGCTTTAATGGTTTTTTGGGTTGTTGTTTAGAAAAATAGCTACTACACTTGGGGATTCTTGAAATACCATGCGTTTAACTTAAAGTTTGTTTGGGCTATAGACCGGATATTTCAATGCTGCTCTGTGTTTGTAAACTAGATTGCTGTATGCTACTGAGTATCTCAGTGCATGATAGGAGCGGGGTCCACATTCTTTGGCTGGTTTCATTTTAAACAGCTTTAACACTTGGGGATATTTGGAACACCATTCATTGAAATTTATTGGGGTGACTATCCTGGTACCTTACTGTTGCTCTTTGTTTATAGATAATATATTCTATACGCTACGGGGATTCCCAGCGGTTATACTTTAATCAAGAAGGATTACTCCATTCATTTTGAAATACCTATTCCAGTGAGTATTAGTTAGCATTCTATTTTTGATTTACAATGGAATTCCACACACTGGGGGTGATAAGTCTGATATTGTATTATTGCTCTTTTTAGACTGGAGAATCCAGGCATTTGTTCTTTGTGACCGATAAGACGCTACGGGGACTCCCAGCGCTCATGACTGATACATTCCATTAGGAGGTTCGCTACATTGGTATTGGAACTACTTTAATCTTTAATCCCAAGTGAGTCTATGTGATTGGTTTTGAAATGGTACTTACGGGAATTGAGGAGAGTTTGCTCAGGCCCATTATCTATTCCTAAATGCGTTGATTAATCAATTCATTGGATTTACTAGCTACTATCATAATCCCAGTTAAAACGGCTTAACATAGGGACAGTGTATGGTGGACGACTATAGCTCACCTCACCCCTAGAGATTTCACACAGACTTATTTGTTCTTATAACATTCCTACCGTTTTTTAAAGAATAAACACGGTTCAGGTGACAACCATTACCACAAGTCATCTTGGTCTACCTTTTTTTCATTCAATGGAGATATCCATAGGATAATTGTCTACCATCCCTGTTAGAACTGAGGGTCTCTAGTTGGCAGAGGTAGGTACCTTTGACCAAATAGGGACCCTTGCTTCTAGTCAGGGTAAGGGGGAAACACACTGTAGATAACCCCTGCTCACCCCCCTTGGTAGCTTGGCACGAGCAGACAGGCTTATCCCCAAGGCAATGTGTAAAGTATTTGCACCAACACCCACAGTAACACAGTGAAACACCACAAATGGACACCACACAGGTTATTTATGAAAATATAAATATCTTTATCTAAGTTTTAGGCAAGACCAAAACAACAAAAAATCCACATATACAATTAGCTCTTCTTCAGGGATTGTCTTTGATAAGTTTTATGGTTAGAGAAAGAAAAATAGACTTGTAGAGTCAGTATGGATGCAAACTCTGTTTCAAACTTGTGGAAAAGTCACTTAGAAAACAAACTGCGGGCTTTAAATGGTGTTGTCCGCAATATTGGGCACTTGTCGCTAGCGCGTGGGACCCTTCTCCCTTTGATCTGTTGTGGGTGAATTACTGGGCCCCCCAGCTACGTAGACAGTCGGAATGCTGACTCCGTCGTCAGCGATTGCCAATGATATGCCCAAAAATACTGCAGGAATGCACGGATTGTCCCCAACACAGACCCCGGTACTGCCGCTCCTTTAGGGGCAAGTACGGGCCTCTACGATCACCCGGCTCGCTCAACAAAGGCAGGAGGCTGAGAGCAGACTCTCGCAGACCCGCACCCCCGCCCCAGACGGTAACAACCACACGCTCCCTGGACTTAATCCGAGCGGTTACCTGGGGGGGTGCGGTCTCTCTCTCTCTCCGTTCTTCACCGGCAGCAGCTGATCGTTGGGACGGAGTCAGGACGCCTCGCACTTCCTGGAACTCAGCGCGGCTCCTCTGGGTGACGAGCCCCTCGTTGCCGGGCAACACCCCGCGCTGGCGCCAATCCCAGCGCGGCTTCCCTCTGACGTCGGCGAACTTGGGCCGGTGGCGGTGCAGCGCACAGTGCTCCTGAGGCTCCCGGGCCGGCGGCGGTGAATTGCAGGCACACTGCGCTTTCCTCCGGTCACGGGCCGGCGGCGGTGACATGCACAGCGCTTTCGGGCTCACGGGCCGGCGGCGGTGAATTCCTCAGTTTGGAGATGATGACTCTGGACAAAAGACGTGCAGGCATGGTGTGTCTCACGAAGGGCCCCAGCGGCGTCCGGGGACACACAGTTGTTTTCAGAGGCAGTACAAAAAGTGAAGCCTCAAGATCCTTGGAAACTTTTGTAACCCTGTGTTTCAATAACAGGAGGCCAGCTCTCCTCAGGCCCTTGGAGACTCTTTACTTCTGGACACAGCACACAGCAAAATCCTTGTTGCAAGCAGGGGGACACAGCACACAGCAAAGTCCCTTGTCCTCTCCTCAGTTGAGACAGAAAACTACAGGCCAACCCTAGACACACTTGGGCAGTACTTCTCCTCAGTCTCTTCAGCTGCTCTTCTTTGGCATGGATTCCTCTTGATCAGAAAGTAGTCTAATTTTACAGGGGTTTCAGCTCTTACTTTTATACCCCAAAAGTCTTTGTTCTCTATGTGTGAGGGGTCCTGGACCCAGTTCAAACCAGTTCTGGGGGCACTCTGCAAGTGCACATCTTCTTCCTTTGTGAGTGTGGGCCAGGGCCATCAGACACCCCGCAGGAGGTGGAGCCAGCATTGTGGAAGACAGGCACAGCCCTATTCAGGCCCAGGTGCTACTCCTCCCACTACTCCAAATGCAGGTAGGTCTATTCAGCCTAGTGCTGACTCACCCAGACTCCTGGAGCCACCCCAGCCCCTGTCACTCTCAAACCAGACAGTCAATCCACAAACAGGCAGAGGCACACAGAAAGGTTGAACAAGAAAATAGCCACTTTCTAAAAGTGCTATCTTCAAACACAGAATTTAAAAACCATCCTTCTAAAAGATGTGTTATTAAATTCTGAGTTCAGGGGTACCAGACTCCAATTTTCTACCTTGCTCCTATGGGAAGATATGCAGGCAAACATGTTACACAGCATTCCCCATTCTGTCCTATGGGCAAGATAGCCTTTCAATAGTGAAAAACGAATTTGGCAGTATTTCACTATCAGGACATGTTACCCACACTAGTACATGTCCTACCTTTCACATACACTGCACCCTGCCCAGGGGGGTACCTTGGGCCTACCATAGGGGTGTCTAATGTGTAAGAAAAGGGAAGGGTCAGGCCTGGCAAGTGTGTACACTGGCCAGGTCAACATGGCAGTTAACAAACTGCGCACAGGCACTGCAGTGGCAGGCCTGAGACATCTCTTTGGGGGCTACTCATGTGGGTGGCACAATCAGTGCTGCAGGCCCACTAGTAGCATTTGAATTACCAGCCCTGGCACACTCAGTGCACTTTACTAGGGACCTACTGGTAAAACAAATATACCAATCATGGATAACCAATCATACTAACAATTTACACAGGGAGCACTTCCACTTTGGCACTGATCAGCAGTGGCAAAGTGCCCAAAGCATCTAAACCAGCAAAAACGAATTCCAGCACAGTGTCAAAAATACAGGAGGTAGAGGCAAAAAGTCAGGGGAAACCACGCCAAGGATGCCAGGTCTAACAATCCCTTTGGTCCTTCTAGAATATAATACTTGACTCATGTTTCTCACTTCAACTTTTTCCGACTGGTTAAATGTAGGTCAGCATGGGACATAGATTGGTTTATTGTCCCTCTGTATAAAGTCGGCTTAGATATGAGTTTATCAATCATTCTCACTATGCTATACTGATCATGTCTTGACTGATAATGGCTGCAAATTAATATTGTTTTTATGGAAATATTGCTACGATGAACATGTTATCACTGATAACTAGAGTGCATATAGGCAGGGGGTCAAGAATGTAATTTGCACTTTGAAATAACCGTTTGATTTTCGCCTTGTCTAAGAATAAGAGATAGGACTTATTAGTCTTGCTGATAGTTGTTATGTCTATCTTGTGCCTTTTTTGATTAGAGTTTTACTTTAAATTTTTTGTCATATAGTGGATACTAAAAGATATTTATCTAATTGGTTTTACAGCCCTGATGAAGTCCTTATCGGACGAAACGCGTTGGCTGGGCTGGTGCATGTATTCTTACATCTGACTGTGAAAATAAAACAACCTAACTGATTACAAGAACTTTCAAGACTCCCGTCTTCATATGTTTTTTGAATTATATAAATTGAAAGATTTTAATTGTACTTAACATTTGAATTGTATAGATCTTCATGCTCCTTGATTTCATCGTTCTTATTGGAAGAGGAAATAGTTTTCTCTTAAATGTGACTTCTGAGTAGTGAGGTCAAGTCAAGTTTGAGCCTTTTCGCGACATTAGATATCGTGAGGAAAAATTTACTGGTGCAGCCTATTCTGCCCACTCTACTGACCTAGAACTTCTCTGCCAAGTAGTTCCACCCAAGTCCTAGACCCTTCGAAGAGGGCCTAAGGTGCTTACCAGTGGAACCGACGCATCTCCTCTGCTGTACAGCTCATCCTCAAGTCGAACCGACGCATAGCCACTGCTGACTGAATTGGACCCGGCGCAGAAGGTCTACATCGCCCTCGCAGTCCTCGGAACTGACGCATTGCCAAAGGTGCGGTGCATCCCTGACTCAGGTCCTCGCATCCCTTGTCGACAGCAGCTCGACCACGACGCCGGCCTCCGCATCGCTGCCTTGCAGCTCTTTGGAACCAATGCATTGCCAGCTGCGCGTCACAACCTCGATGCCCGGACTTCGCATTGCAAGCCCCATCAACACGATCCTCAGTGTCAACGCAACAGGACCTCGCGCTGCAGCCTTGACGCATCTCGGAACCCACACATTGCCTTGGCTGCGCGACGCTTCTTCTTCTCGGATCCATGCAACGCTATGCAACCAGGATTTAAGGTACTTTCTTCAGTGGGCCTGACCTGGTCTCTGTAGCTAGCAAGTGCTCCATCGTGGTTGGCCAGAACTTGTGACTTTGTCCCGGTCCAGCACAACGAGATATCGCTTGCTGGTGCTTTGTGCTTTTTGGTGCTATTTTACCCTAAAACTTTTAAATTCAGTACCTCCGGTTTCCCTGAATGGATGTTTGTCATTTTGGTCTTGTTTTATTTATTAAAATATATACTATTTTTATAAACCTGGCGTTGTATCTTTTTGTGTAGTGTTTTCACTGTTTTTACTGTTTGAGGTGTTGCACAAATAAACTTTACACATTGTCTTCAAATAAGCATGACTGCACTGTGCCAAGCAACCAGAGGGTGTGCACAGGTTAATTTGGGGTTTGCTTGTGCCTTACCCTGACTAGGATTGTGGTTGGTGCTCAACCAGGGCTCACATCCCAGTCAACCAGTAACCCAGTTTCTAACACAAATTATCACTGAAACTGATTGTGTGTTGATCAATGTCTCAGATCTACTTAGATGACATGTGAAATTAGCATATTGTATATACATATGACACTTTATAATTATGTCCATGTATATTAAACATGAATATAATTAGTAGCAGCGTTTTTACATTTCTTGTACAGCCCTGAAAAAGTGACTTATCCTGCAAAACATGCGTCTGCTCTTTTTGTTGATCTTGCAAAAATGATATCTATGAATATAAAAGTGATTACTGTTTTATAAAACTAAAAGGTGCCTCTAAACTTCTATAATGCCTGTTGAGATTTGCACCCTTGGAACCAAGAGTGCTTATTCAGAAGTGCACACAGAAATTGAGCACCTGATTGTTCTCCTAAAGGTTTCTAATCCTACGATACAGCACATATAAGATGGTTTGTCCAAAGTTCTCCTAAGGTTCAATGAAGTCAGAATGTTTTACTAACCTAATAAATATGTATCTCCAATATCACACCTATGTCTGACCTGAACAGCAGCTGTTTAGACCTGTCAACAGTCTAACGATCTTGTTGCAGTCTTACCTTGCTCTCTCTGGACCATTCCATATAGTTTGAGCTCTCAATTAATAAGCCTTTTTACATTTTCAAGCATTCTTGATTGTATGCTGACCTCTGGGCAACTATTTAGTGTTTTTTATCATGTATGCAGATTTATTGTATTAACTACTGCACGAGCAGCTCATTAAATATTTTTTGGAATCGTATATTATACTTACCTTATACAGTTGACCTCATCCTGACAAAGCGGGATTCTACAATAAACCTACAGGGCCGAAACATAGCAATGCATGTAGAAAGTAGCACTCTCTGGATCTGTTGACATTAGAGCAAACTAACTACTAGTAGCCATTACTCACCTACTGCTACTCGTGGGGTCACTCTGCCTGGAGCTGCGTGGAGCTTCTCCCTTCTGCACTTTTGCTCGCCTGCCTCGGGTTCGGTAAGAACGCCAGGAGCCGGGATTGGAACCCGGAAGCACCAGCGGAACTACATTTCCCAGAGCCCCTAGCGCAGAGGGAGCGCTAAAAGGAAGACGCCGGCCTGCAGCGCCCTGTAGCCATTACTCACCTACTGCTACTCGTGGGGTCACTCTGCCTGGAGCTGCGTGGAGATTCTCCCTTCTGCACTTTTGCTCGCCTGCCTCGGGCTGGGTAAGAACGCCAGGAGCCGGGATTGGAATTCGGAAGCACCAGCGGGACTACATTTCCCAGAGCCCCTAGCGCAGAGGGAGCGCTAAAAAAAAGAGGCGGGGACGCGCCTGGGCCACGCCCGGGCCAAGGGCGGGCCCATCGGAGCCAGGAGGAGGCTGGGCTGGGCCCCCTCACTTATATCTGCAACTGGAAGTAAGGTAATGTTGTCTTGTTAGTTATACTCATGGCTAAAAGAAAGGGTCTAATGGAAAAGACCGGAGGTGGGGCGGTAGCTACCCTGGACTCATTTCTGGTGAGAGCGGTTAGTGTTTTGTCACATGAGATAGAGCTGACCGAAAGGCGGCTATCCCTGGAACCGAATATTCCTCCACCGGGTCTGACCACAGGGAACCCCCCTCATAAGCAGCAATCACTACCGTTATATTCATCCGATTCTGCGCACGGCCAAGATGGATTTTCACCCTCTAACGCAACTACTGTGCCTCCTCTAAGTAGGGGGATAGATCTTTCCCCCCAGCATGTTTCACCAAAGGTCCCCTCGCCGAATCCACCGGCTAAGCGTACCAGAGCAGGGGCCGTTATTAACTTGAAGCCAAAACATCCCAAGACACCTCGCCACCCTAAACCGAAGGGTCCAAAGACGAGGCTGCTCCCAATGAATTCTGAAATATTAGCACCTTTCGGGTCTCCAAATATCTTTTTGCCCCAGGTGGCCCCAGAAGACTCAATCTGGCCAGAAATGACAGTTAGGATAAACAACATAATGGCCCCTATCTTAGCCAAGCTAACTCAAATCGAATCTCGCCTGACGGACTTAGAGACACAGAACCAGCTATTACTAGCACGAATGGTCCCCCCCAAATGATTTTCTTTTGGAAGCACCTACAACCAGAGTGCCTGTGCAATCAAGGGAACCACGGGCACCATCCGTTCCTTTGACATTGACAACGTCAATGACGACTCAAACATATACCTCTTCCAGTGCTCCAACACAGCCTCCTAATGCTATATCTAATTCAAAACCACGGGATGACTGGATTCGTCAAGAGAGGAGTACAAGGGACCCACTGGGGCAGCCGCCATTACTATAAGAGGAAATAAGAGGGGCTCATCTCTCAGTAGGGGCAATTGGAACCAGCATGGGAGCATCTGAAAGTGAACTGTATCAATCCCTCCATCTCCCACCTGCCGCTGCCCCACTGGTACTGGTTTTGGCAAATGTTCCCCACCTCCGAGCTGATCAGAGTGAATCTACGAGACAGTTAATGGATAAAAGTCTCCATTGGTTATTAAATAATGTTAAGGTTTCGGAAATTGGGAGGGTTCAAATGGCCAACGAAATTATTATGGCCAGGAGAGTAGGGTGGGTGGGTGAAACAAGAAAATCCTATCCTGGTGACTGTGTAGTCATTAATTTTAACAATGTCCACACGGGTCTCTCCCTTTTGAATAACCTCTATAGATATTCTCAAAGGAAATCACAGATTACACCCCTACCATTGGAGCACTTTTATAATGTTCAGGGTGCAATTTGGGGAAGTGTTTATAGGGTCAACAAAACTCCAGTTTTTTCAGGCCTGAGAGGAAATGAGGGCCCTAATACTCCTTTTGGGATTAGACTGCAAAATAGATTCACAGCCCTTTCGAATTTGGATGGGTGCGGCTGACTAACTCCTCCAGTTCCTTTACCATTAGTGAAGGCAACCATTGCGGCCCCTACAGAGTTCAGCCCACCAGAGTCATCAGCCACTATAACATCTCCCAATAGCCCCCCTATAGTAGTACCTCCTATCATGATCTCGCAGGAGAATGGGTCGAGTATTCAACCTCCTTTGCCTGACATAGAGAGAACTAGGCCCAATATGATATCATGGAATGTGGCAGGTATATCTTCTAAAATGGGAAATATCCATTGGCTAAATTAGTGGCAATCTATGGAAAAAGTATTTTTTCAGGAGACCTGGGCTAAAGACCCAGGGGCATATTCACAAGGACCTACCGCCGATTTATCTCCACCTTAACGCATCCAAAGTGGAGATAGATTTAACACCCCATTCACAAGCGGGTGCAAACTGCAGACATCGCCAGTATTCCCGCTATAACTGCCCCCAAATTTTTCTCCACGGTGGACACTACCAACTAACCCTAATGAGATGCAGAGTAGGCGTTCCCGTGCAAAAACACACGAAAAAACCACAACACCACTTTCACAACGAACTGCCAGATCTGCGATGCGAACCAAAAACAGGCGATAGGCCGCTGTAGCACCAGTGATTTAACACCTGCCTTTTGCTGGTGTTAAGCAGGACGACTACCTGCAGCATGAAAGGGAGCCCAGCCAAGAGCCAAACCCGAAGACCCACAGATGCCATGGAGACAATGATCATGCAGCTCGGATACCCATGAGGGCCACAACACCCACCGCCACCACCCCAGCCCCCCGGGACCCCCGGACATACACATACTGTGCACGACACAAGAGCCACAAAAAGCGCATGATGACGCACATTGTCAAAAAATAACACACATGTGTGGCCAGAAGAACGAGAAACAGTCACACAGCACTGAAGTAACAACCAAAAACTTTATTGAAATACAACACAAAACACCAATGCGGAAGACTCCTGTCGGGTCCGTCCGGGACAATCACGATGTCACAGCCTGGAAAATAAAGCACAAAATCAGAACGTGTGCCATGCGCACATCAAAGGAGCGAGACACAGAGAAACAGAGAATGAAAGAAAGGCAGAGAGAGAAAGAGAGAGAAAGGAAAGGAAAGGAAGGGAGAGAGTGAGAGAGGGAAGGAAAGGAGAGAGAGTGAGAGAAGGAAAGGAGAGAGAGTGAGAGAGAGAGGGAAGGAAGGGAGAGAGAGAGTGAGAGAGAGAGGGAAGGGAGAGAGAGAGAGACACCGCCGCCCCTGCGCACCCAGGCCCCACTGTTCACCTGCTGCCACCGGTGTGTCTCCAACCACGTGCCGGGATACACTGCAAGCCACCAGGTCTGCAATCTGTAATCGAGGCCAGAGTCAATCATGGCAGAGTCCATCACACAGCACACGGCAACAACGCCTGTACGTCCCTGCGCACGCATGCAGCCGCACCCTACCCCCTCCCACCGGCCAGCGCTGGCTGTCCGCACTTGCGCACCCCGGGCCCACTGCTCACCGGCCGCCAACGGTGTGTCCACCAGTGGGCACACCACGTGCCCATGCAAGCTCCAGGTCCCGGTCCCGCCACCATGGCATGGTCCACATCATGCGGACCCGCCCCGCGACCCAGCAGGTCCCACACATGACGCTGAGTCCTGAGGCATCAATGGCAGAGACCACATCAGTGCACACGTCATCATCGCAGGCTGCACACCCGCTCAGCTATTTTGGTGCCACTAACCCTGTGCAACCCCAGTCAGCGCCACGTGGTGGTAGGCCCGTGACGGGCGCAAGGCTTCGGGTGCCACTAACCCTGTGCAACCCCAGTCAGCGCCACGTGGTGGTAGGCCAGTGACGGGCGCAAGGCTTCGGGTGCCACTAACCCTGTGCAACCCCAGTCAGCGCCACGTGGTGGTAGGCCCGTGACGGGTGCAAGTCCTCGGGTGCCACTAACCCTGTGCAATCCCTGTCAGCGCCATGTGGTGGTAGGCCCGTGACAGGTGCAAGGCCTCGGGTGCGACCAACCCTGTGCGCAACAAGTCATGGGCCCTTTATGATTGAGTATCGTGGAACGTCCGTCATCCAGTCACCACCGGCAGTGGGGAATGTGACGTTGTCGGCCCCTTATATTGGCGGGGTCACATGGCCTGTGACGCCTGTGCCGGATGGGTGTGGTGTGTGTGCAAACCTGCCCTCAGGGAGTGGCCGTGGCATTCTGAAAACTAGACCAGTGACCTGCATACCACCAGCGTGTACGCCTGCGACATGTAGCTATGTGGGCCCCCCTCGGAGCGTAAGCAGAGTGGTCTGGCCTGGCGTACGCCGGACCGGCGCAGGGCTTGCAACAATGACTCGGGGGCTCTGGGCGTGGTTCAGTCCATGTCCAGACAAGGAAGTGACTAATGCGTGTGTCCCTGTTGTAGTGTCCACGGCAACCGGAACACAATAGGCAATGTAGCACACTGTGACTGGCATCCCACTAGATGAGCATCATTGACGTAAGGGAAATCACTGTCCCTACATTCATCCACACATTCATACATGAATGATGAAAGACATGACACAGGAGTGCGTTTCTGGATGTTTATTGCACATCCAGTGGAGTTTTGCAGCTGGAGCGGTAAAGGGCCATGCCAAGCACACTACACAATATGGGCCCGTGGAGGGCCAGCCAGAGTCCATCTGGGGATGACAAGTACTGCGGAAGAGGAAGGGTACAGTCCGCAGTCTGGTCGCCATGTCATTGGTCATCAAACAGGATATGGCAGTCCATGTCGCGGTCCAAGGTGAGTGCAGCGGAGTGTATCGGGGGTCAGTGGAAGGTCATTGGGCCATGTGCGGCACCAAGCAGAAACAGGCAAGGTGGCGGAAATGAATACTAGTGCCTCCTTCTGATCTCAATCCCATCCACATCCTCGTCCTCGGATGTGTGCTCTGCCCCACCTGTGGGTGTTGCAGTACCGGCTGCGGCACTGTGTGCCACTGACACATCAGGGGCCGGAGGAGGATTGTCGGCCGCACTGTGTGGCAGTGACACATCAGGTGCCGGAGTGGATACGCCTGCTGCACTGGGAGGCACTGACACACCAGGGGGTGGAGATGTGGATGGTGTGGGGGCAGCAGCATTCATCATCGCCACACCTTGTGGCAGCAATGCCATGATGAGGATCTGCAGGGCATGGTAGATCCCAGCTACATTTCGCTGATGTGCAGCGGTGGCTGCCATCCTTTCCGCCTCCATCCGCACCATGTCCTCCATGAGCCTCCGCATGTGTGCCAGCTCACGGCTGGGATCGCTGGAGCCACTCTGAGCAGACAGGTGTTCTTGTCTCCAAGTCATGACTCCAGCGATGTCAGTCAGGGCTCGTTGGAGACCATGGAGCGGGCCGTGGGTGTCCGTTAGGGACTGGAGCTGGTCCCTGATGGGACCTAGACACCCATGGATGGCGTCCAGTTTGGTAGCCATGAGGTCGAACCCCACCCGGACCTGCTCAGCCATCTCCCTCTGGCCCTCCAGCACACGGCATTGGAAGGCCATGTGTTGTTCCTGGGGGTCTTGGGAGACTGCCGGGGCTGTGGGTGCCTCCTGCTGGGTGGTTTGGGTAGTGGGTGGGGTCTCCTCGATGCAGCTGGGCTGCCCTGATCCTGGAGGTGAGTTGCGGATGATGTCAATGATGTCTTGGAGGGCTTGGGTGTCGATGCTGGGGGTGTCCTCCTCGTCATCAGTGAAGAGTGGCTGGGACTGCTCTGCAGGAGGTGTTGACGGTGCCCCTGCAATGTGAAGGGGAGATGGTGTATTACAATGTATCCGCATGTATGTAGCCGCATGGTACAGGTTCACATTCAGACAGCATGGCATTGTACATTGTGACAGTCTGTGGATCAGGGCCATGATCCAGAGTCATTGTGGGTGTGCACTGTGCTCTGCTTGATTGTGCATGTGTGCCATTGTGGCCATCTCCACCCGTCACCCCAGTACCTGGTGGTCACTCACCCTGTTGCGGTTGTGTTGTGTCCTGTCGAGCAGTGTCCGGTCCCCCGACTCCGGCCACAGTCTCCACACTGATGACTGTCGACACCAGCTCCTCCATGTCATCCAGCTCCAGCTGTGGTGCTGGGCTCCCACCTCCAGTCTGCATTTCTGCCTTCTGGTTGCCTGCGAGTTTCTCCTTGGTCTTGCGCTTAATGTCAATCCATCGCCTCTTGACCTCGTCCATTGACCTCTTGTGCTCTCCGACGGCATTCACCTTGTCCACGATGTCCCGCCATATTACATTTTTGGTGCCCAATGACACGTTGGAGGTGATGAACAGTTGTTGATGGTGTTCCATCACCTCCGTGACCAGGATCCTATTTTCCTGTGGACTGAACTTCGTCTTCCTCTTCTTCTTGTCCTTGCCCTTCCCTGTCCCCGAGGTCCCAGGCTGGTCGTCCGGGGTGCTTGTGGGGTTGCGCTCGTCCTCTGCGCCTGCTCCGGCTGCCTCCATGGTGCTTGGGTGTTGGTCATTTTGTGTGTTTTTTCTACTTTTATAGTGGTTTTTCCCACCTGCCATGTGTGTATTGCAGGCCTGGCGCTGCTTATCGCTGATTTCCTCATCGCGCTTTGGCCCATCGCATGTTTTTTCGCGTTGAGGTTTGCGTTTTTATCACCGTCGCGGTTATTGTATCGCGGACAGTGGGCGCGTTTTCGGGGGACTATCGCATGGTACCGCCGTGTTGTGAATTCCACGTTAACACGGGGTTATTTTCCCGCGATAGGCTGCGATGTGTAAAGTTGCGTTAACATTTTTTGGAGATGTTTAGCACACGTTCTTGTGAATATCCCCCCCAGTCTTTTTCTCTGGGTTCCGCACTTTCTTTTGTCCTGCGACTCCATCACCTTCCGGAAAGGGCGAAAGGGGGCCTACTAACCCTAATTTCTAACACTATACCTTCTGAAGTTAGGCAGGTGGGCCCCATAAATAGTAATTTCCAGATTATTCAGCTAGGCCACAGGAAGCAAGAAATGTGGACACTGGTTAATTATTATAATAATGAGTTCGGGGGAAACATTAAGTCTGTGGTAGACGTTTTAGTGAATGAGATCGAGAAACTCAATAAGGCTGGAAAAAGGGACTCTATAAATCTTATTTGGGTGGGGGACTTTAATATCCATCTTTGCAAGTTTAACGGGCCTGGGGTTTGTGGAGTGGTTGCCCTTATGACAATCCCCTTCAACATTTCGCACATAATGAGTATGGTGAAACCCTAAATAGCTCATTATACAAGTGGAACTTGGGGATAATAAATGAAGTGAAAGAGGGAGAGAAAGGGAGTACTTTTAGGAGGGGAAACCAAGAGTCTACCATTGATTTTATTTTAGTGTCGGCACACTTACATGGGAAAGTGGTCCATACGGGCACTCGCTTCTCGACTCATAGCAATCATGCCATTATATTCATCCACCTTAGCAGCCTGCATAAGGCTAAAGACCACAAGCAGACAGTTGAGGACCTGCACCTGACTAGGAGAAATGGCTATCAATTGAAATGGTCACAGGCCCACAAGTTAAACTTAGTCCCTGATATTATAGCTCAGGTCAAGAAAGAAATAATATTATGTCTGGGAGAGCATTCATCGCCTTTATTCTTTGTTACCCAGTTCTGTGCCCTTTTGGCAAAAATAAAAACAGCACTCACTTGTCTAAAGTCATCAAATGCCACTGCAATTTGTGGATGGTTTGATACTGCCTGTTCTTCAGCAAAGAAAGCCCTTGTAAGTGCATTAAAAACATATCCTAGAGACCCCAACAAGATTCAGGCTTTACGTAAGGACTATAAAATAGTGAGGAGGGTTAGAGAAAAGAAACCCAGGACGCAGGCATGGGAAGACCTGGAAAAAGCAGCTATTTCAGGAAATAGCAGGGATTTCTGGAAAATCGTGAATGCCCCTCACTTTAAAGAGCCCACCGATTCATCGCTTGATACACATATAGATGAAGAGGTATGGGTGGACTTCTTTGAGAAAGTCTTTGGTCTAATCCCCTCCTCAAATCTTCCACTAATTGGCTCAGAATCTACATCTCAGGGTGGGTTAAGGTTCTCTGTCTGTGAGGTCAGAAAGGCGTTGGAAGCCTGTGTCCCTGGTAAGGCGCCAGGGCCGGACGGCGTTCCAATAGATCTTTTTCAGGACAATTATGACATATGGGTCCCCCTTTTAACAAATGTTTTCAATAATATTCAGTTAGTGGGCCCCCCTTCATCTTGGAGTCAGAGCATAATTGTGCCTATTTATAAAAAAGGGGATAGGGGGTCCCCAAGTAATTATTGCCCTATTTCTCTCCTTGACACAACAGCCAAACTCATGGGTCGGGTTCTTTTAGCTAGATTGGAGGAGTGGGCTGAAACCCATGGTATTTTTATGAAAGCACAATATGGCTTTAAAAGAGGAATGGGGACGGTGGATCAATGCCTAAACCTCTCTTTATCCATAGGGAAATACACCAAGGCTAAAAATGGAAAGCTTTATATGGCCTTTATGGACTTGACCGCAGCCTTTGACTGTGTCTCTCATCAGAGGCTGTGGTCCATGTTGGAGGGGATGGGCATTGATCCGCCGATAATTGGCTTTATCCGCCAGCTGTACGCCAATGCCACTGCCTGTGTACGGTATGGCAGGAAGGGGGAGTGCACACGTCCTTTTAAAATCAAAAAGGGAGTCAGACAGGGGTGTGTTCTCGCCCCGTTTCTTTTTTCACTCTATACAAACAGGGTTGAGGCCGCCCTGTCCGCTCTACCTTTAGACGTGCCTAAATTTGACCATACCCCCCTTCCACTTTTGGCGTACGCTGACGATGCGGTATTAATGGCCAGATCAGGGCTAGCCTTACAATCCCTAATTACAGCTTATTTCACTTTCATGACTTCCCTTGACCTAAAAGTAAATGAATCTAAATCCTTTATAATTGTGGTAGGAGCTGCTAGAGGTGAGAAACATCCCCATTTTCAGTTGGCAGGAAAGAAAATTGAGGTGGTTGACTCCTTTTCATACCTTGGGTTTCTTTTTGACAAAGATTATTCATGGTCTAAATTGGTGTTGGGAAGGGCCCAGGGTATGGATAGGAGTCTCCAAGCTATTAAAAGGTTTGCAAAAAAGTTAGGAGGCAGCCCCCCAGAAATAATTAAAAACATCTATTCTGCTAAAACGAAGTCCGCGGCAATATATGGGGCAGGAGTCTGGGGGATGGTTGACGCCAAGCACCTCCAGCAAGCGGAAGATAGATTTTTCAAAAACCGAGTATCCTTACCTCAATCTGCCCCTAATCATATTTTGTATCTTGAATTGGGGTTTCCTTACCTGACCGACTGTATTAGATTGGCACCAATTTTACTGTGGATATCTATATGGCGGAGGACCACAGTTGACCTGACCCAAAGTAATATCAAGGATTGCTGTAAGCTGGACTACTACAAGAGGATTGGATGGTTAAAATATGTTGAGGCCCAACTGAATGACTAGGGCTGGGTGAATTATTTCAGGATCCCGAATCCTGTAAGAAGGTCACAAAAAATAGGATAACGGAACTATTTACGCAGAGAGCAAACTATGCACGACGGGCAATGAATTATTTCCAAAACTCAACCATTGCCTATGACCTGGTCCCACCAAGACCACGGGAAGGCTTTTTCTATCTTTCTCGCATTAATAATGCGCAACAAAGATTTATTCTACTCCGCTTTCATCTGAATATGATTCCGTTACTATTAGGGTATCCTAGAAAATGTTACAAATTGGCAGATCTGTCACCCTGTCCTTGTAACAACCACTCACCGCAGTCAGACCTCCATATAATACTTTTCTGTAAGAAGTATACTGAAGAAAGGAAACATTTATCCTTCCAATTCTGAGGTACCATAGATTCACGCAGTGTCGGGTGGCAGTTTACTTTTTAAAATCCTTACCGGATTTATTTGTATGTTTTTCCGTAGCTTCATTCTTGTGGGCTTGTTTTAAAAAGAGGAAACGGGATGATATTTAGGCTGCAATAACCAATATGAATTTTTCATTCAATTGTTTTTAACTTGTTTTTAACTTGTTCACTGTGTAATTGGTCATATTGGTCTTTTCTCTCTTCTTTCTTAGTTTTGTATATATGGCTACATATCAGTGTTGAATTTTAGGATGAATTTGTACTTTTATGGTCTGTTTTTTATAAAAGATCGAATAAAGTTGTGAATTGAAATTGAATTGAACTACTAGTTGAAATGTATGGCTTTATCAAAGACTGTACTGAACTCTGAACAGTTCTCCGACACCAATCATAGATGTATTTAAAACTATATAGACTCTCACTACTACATCACCCTCCTCTTTGTGCTTCTAATGTAAATCAAGAGAATAATAAAAGAAGTATATGTGTTACTTTGACGGTGTGTGCATAGTTGATTGCAAATGCCTTATCTATATTAAGGATGATATTTTTCTTTTGGTGCGAAATTACAACTCACCCCTGCTCTGACACTTAACTGCAGTAACTGCATAAATGTAACTATGACTGTCAGAACGGAGAGATTTCCCTTCTCTCTGCCTTTGAAACCACTCCGACTAAAACCTCACCAGGGTTATGTTTAAGCCTGGTGCCTCTCCAGTGGGACACACTTTACTCATCATGGTTGTACATGGTCTGAAGGCATCTAAAAGCAAGAACTACTCCAGATCCAGCAGTAGACTTTAAAAGATTCTAGCTCAGTGGCTCGCAACCGTTTTTACTTTGATGAACACCCATTGAGTGACTACCTGAAGTCAGGGACTCCCCCTTAAGCAATTTCTACAATTTGAACCTCAAATATTACACAAAAACGTGTTAACATCAAAAAAATACACAAATGCAGAAAATATTTATTTAATTCCCAAATGAAAAATTGACTAAAATCGACTCGGCATATCAGTTTGCCATTTTTGCTCCTAAAGCATGCTTTCTTTTGTTTGTGCATGCCAGTGATTTAATTGAGGCCACCAGTCGTCCATAGAAGATTGTATCTGTTGTACTTCCACTACTTCCACAAATCAAGGTAAGGATACTAAACTAATTTTGAACCTCCAATTTTAAACTCTTCACATTTACAGAGCGTTTTAAAAGTTTACAGTTTACCTTTTGCTTCTTATGTATATATAATTATTAATCTGCTAATATTTTTTAATGCTCTAAACAGTTGGGGATCCCCTTAATAAGTGTTGTGGATGTTAAGAACAGATGTTCAAGGTGATCTGCTGCAGGAGGTTATTTGAGAAGGTCGCCTTTATGGCCCATCCAAGAGCCCCATAGAGGACACCTAATCAGTGGCGGCTCCTCCGCTTGGCGGAGGAGCGTCGCCCCACTGCTTTTGAACAGTGTAAAGGAAGGGAAAGATAAAATGATAATAACTTTGAGTTATTATCATTTTATGTTTTCATTGCGGGCGGTTGGGCAGGGCTGCTCTGCTCACGGAGCAGAGCAGGGGAGGATTGGTTTGCCCACACCTAAGTGCGCAATGACTGTTTGGTCGGACGAGTCATGCACACTTTCCCCGTTCTCCATGCAGGCTGCATTACAGCCTCCGTGGAGAACAAGCCCAGGCCCCCATTCCCTGGTTGAGCGTTGAACCAGAACGGTCAAAACCAATCACAACGCTGCATTGCAATGTTGTGATTGGTCAGTGGAGCCTGGCTGTTCTTACTGAATCCTGGCTTCCATACCACGAGGAGAGCAGGAGCAAGGAGCAGTTATGCGGGACCCGGCTGCAAGGTAAGTGTAGAATTTTTTTTTTGTTTGTTTTACATTGCACAACCTAGTGCCCCCCCCTGTGGCCACCCTCAACCTCCCCCCCCTGCACCCGCCACCTGCGAGTCATGCTGGCCGCCACTGCACCGAATTTTCATACTGTACTTTTGACAAAGGAGCGCTTGCCTCCAAAGGTGGAATCCCCCCATGAATAAATAATTGCTGGGACTGGGGATAGGTGCATAATTAACGCTTCATTTCGACTTCAAGAGAAAGCAACAAAGGGTCATTTGTATATGCGTTTGCTGTGGAACTGGACAACTTTTAGTCCAAGATTCACAAAGGTTTAGAGTCGGGTTAGCATTACTTTTTTTTAACGCACACCCGATGCTAAACCTGTTTGGGGATTAACAAACCAACTCAAATTGGTATTTGTGTTGGTTTGTATAGAAAAGTAATGCACAGCAGTGCAAAACGCTGCTTTGCATTACTTTGCATTAAGGGGGCGTTACATGAGTGGTACATTGGTGTTCCCATGCAACCACCCATGCTTTTTGACGTGAAACCCTATCTACTAACATAAGTAAACAGGGTTGTTATACCTGTCATTTCTTGGCGTGGTTACCCCTGACTTTTTGCCTCTACCTCCTCTATTTTTGATGCTGTGATGGATTTCGTTTTGCTGGCTTAGATGCTTTGGGCACTTTGCCACTGCTGATCAGTGTCAAAGTGCAAGTGCTCCCTGTATAAAGTGTTATGGTAATTGGTTGTCCATAATTGGTATGTTTGCCTTACTAGTAAAGTCCCTAGTAAAGTGCACTAGGTGTGCCAGGGCTGGTAATGCAAATGCTACTAGTGGGCCTGCAGCACTAATTGTGCCACCCACATAAGTAGCCCTAAAGAGAGATCTCAGGCCTGCCGCTGCAGTGCCTGCGCGCAGTTTGTTAACTGCCTGGTTGTCCTGACAAGTGCACCCACTTGCCAGGCCTTACCTTCCCTTTTATGCACATCAGACACCCCTATAGTAGGCCCAATGTACCCCCTGGGCAGGGTGCAGTGTATGTGAAAGGTAGGACATGTACTAAGGTGTGTACCATGTCCTGACAGTGAAATACTGCCAAATTCGTTTTTCACTGTTGCAAGGCCATCTTGCCCATAGGACAGAATGGGGAATGCTGAGTCCCATGTTTCCAGCATATCTTCCCATAGGCATAAGATGGAGAGATGGAGTTTAGTGTGCCTGAACACAGAATTTAATAACACATCTTTTTGTGAAGATGGTTTTTGAATTGTGTGTTTAGAAACCACGCTTTTAGAAGTGGCTGGTTTCTTGTCTTAAACCATCCTGTGTGCCTCTGCCTGGTTGTGTATTGCCTGTCTGGGTTTGGATGTGACAGGGTCTGGGAAGTGTCCTGACCCCAGGGAGGAGTAGGTGAGACAGCAACAGGCTGGCCTGCGTTTGATGTGGGGGGGGGAGTAGCCCCCTGCATGTGAAGAGGGCTGTGTTGTTGCCCCCAGAGGATGGCTCCACCTCCTGCTGAGCTTCTGGGCCCCAGACCCTGACTATCAAAGGAAGAGGGTGTGCACTGGCAGGAAGACACCCAGGTCTGGTTTGGACCGGGGTCAGAGCCCCCTGAACACAAAGACTTCAAAGGCATTTAGGGGTATAAATGTAAGAGCTGAAACCCCTGAACTCAAGACTGAAATCCATACTGAAAAAGAGGAACCTCTGCCAAAGAAGAACAGCTGAAGAGACTGAAGAGAAGGACTGCCCTTGCTGTGTGTTCTGGGGCTGGCCTGCAGTTTGCTGATTTGACTGAGGAGAGGACAAGGGACTTTGCTGTGTGCTGTGTCCTGAAGTAACTTGTCTCCAAGGGCCTGAGGAGAGCTGGTCCCCTATTTTGGAAACTCAGGAACATAAAAGTTTCCAAGTGTGTCTCAGCGACGCTGTGTGCGTGTGCTTTTTGCACGCCCGAGACTGCCGTGTGGTCCGTGGTGCTGTTTACGAGGTGCCCCGTGACCGCATTGCCCCCGCAGCGTGAAACATCGTCCACGCTGCTGCATTGCTGTTTGTGGCCCGGGCCGTCATCGTAACTGAGGCTGTGAGTAAAGATCGATGAAAAATAACAAATGGGGGGGGGGAGTAAAGAGGTATGGGGATAGAATCTACCTCCTGATTAAGCTATCTCATAAACAATATGATTCTACCCTGCTAATGAATTTTTTATTATTGTTATAGTGATTCTAATAATTGTGTTAAAGTGTAGTAGTGTTCCATGAAATGTCATGGAAAAACTAAATGTTTTTTAAATACCCCTCACACACTATGAATCCCATAGTGTCATGCTTCATCATGGGGGTCTTCCCGTCTCTCTACGGGACGGGGCGTGCTACAACCTGCTGATACGCGGGAGCACTATATTAGTGAAAATTAGGCTATGTGTAGTGTGGGTAGTGAGAGTGGTAGGATCTGTGATAAATCAAAAAAGTTTAAAAATTCCCTGGCTAGTGGAAAAAACACATTTTATTCACTTCCCTAGCTGGAAACATTAAAATTTTTAAAAAGGGGAGATGTGTAGAGGGTGTACTCTAATGCAATCCCCTCTACTGGGTCGACATGTTTCGTAAGCAGTCCCCACTGCTTACTCTTCAGGACCTATTTTAATCTCTACTGCACTCAAGATATATTACTTAATTTATATATGTTGTATGCCTAACTTTTGAATAAGACCTGAAAAAATAAACATGTCTAAAAAAAGGGTAAAATTACCCCTAATAGTTTTAAAGAAACCTGTAATGATGAAAGAAAACATTAAACAACCCATTAGATTGTCGATAGTAAACACAACACCATAACGTGGAATCACAATGTTGCCGTGATATATTTTATCGAGTCTCTGGTGCACAACACTCGGTAATGTTTACCAATAGTCGATGTGCCCAAATGTTAGTACCTTAATGATAGTTAGCTGTAAAAATACTCTAAAAGAACACAGAAAACGATTACACACAAACACACAATTTTCGTTCATTTGTCAATGGTTCTGTATACTTTGTACTTCAGGACTGACTGTTGAAAAAATAAACTCAATCATTCATTTTAAATGAGTTCATACATGAGGAAAAACAGAACTACTTATCATGTCTAAACACTGTACGTGTTACATATCGTGATATATTTTTTTGTGATATATTTTTCTCACTTTCATATTACCTTGTGCCAATTTTAAGTTGTTATAAATAGAGGAGATAAAAGCACTATGTACGCTATTTTGATTAATAACCAGGCTTCATGAGCTTGCACCGAAGAGGAGGTTGCCTTGAAATAATCACTGTAGGTAAATTAAAGGTCACATCTTATTAGTGTTTCGACGATCCCTTCATGCATTGTAAAGCGAGATCTGAAGAAAATACTTCATGTGCAAAAAACGAGCAGCGTTTAAAGACCTGCTCAAGTCTTACTCACATGAAAGAGGCTATACCCCCGCCTGTAGATACCTCCGTACAGCTCCGTGGAACGATGTGAATGCGTTCACATCCAGTATTTATCTGAAGTGTAATTGAAAGAAAAACCGCGAACCGGTTTTTAGAACAACTAGAATGCTAAGCATTCACAAAATGGCCGCCAATATTGTGCCGGTGCTCTATTGAAAAAAGAACCACTTCCTGTTTGAAAAAACGCCGTTTTTTTCTCTTTTCTTTCTTGATGGCTAATATATATATATACAACGTTACAAAGGCATATTGCACAAAGGTATATTGATTCATAGGCATTGTTATAGTGCCTTGAACGATCAATTAATTATTTATTAAGGATTGGCACTTATCATGATCTTATTCTTACTAATGAAGGGTAGATCCAAAATAGTTCGTCAACACTTATTGTTGTCGTATCATGACTGAAAAATAATTTGAACGAAAAATAATTTTGAGAAAGGAGAAAAAAAAAGGTGTATATACATATACGATGAACATGAGTTTTTTATATACAAAAAGGACTGGCCTCAGTTGTTCACTGGAACCAAGAAAAAGGGGGAAAAAAGGAGGAAAAAGGGGGAAAAAAGGAACACTGTATCTCATGTCAAGGACTACATATTCTCTGATAGTCCCGTGATCATAGTAATGTTCATAATTGGCCCCATGGAATATCATCGTTTAAACCATTGATGTTCGTCTTTAGACGGAACACCCATCTCTATTCCTTTTCAAAAAGGTACTTTTCATTAGAGACCTGTTCGATCACTGTCCAAGAGATGTCCTCTGGCGTGTGTCCTTTTTCCAGGTAATGGGATGCCATTTTTGTGGTGCTTTTTTTGCACCTGATGTTGCTCTTGTGTTCTCCTATCCTTATTTTAACTGGGCGTGTTGTCATCCCTACATATTCCAGGGGACAAGGACAAATGATAAGGTATACTACATTATTACTATTGCAAGTGGTGAATTTTCTTTGTTCCCACTTCGTACCATTAAGAAAAATGATTTCCTTGCTTCTCTTTGTTAATTGGCAAACTATACATTTCCCACATGGGTGGTGTCCTTGTATTTTTGCCATTGCTGTTGATTGGCCTGTTGGTTCAATCTGCCGTGGTCTGGTGTGTACAACCATGTCACGAATGCTTTTTCCCCGTCTGTGTGAAAAAATTGGTTTTGGGAGATTCATCCCACCACTGTTTAGGATCCGCCAGTGCTTATTGATGATCTTGGTGACCTGATTAGAACTGGTGTTGTATGTTGTTATAAAAAATGGCCGTCTATCTTCAGGTTTGGGTTGGGCAGGTTCCAAAAGACTCTCTCTGCAGTTATTACGTGCTCTTTTGTATGCCTGATCTATTACCCTTTTCGGGTATTGTCTTGCATCAAGTTTCTTTTTGAGATCCTCTGATTGTATTTTAAAGTCAGTAACTTCAGTACAGTTGCGTCTAAGACGTAAGAATTGACCATAGGGAAGATTATCCCGTAGATGTTTTGGATGGAAGCTTTTATATAACAGTAAACAATTCTTAGATGTTGTTTTGAAATGTGTTGTGGTCACGAGTCTCCCTTCCCTCGGTGATATATTCAGGTCAAGGAAGATCAGTTCTTTATTGGACATAACACTGGTGAAATTTAAGAAATCATCTTGGTAATTGAGCCAGGTAATAAAACGTTTGGCTGTCACCTCATCCCCATCCCAGATGATAAGTATATCATCAATATACCGTTTCCAGGTGGTTATATGGTTGTAAAAGGGATTGTCTGGGTGCAACATTTTTGTTTTTTCCAGATGATGAACATAGAGACCAGCTATACTGGGAGCAAAAATGCTCCCCATGCTGGTCCCATGCTTCTGAAGATATAAAGTCTGGTTATACTCAAAAAAGTTCTCTCTCAGTGCCAAATTACAACATTCCATGATGACATTCCTAGGTGTTTGGTAATCCCAATCTGTGTCAAAAAGTACTTCTTCAATGATATTTAGAGTCTCATTGTGGGGGAGACTGGTGTATAGACTTTCAACATCACAACTGATCATAAGTTGATGTTGAGGGTCAAAAGGGAGATTTTCTAAGAGTACTAAAACATCTTTAGTGTCTCTTAGATAGGTAGATGTTTTTTGTACCATCGGTCTTAAATATGCGTCTGCAAATCTAGAGACTGGTTCCAAAATGGATGCTATTCCAGACACAATTGGGCGACCTGGAGGTTTTTCCAGACTCTTATGTATCTTTGGAATTGTGTATAAGTATGGTGTCATGGGTGAATCTTGGATCAGAAAATCACCCTCTTTTTTGGTCATCCATCCATGAGCCAATGCTTCCTCAACCATGCTTGTTATTTTTACTTTTATCCTTTCTGTTGGATCCCGACTTAGGATTTCATAATTCCTCTGATCCTGGAGGAGGCGTCTGCATTCCTGATCATATTGGTCCGCAGATTGTATGACTATCGCCCCCCCCCTTATCTGCAGGTTTTATCACTAGCTTGGGGTTATTGCTCAGCTCTCGTATCGCTTTTCTTTCTTCATTGGTTATGTTCTCTTTCATCATTACAGGTTTCTTGAAAACTATTAGGGGTAATTTTACCCTTTTTTTTAGACATGTTTATTTTTTCATGTCTTATTCAAAAGTTAGGCATACAACATATATAAATTAAGTAATATATCTTGAGTGCAGTAGAGATTAAAATAGGTCCTGAAGAGTAAGCAGTGGGGACTGCTTACGAAACATGTCGACCCAGTAGAGGGGATCGCATTAGAGTACACCCTCTACACATCTCCCCTTTTTAAAATGTTTAATGTTTCCAGCTAGGGAAGTGAATAAAATGTGTTTTTTCCACTAGCCAGGGAATTTTTAAACTTTTTGATTTATCACAGATCCTACCACTCTCACTACCCACACTACACATAGCCTAATTTTCACTAATATAGTGCTCCCGCGAATCCGCAGGTTGTAGCACCCCCCGTCCCGTAGAGAGACGGGAAGACCCCCATGATGAAGCATGACACTATGGGATTCATAGTGTGTGAGGGGTATTTAAAAAACATTTAGTTTTTCCATGACATTTCATGGAACACTACTACACTTTAACACAATTATTAGAATCACTATAACAATAATAAAAAATTCATTAGCAGGGTAGAATCAGAGTGTGAGTAAAGATCGCCGGCCCGAGACGCAACGTGCTAAAGGATTTCTTGAAGCTAAGGAAGCTACAAGGTGGAAGGGATCGTGATCGTTGTTCGTCGAAAGGAATCTGCCCAAGATCGTCTACGAAGGAGAAGGCAGCGCCATAACCCGTCCGGCTACAGCGTCGCCTAGCAACAGAGCTGCAACGTGATCGGGATCGCCCAGCAGGACGTCCGATGAGCGGCGAGAGAGAGCGAGGCAACGCACCCCCCGAGGTAAGGCTTGGACTCCAGTCGGGAGCCTCAAGCGTGTGTGGCCTGGGGAGGCATGCAGGAGGAGTACAGGAGTGCTCCGAGCTCTCTCCCGCTGCACGGCGTTAGACGCGCTGAGTCCCCGAGCGGCCCGTAGCTGCCCAGCAGAACCGGGGCCGCCCCTGTAAGCTTACGACTGTTGTCTCTGTTGTTGGGGCCTAGTGGTGCCCGAGTTGACCACGCAGATTGGCTAACCGCAATATTCTTGCATTACGAACTGCCTGATTCTTGCATTACAAACCGCATTATTCTTGCATTACGAACTGCCTGATTCTTGCATTACGAACAGCATTATTCTTGCATTACGAACTGCCTGATTCTTGCATTAAGGACTGTCTTATTACTACATTACGAACTGCATTACGAACTGCATAGCATTGCATTAGGACTGCATTAGAGATCGTGAATTGCTCATTAATACCGCAAGAACCTACAAGTGATTGCTGGCCAAATAACCGGCAAAGCGAAATATTACGAATACGCATATGTTGGATTTCTATCGTTTGGTCTCATCGTATTCCTTTTATAAAGATACTGCTATTTTTATGAAACCAGTGTGGTGTCCATTTGTGGTGTTATCACTGTGTTACTGGGAGTGTGGTTGCAAATACTTTACACATTGCCTTGGAGATAAGCCTGGCTGCTCGTGCCAAGCTACCAGGGGGTGAGCAGGGGTTATCTAAGTGTGTGTCCCTCCTTACCCTGACTAGAAGCAAGTGTCCCTATTTGGACTAAGGTACATACCTCAGCCAACTAGAGACGCCCAGTTCTAACAAGGGTTTACAGCCAAAAATGAATGCTGCTGAAAAGCAGGCGTTAAAAGGAGAAATGTTTTCACTACTCCTTGCCTTTCCGACTTTGCAGGTGTGCTGCACTGTACAGCACACATACAAAGTAGGAAAAGCTTTAAAGTGTGTCTACGCACAGTATTTTGTACTGGAAGGCTACCCTTCCTGTATAAAACCTGTGGTAGACTCAGGCACGCACCCTAGCACTATGCACTGTGTGCGCCTGGGGCAGGGCAGCTAAAATCGGCGCTAGGGAGAAGGGAGGAGAGAGCCATGCCTCTGTAGATATGCTCTCTCCTGCTGTCACGAAACGCAGCAATTAAGTGTCCCCTGTTGTTTCTTTGACCCTCTTTACACCTGCGATGTAGACTCAGAACGTGGACTTCAACGTACTTTTGAAATTTTCAAATTAAACTTGCCTATTTTCTTAATGGTTTGTTTTAGGTTTTACAATGTAAAAAATAAACATTGTAAAATGTGATAAAAATTAACACGAGAACATAAAAATAATACAAAAATAAAAGCAGGGTTAAATCAAAGGCGGAGCATTAATACTTCTTGTTTTCACTCATGGTTTGTATACTAGCACCGACGTCTACGGCCGTGCAGGTTTAGACTGCCATTGGCGCAGTGTTTGTACAGGTTGTACACTATTGAACCGCGATCATGGCTATAGGTGAATACAAGTAATCCACGCGTCGGGCTAATTATCTACTTTACTTTCAGTGTGTATCGATTCAGCGGAAGTCAGTGACGTCTGTATTAGAAGCTGATGGGCGACGCTGAGGCAGCGATGTTGATTAATTCTGAGAGCTTAGACTTCGAGCCCCGGTGCCCACCCTTCAATCACTTCATCTGCAAGTCGGAGTCCACCCTGAGGGCCCATCAATGCACCCAGCCCTTTCCGACCCCCACCTCCCTATCTACGGGCTGACAAGTGGTCCCTCTAGGTTCACCCACTCCGCGAAGAGGGGTGTGTGCACAAAGACGGTTTAAAAAGAGACCCAAATGCGGAGGAGATCAGAGACCTTTTAGACGACCCGAGCCCGCGTGGACCAAGAGGATACGTGAAGGGCCAGAAGATGAAGGTAAGCCTGGGGCAGGATGACCAGATAGCTCAGTGGGCTAACCGTTGATTAGAAACACCTGTGTGACCGGCTGGGCAATAATAACACCAGCTAACTCCAGCGCCGAGAAACGGCAAAAGGGAGGCAACATTAACAAGCGCAACAAAACAGGTCATTTTGTTTTGTTTTAAAATGTAAGAGGGGAACTTCAAATGCCCCACTACCATGTATTGTGGTATGTACTTAACTCTAGAAACTGGAACGGGTCATAAAATACATTCCTCATACATCAGTCTCCGCGTTCACCATTTTCCCTCTGCAGACTAAGTCCAGCTCACGCACACCATCTCACTTACCTCTGTTGTACATTTTGTATTGGGATTTGGCGATCGAATTAATTTATAAAAATACATCGGAATATAATTTTACCTGGTACTTTCTGAAGTGATATATATTTGTCTGTGTATTGCGACCCATGAAATTATTTTAGCTCTATCACGAAACTGAAGTATAAAAAGCAAATTACAACGGCATAGCTATGTCAGCTCGATGAAGCGGCACCAGGTCCCAGGGGTGTGAGGGGTCCACTGTACCTAATGTAATGCTTAATTATTTTTTTATTACCAGACCAGGGGAACTGGGTCAAATTCCCCCGCTTGCTGCACTACCGACAAAGGCAGAAACCCAGTAAGAGGGCATAAAAAGTACGTCAGATTTTGTCAGCCTTTTTGATAGGACTTCATGGGAGTGATCTCTCTGTTATTGGTGGCAGTGTATGGGGTTACGTGTAGAGCGCCCATGGGATCGACAGGGTGTTTAATGGTGATGGGAGGGAAGTAGAAAGGGTGAACTCCTGACGAGGAGCATCGGGGGGCACTCTCTCTGTGATGGAATGCTGTGACGCCCAGGTGTCCTGTTCTTGCTCCCCTCCGCAGGTCCTCCCCCGGCTGGCTGCCTGCGCGCTGGCTCTGCTTCTGACGGCTTCCTTCATCTCTCGGTGCCGGAGCGCTCCTCAGGTACGGCACTTTACCTCACCCCTCTCTGAGCCGCCCTGTCCCCTCGCCCCCAGAGGCCGTCCTCCAATAACACTCTCTCCTTTCTTTACATGAAGGGACACTTCCAGAGAAGAAACTGGACTCCGCAGGCGATGCTTTACCTGAAAGGCGCACGTAAGTCCCACCTCCTTTTAAATATGATGAAATTATCGATTGGCTGCCTGGGGCACTCTTCCGCCGCCCCCCCCCCCCTCCCTTCGCCCCGCGAGACCCGAACTGCACGTGCAATCGTTAGTTTTAATTTCACGTCTTGTGAAGTTATCTGTTTTAGGAAGATTAAAAAGAAATACCGGATGTTTCCTTCCACAGAGTCTACGCGGTCTTGGAGGATGACGTTCGTGGGACTTTTCCGGTATTTAGTTATTAGGTGATGAAAGACTCCGTTGACTAGAATTTGTACTATTATTTCTATTACAAATGTATTTTCTAAACTGTTTTACGTTAGTATAGGTGGACTGAAAAAATTATCTTATCTAGTAAGCATAGGCACGTAATTCCCCATCACCGACATTTAAAGCAATGCGAGTAGAATATGCTGTGCTGTCTACAATGCTTTTGTTCAGCCACATATTCCAGAGATCTCGCTATTCAGCTATGTATATATTCTGGATGTCTTTTTATTGTCTTTATTGTCTAAAAAGGAAATATTTTTTCATGTGATTGATAACAATGAATAAATACAAAATATTTACTCCTATGAGAATAATTGTTTTATGAGATCTATGGGGATTTGTATTCTGTGGTTTGTACTGCTGTAACTAGTTGCTTATTTTGATAGATTATTCTATGCTTTGTTTATATTTGATTACCAGGCAGGGTTTGCTCTGTTCGTATAAGGATATTATTCCCCTGAACCTGCGGGCCCTCTTTGCTTTGCCATCTTCACTTTGCGAACTATATAGGTTTGGTGTTGTGTTGTGTGCATAAGGTTTTTGGGGTGGTCTTTGCAGAAAGTTCAATGTGGTGAGCTGCTGGAATTTACCGTTTGGATTTTCATTCTAAAAAAAGTGGCAGTTGTTCATAGCTCGTCCGAATGCTAATTGTTTATTAACATTTATTTATATAGGGCCCCATGCATCAAACCACAAACCAGTCGCAAACGGGCAGATTCACAGAATCTGCCCCTTTGCGACCGGTATTTTTGCATTTGGGATGCATCATCCCAAATGCAAAAATCGCAACTTAAGGAATCGCTAAAATTGCGATTCCTTAAATGCAATGCATTAAGCAAAAAATGATTGCGATTTCGCTATTAGGAATTGCAAATTACCATCAAACTAAAGTTGATGATAATTTGCGATTTCTTTGAAAAATGCACTTTTTGTGCATTTTTCAAAGTCACATTTTACACACACACATGCCCTTGGGGCATGTGTGTGCGCAACATGTGTAAAAAGGGGAATTTCAGGGGTGCAACAGGGTATCCTTTTGGAACCCTTGCACCCTTGAAATTGCATGTGCAATTAGCGAGTACCTATGGAGTACTCGCAAATTGCGCATGCAATTCCCATTGATTCCTATGGGCCTCTAGGCCCATAGGAATGAATGGGAATCAATTCCTTAATTGCGACTCGCAATTTGCGAGTCGCAATTAAGGAATTTTAAGGAATCGCATTTTTTTTTGCGATTTCTACATGCATTGCATTTTGCGATTGCTAAATAGCGAATCGGTAAAATTCGCTATTTAGAAATTGCAAAATGCGGGCTTGATGCATGTGCCCCTTAGTCTCTAGCACGGACGTAATTACATTGAAAATGGAGTGCTTTACTTAGAATAGCAGGTGCATACATTCTTTAATGTAGAAAACATCTCGATTCCCTACTTAGAGCAAAAAGAATGATATAGTCTTTCGGTGGATTGAAGTTTGCCAATTTCTGGCAGTGAGGGAGACAGCCTGTCAAGTGGAGTTTCTAGAGGCATGCTTTTCGTTTTTTTGGGGAAGTGATTAGATTTGGGTTGTTTTGAGTTTCCAAACAACTTCCTTAGTCTAGGTACTAGACCTGAGAAGGACTGATTCATGATTGTAGTCTTTTTGGATTTGGTTATTTCTGTTAGATGTTTTTGGTTGCCGCTTGTGATTCTCTTCCATCCAGTTGTTTATAGTGTCTCCTTTAGGTACGTGGGTAGACTACGATGAATTGATTTGTGTGTGATACGTCATCTCTCAAGATAGTGGTATTGTGGTCTGATTTCTCCACTCATGAGACAAGTTGTGTAGCCATGTGTAGGATGACTCGGATGGGTGCAAGAGTGGACTTAGGAAATCCAACTTGAATTGATTGTGACAGGTGCTAGAGTGTGCTTGAGGAGACCAAAATCAATTGGTTTGTGCATGTTAAAGCCATCTTGAAGTTAATTCTGGTTTTTAGAGGGAGCCAATAAAGACCTCATAGGACAGGGGGAATGTGGACTGATTTCTTCTCTCCTGAGATGAGTCAAGCAGACATGTCTAAGATGGCTTTGAGGGAGGCTAATTTGGAATTAGATGCCACGTTCAGTATCAACTATCCTCTTGAAATCAAAAATGAGAATTTTCACAAAAAGTGATTGTGGTATCACTTCAACATGGGTTTGTGAAATGTTGAGTAGATGATTGAATTCAGCTTTGTTATGCATGCGGACAAGTATATTTCGAAGGTTACAGATGGAATGGGCTCCTTCGGTGTGCCATGAGACCTGGAAGGCGGTGCTGTCAGGGTCACCCCCCCTGAGCAGTTTAATTCAGTCATGCACAGAAAGTAACCAGAAACACACAATAACTTTGCATGCATAGACAATAATAATGCCAGACCTTGGCTTGACCTAAAATGTTTGCAACCTTATTTATTAATTAGGAGGGCCCATTGAGCAGAGAATAAAATGAATCTACATCAACCGATTGCGCTCATTACCAGTCAGTGACCACTGGCATCATTCGATGTAGCAGTGTCATAGAGGCATCACCTCTCTGAGCTGCTGCCTCATCCAAGAGAATCAGAATCTCTCCTGTCAGTTTGGGGCAAGCAGTTCCTTGCTGCCCTCATGATTGCCTCAAACTTGTATGTCCTGTTTTGTTTCTCATTCTGCGGGGGCATTTTGCGTTACGCCACTGCCACATGCCTGGGGTGTAACTACAGTTTTTGCTTATCTGGCTTCCAGAGACAAGGGTATGACCCTGGCATGCACTGGGCATTAAGTGCTAATGCTGTTCTCCTTTTTGCAGAGGGGCGTCGGTTCATCTCAGACGAGGGCCAGAGGAAAGACCTGTATGACAGATTGGAGCTGGGTAAGCAGAATGAATTTCAAGGTTCCAAAGAAGGCAGGCATGTTCGGAACTGAGTAGGCTTGTATCGCACAGTGATGCAAAACACATCAGCTCTGAATTATTTTAGGTCGTAGAGAACTGTACATTGTGGTATTTATTTATATTGCACTACATATATATTGCTTTCTCTAAGACCTCTCAGCAGGTGCTTAAATTGTGCTATAAATTGATATGTCTAAGCGACCCCACTCAAGTCAGTAAGTAAAAAAAATCTAGGTTTGCTTAGATTGAGCTATTTTTAGATCTTGCTATAGACAGCCTTAGCTGTCCGCTGTAGGAACTCTTGCCAATAAATAGCACATAAAAAACTATATAATGAGAATGGGCTTTTAGCCATTTCTTTTCGGTGATTAGTTTTGATGTGTTTTTTTAAATAGTTTGCCAGTACTGGGGTGGCTATCTGACAGGGCCATAACATTTTATGGATATTTATATTATTGCATTTGTGCTACTATTAGATTTTGGTGATGGGATCCAGAAGACCTTTTTAAGTCTCACCTACACAGCCCATGCGCTGTGCTTCAGACTTATTGTTTACAATTCAGGCGGCTTATTTGCCGCCCACAGCATACCAATCGTTGTTTTCGTAGTCACTCTCATTTGCAATCTTTTGATTGCTTAAATCCCTCAGACTTCCCTTCCTTTCTTGTGTTAGCTCCTCCCTGGAGCATGGACTAAGTACATGTGTTCTTCCATGTCTTTTTGCAACGCTTAATTTTTTTCAATTTATAAGCGTCTCAGAATTATTCATGGATATGCAATGTGCTTTACTACTTTTAGCACAGGCATATTGCTCTTTATTTATGTTGCTTCCACCCTATCTGGCAGCTCTATTGACACTTTAGTTGCTGACACCCAAGACTGTACTATTCTACGCCACTCTACTCAATGCTACTCTACTCTTGGGCACTCCACTCTGTCACTCTACACCATTCTACTTTAGGCCACTCCACTCTACTCTATATAATTTCACTTTATGGCACTCTGCGCCGCTCCACTCTTCTCTATGCCATTCCACTCTACTCTATGCCACTCTACTCTAAGCCACTCAACTCTACGCCACTCCAATCCACTCCATGCCACTCCAGGCCACTCTTTGCCACTCTTCTCTATGCCACTTCTCTCTACTCTACGCTACTCTACTCTACGTTCTCTACTCTACTGTACACCACTCTGCTCCACGCTATGCCGCTTTACGGCATGCAATTCCACTCTACATCTCTCTACAATATGCCACTCTACTCTGTGACACTCTACAGCACAGAACACCACTCCACTCTCCACGCCACTTTATTCTATGCCAATCTTCCCTAATCCACTTTATGCTACTCTACTCCACGCCACTTCAGTCCACTCCACCCCACTCTATGCCACTCTACTCTACGTAACTCAATGACACTCTACTCTATGCCATTCTACTCCAATCTATGCCACTCCACACCACTCTACTCTAAGCCACTCTAATCCACTCCACTTAACTCTACTCTCTGTCACTCCACTCCACAGAATGCCACTCTACTGCTCTCTATACCACTCGACTGTGTGCCACTCTACTCTACACCATTGTACTGTATGCCACTCCACTCTACACCACTCCATTCTATGCCACTCAGTGCCACTCTACTCTATGCTTATCTATGCCACTCCACTCTATGCCACTCTACTCCACGCCACTCTACTCAACTCCACTCCACCATACCCTAATCTATGCCACTCTACTCTACACCAATCTACGCTACTCTACGTCACTCTACTTTATGCCACCCCATTCCACTCTATGCCCCTCAGCTCCACCCTAAGCCACTTAACTCCACTCTAGGTCACTCTACTCCACTCTACATAACGCAGCATAACATTACTGTCAGCTTTGCTAGTAGACCACAACTGTCCATGCATAATTTTAATTTGCTTATTTTAAACATTGTCTGTTTTTTAAGCACTGCTAAGCCAGAGATATTACTGCTAGATTACCAGATTAATAGCGCGAATACCCTTCTTAGTTTCAGACTCAAAAGTGAAAGTGATGACATCTTAGAAAACTCACTGATCAATATAACATCACAACCCCTGCGACATGCAGGCTGCAGGAGGGTGTTCTCTTCTAGCCTTTCAATGCATTTATTGTGTTCCATTTGAGGGACATATTGTGATGTAGCCTGGTTCCATGTTCCAGCATGGAGCGTTGTGTTGATGAGGTTCTTACCTTGTCAGTTGGCTAGTGTCACCGATGGATGGGGTTTGACAATAAAGCCTCAGCTGAACGTATTCTTTTATCCAGTGTGGTCACCTTATTACACTGGCGACGATTGCGTGTGGAGACAGGATAAGTCAACCCCAACATCGTGAGGTGAAAAGGAAGAACGGAACACGCTGGTGGCGTGCATCGAAGAAGAAACGGAGAGGGACAGCGTAACGGAAGAGTGGAAACCGCAGAATTGACAAGCGGAAGACAGCGGACGGTGTGCAGATCGCTGTTTGCAAGTTTCAGGGTGAGAGAGGCGCCGGTAAGGCAAGCGGAGGAAAAGCTCTGTTTGGTGAAACGCAGAGCTCGCCTGCGCTTCACGTCAGGTGCCGTGGCAATCCAGCTTGCGTGAGAGTGAGCTCCATCGCCCATAAAAAAAAGACAGAGCGTAAAATTTTATCAGCAGGGAGAAAACAAGCTCCATCACCAAAGGAAACCAGCACGAATGTTTACGTAGCGACGTCGGCGGCCATTTTTCAGGCGGATTCAGGGAAAATTACTGGGAAATTGCAGTTTTTTGAAAAGTAACTCTATCCTATTTAATGTGGTGACTAAAGGAAGTGGTGAAAAGAGAAAAGAACAGTAGAGTTTTAGAAATCTAAGGATTTTATCAGTAATAGGCTTGCCTGCACTTTGACAAGCACACTTTTATGTATTTCATTTTAAAATTTCAGTAACTTTGTGGTGTTGGTATTTAGTTTCAAGTTCAGATTTAAGAGCCCAAAGAAACAGGAGAAGTAATTGTAGAGGAAGATACAAAGATTAGTTGGAGTACAACTTAAATTAAAAAAAAATAAAAATAAAGTGTGAAATAGGGGTGTAGGAGAATGCAAAATGTAACTGCACCACCTTTTTTTCTGACAAGTCCTGGGGAGCCACCGGTAAAGTGGCAGAAATGGAAGAAAATATTTGAGAATTATGCAAGGGTTTGTGGGACAAATTTGAGTGCGGAGAGGAAACAGGCACTTTTGCTTCACTGTTTAGGTGGTGAGGGGCAGGAGGTGTTAGAGAATTTGCCTCAATTAAGCCCTGCGAGTCAAAGAGGGTTAAATGAGTATGAAGTATGTATTAAGCAGTTAGATATACATTATCTGCCAAAAGTGAGTACCATCCTGGAACGATATTATTTTGGTTTAAGAGAACAAGGGAAAGAGGAAACTGTTGAAGAATTTGTGACTGCTCTCAGGAAGTTAGCGTCAAGTTGCAAATTTGGTGAACTAGTGGAAGAGAGAATACGGGATCAGTTTGTGTTAAAATGCTCCAGTGACAAGATAAGAGAGGAACTTTGGTTAAAAGACGAACCACCTTTGAATGAAGTGATGGTTATTGCAAAACGAGTTGAGCACATGTTGAAATGTGTGAGTGAATTGAGCAAGGTTGGGAAATCAACCATTGCTGCAGAAAAAGTAGAAGAAGTTGTGTGTCATGCAGTACACAAGTCTGACACAGCTAATAACAAGTGTGGGGAGGAAGAGAAGAGAAACAAGACTGGTGATGAAGGGAAAAATAATGTTATGGTCTTTCAAGGAACTTGTTATCGCTGTGGCAAAGTTGGTCACAAAGCAAATGCAAGTTTTTGTCCTGCTCTCAGAGTGGTTTGTAACTGTTGTGGAAAAAGGGGTCACTTTTCAAAGAACTGCCGATTTTGCAACAAAAGGGATGGCAGGAATGAAGTGAAAGAAGTCAGTTTTCAGGTGAATGAGTGTGGTGTGGAACATCCTTCTGAGTGGGTCAAGGTAGGAAATGTAAAGATAAAAATGAAATTTGAGTCTTGCTCTCACCTCCTGTTTATTTCTGAAGATGTCTTTGAGAAATTTTTTAAAAATAAGGTAAAATTACTGAAATCTGATGTAAGGCCAACAGGTTATGGGGGAACTCCCATAAGAATGTTGGGGTATTTTCAGGCTTGTGTGGAGTGCAATAAGAGATTTACGGATGCAAAAATTTATGTGGCAGAGAAGGGAGATAACTTACTGAGTTGGACACACCAGGCTCGCCTTGGAATTATCCTCAATCCCAATGGAAATCCCCCTGTGCAGGTGCAGTCTGTAGAGAATGTTGAGAATAAGTATGTGAAGAAGTTTGAAGAATTATTCAAGGATACGTTGGGGAGTTTGAAGGGATATACCCACAGAATTAAGCTGAAGTTGGGTGCCAAGCCTATTGCAGCAAAGGTCAGGAGGATTCCACTGAGTGTGCAAGAGTCTGTACAAAAAGAGATTAACAGACTACTTGAATCTGGTGTGATTGAGCCTGTGGAAGCGACAGAGTGGTTGGCTCCCATTGTGGTAGCGAGAAAGAGTAACAATGAGATTCGTTTATGTGTTGATCTACGTGCACTCAATAAGGAAGTTGTTGTGGACAAGTTCCCGCTGCCAAATATAGATGAGATGGTGTGGACACTGGATGGTGCATGTTATTTCAGTACACTAGACTTAGCTTCAGCATATCACCAGGTGCCTCTAGATAAGAGTTCTCAGGAGCTTACTGCTTTCATTACTCCTATGGGAGCGTTTAAGTTCTTAAGGATGCCCTTCGGTTTGGTTTCAGCGGCCTCCGTGTTTCAGAGGATTATGAGTGATGTGGTCAAGGGAATTTCGGGGGTCAGGTGTTATCAGGATGATCTTTTAATTTATGGTAAGAGCATTGAGGAACATGATTGCAGGGTGGAGAAGGTGTTAGAGAGACTACTTAAAGCAGGTTTGACTTTACGTTTTGACAAATGTAGATTTGGGGTGACAGGTAGATTATCTTGGTCACCACATATCCGGGAGTGGTGTAAAACCGAAGAAAGAGTTGGTAGATACTTTTGCTAATTTAAAGGAACCGTGTTCAAAGGAAGAGCTTGCATCGTTCTTGGGGATGGCTGAGTTTTACAGCAAGTTTATAAGAAATTTTGCGGATAAAACTTGCCATCTCAGAAGTTTATTGTGTAAAAAATCTGAGTTTGTGTGGGATGAGGTGTGCAAGGAAGAATTTGCAAAAGTTAAGATTGATCTCAAAAATGCTCCTGATTTACAGGCTTTCAAACCAGGTGTTCTGACATACATTGTAACAGATGCGAGTAAGAAAGGACTTGGGGCCTTGCTGATTCAGAAGAAGGAGAATCAAGAGTGTTTGGTTGCATGTGCTTCAAGATGTCTAAGAGGTGCTGAAGTAAACTACTCAGTCATTGAGAAAGAGGCGCTTGCCATCTTCTGGGCATTGAATAAATGTAAAAAATTTGTCTGGGGTATCCAATTCATTGTTCGGTCTGATCACAAGCCACTTCAAGAGATTTTTGAGAAGAAGGTTTTGGACTCAATTTCTTCTAGGATCAGGAGGTGGGTGATCGCTCTTCAAGAATTTGATTTTGGCATGGAATATATTCCTGGGGCTACAAATGTTTTGGCGGATTGTCTATCACGTTTGGTTGACAGTGTGGAATGTGAAGATGTAAAGGGAGATGATGATTTGGTGGACGATTTTGATGTGAAGGTGTGTCAAATCACTTTAGGTGCTATTAAAGAGGATGAATGGAAGGAAGAGATAAAGAAGGATTCTGAAATGTTGAGAGTCATGGAAATGATTTTACAAGATAAAGGGAGCAAGCTTGAGAAACCTTGGTCGTTGGTGTGTGATGAGTTAGCCATTAATAACGACATTCTAACAAGAGGGACGAGGTTAGTTCCTCCGGAGAGTTTGAGGAACAACATTGTTAAGATGGCTCACGAAGGGCACATGGGTATTTGTAAAACCAAAGAACGTATTAGACAAGATTTTTGGTGGCCAGGTTTGGATCTCATGGTGGAACGGGTGGTGCGTGATTGTGTCCCTTGCTCTTTGAGCGACAAGATTCTCAAGCCCAGACAATCTCCCATGGTTTGTAGGAGATTACCCTTATGTCCTTGGGATGAAGTAGCCATTGATATTGTTGGTCCTCTTCATGGTGAACATCAAACTCCGTATTTAATAGTTTTAATTGATTTGTACTCACGTTGGATTGAAGTGAGTTCCGTGCGTGATATCACGACACAGTCTGTAATTAAGTTTCTGGATGCAATTTTCAAGCGAGAAAGCTTTCCAGGTTCGTTGTTATCTGACAATGGTCCACAATTTTGTTCGTGTGAAATGGAGGAATATTTAGTAAAGTGTGGAATTAAACACAAAAAAGACTTCTCTTTATCATCCCGAGACCAATGGTGCCATTGAAAGGTTGAATAAAATTATGAAGGAAAGCATACAACTGGCAAGGGTCAACAATTTGAATTGGAGGGATGAATTGCAAAATAGGATTTCAGCTTACAGGTTTACACCGCACTCCTCAACAGTGAAAACCCCTTTTGAGTTATTCAAAGGAAGATCTGCCAATACCATCATCTGTCCTGGCTGGATGAGTTTGGACAAAGGACTTAAGGATAATGACATTGGTCAGTGGAGAGAGAAAGAATTTGCCTTGCAAATGAAAAGGAAGCTTTATTTTGACTCTCGTAAATCGGCTAAGCTTGTTGAATTCAGTGTTGGAGACAAAGTTAAAATTAAAGTGCCTGTGGGCTGTCTAAACTGGTCTAAGTTCACTGGTGTAAAGTCTGTGGTGAAATTGTTAAAAAATGCTGTGAAGACAAATGATGGTCGCATTTGGAATCATAGCCGTGTAGTTCATATTGGACCAAGAAGTGGTGGTGTGTGTGAGGAAGAAAATTCAGAAGGATCTTCTTCTCAAAAGGTGTGTTTGGAACCCGTACGCAAAAACGTAAGATCTTGCAAAATTCCTGTTTATCTCAAAGATTTTGTAAGAAGTTAGTACTTCTTCTATGTTAAGTTGTAATTACTGTCTTCTTAATTTTAAGTTTGTGTTACAAGGGAGGAAAGGTTTTGGGATTCTTATAGTTTTGTATTTCAAATGTAGAAGGGAAAATGTGTGTTGTTTCCACTGTTATTTTATTTAAAATGTAAAGAGGAAGAAGTGTGATGTAGCCTGGTTCCATGTTCCAGCATGGAGCGTTGTGTTGATGAGGTTCTTACCTTCTCAGTTGGCTGGTGTAACTGGTGGATGGGATTTGACAATAAAGCCTCAGCTGAACTTATTCTTTTATCCAGTGTGGTCACCTTATTACACATATAATTGAAGATGGATTAAATACCCCACAGGTCGTATGTTCGTGGTAATCTTCAAGACATATGGACTCAGATTCATGAAAAATTCACGCAATGCAGAGCAGAAACTAAAGTTGATGTGCTGTGTTGTGTGAAATGGAGAGAGCAGAACAGGGCCATTCTCATAAGATATGGCACTGTTTTCCTCTCTCCTATGCTGGCACTTAAGTCTGCCATGTGCAACGCACACGCTCTTGTGACATGCGGCAAGGGTACGTGCATTCTGTAACAAATAGTTTTTGGGCTGAAAGGGTTACCCCTCCAGTACAATAGCTATCCTTTAACACTTTTTCTGCGCTGTATGAGTGCTGTATAAAGCAGCATCCATGCAAAGTAGGAAAAATGAGAAGAAAACTTTTCTCCTCATTACGCCTTCCTCGAGGAGGCGAAAGATTTTCATGCAAATCCCTGTCTACGAGTGTTTGCAGATAGGGATTTGCATCAAAACCCGTGGGTGATTACATAGGAATGCCCTTGTACCACACATGGAACACTCTTTTGACACAAAATAATGTAAAGCAGCACATAGCGCAGCTTTGTGTTACTTAGTAAAATTATCCAACACAAACCATGTGTTGGATAGTAAATACCAGCATAACGTTTTTCGTCTGGTTTACATTGCAAAATTAATACAAACCTGACGCAAAGCCTTAGTAAATCTGAGCCAGAGTCCTCCTCTACCCCATAAAATTACTTTAACTCTTTGGGTGGTCTATAAAAGTATGCAAAAAAAGTGATGGATGGAATGCTTAAATTAATCTCAGCCACTAGTAATTACTTGGGCAGTATCCCAGTCCATCGATTTTTCCACACCATGCCTCCTCAGTTTGGACCCAGCCATATGCAAGTCAAACATGAGCCTGCTCCAATGGGAAGAGTCCAGCCCGAAATACCAGACCAAGTCCTCCCTGAACCGGAACACAACTAACCCAGGAACGGTTTCGTCTTAGTTAGTGCTTGGTTCCAGTGACACAGTGTGTATGGGACCCATGTCTGGGCATAACCGTCCCACTTAGGGCGACAAACTAAAGTAAACAAGAAATTGATGGATTGAATGCGTGAATTAATCTCAGCCAATGGTAATTACTCAGGCAGCATTGCAGTCCATTGCTATTTTGCACACTATGCCACCTTAGTTTGGACCCAGCCATATGCAAATCAGCCTTGACACTGCTCCAATGAGAAGAGTCCAGTCTGAACAGCCAGACAAGGTCGTTCCTGAACCAGAACACAAGCAATCCAGGACCAGTGTTGCCCTAGTTGGGGCTCATCAGCCATGTATAACTTGGTTCCTGTGGCACAGTGTGCACAGGACCCGCATCTGGGTATACCTGCCCCACTTAAGCCGGCACACTAAAGTATACAAAAATAAATGATGGATGGAATGTTTGAATTAATCTCAGACACTGGAAATTACTTGGGCAGCATCCCAGTCCATCATTATTTTGCACACCATGCCACCTCAATTTGGATCCAGCCATATGGAAATCAGCTTTGACCCTGCTCCAATGGGAACAGTTCAGCCCGAACTGCCAGGCCAGGTCCTCCTTGAACCAGAACACAAGCAGCCCAGGACTGGTTTCACCCTAGTTAGGGCTTATCAACCCTCAATCAGCTTGGTTCTAGTGATACAGTTTGCACGGGACTCATGTCTGGGCATTTCCTTTCCCACTTAAGGCCACACAGTGAAGTATACAAAAAAAGTGATGGCTGAAATGCTTTAAATAATCTTAGCTACTGATAATTGCTCAGGCCGCATCCCAGTCCATTGTTATTTTGCACACCATGCCACCTTAGTTTGGACCCAGCTATATGCAAATCAGTCTTGTGTCTGCTCCAATGGGAACAGTCCAGCCCGAACTGCCATCCCAGGTTCTCCCTGAAATGGAATACAAGTAACCCAAGACTGATTTTGTCCTGATTCAGGCTCTTGCGGCGGGTGTAGCTTGGTTCCAGTAGCACAGTAAGCACAGCACCCACATCTGAATATACCTGTGACACTTAGGGCGGCAACAGCAACAAGATGATGAATGGAATGGTTGAATTAATCTCAGCCACTGGCAGTCTCTTGGGCTGCACTCCAATCTATCATTTTGTGTGCATTTGATCAAAGTTCATGCTTGTCAGTATTTCGATAATGGGGAAGTTGGAAAAGCCTCCTACTCCGCCAGCATGTGGCGCCCATTGGACAGGGATCCAAAATCAAAGCTGATGTGTCACCATGGGCCGGTTCTGGGGCTGTCAGTGGTGAATGTAGGGGGCCTGTCAGGGGCTTTTTATGCTTGACACCAGTGGCATCAGGCAACCATGTTGTCTACTTCTGAATCCATGGCCGGAAACCAGACTTTTCTTCATAAACAGGCTTTAGTTTTGGTCAACCCTTGGTGTCCAGTGTGGGTGAGGCATAACATCACTGATTGTAGTTGGTGGGGAATGATGATTCTGTGACCTCAAAGCAGGATCCCTTGTCCAGTAATGCTGAGATCATGCTGAATGTTCCACAGAGCAGATAGATCATGTTGAGCCAGGTCGTCACATTTCCCTACATCACAAAGGAAATCTTTCCATTTGTCAGACTTGGTCACTTCAAGAGCCTTTTGGAGGCATTGGTCTAAGGCAGTAGCTTGTAGGGCTACTGCAACGTGCAGTTGACTTCAGCGATCCAATGGGTGTACTCATGTGCACCCAATTGGGATGCCACAGAGTCGCTGCGTCTCTGCCTTTGGCATCTCGAGAGGTAGTCTTCAGGTTTGTTGTAGCTACCGACTCAGGCCACCCACCATACACTTGATGGGGGCTGTGGGGGGGAGCACCAGACCCCTGCAGCCCCAACCGTCTCCCTGCATGCTGCTCCCACCTAGAGGGAGTAGCTTCTAATGCTGCTCCCTCCGTACGGGAGCAAAATTTTGGTCTGTTTCCTCTGCATACAGGGAAATAGATCAAAAGTCTTCTCCCAGCGTGCGGGAGCATTTTCAAATCTCCCGCCCACTGGGAGCAGACTTTATGTATGCTCCCGCTTGGCAGGAGATTAAAAAATGCTCCCACCAATGGAGAGCAAACACAGGTTTCCCTGTCCATGCCGGCGCAGTCTGGAAAACCACTATGTCCCAGTGGTGAGCTCCCCATGACATAGCATGGAAACCAGCTCCAGGGCATGGGATCCCACGGGCCATTAACGGCTCAGGTAAGGGGCAGCGTGGCCCCCTCCCTTAAAATATTTGGCCCCAGGGGTGGGCTCCCCGGAGCCTTTAATAGCTCAGGGAGAGGAGCCGCACTGCCCCATCCCAATTTTGATAAATATTGGCCCGGGGGTGGGTCCCCGGGGCTTTTAAATGTGAGGGGACGGGGCCACGCAAGCCTCTCTAGCAACATAAACAAATTTCGGCCACTGGGGTGGGCTTCCCGGGCCCTCTGGAGGCTTGGGCAGAAGGGCCACCAGCTCCCCTCATTTAAACAAATTTCGGACCCAAGGGGTGGGCTCCCCATAGCCTCTGGAGGCTCGGAGAGGGGGTCCATGTAGCCCCCCTCCTCTTTATGAATACAGCCCTGGTGGTGGGCTCCCAGGGGCATAAACTCAGTAAATGCGGCCTGGCCACCATTTTGTTTCAGTTTTTTTTTTTGATCCTGCGCGAGTCCCACAGGATTGCGCACTTTTTGCTGATTCTTTTTCCTTTTTGGCCCCAGGGTGGGTCTCTCTCGGTCCCCCCCTGGGGGTTTAGTGGGTCAGGATATCCCTACCCTGCCCCCTTATATATTTTTTTTAACTTGTTCAGGATAGGGGACTAAGTTACTAAGTACTCTATACAAGTCCACTCTACAACACTCTACTACACTGTATGCCACTGTATGACACTGTACTGCACTGTATGCCTGTACACCCCACTGTACAGCACTCTGCTCCACACTACAAGACTTTCCAACAGTCTACGATATAGCACTCCACCCTACTGTATGAAATGCCACTCCAGTTTATGACACTCTACTAGACTCTATGCTACACCACTCCAGTCTACTTTATGACACATGAAACTACTCTATTATACTTCTCTCCACACTACATTACACAACTCCACTCCAGTCTACTCCACTGCACGACACTTTACCTCACTCTGCGCCACTGTACATCAACTTACTCTACTCTATGCAACTCCATTCTACAAGACTGTACTACACTGTATGCCACTCTGTGATACTCTATGCCCATCCGCTCTAGGCCCCTGTACTACACATAATGGCACTATTGGACACGTCACTCCACTCCTCTCTATGACATGCCACTCTACTATATGACACAGCACTCCATTGTACAACACTCTCCTCCAATGTCAATTATACCACAGTCAACTGTACGACACATCACTCTCTTACACTCCACTGTATGACACTAAGGTGAACAAGACTCACTGCCACTCTACTGTACGACAATCCACTCGACAACACTAAACTATGACACTGTACTTCACTGAACTCCCCTATATGCCACTACATTGTACAACACTTTATTCCACTCTATGCCACTGTACGGCACTCTACTCGACAACACTCGACTCGACAACACTCGACTCCATGACTCGGTCTCTACGATATGCCACTTGACTATATGGCCCACCACGCACTCCTCTGCATAACACTTTACGCCACTTTATGCTATGCCACTTCACTCCACTCTATTCCACCACTGTACAACACTACACTGTACAACACTTCACTCTATGACACTGACCTCCACTATACTCCATGACACTCCACTTAAAAACACTCAACTGAATTACACTTTACACTATGATTTGAAACAAATTTTTAATAAAAATGTAAAACCATTTAAATTCAATGAATAAAACAAAATTTAAAGCTAAGTTATAATTCGAAAAACTTTATTATTTCTATATAATAAATGTATAATTTACATACCACCAAGGTTATAACCCTGCATGGAGAAAGGGCGAGTGTAGTTAATGTAGTTTAGTGAGTGAGGTGACAATACTGTATAGGGAGGTGCGGTACTTATAATAAATTGAAGGTGGTGCATAAATTATCAATTTAGGTTATAACTAGTGGTGCGCAGATTATAAATTCAAGTTAGAACTATGACTTTTGAATTTCTAATGTTTGTATAGTTCAAGTTGGGCTTGTATAGAAAGAATATATAAAGTATTCCTAACTGCCATTTTGCTTTAACCTTTGGGTTTTTTAATTGAAAATAGATATTTGATGTGGTGTTAGGAATAGTAAATCTGTACTTCCTTATATGCTTTTACCTGTTGATATTTTGTCCCTTGAAATTCTGTCTACGATATTCTTGGAGATCGATGTTCGGGGGGGGGGAGGCGGGGAGGGGGTTTGATATTCAGTAGTACAACCGACATAGAGCCATATGCTTACCAAATTAGAGCACTTGCTCACAGAAAGGCGGCTTTATATCGATTATGTACTCAAAAGAATCCAGGAGATAAAATTCAGGAATAAATAATAAAAATATGTTTGGGGGGGGGTTGATATTCAGTAGTACAACCGACATAGAGCCATATGCTTACCAAATTAGAGCACTTGCTCACAGAAAGGCGGCTTTATATCGATTATGCACTCAAAAGAATCCAGGAGCTAAAATTCAGGAATAAATAATAAAAATATGTCTTGTGGGAGCATTACCATTTTTACAATTTTTAATAGCCCCACAAAGGAAAGCAGGACACAGTAGGATATGTGAAAATAATTCTCAATTTTTCTTAGCAAGGGTTTGCAGGTCAAGACTTATATATTATTCAGCGTCATAGTTCACAGACCATCTCCTCAAATATTAGACCTGCAGATCACCTTTTTATTTTAAAGTGCAAAAATCCGAATTTAATGATCCACATTTTTGAGAATCAGATCAGTTTTTGGAAGCAATAATCCAGCTAGATGTTCGAACAATCCTGCAAATATTTACTAAGCATTTCAGATTGGTCTCCTCCAGAGGTAGAAATACCGAAGAATTCCCCATATATAGCTCGTCTGGCCACTATGTCTGGATGACCTCAGCCCTTCTTACTAAAGGCTTTATGAAACAGTAAAAAGCATGGAAGACTCTGGGCAATGCTGATCCGTTTCACTCTTGTTAGAGAACCCTTTTCTCTCCGTTCAGAATCAGATTAACACAGGCTGTGCTATATAATTTACTTATTACTCTGGTGTTTTTGGATGGGAAGTTAATCCTCTCCATTACTAAAAAATGAAAGTCTCAGTTTACCACATAAAAAACATTCTTGGCATCAAGGAAATCCACTGCTACAGGATTTCGCCTGTACACTAGCTCAGCAACTAAATAGTGAGTATTAGCTATAATGAGCCAATCTGATCAGAGAAAATCCGTCTGCTAACAACTGTAGTTAGTCTCAGTGACAGGATTTTCATTATAATTTTATAGTCTGATTTTAGGAGCAAGATTGGACCATGCAAAAACTACATTGCTTTTATTTGTTGTGAACAAGTACTGACAAACATGCAAGCATAGGATGCTTTGTGTCCATCCTGTTTCTAGGACATGTTTCTCCACCTCTGCATATCCTAGTTATCAGTCCAAAGTATCTACGATTACACAGTATCCTGGGCAATGAAGTTCAGCACCAGGCCTCGTTTAGTTGAAAATGCTGAGGACTCAATTTGTGTGCTACTGCATGTGCCCACATTTGTGGTAACAGTCCAATTTTGTATGTGGAGTATGGGCGCCCCCTTTGCTCAAGAGTGATTGCTGTGCAATACTCAATAGTAGCAATTTAAATTTCTTGCAATCGTTTCTCATCTCCCAGTTGGGCCCAAGTGAATTACCCATTAGAGATAGTTATGGAGTAAGCATGCGATTTACTCCAGTAAACAGACCAATATCGCTGATATGAGACTGGCATCACCACAAAATGTGAGTCAGTGTACTATCGCCCCACATTCCCTCAATCATTTTTCGGAGAATTTTGCTACTGAGCTTGTGTAGATCAACTGGGGTGAAATGCCATCTATACAATATCTTTGGGTTAGCTTCTTCATCTCACCCCTAGGGTCACTGTGTAGGTTTGTCTCATTATGACTCCACATTCCTATGTGGATGTTTAAATATCTAGCTCTTTTTCCCATTCAACCTTTCATTTCTATTTCTAATTCCTTTATAATCAATATATATTTTAAGTTAGGTGTTGAACGCTATTAGTTTGTTGTAGGAGTTTTTCAAATGGGGTGAGTTCCCTAGTGGCTCCCTGCTTGATTACTGTAGTGCCCAGTGTTTGATTTTTTATGTACTTAAATAATTCGGTTTTGGATAGACTAAAGTCCACTTTTATTTGAATATTTTGACTTTTGGTTTTTATAAATAAGTCCCTCAGTTGGATGCATCTGCTCTTATCCCACTCTCTGAATGTTTGTATATTCATTCCTAATTGTGGGTGCTGAAAACTTTGTCTTAAACTAAGGTGCATATCTACTAGAAATTGATGCAGCGTGGCACTGCAAGCCATTTTACTGCGCCAAGCTGTGTCATTAGGAAAGTGCAGGGATGCGTCGTATTTACAGCAGTACGACGCATCCCTGTGCTTTCCTTTGGGCTGGCGCACAATTAGCTGCCTAGCGCCAACGCAGGCGGCCTTGCAACATGTGTTTTTAGGCAGGAAGGGACATCTTACTGCACAAAAACAATAATTGCAGGCTTCTTCCTCCTTCTATGTGTGCTGCAGAATGCAAAAAACGAGGAGAAATGAAGATATTTCTCCTTATTATGCCACTTTAACGCTTCCCCTGGGGGGGGGGGCGTTAGGATCTGACACATTCCCAGGTTTACAAAACCTTGTAAATCTGGGAATGCATCAGAATCCATGGGTGTTGCATGGGAACCCCCACAGCAACAACCATAGAACGCCCCTTTCACGCACAGTAATGCATGAAAGAGGGCAATATTTACAAGGCCATGAAAAGCCATGCAGGGTGGCTTTGTTTGGCCTTGAAAATATGGCTCAGCATTATGTGCACCGGGGTGTCAAAAAAGTGACGCTTGGGTGGTGCAGGAGCCTTGTAAATATGCCCCTAAGTATGAATTTTTCTCCCACTAATCAAGGAGGTACATGATCTCCCTGCATCTTCCGAATATTATCTTTGGGGACCTTCACCAGCAGGGTCTGGAAGAGAAATAGAACTTTGTGCAGTCATGTCGTTTTTACTGAGGCAGTGTGGTCCAGCCATAGGCACTTGATTGATTTTTGTTTCCAGCAAAATGGGGTCAGTACTTTCTGCCTCATGAGGGTGCTGGAAGTTGCAGATTGATGTAATATTCCTGATTTGGTCATTTTGATTTTAAGTCCTGCTAATTTGTGGTAGTAGTTAAGCTCTCTTAGACGAGCTTGGATGAAGTTTGTTGGGTCTATCACTGAAACTGACATTTTATTGGCAAACATGGTTAGCTTAAAATTATGTGGGCTAACTTGCTTATCTCTGATAAGTGTATTACTACATGCTCTTTGATCCCACGGATCCATTCCCAGCGCAAACAAAGGGGGCGACAGCAGGCAACCTTGTCTTATCCCCTCTGTGTTTTAAACTCTTGGAACATCTGAGTGTTAATTCTTATTCTGACTTTAGGGTCTGCGTAGCATGCCCGTACCATATTCATGTATTCTGGGCCAAACCCAAAGGCTTTCATGCTATCTTGGAGGAACCCCCCTCAATAAATTCAAATGCCTTAACAATGTCGCAGGAAAAGAACACCCACACCCTTGAGTCTGGGGCTGCATCTATTAGATGTAGCACTGTCTTACTTTTAAACTTGCTATAATCCAGTCTGGTCCAGGTGTATCAGCTGTTTTCACTTTTTAACAAAATAGGGAGTAAAGAGGTAGTGTCCAACAAATGGACACTGGAGGTGGATACGTCCTCCTCTTGCAATGTATAATAAACAATAGGATCCACCCTAAGGAGGTTGTGCGAGAAGAAAGGAGAATTACAATTTCCTCCATCTTTTCGAGGTATGGGGATTACCGTTATTCTAGCCTCTGTCATTATCTAGTGCACTGCTCCCATATCTGCAAAGGCATTATATAAGCATTGTAGGAAACTCACCAGGATCAGCCAGAAGGTTTTGTAGAACTGGGGGGGAGGTTGGGGGGAATCCACCAGGACCTAGTGATTTTGAGGTTTCTATGCTTTAATTGCTGCTATGATTTCTTTGTTTGCAATAGGTTGGTCAAGTTCTATTTGATTTGGGTCAGTCTATTTAAGTGTGCTGATTTTATATAGTCTTTTATCGGTTGCACTTTAAATGGGAATGAGGTTTATAATTGTTGCTGAATTCGCAAAATCTATTAGCTTTTGCTGTGTCATTGTAAAACAGGGTGTTCCTGTCACTTTGATAGGAGCTATATATCTTTGCACTTTTATGGCTTTTAGCTTGTATGCTAAACTTATACCCACCTTATTTCACCCCTTCATAAAATTTTTGCCCTAATTGTTGCATGCCGTTTTCTGCTTTATTCAGATACAACATCGTTAAATACCCTCTGAGTGAAAACGCTTTCCTGCATAATTTCTGTGATTGCCTCCTTGATATTGGCCTGAATAGATCCTCTAATCCTATTTAGACATGCGCCTTTTGGAGGTATCTTGCTTTTCACCATGGATTTAAGTGCATTCCGATCAATACTAAGGTTGCTTCCTTCTGAGACGTTAAACTGAAGATATTTCCTAATTTGGCTACCAGGTCTTTTGGGATGGTTCAGTTTAGGCACCATGTCTGTGCAGTGGGTGTCCTTTTGGTTACCCATTTGAAAATTCCCACCATAGATGCATGGTCGGATTGAGGGATCATTCTATGTTCACCTTCTGTTAGCATGCGTCTGAGGGTATGGCCTATCAGTAACACATCTATCACTGCATTAGATTTCTGGGGAATTAAATAGCAGGTATAGTCAATCTAATTCAGGTTGAATTCTCGCCAAGAAGCCACCAGCATTGTTTCTTTCAGCTATGTGTTACCTGCCTTTGAGAGCATAACTCAAAGCATCTGCTTGTCCTATTCTGTGCCCCATTAGCCACCATAAACTAGTCAACTCCCACTATTAGGGGCCCTGTTGCATATTTGAGAATTTCTTGAAGTGTGTCTTATATGAAAATCTCCTGGCTTTGGTATATAGTGATACCAAAGTGATTACCCACCCTCTAAGGGAGCAGTTTAATGAAAGCCATCTGCTGTGTTTGTGTGTTTACTAGCTAAGTCAAACTCTGCACATGGGCCTATGAATATTATCACTCTCGCTGCCTAACTTTGTGTCAAGTACATTGAGGGCACCGCACAGCTTTGCATCTGGACTGTTATGTGTAATGTAGTGTAATGTAAGGGGCATTTGTAGAGTGATGCTTGTCACCCCTGAGGGGATACAGGCGCTGAGTAGGTGAGAGTAGGTGTGTGGTGAGGCTGGGCCTGAGTACAGACAGTCTTGATTGTCTTGCAAGAAGATTAATTGAAAAGCCAGGTCTTGCAGAATTCAAGAAGTGATGAGAAGACCCCGATTTGAATGGTTTGAAGTCTGTGAAGAAGATGGGATGGGATGCTGGTGGAGAGTGCCTTGCCATATTCTAATTTACTTGTGATTAGGACCTGGGTGATGGCACGTCTGGTGTCCAGTGGGAGCCAGTTGAAGATTATACGTAACATGCAGAGGATGTGGATGCATGAAGAGGTGATGGCATTGAAAAAGGGCAAACCAACGGCGGACTTGTAGGTCTGCACCTCACGCTTGTTTCATAAGTGTAAAGTCCTGCACACTAACTCTCCAGCACCAGCCGTTGTGTGGTGCCTCTGTGTTCCAGATCCTTAATGGATGAAGTAAGAGGGGGTGCGCCAGGTAATGAAGTCCAGACACTTGCGTAGTTTCAAACTCTTTATTTCAATATATTCTTTTTTGGCAATAGCACATACAGCTCAGCCAACACGTTTCGTTCCTAAATTAGGAACTTCGTCAGGGCTAAAATAACATTCAAATTCTAAGTCCAAAAGGCCTCGATGTGTAGTATGTAGTCTCCAACTTATTCTGCTGGATGATGAAGGAATTCCCGGGGCATCATCATACCCAAAATGGTAACCTTAAGTAAAGGTCAAGTTCTAAATCCATAAGCCTCGAAACACAGTATGTAGTCTCCAACGTATTCAGCTGGGTGACGTGGGAATTCCCAGATTATCATCAAAACCAGAAACGGGTAACCTCGATAAAGGTCCTGACAGCTCAGCGTACGTGGACCCAATGGAGGACTTCAGGAAGATGCCACTGCTGGAGAAGGTGAAAATGTCCGGTGGAACCCAAAGGTGGATTCAAGCCAAGAAGTACCTGAAAGCAGAGGGGACAGAGTTTATGCCACTTGGAAGTGACCAGGAGGCATGGAAGACGAATGTCCACCGATGTCGGGTGCTGTAAAAGAGTTGATGGTGACATTGGAGCTGCAGCTGTGAAGACCAGGCGACGCTGTGGAAGACCAGGAGCCATTCATGAGCTGTCCCACGTTGTATGTCGAGAGTTGAGGGGTCGGTGTCCATCGGGAGCACCAACAAGCCTTGGCAACTGCAACCAACATGGAAATTGAAGAAGGTGCAATGTCGGGACCAGCAAGTTCAGGGAGACTCACCACAACCAGGGGAGTCAGGGCAGGCCCCGAGCAATCAGGGGAGCCCAAAAGGATTCAAAGGTGACCCTCAAGAGGACCCACAGGCTGGAGGCACTGGAGTCGAGCAGCTCACCAAAGATGCAGGCCCACGGTGCAAGTGATGTGGTGAGGATAAAGATCTTGGTCACTGGAGATGCTTGAGGTTGAGGCTACTTGGAGCCCAAAAATCTTGGTCAAAGGAAGCCAACAAGCCTTTGCAACTGCAAGTTGATGCGGTGCACAGGCGTTTGGTTTCTGCGGCTCCGACGAGGGATACTGGCCTCAAACCTGGTGAGAGGATAGGGCAGGCCTCGAGGGATATGAAGAACCACCACCTATGTTTTCTGAGCCTTTTGGAGTCCATAGGAGCCCAGGATCTGTAGCCCAGTCAGCTTAGTTGCAGATTCAGGGAAGTTACTCCTTCACTTCAAGGGAGATTCCTTCAGGTGTCTTGGATGTCCACAGGCCCTGGATGGGTTCCTGTATGGAGCACAGGCATGGACGTTGCAGCAGACAAGCAGGGCGAAGAGATCAGGAGCAGCAGGAGTCTTTCCGGTTGCAGCCTTGATGCCCAGAGCGAAGTCCAGCGAAGTCCAGAGTGCCCAGACGGTCGAAGTTGAAGTGATGTCTGAATTGTAAGGTGTCTCACGATCAATCTAGGGACCCACCCACAGATAAGCCCTTAAATACCCTAAGGAAAGGGTTGGGACGATACAGGGTTCCTTCCCTAAGAAGAGGCTGGACAAAGGGGAGGATGCTCCCCTGTCCTTGGTCCAGTTTTGCACCAGAGCAGGAGCCAACAGCTCCCTGAACTTGTTTGAACTGGACTATGCATGGAGAGCACCAAATGTGCCCTGCACACAGACTGTGGCGCTGGCAAGCGTTCCCACCCTGCCCCAATACACTAAACCCTGTCTTGGAGGTGGACAGGATGCCTATTGTTCTGCCTTCCCCTGCTCGAGCTTGGCTCAGCAGCAGGAGGGCAGAATCGTGTCTCTGGTTGGCAGCAGCCATGTTGTGCTGTCCGGGTCTAGATGACTGGTACCGGAAGCACTGAGGGCCTAATGGAGGCCTGGGGGTATGATTCCAACATGTTTGATACCAAACACGACAGGGTTCGTTACAGCCAGTTTCGAGATGGTCATCGCGTAATGACGCGGTGCCCCACTATATGTTGTATGGCTGTCTCACTTACAACCCGGGAGAATATTCTCCAGAGGCTGTAGGGGTGTCCTGCTCATGCAGGGGCACCCTCAGACTTAGAACCAAGCACCCTGCCCTCAGGATTGAAAAGGCCTGCTGTAGGGATGACTTATAGGTTTTAAGTGCAGTGACCCTAGATAGGGAAACCCATATCTTTCGTAAGAGGTGCTGGCACCAGCTTACACAGGCTGCAATGGCAGGCTTGTAGTGATAGTTTGAATGGTCTCCCATAGGTGGCATAATATATGCTTCAGCCTATGGAGGACCTCTGGGGTACCTGGGTACCATATACTAGGGACTGATGAGGGTACCCCAGTATCCAATCTGGGATGTACCTAAGTACTTATCATAACAATTTAGGGGAGGAAGCAAAGAGACTGGTGTCCTGATTAGCAGGATCCCAGTCAGACTAAACAGAAACAGCATTACATCAAGAAAAAAGTGAGGGTAACCATAGAAGCAGATCCTACTTTCCTACAGCTGTCAAGCTGCTTTTCTAATGTCCCAGTCTTTTGTGCATTGTGGAGACTCTTTTGCTCTCATCTGCAATGCACAGAAGCATTAATTCCGGGGGTTATGTCCCCCTTTCTCTCCTCGCAGACCTCATGTGAGTGCTCATCTCCAGAGACACAGATATCTACTCTGGGGTGGTGGGGATTCCTGGGAGCAGGATGAGGGCCAACCGCATGCATGACTGGAAAAACATAGGTTAGGGTTAATATCGTGGCTTGGCTGGCCTGCAGTAACTTATGCCAGAGAAAAGTGCTCTGTCATATAAAACCTACCACTATGTATTACATAAGTCACCACTAAGTTGTGTCCTCCAGCCAAAATGTTACTTGCTTAATTTATGAAAACGGGACATTTTAAATCTCAAGGAAACATATGTCCCTACCATGAGCAACTGCAATATGCTGTTTTCACTCTATAGGTAAAAGTTGTATTTTCCCATGGAAAGGTCTGGTTGTGATTAAAAGTCCGATCTCACAATTTTGCCTAGGTAAATGCTAACACCTTCTTAAAGCTAATTTTTATTGTTTAGTAAAAATCCAGTTTAGTGGTGTAGATAGATGTTTGATATCTAAAGTAGATAGATAACTTGTAAACAACTATACTTTGTGTTCCCTGAAGCCCAAAGCAGTAATTAACATCATTCTTCTTGCATTCCGTCCTGACAGCGATTGTCTTCATGAGGTGGGAAAAAGTGTTCCACCAAGAAACAAAGGGCTTGCTTCTAAGATGTGGACTGAAAGGGCAGGGTTGTGTGGTGAATATACAACACATATGTGGAATGTTACATTTGGGAGAGGGCAGGAACAGATGGCATCAAAACGGACTAGATCTGGTTCCTCTCTTTTGACCTAATTATGCTAGCGAGAGCCTGGTGTGGAAGACGCGTTTCGTCAGCAGTCTACTCCGACATTCACCGCTGCTATCAGTAGGGAGGAAAACTGTTCCCAGATCAGCAAGATGGGTAGTCCCTCAATTTGTTAAGACTGGTTCAAAGAGGTGGGCTAGGAGCTCTGGAAAGGGGACCATTACTACTGCCATTTCAGGCAAATGCATCTTGGAATGCTTGCAGGCAAGCAAAACTGGAAGCGATGCAAAATTAGGTGGCCTGTTGAAGGATAACTGCAGTGATTGGTCCTAGGCATGCTATGCTATCACTGGCAAGTGAACTTCTCTGTCAGCTCCTCAGAATACTACTGGACTTGGAAGAATCTTCAAAAGAATGGAAACTTCTGACTTACCTGCCTGTGAAGAAGATTGAGGAGTCTCCTACGTTCCACTTAAACCAAGGACTGGTAGTGCTTTCTGAGGGTCTGCTGGTTGGTCCTAAGGGACCAAAAAAGGCTGAAGAACAGCTGCTTAAAGAGAGACAGGTGTCCACTTAGTAGCTGACTGAACTCAACCATATTGAGTCTGAGTTGGAGAGAGACTTGGACCCCAGGAACATTCCCTTGAAGCCTGGGAACTGTAGAAGAGACCAGGAGCATCTGAGAAAGGTGTGTATTTGTAATTGTTATGGCCTCTTGAGACGCATGACCATACTCGAAAGCTCCTTAAGAAATGCACAACCTTGCTGATTAAGGCTCACTGGTTTGGCCTGCTCATAGGTTTTTTCCACCAGAGTTTTATATTCATGTTGGACTGCCATAAAGATGTATACTAAACCGTGGAGCCCTTGTTGGCTTCCAATACATGGCTTGTGCCAATGGAGAAATCTGAGAACTGGATAAACATTGTGTCAGAACGTAGCACTTGGGACTGGGGCAAGGCAACACATTCATCCCAGTGGTGAAGCAACTTCAGTTGCTATGAAATCCAGCTTGGTTCCACTCAGGGCTTTTGGCGGAAAGCTTCAGCAGTACCTCGAGACGAGAGGCTAAAGAATGATGTATTTGACTCTGAGGGACCCTCACTGATGAATCAGTTTGAAAGATCCTCTCTGGCTTCAGCTCCCCCCTTCAATCTCTGGAGGGGTTTGACTTCCAGAAAAAGACTAAGGGCCTCATTAAGTTCTTAGTGGCAGCCTGCTAAGCTGCCAGATCAGCAGAAGCTACGGCCCCTGCTCTGGTTGTTGCCCAGCGTTCTATTTAGAGATTGTAGCTTGCCTCGTGGGAGTCTCAAACCTTTCAGTGCTGGCAGCCTACAGTAGGTTGAAGGAAATGCTGAGCGAAAGCCATATTGTTTTGACGTATGCAGTATTTATATCAGTTTTTCTGAAAGAATATGCCCCATAAAGAGTTTCTGTTTTAAAAAGAACAATCTATTAACGTCCCTAATGTGCAAGGCGTTTACTCTCTGCCAATCAGTTCTATTAATTGATTTTTCTGCCCAGACTGACATTCACTGCATTGCTGTCACAGTAAGGGAAATCTAGTAATGGTAACATACCGTTCATAGGGTGGGATAATCCTCATTATAACCTGTCGACTTATTGGTGAAAGGTTTTCCATGTCAAAGATTTGCACCCGTATATCCAGCTGAGGCTCTTCTATCACAAACCCTACAATTCCTCCAACTCCTAATGGGAAGAGGGAACCATGACTTTGGCGGGGTGATGATCCACTAGTTTGTAGTAGTTCACCCAGACTGTCAAACTCTAAATAACCCCCTAAGTGCCAAGGTAAAACCTTTGACAGTAGTGACCCACTGGCCTTACCCAAACCCTGCTTCATCGTGCTCATCCTGAACCCACATCTAGGCCCGAGTCTACACGAACAGTGACACTGATTTGTGTTTAGCGTTTTCCTGACATTTTTTTGCCTTAACTCTTTAAAAATTCATGTTTCTGATTCCCTCCTAGATTAACCATTTTTTGCCATTTTGCTTATTAAATGTTTCTTGATTTATCTAAATTAGTTGGGAATTTTATTGTGATGTTTTCCTGACTTTATTATTGTCTGATACTGCGTGAGGCTATTTTGCATTTTTCATGGGGAAAGCTGCTTGTTTGTGCCACAACTACAAGGCACTGAGCTGAGTTTTCTGAGTTGGAAATCTAGCAATGAAGTGACTTCATTGGTGCCATCATACTCGTCAAAGTTTATAATTCACTTACTCACAACACACAGCTATGGGTAACCCCTTCATTGATTGCAAACCTTCTGAAAAAACGCAGATATGTTGAAGGCTAGGTTAACATCTCCAGTTTATCAGCCAGAGAACTAGTTTTAAACTTCCTAAGTATGACAAAGGGATTTGTTTTTTGTGCATTGACTTATTATTCAGGTCACATCTGCACCTACTTTTCTACTAAACACTCTTTCCTTTGGATCCATTTCTTACTATAATTTTTTGCAACACTGTTCCCATCCTCCAACAACCCCTTCTGGGGACTCTGCCATGCCTGAGACAGCAGCCACCAACTCCAATTAGTGAATGAAACTTAAGATCTGGATAGGGGATGAGAGAGAATATTCTAAAACTAAGCAATAACGACAGAAAAAAAATCAGAACAACGCTAAAATAACAAACCATTGTAAATCTTAGTACATATCAGCACTTTAAAATAACCTCTAAGAATAGCCACACACTTCACTTTGACCTGCTATATATCAGTGCTTAGGGCCTGATTACGAGTTTGGCGGTAAGGGAAATGCTTTTGAAATGGCGACAGAAACCCCACAGCCTAGCCTAGTTGGCGGTCCACCCGCCTAATTACGATGTTGGCGGTTTGCAGAATGAAAGACCGCCAGAGCACCGACGCCACTGCCAGCCATTCAACGACCGCCTCAACAGCGGCATGGGGAAAGCAGCTGTCAGAGGGCGGTACAAACAAGTTCACTGGCGTCGGAATTACGAGTTGGTTTTTGATCAAGCCAAACGTGGTGGGAAGACTGCCTGCTTCGAGTCAACTGAATCAAAGGAATTGGGGTGCATATGCACCCATTTCCTATTCTTCCCTTCAGACTCCCACTTGGGTCCCTCCCTCCAGGGCCCTACTTCACAGTAGCATCTTGACTCCGAAGAAAATGACCCTGTTGGCGCCGAAATACAGGTAAGTCCGTTTTGCACTATTTACCCATTGACTGGACTGGGCACATATTGTCAGGACTCCAGCAATGGGAAAGTACTGGTAGTAGGTATTTTTTCACGTGTCATACATATGTGTACATTTAACACTTGTTCAGTCAAAATATACTCACCTGCATCGACACATATGAAAAAATATTCCACGGCGTCTGCAACACTGCCGCTGGCCCAGCTGTGACTCCGTAATATGGTTGGCGGGAGACCATTGCCATGGCGTTATGGCGGCAAGACCAACGAACTCGTAATCAGGCCCTTAGTCTTTCTCTATTTGAATAGGTTATGAACTTGGATCTCTAAATAGGAGGCGTTTGGACAAAATATTGAGTTTTTTTCATTGAGAGACAGAAATATAGGAAGAAAAATTATTGTGATACGAAAATATCATGATGCAGAAATATCGTTGTCAAGAAAATCTATTTTTCAGCTAAGCAATAGCTATGTTAAGAATAGTGTTGTTGTTAATATCGTTTTTAGAAATATTGTTTTTTAATTATCTTAATCTGTTTTCGTTCATATATTAATTTTATGTGTCATTATTGTTTGTATAATTGTTAATCATATATTTTTAAATATAATTTACAATTTTAAGTGATTTATCTTTTTTAATTTAATTGCCAATAGTAATTTATAGTGTTGTAACGTGTTGCTAGGTTTGTATAGGTATAGAGTAGGAAGTTAAGTAAGCAATAATGAATTAACAATTATTTATTAATTTATTATATATTTTTAAATTATGTACTAATTATGTAAATTGTGTAATAATGATATATTTTAGTTATATTTTATGTTGGGCTGCTGGGTTTATAGGAGTATAGGGCAGGAAGTTAAGTAATAATTTTTTATATTTTAGGTGAGGGCTGCTGAGTTTGTAAGGGTATAGGGTGGGAAGTTAATTAAGTAATAATTAATTAACCATGACATTGTATTTATTATTAATTACTTGATTGGTAATTATGTAATGGTCTACTTAATTTGTTGGGATTGTAGGAATATAGGGTGGGAAGTTACTGAAGTAATAATGATCATTTATCAATTATTTATTTATTATTATTTGATCATTAATAATGCACATTATGTAATATTGATTTATTTTAGTTATATTTTAGTTGAGGTTTGCTAGGTGTTCTAGGGGTATAGTTCGGGACATTAATTAAGCAATAATTAATTAATCAGTAATTATTAATTGTGAATTATTTAGTTAATTGATGATCAATTATGCAAATTGTATTAAAATTATTATTTTAGTTATTTTTTAAGTGTGGGCTCCTATGTTTGTGGGGGATGAGTGTGGAAAATAAGTTAAGGAATTAATAAAAATTGATAGTTAAATATTAAATTGTTTAATAATTATGTAAATTGTTTATTTTTTTATTTTGTATATAAATGTCATTTTTCATTTGGTCAATTAATAATGTTCATATTAAGAGTTGTATATTTGTTCTAAATTAATATGGTTATTCAAATAATTAATCTGTTTAAAGTGAAGAACTTTCCCAATCATGCACAGACTTGAGTGGCAAAACAAAAGTTACCCCCCCTATGCCCAATCCTTTTCCCTACAGTTGCACAGACTGGAGTGGGAAGAGTAAATCTTACCCCTCCAAAGTTCAACGCTTTCTCTACTGTTGCACTGACTGGAGTGGGAATAGTAAAATCTTAACCATCCAAAGTCCAGTGCTTTTCTATTGTTGAACAGACTGGAGTAGGAATAGTAACTTTATCCCCTCTTAGGTCGGTTGCTTTCACCACTGTTGCACAGACTGAAGTGGGAATAGTAAATCTTACCCTCCAAAGTCCAGCACTTACACTACTGTTGCACAGACTGCAGTGTTAATAGTAAATTTAATGGCTATGAAGTCCAACGCTTTTCCTACTGTTGCACTGACTGGAATGAGAATAGTAAATGTTGCCCCTTCAAAGTCCAGCACTTTCACTACTGTTGCACTGACTGCAGTGTTAATAGTAAATATAATCCCTCTGAAGTCCAATACTTTCCTTACTTTTGCACAGACTGTAGTGAGAATAGTAAATTTAACACCTCTGAAGTCCAACGCTTTCCCTACTGTTGCTCAGACTGGAGTGGGAATAATAAATCTCACCCCTCCGAAGACCAACGCTTTCCCTACTGTTGCACAGTATGGAATAGGAATAGTAAATCTTACCCCTCAAAAGTCCAACGCTTTTCCTACTGTTGCACTCACTGGAGTGGGAAAAGTAAATCTTACCCCTCTGAAGTTCAACACTTTCCCTACTTTTGCACAGACTGGAGTGGGAATAATAAATCCTACCTTTCCTAAGCCCAACGCTTTCCCTACTGTTGCACAGACTGGAGTGGGAATAGTAAATCTTACCTCTCTGAAGTCCAGCGCTTTCCCTATTGTTACACAGATTAGAGTCGTAATAGTAAATCTTACCCCTTCAAAGTCCAATGCTTTCCCTACTGTTGCACAGACTGGAGTGGGAATAGTAACTCTTACCCCTCCAAACCCCAACGCTTTCCCTACTTCTGCACAGACTGGAGTGGGAAAAGTAAATCTTACCCTTCTGTAGCCCAAGGCTTTCCCTACTGCTGCACAGACTGCAGTGGGAAACGGAAATCTTATACCTCCGAAGGTCAAAGCTTTCCCTACTGTTGCACAGAATGGAATAGGAATAGTAAATCTTACCCCTCAAAAGTCCAATGCTTTCTCTACTGTTGCACTTATTGGAGTGGGAATAGTAAATCTTACCCTTCTGAAGCCCAACGCTTTCCCTACTGTTACACAGACTGGAGTGGGAAACGTAAATCTTATACCTCCGAAGGTCAAAGCTTTCCGTACTGTTGCACAGAATGGAATAGGAATAGTAAATCTTACCCCTCAAAAGTCCAATGCTTTCCCTACTGTTGCACTTACTGGAGTGGGATTAGTAAATCTTACCCTTCTGAAGCCCAACGCTTTCCCTACTGCTGCACAGACTACAGTGGGAAACGTAAATCTTATACCTCCGAAGGTCAAAGCTTTCCCTACTGTTGCACAGAATGGAATAGGAATAGTAAATCTTACCCCTCAAAAGTCCAATGCTTTCCCTACTGTTGCATTTACTACAGTGGGAAACGTAAATCTTATACCTCCGAAGGTCAAAGCTTTCCCTACTGTTACACAGACTGGAGTGCGAATAAAAAAGCCTTACCCTTCAGAAGTCCAATGCCTTCCCTACTTTTGCAGAGACTGGAGTCAAAATAGTAAATTTAACGACTCCAAAGTCTAAAGCTTTCCCTACAGTTGCACAGACTGGTGTGGGAATAGTAAATGTAATCCCTCCAAAGTCCAACGGTTTCACTACTGCTGCACAGACTGGATTGAAATAGTAAATTTATCCCCTCTTAAGTTCACTACTCTTGCACTGACTGAAGTGGGATTAAAAAATGTAATCCCTCCGAAGTCCAATGCTTTCCCTATTGTAGCACAGACTGAAGTGGGAATAGTAAATCTTACCCCTCCGAAGTCCAACGCTTTACCTACTGTTGCACAGACTGGGGCCAGAATACTAAATCTTACCCTTCTGAAGCCCAACGCTTTCCCTACTGTTGCATCGACTGGAGTGGGAATAGTAAATCTCACCACTCCAATGTCCAGCGCTTTCCTTACTGTTGTACAGACTAGAGTGGGAATAGTAAATCTTACCCCTCCAAAGTCCAACACTTTCCCTACTGTTGCACAGACTGGAATGGGAATAGTAAATCTTATCCCTCCAAATTCCAACGCTTTTCCTACTGTTGAACAGACTGGAGTGGGTATAGTAAATCTTACACCTCTGAAGTCCAACGTTTTCCCTATTGTTACACAAACTGGAGTCGGAATACTAAATCTTACCCTTCTGAAGCCCAACGCTTTCCCTACTGTTGCGCCGACTGGAGTGGAAATAGTAAATCTTACCCCTCCGAAGTCCAACACTTTCCCTATTGTAGCACAGACTGAAGTGGGAATAGTAAATCTTACCACTCCGAAGTCCAACGCTTTCCCTACTGTTGCACAGACTGGGGTCGGAATACTAAATCTTACCCTTCTGAAGCCCAACGCTTTCCCTACTGTTGCACCGACTGGAGTGGGAGTAGTAAATCTCACCACTCCAACGCCCAGCGCTTTCCTTACTGTTGTACAGACTAGAGTGGGAATAGTAAATCTTACCCCTCCCAAGTCCAACACTTTCCCTACTGTTGCACAGACTGGAATGGGAATAGTAAATCTTACCCCTCAGAAGTCCAATGCTTTCCCTACTGTTAAACAGATTGGAGTGGTAACAGATAATTTAACACCTTCATAGTCCAGCACTTTCACTACTGTTGCACTGACTGCAGTGTTAATAGTAAATGTAATCCCTCTGAAGTCCACTGCTTTTCCTACTATTGCACAGACTGGAGTGGGAATAGTAAATCTTACCCCTCTGAAGTCCAACGCTTTAACTACTGTTGCTCAGACTGGCATGGGAATAATAAATCCTACCCCTCTGAAGACCAACGCTTTCCCTACTGTTGCACAGAATGGAATAGTAAATCTTACCCCTCAAAAGTCCAACGCTTTCCTTGCTGTTGCACTTACTGGAGTGGGAAAAGTAAATCTTACCCTTCTGAAGCCCAGCACTTTCCCTACTGTTGCACAGAATGGATTGGGAATAGTAAATCTTACCCCTCCGAAGTTCAACACTTTCCTTACTTTTGCACAGACTGGAGTGGGAATAATAAATCTTACCTTTCCTAAGCCCAACGCATTCCCTACTGTTGCACAGACTGGAGTGGGAATAGTAAATCTTACCCCTCTGAAGTCCAATGTTTTCTGTTGGACAGACTGGAGATGGAATGGTAAATCGTACCCCTCCTAAATCCCATACTTTCCCTACTATTGACCTGTTTGTAGTGGGAATAGTAAATTCAACCTCTCTGAAAGGGTTCACTGACACAATATCGAAATCATAAAAATTGTGATACCAAAATATCATGTCAAAAATATCAGTCATAAAAATACCGTTTTTCTATACATATAATGGTAAGTACAAAAATAAAATATTGTTTTACACTAGCATCGAAAAACATACACAAATAAAGGTTTTTACTATATATGTAGTTAAATAAATGCAACTTAAATATTTTAACATATAACATTAATATAATGTAAATTAAATATGTTTAAATAATATTTAAAATATATATAAATATATTTACTAATTTAAATACTTCTCTATAAAAATATATAATGTAAAACTATTTAACAATATCAATTTTAACTTGTATTATAATTTTATAATTGTTTTTAAATTTACCAATATTACAACTATATATATACCTCCACTGTCAGAGGCATTTGAGAAAGGCACACCCGCTGAAACCTGTCATGCCGTCTTACAAATACAAGGATATTCCTGGAGACCCCGTTGTGTCCCCTGTCCACTTTACAGATGAAGAGAATTTTTGGTATATTTGCGTGCAGCCAGTGTCACGCAGGGAACCCATCCTGAAAGTGTTCGGAGGCAACATTGGCAAAAGGAAAGTGATGTAATTCCAAGGTATTGGAAACCTCGGAACCACCGCAACCGAATGGAGCAAGGTACTGCTGTTAAAACAGTCCGTGATTTCACGGAGAGACGTGTTCACTGGATCAGCGTCTCCGGGTATGCTCTAACTCGGCATTTGTGGCAGGATTCAGGGGGCCAGGAAACAAGTTTATTGCTGTAAAGTATGCCGGGGCAATGAAAAAAATTGCATACAACCACGTTTTGGAATAATAGCCCGCACACACCATGAGAAAAAGAATCAACGGGGCTGAAAAGAGACATTTTACCAGTTTTCAAGTAAGATGCATGAGGGGAATTGCAGTCCGAGATGAGGTGCTGTAAGAATGCTCTTTTAATGGACTTTGGTCGGCTGTGCTCCCACCAATAGGAGTGAGGCAGCACATTCAAAATGATGGACAATGAAAACCTCCGGTGTCAGAGATATTTGAGAAATTCACACCCGCCGAAACGCGTCATGCCGTTTTACAAATAAATGGATTTTCCTGGAGACCCCATTGTGTCCCCTGTCTACTTCACAGATGAAGAGAATTTTTGGTGTGTATATATATATATATATATATATATATATATTCACTGAAAAAACCATAGGTTTCAGGGACGTTATAGTTACAAATTAGCATTTAAAAAACCTTTGAAATTCACTGAAAAAACCATAGGTTTTAGGGACAGTTATAGTTAGTTGGACATTGCACTCGTACAAAACCCGTGAAATTCCCCGTTATAGTTAGTCCAGCTAACTATAACTCGCGCCCACAATGCACTGCTGATGACGTCACATATTACATCACTCATGACATGGTCAGTGACATCACTGATGACATCACTGATGACATCTCAAATGACATCACTGATGACATCATCCAGTGACTGTGTGTTTCTGTAAAGTTTAAATATTTTTAATATATATAGGAAAAGACGTATTGAAGAATGAGTGGGTGTGTAAGTGTCTGTATGGATGATTTAGTAGGTGCGTGACTGACTCTATAAGTGAGTGATTTAACGTATCTTACTGAATGCATGGGTTAGTGACTAAACTGGGTGAATGTCTGTATCCGTCTGTCTGTTGCTGTGTAAGTGGCTGCATGTGTTTGTGAATAGCTACATGAGTGTCTATATGAGTTATTGAATGCTTGTCTGAGTATCTGTATGGGTGCCTGAGTGTTTGTGTGGGAGGGGTGTGTGCAACTCTGTGCATAGATGTGTGAGTGGGTGATTCACTGGGTGGATGGTTTCAAGAGTGCATCTGTGATAGACTGTATGGGTGGGTAAGTGTGTGTAAGAGTGTGTTAGTGAGTGAATGTATGTCCCAGTGGTACATGTGTGAGTAACTACATATGTGAAAGGCAGTATATATGTGTGTTGGAGTATATAAATAGCTATAAGCGAGAGTGAGTGATTGTGATAGTGGCTGTATGGATGAGTGTGTGCTTGTATCAGTGATTGTATAAGAGCGTAAGAATGTGCTACTATTTGTATGAGTAAGTGAGCTGGTGTGTGTATAACTGTATAGGTGAGTAAATGGTAGTGTGTTTAATTATTTGCATGACTGACTAGGTGTGTGAGTACCTCTATGGATGAGTGGCGGTGTTTGAGTGTCTATATAGGAGTATGAGTGCATATGATAGTCCTGTACTGAGTGACCGTAAGTATGAGTGACTGTACGGGTGAGTGAGTGGATGTGTGCGTAGACCTAAGAATCAGTGAGTGGGTATGTAGTTATTGGTGTTGGAGTGTCTATGGTTTTGCGAATGGCAGTCTGTAATTTAGAGTGGGTGTATCAAAGGTTATATTGGGGTGTGAGGAGGTGCATCAGATTATCACGTGGATGATGTCATCAGTGATGTCATTTGAGATGTCATCAGTGATGTCATCAGTGATGTCACTGACCATGTCATGAGTGATGTAATATGTGACGTCATCAGCAGTGCATTGCGGGGCGCGAGTTATAGTTAGCTGGACTAACTATAACGGGGAATTTCACGGGTTTTGTACGAGTGCAATGTCCAACTAACTATAACTGTCCCTAAAACCTATGGTTTTTTCAGTGAATTTCAAAGGTTTTTTAAATGCTAATTTGTAACTATAACGTCCCTGAAACCTATGGTTTTTTCAGTGAATTTCAAAGGTTTTTAAATGCTAATTTGTAACTATAACATGTCTGAAACCTACGGTTTTTCAGTGAATTTCAAAGGTTTTGTAAATGACAATTTTTAAATGTATTAATTGTTATATAAATTTTTTTCATACTGATTTCCAAATTTTTTAGAAACAATTTTTTTTTAAATATTTTATTTTTAAATTACATTGTAATTACATTATACATTACATTACAAAAAATACTTTCTCAGAATGAATTACTTTAGTTTAAATACTTTGCACATAGGCAATAGACTTTTAAGTACAGTAGTTACAGTTGTTGCAATGGGCAACACATTTTCAAACACAATGCAACATTCAGCTCAATGTGAATTTCTAGTTAAATGCAATTAGTTACTTTATGGATTACTTTTCTAACCACAGGACTGGATCCTAGATTCAGTCCTGGGACATCTCCTGTAAACAGTTGAGTAAAAGCGTTTTGGTTACAGTCGTGATTTTTAAGGAATATTATTGTACTTTAAAAGTTCACACAGAAACTTTTTCTCATAGAATCACCAATGTTATCCTATGGAAGGAAATTCACTTAGAAGTTAAAAACTGTTATCGTTACTTTTTCTTACTCAGTGTTGGATCCTGGATCCAGCACTGGTGCATCTCCTGTAAACAGTTGAAAGAATGCGTTTAAGTCATACAGGCGATTTTTTAGGAATATTTGTAGTTTGTGAAAATCGACACTTTGAAACTTTTCTGCTGAAAACCAGACAATGGATTCCTATGGAAGAAAATATAAGTTACTGGTAAGTACGGTTAAAATTACTTTTCAGGGTCAGTGCTGGGCTAAAAGATGCAGCACTGGGTTCTCTCCTGATAACAGGTGAGTAAATTGGAATTCGTACTTTGGTTGATTTTAGAGGAATATTATAAAGTTCCAAAACTCCACACTTAGAAGAATTTCCAAGTGAAACCAGTCAATGTTAGCCTATGAAGGAAATTCAAGTTACTGGTAAGTACGGTTAAAATTACTTTTCAGGGTCAGTGATGGGCTAAAAGATGCAGCACTGGGTTCTCTCCTGATAACAGGTGAGTAAATTGGAATTCGTACTTTGGTTGATTTTAGAGGAATATTATAAAGTTCCAAAACTCCACACTTAGAAGAATTTCCAAGTGAAACCAGTCAATGTTAGCCTATAGAAGGAAATTCAAGTTACTGGTAAGTACGGTTAAAATTACTTTTCAGGATTAGTACTGGGCTGAAAGATACAGCACTGAGGTCTCTCCTGATAACAGGTGAGTAAATCGGAATTCGTATTTCGGCTGATTTTAGAGGAATATTTTAAAGTTCCAAAACTCCACACTTAGAAGAATTTCCAAGTGAAAACAGTCAATGTTAGCCTATAGAAGGAAATTCAAGTTACTGGTAAGTACGGTTAAAATTACTTTTCAGGACCAGTACTGGGCTGAAAGATACAGCACTGAGGTCTCTCCTTATAACAGGTGAGTAAATCGGAATTCGTATTTCGGCTGATTTTAGAGGAATATTTGTATGTTTCAAAAATCAACACTTAGAAACTTTTTCAACAAAAAGCAGGCAATGATATCCTATGGAAGGAAATTCAAGTTACTGGTAAGTACGGTTAAAATTACTTTTCAGGACCAGTACTGGGCTGAAAGATGCAGCACTGAGGTCTCTCCTTATAACAGGTGAGTAAATAGGAATTCGTATTTCGGATGATTTTAGAAGAATATTTGCACAATGGTGAAGGGAGGGGCGGGGCCTGAGGTGACATCTGTGCAAACGCGCCCCGTGGCGCGTTTTAAGTTGGGGGATTAAGTCCCCTTGAATCCTGAGGGTCCCTAGGGGCCAACTAGCCCACCAGGAACCTCCAATATGCGCCAGGGGCTGCGTTGCAGAGACGTGTAGAGAGGCCACACCCCTTTTTACACCTCTCTGCAACGCAGCTCTGTGGCGCTTTCTGGATGTACCTGTTGGGCTAGTTGGCCCCCAGGGACCCTCAGGATTGAAGGGGATTTAATTCCCCATCTTAAAACGCGCCACGGGGCCTGTTTGCACACATGTCACCTGAAGCCCCGCCCCCTCCCTTCACCACTGTGCAAACGCGCCCGTGCCGCGTTTTAAGTTGGGGAATTAAGTCCCTTGAATCCTGAGGGTCCCCGGAGTCCAACTAGCCCACCATATACCTCCAAAAAGCGCCACAGAGCTGCGTTGCAGAGAGGTGTAAAAGGGGCGTGGCCTCTGTACACCTCTCTGCAAGGCAGCCCCCTGGCGCATACTGGAGGTTCCTGGTGGGCTAGTTGGCCCTCAGGGACCCCCAGTATTCAAGGGGATTGTTCCCCTCTGCAAACACGCCAGGGGCGCGTTTGCAGAGTGGTGAAGGAAGGGGCGGGGCCTGCGGGCCGATCGTTTTTAAAAAAAAGAATTTTTTTTTGTCCCCTGAAGGGGGGCTCTGTGGCCCCCCTTCCTTTTTCCAGTTTTTATGCCCTGGGGACCCCATCCCCCAGGGCCTTACCCCTTTTTTAATTACAAATTAAAAAAAAAAAGCGGGAAGGGGGCCGCGTGGCCCCCTTCCCTGGGCCTGTATTGGCCCCGGGGACCCCATCCCCGGGGCATGGCCTCGATTTTTTTTTTTTCATAGGGAGGGGGCTGCGTGGCCCCCTCCTCAGGCCATTTAAGGCCCCGGGGACCCCATCCCCCGGGGCCGGCCTTTCCGTTTTTTTACTTTTTATTTTTTATTTTTTGGGGAGGGGGCCGCGTGGCCCCCCTCCCGAGCCACTACTTGCCCCGGGGATCCCATCCCCGGGGCTGGCCCTCTCGTTGGGGACTGTGGGGGTCCCCAATCCCCCACAGTCCCGCCGGCTCCCCGTGTCCTACGGGAGCCGGCATTGCTTACACATGGGGAGCAGCTAACATGCTGCTCCCCATGTGGAAAGCAATCGGCTTTGGATATTGGAAGAGAGAGCAGGTTTCCCTGCTCTCTCTTCCAATATCCAAAGCAGTTTGCAATGACAGGACGGGAGCCGCGAGGCTCCCGTCCTGTCATTGCAAACAGCAGTGTCCCGGGGGTAGGCACCCGGGACACTGCAGGAGCCGGCCCTGGGGGTGGTGGTCCCCAGGGCCATCAAGGGCTCCAGGAGGGGGCCGCGCGGCCCCCTCCCATTCAGTTCACAGCCCCGGGGAGGTGGTGGTCCCGGGGCTCTGGGGGTCCGTAACGGACCCCCATATTTAAATGTTTAGTGCCCCGGGAGGTGGCGGTCCCCGGGCGTGTGGGGGGCTGGAGCCCCCCACACAGGATTTTTAATTAATAAAAAAAAGCCCCGGGGAGGTGGTGGTCCCCGGGGCTGCGGGAGGGCTCAGAGCCCTCCCGCACCATTTTAAAAAAGCCCCGGGGTGGCGGTCCCCGGGGCTTGGGAGGCCCTTGAGGCCCCCACACATTAAATTATCCCCCCACCATGCCCCCGGGACTTGGGCCACCCGGGGGCAAAATACAATCGAGCGCGGGAGACCGCGCTTCGATTTTTTTCGGCAGGATTCGCGCACCCTGAGCGCATCCTGCCGATTTAAAAATTTTTTTTTTTGCCCAGGGGGTCCTTATGGGACCCCTGAGCAGACCTAGGGGTCAGGGTGTTTCTACCCTGCCCCTTTGTGCGCTTTGCGCACTTGTTTCTGTCCCTCGGTTCTACCGAGGGACAAAATGGCTGCCAACATTTCCTGAATCGGAATGTTGACAGCCAGCTGACAGCCAATTAACATGCAGCTCGTGATCGGGAGGGTACGCGGACCCTACTCGGCCATAGATATCACTATCTTTTTACTTTTGATTTTCTCAGCAACTACTGAACGGATTTACACCATTTAACAAAAGGGTTCTTTCTGAACCAAGAACTACCTCTTTGCCAAATTTGGTGTAATTCCGTTCAGCAGTTCGGGCTGTAGCCGTGTCTAAAGTTTCCTATGGAAAATTGCATGGGGAAAACGCGTTTTGGGACCCCCTTTTTCTCGGCCCCCGCTTGACGAATCCCCCGAGACTTTCAGGGTAGGAGCGGACCGGAGCGGGCCACAAAGTTTGAAAATTTTGCGAAGATACGTCAACCGGCAAGAGAGTTATTTCAAATAGAATGTCGCGGATTTCCTATGGATAATAGGTTGTAACTATAACTATCTACTGGCGACCGCCAGTAGATATATATATATATATATATATATATATATATATATATATATATATATATATATATATATATATATATATATATATATTTTAATCCAAAGGTGCCCAAAGCATTAAAAACGCACTCGACTTAAGAGAGGAAACCAAGGGTTTATTTAAAGAAAAACCGGCATTTGCATTCAATTTTATTTTCCTCTTCCCAAAGCGTTTCAAGGCTCCTGCCTCTTAATCATGGGTAATTGACATCCACACAGCAGATGACTCAGAAAGTTTTCCCTCGCAGCATGTCTGATTTAAATACCCCCAGTGGGCTTTGCGCAGTGCGAAAGTAAGTCAATTTCATGCTGGGACTTGTAGTCCAAAAACAGAGTCACTTACGATTTTTAACCTTCAAGTGGGCTCCGCTGTGCACATGTTGCATTTAATCCATTATTGCCTCCAGTAGGCCATGAAGCTCATGCAGGTTTGATTTATTATCCTCTGAAGTGCTGAAAAAAGACTGGCAAAGTTCCGTCTCCAGCCTCCCAAAATTGAGGGATGGTGCAGCTTTTCACGGCAGGGCTGAAGGGTTTTTCTTCTAAATAAACCTTTGGTTTCCTCTGCAAAGTCGAGTGCGCTCTTGTTGCTTTGGGCATTCTTGGTTTAAAATATATATATATATATATATATATATATATATATATACACACACACAAACTCCGCATTCCTTCCAGAACTCGAACGCCAACACAGGGACTCGTACTCAATTTTAAAAGCTTTCAGTACTTTTATTCATTCAGTGACGCGTTTCGCCTGCCTCCGCAGGCTTGTTCACACAAACTTATATACAAACCTATATAATATATACAGGAAGGATTCTATGAACATCTCATGAATTGAAGACAAAAGACAGCAAAGCACATATTGCTGATTGTCCATTGTTGTAGAAACACTTTCCCGGGGGGCACCTTATATGAATTGCCACTGATTGGCTTCACACATGTACCTCGCACTCCAGGACCTGGAAGCGCAAAATCGTAGCATGAAGCTTGTACCTCAAGGGACCTGTGCGTGGGTCTGACTTTACATTATGTACCTCAAGGGACCTTGCGTGGGTCTGACTTTACATTCCGTGCCTTATTCACCTCTTGCATAATCCCTCTAGTGGGGTCTTTTGCATGAACGGGCGTCATACAGATTTACGCATCTTACCTGCACCTTAGGATTCAGCACCTTATTGTAAATCGCTTCGGGAGGCGTCCTGCGCTTGACTTGGCACCACATATATTTTTGCACTAATCCGGCACTTTAAGATCAGGGAAGCGTATGGTTGCACGCATACAATCTGCACTTTACGGCACCTTGGATGTTCTAGCACTACTTGGTACTTTGTCGGCGCATGTTCGGGTACCTTACAGCCTCATGTATGCCTGGCCTCGATGAAAAACATTGAGTGCCACAATGGAATACTGGAGTAACCTACCGCAATCAGTCATGCATGCCCACGCACTTTACAGCCCTATACATGCCTGTCCATGGCGCAAAATTGCATGCCCGTGCACCTCACAGCTTTATGCATGCCTGGTTATGCCTTAAAACGCTTGGCCATATAACACAATTTTTTAGCTATCTGTTGCTCTCATATTACGTGGCCCTTGCACAACCTAATGCTGCTAATCTTGTTTGGGCTCCAAATGTTGTGCTTTTTATATTTTTCTACAATTGATTTTATAATCTTGCTCTTTGTTTTATGTTGCATACATATAGGCTGCCAGTTTAGTTTGGGCCTTAAAAATCATGGTTTTAATAAGATATTATAAATGACTTTCGTGTAGGTTTTAACTACTTAGGGGCCGTTTTCGATGTCGGACGGATCTGAGTCCGCCCGACATCGATCAGGAACTGGGACCGACCGACCTCCTGTCAGCGGTCCCAAACCAGCAATTAGGATGCGGCTGAACACTGTTCGGTCGCACTCCTATTCTTTACAATCGGAGCATGCATTCCGACCGGAATGCATGCTCTCATTGTAAAGAGGTGAGGTGCAGTTCATCCCTGCACCCAGTGGCAGGCACCTCAAGGTGCCTGCCACCTAGTGCAGGGATCCACAGGGGAGCATCATAGGTGCCCCCTCAGTCGCCACCCAGAGGCCTTGCACCCATGGGGGCCCGGCTGGGGTCCCCCAAAGTCGGATTCCAACAGCCTTTCTGTATCAGAAAGGCCAGCACAGAAAGGCTGTAGGAATCCACCATCGTAATCCCTTGGGCGGAAAGAGCTGCCCTTGGGATTACTGGCCCCTTTCTGAATAGCAGACGAGGTCTCCGAGCACGTCGGAAGCCTTTCGGTAAGCCCGTTTGGATTACTTTCCGACCGACCACATCATAATGGGTCGGTCGGAAAGGAATCCGAACGGGACATTTCGATGCAGTCGAAACGTTGGTTGGAGCCGTTTCCGACCGCACCAAAATCAGCCCCTTAGTTCTATTTGATTCCTGCTTTTACGTCTCAATATAGATTGTTCTTTTAAGTGATTTTAGGTAATCATACAATAAAGATTTACTATATATATATATATATGTATATATATATACCATCCAACCCTCCTTGTACTACAAAGAGGCACACCGACTCTGGCTGGATTGCTGCATTTCATTTATTCGTGGCACAGCACGAAGGCAAGAGGTTTCTGCTTTTGCAAGCGTTGATCACGGGAGGAGTCTCTGATTTTCGAATGACCCACGTGATTCCTTTTAAACACCGTAGGCCGTATTCTTTTGCAGAGCGCGCGGGGGAAAAAATGACTTTGAACTAAAAGAAGCGCTTCAGTGTGCGTGTAAATCTTCCTCTTTTCTTGTCTATCCCCCAGCGCTAAAATACAGTCAGCCTTATTGCACTGTTCGTTTTTCATGTAACCACTCACTTGAAACAAAAGCACCAGCTCTCCACGAACAGTCCCGCCGCCTCTACAGCGGACCGACGGCACCTGGAGCTCTGGGTGTCAGAAGGAGTGTGTAAATCCGGTTTTCCAGGCGGAGAACCGAACAGGTACTCTGGCGCTTTCTCCCCCATGGAACCCACTTGGGGATTGCAGTTTTTAATCCACACAACCTGGACAGCATTCACTTTGAATCAGTTACAGAACTACCATACCCAGAATACATCGCAAGCAATGTGCACGAAGTCCCATTGGGGCGGGGTAGTTGGTTTATAGTTCGCATTGGCTGCCGGGACTGTTCGTGGAAAGCCAGTGAACAAGGGCATGGCGCCCGAAATGCATTTGGCACCTTCTGGGGGAGAAGCATGACATACTTACGACCTGGGAAATAAAGATTGGAGTTACTTACCCACTGTGTTGGCGTTCCTTCAAGGGCAACCTTCTTTGTGTAAAATTAAAATGCGGCGCGCCTCGTCGCAGGAACGCCCCGCCGCCTCTACAGCGGACAGACGGCACCTGGAGTTCTGGGTGTCAGAAGGAATGTGTAAATCCGGTTTTCCAGGTGGAGAACCGAACAGGTACTCTGGCGCTTTCTCCCCCATGGAACCCACTTGGGGATTGCAGTTTTTAATCCACACAACCTGGACAGCATTCACTTTGAATCAGTTACAGAACTACCATACCCAGAATACATCGCAAGCAATGTGCACGAAGTCCCATTGGGGCGGGGTAGTTGGTTTATAGTTCGCATTGGCTGCCGGGACTGTTCGTGGAGAGCCAGTGAACAAGGGCATGGCGCCCGAAATGCATTTGGCACCTTCTGGGGGAGAAGCATGACGTACTTATGACCTGGGAAATAAAGATTGGAGTTACTTACCCACTGTGTTGGCGTTCCTTCAAGGGCAACCTTCTCTGTGTAAAATTAAAATGCGGCGCGCCTCTTCGCAGGAACGCCCCGCCGCCTCTACAGCGGACCGACGGCACCTGGAGCTCTGGGTGTCAGAAGGAGTGTGTAAATCCGTTTTTTTAGGCAGAGAACCGAACAGGTACTCTGGCGCTTTCTCCCCCATGGAACCCACTTGGGGATTGCAGTTTTTAATCCACACAACCTGGACAGCATTCACTTTGAATCAGTTACAGAACTACCATACCCAGAATACATCGCAAGCAATGTGCACGAAGTCCCATTGGGGCGGGGTAGTTGGTTTATAGTTCGCATTGGCTGCCGGGACTGTTCGTGGAAAGCCAGTGAACAAGGGCATGGCGCCCGAAATGCATTTGGCACCTTCTGGGGGAGAAGCATGACGTACTTACGACCTGGGAAATAAAGATTGGAGTTACTTACCCACTGTGTTGGCGTTCCTTCAAGGGCAACCTTCTTTGTGTAAAATTAAAATGCGGCGCGCCTCGTCGCAGGAACGCCCCGCCGCCTCTACAGCGGACAGACGGCACCTGGAGTTCTGGGTGTCAGAAGGAGTGTGTAAATCCGGTTTTCCAGGTGGAGAACCGAACAGGTACTCTGGCGCTTTCTCCCCCATGGAACCCACTTGGGGATTGCAGTTTTTAATCCACACAACCTGGACAGCATTCACTTTGAATCAGTTACAGAACTACCATACCCAGAATACATCGCAAGCAATGTGCACGAAGTCCCATTGGGGCGGGGTAGTTGGTTTATAGTTCGCATTGGCTGCCGGGACTGTTCGTGGAGAGCCAGTGAACAAGGGCATGGCGCCCGAAATGCATTTGGCACCTTCTGGGGGAGAAGCATGACGTACTTATGACCTGGGAAATAAAGATTGGAGTTACTTACCCACTGTGTTGGCATTCCTTCAAGGGCAACCTTCTCTGTGTAAAATTAAAATGCGGCGCGCCTCTTCGCAGGAACGCCCCGCCGCCTCTACAGCGGACCGACGGCACCTGGAGCTCTGGGTGTCAGAAGGAGTGTGTAAATCCGTTTTTTAGGCGGAGAACTGAACAGGTACTTTGGCGCTTTCTCCCCCATGGAACCCACTTGGGGATTGCAGTTTTTAATCCACACAACCTGGACAGCATTTACTTTGAATCAGTTACAGAACTACCATACCCAGAATACATCGCAAGCAATGTGCACGAAGTCCCATTGGGGCGGGGTAGTTGGTTTATAGTTTGCATTGGCTGCCGGGACTGTTCGTGGAGAGCCAGTGAACAAGGGCATGGTGCCCGAAATGCATTTGGCACCTTCTGGGGGAGAAGTATGACGTACTTACGACCTGGGAAATAAAGATTGGAGTTACTTACCCACTGTGTTGGCGTTCCTTCAAGGGCAACCTTCTTTGTGTAAAATTAAAATGCGGCACGCCTCGTCGCAGGAACGCCCCGCCGCCTCTACAGCGGACCGACGGCACCTGGAGCTCTGGGTGTCAGAAGGAGTGTGTAAATCCAGTATTCCAGGCGGAGAACCGAACAGGTACTCTGGCGCTTTCTCCCCCATGGAACCCACTTGGGGATTGCAGTTTTTAATCCACACAACCTGGACAGCATTCACTTTGAATCAGTTACAGAACTACCATACCCAGAATACATCGCAAGCAATGTGCACGAAGTCCCATTGGGGCGGGGTAGTTGGTTTATAGTTCGCATTGGCTGCCGGGACTGTTCGTGGAGAGCCAGTGAACAAGGGCATGGCTCCCGAAATGCATTTGGCACCTTCTGGGGGAGAAGCATGACGTAGTTATGACCTGGGAAATAAAGATTGGAGTTACTTACCCACTGTGTTGGCGTTCCTTCAAGGGCAACCTTCTTTGTGTAAAAAAAAAAAAAAAAAAAAAATATATATATATATATATATTCCCATACACATAAAAAATAAAACAAATAAACTGCAATTTTTTTAACATTTTCCATTTTAATTGTACATAAAAGTTAAGAATATATAAAAAATAAGTTTTTCTAAAAATATCTTATAAACAACATAAATTTATATATCTAAAAGATATAAAGTTAAATACACAAACACATAATAGAATATATGTTTAAACAATATTAATAAAAAATATATATTATTAATATATTATTTCCACTCCAATTTATACAACAGTAGAGTAAGCGTTCAACTCAGGAGGGGTAAAATGTACTATTTCCACTCCAGTCTGTGCAACAGTAGGGAAAGCATTGGACTCAGGAGGGGTTAAATTTACAATTCCCACTCCAGTCTGTGTAACAGTAGGGAAAGCGTTGGAATCAGGAGGGGTAAAATGTGCTATTCCCACTCCAGTTGGTGCAACAGTAGGGAAAGCGTTGGACTCAGGAGGGGTAAAATTCACTATTCCCACTCGAATATGTGCAACAGTCGGGTAAGCGTTGGACCCAGGAGGAGTAAAATTTAGTATTCCCACTCCAGTTGGTGCAATGGTAGGGAAAGCATTGGACTCAGAAAAGGTAAAATGTACTATTCCCACTCCAGTCTGTGCAACAACAGGGAAAGCATTAAACTTAGGAGTTGTTACATTTACTATACCCAATCCAGTCTGTGGAACAGTAAGGAAAGCATTGGACTCAGCAAAGGTAAAATGTACTATTCCCACTCCAGTCTGTGTAACTACAGGGAAAATGTTAAACTTAGGAAGGGTTACATTTATTATTTCCACTCCAGTCTCTTCAACAGTAGTGAAAGCGTTGGACTCAGGAGGGGTAAAGTTTACTATTCTCACTCCAGTCGGTGCAACAGTAGAGAGAGAAGTTCACTTCAATCAAATAACATGCTTTAACAACTCTATTAAATAACAAAAAATATAAATATTTAAATTGTAAATTTATGTCTAAATTTTAACAAAAATTAAATAAATTACATAATTATTACAATATTTAGCAATTAGTATCAATTAAAACAAATAATATAAATTTCATTAGAATACTACACTATGGTGGCTGATTATGATGGCGGTCAGACCGCACACCGACAGGCTGTCGGTGGCAGTCCGTCCGCCGACATCCCTTCGGTCCGACCGCTGACTTTTAATGCTAGCAGTCGGACCAACAGCGGACAGAGTCCAGACCACCGCCTCGTAAGGGGTAAAATTTACTATTCCCACTCCATTCTGTGCAACAGTAGGGAAAGCGTTGGACTCAGGAAGGGTAAAGTTTACTATTCCCACTCCAGTCGGTGCAACAGTAGAGGGAGAGTAGTTCACTTCATTCAAATAACATATTTTAACAACTCTATTAAATAACAAAAAATATAAATATTTAAATTGTAAATTTATATTTCGAAATTTTAACGAAATTTAAATAAATTACATAATTATCAATTTTTTTTGCAATTAGTATCAATTAAAACAAATAATATAAATGTCATTAGAATACTAGAGTCTGGTGGCTGATTATGATGGCGGTCAGACCGCACACCGACAGGCCGTCGGTGGCGGCCCGTTCGCCGACAGCCCTTCGGTGCAACGCTAACTTTTAATGCTAGCAGTCGGACCGACAGTGAAGGGAGTCCAGACTGCCGCCTCTGACAGGATATCAGATCCTGATGTGGCGGCGGTCTGGGTCGTGGCCCAGAATGGCGGTGGTACTGGGCCAGGCATCGCTGTCGGAATTTGGATAACCCTTTCCGACAGCCTGTTCATGATGGGAACACCGCCATGTACAGGCTGCCAAAAAGGGATATTGGGGGCCCCAACCAGGGCCCTTATCCCTCATGGGACACTGCAAAGTGACCCTGGGGACACATTAGTGCCCCCACTCACCTCCATGCACTGTGTGCCATGCACCACATGGTGCATGGCACACGGTCCATGGACGTATAAGAAGTGTTCCTTTTCACGGCGTCTTGTGCTGCTGCCCTTTTACTGGGTGAAAAGAAGCACTTTGCGACCGCCAGCCAAGCGGTTGCATCCTAATGCGGCGGTCGGACCGACGACTGCTTGTCGGGCTGTCTCCTGACTGCAGTGATAGCGGTCGGCCGTCTGACGGACCGCTTTCGAAATCACCCCCCATATTCTTACAATCATAACAGCCAACAATTCAAATGTAATTGAAATACAAAGCATAACACAATTAATATATTACAAAATAAATAACACAATTTTTAATAAATGAATAAATAATTTCAAATTTGTGATTACTTAAATAACTTCCCAGCGTATACCTCTACAAACTAAACAACACACACCTAATATATAACTTAACTAATATGATAATTTCACAATTTACATAATTATCACTTAAATAATGAACAACAAATTAATAATTAATTATCAAAAATTATTTTTTAATTGACTTCTCACCCTGTGCCCCTAAAAACCCAACAACACACAGTGGAAATATATCTTAGAAATTATAATATTTGCACAATTTACATAATTAGTTATCAATTAAGGAATTAATAATACTTAAGAAATAATTAATTATTTTAATTAATTCCCACCGTTTACCCCTACAAACACAGCAGCCCGCACCTGAAATATAGCTTAAAAAATATCTTAATTACAAAATTCATATAATTATCAATGAAACATTTATTATTAATTAACATTATTTATTAATTATAATTAATTTGCTTCCCATCATCTACCCCTGCAAACACTACAACCCTCACTTAAAACAAAACTTTAAAAAAAACTAATTACAGAATTTACATAATTAATTCTCAATTAAATAATTAATAATAAAAAATTATTAATTAATTATAATTAATTTGCTTCCCACCCTGTACCCCTCACAACCTGCACCTAAAAGATAACTTAAAAAATACATTATTCAATTTACTTAAGTAATTATCAATCAAATAATTAATAATACTAAAAAGTGAATTTGTATTCATTATAATTACTTACTTCCCACCCTATTACACTACAAACCCCACAACCCGCACCTAAAACGTATCTTAAAAAGTAAATCAATTACACAACTTACATAATTCATTATCAATTAAATAATTAATAATGATTAAGAAAAATATGAATTAATTATTATTAATTTACGTCCCACCCTGTACCCCTACAAACCCCACAGCCTGCTACAACACTAAAAATTGCAATAAACAACTAAATTAAATTTAAAGGCAGCTAAAAATGTACAAACTATATCAAAAAACATTAACAATATATATACATATGTTTAACATATACAATTAAAAAATATACTAAACTACATACAAATAATACAAAAATGATATTAACAAAAATACTTTTATAAATGATTTTAACAACATAGATATTCTTAACATCGATATTAACAACATAGGGCCTGATTATGATGTCGGGCTGAAAGACTCAAATCAGCTGCCGGAGGCTTTCCGCCCAACATCATAGGTTTCAGTCCGACCGCCTTATTAGCATGACGGCAGTCAGAGTGAAACCTGCGGGGGGATTTCGATGCACTTCCGAAGGGCTCAAGGAGTGTCACAAGCCACCTTAATCCCCTAATGATGGCAGCCCCAGGCTCGGCTCCGCTGTCGGGATTATGATGGCACTTTCTGCCAGCCTTTTCATGTCAGCCTTTCCGACATGAAAAGGCTGTCGGAAAGTGTCTTTTGGGGCCCATAGCAGGGCCCCTTTCCCCCAGCCCTCCGCTTTGGGGCATGGGGGGCACCTATGATGCCCCATAAACATCCCTGCACCATTTAAAAACATCAATTTCCCAATGGCAGCTTGTGCTGCGGGCCTTTTCCATCCGCTGCACAAGCTGCCATTGGGAAATGGATGTTTTTGACCGCCCATAGGGTGGTCTCATCCAAATTTGGCGGTCGGAACCGCCGACCTATGGTTGGACATTTCCAGACAGCAACAGTGTCAGGCGGATGCAAGTCTGCCCGACAGCATAATTAGGCCCATAGATATTTTTGTAAACAATATTACCTTAGAAAATCGATATTCTTGTCAACGATATTCCTACATCACGATATTTGTGGATCACAATATTAAAAATTTGCTATTCCTGCATCTCGATATTTTTTACTCGATATTTTATCCAAATACCTCTAAAAGCGTACACTTTAACTACTGTTGCATAAACTGGAATGGGAATAGTGTATCTATTATTACCAGACTTCAATTCTTTTCTTAATATTGTTTAAATATATCTATTTTTATAATTTGTTATTTTTTTTAAATTTTACATTATTTGTTTATAAATATATATATTTTTAAAAAGTTTATAATATTTTTAGTAAATGGCTTTTTTGGATGTTATATTTTTAATATTTAATTAATTGGGTAATTTAGTAACTGTGCGAGTGAAATGCGTAACTGTGAAATTAAACAACTGCTGTTGTCTTAGCCTTTGAGTGATCGCATTATTTTGGGACTTAACGGATATATATATATGGCGGAATTGGTGTGAGTGCCGAATAAACACTTACATGCACTGAATTTGGGTCCACTCTCGTTCTTTCTCAACGTAGGAGACGCAAGCAGGTGAGGATTCCTGATATATATATATATATATATATATATATATATATATATATATATGCTTTTTATAGAAGTACATGTATAAAATTACCCCAAATATGTTATTTAATGTAAAATAGATATTTGTAATAATAGTGTTATATTATATATATATATATACATAAATATGTATATATAAACATATAAACACATATATATATGTGTGTGTTCATATAAGTATATATTTATATACAGTATTAAAAATTATTTACATTTATTTAATTTACATTATATGAATGTTATAACTTAAAATATCTAAAATTTGCTATTTTAACCTATATATATTTAAAAACAATCGTTTTGTATGTCTTTTTAGCAATATTAGTGTGAAACGATATTTTGTTTTTCAATATCTTTGTACTTTGTACATTATAAGTATAGGGACACAATATTTTTGTAATCAATATTTTTGTATCACAATGCTGTTTTTGATATTATATCAGTGATCCAAATAGGACTTAACTGCAACCACTAATGAAAACACACAATACAATATGCAGGACAAATAATATAAGCGGGGAAAGGTGAGAGAAAATCGAGACAGTAGATATCATTCTCTTCCACCTCTCATTGTTGGGCACTGGCAGCTGCAGATAGAAATGGATATCTAATAGCAGCTAAGTGCATTTTTAGAAATCTCTCATGAACATCCTGCGTCTAACTTCACCTGTGAAAGGATATACATATAGAATATCTAACCAACTCTCTGTCTTATTATGAAGCCGATTTTCCTGAAACCAAAATACTAATGCCCTGTCGAGGATTGGGTAGCAACATGGATTCACACGAAGGGTCCCATAACATATGTTAAGCTATGCTGATGAATACCCAACTAGCACATGCCCTGGTGTAGCTCCTTCACCCACCTGCATGATCCTTATCAGGGTGTGCCTCTCTCCCAGGTTCTTGTTCCGTGCCCAGGTGGAGCTGTTACACCTTTGGACAAGCCGTTGCATTCTTCCTGCCTAGTCCTGACATTTTAGCATTTGGCACATGTAGTCGTCCATTTATAGCAACCTTAAGCACTCTTTTATTCTACGTATATTTTTAGGTCCAGTAAACAATACTTTGGGGCCGATTACGATGCAGTCGGAAAAGGCTACGAATGGCATTCGGTTTGTCAGAACCCGTGTTGGAACCCATGTTTTCGACCAACTTGGAAACATATTCGACTGACCGATTACGATACAAGGTAACCGGTCGGTCATTCCAAATCGGTTCTGACCGGCATTTGGGGAGTCTGAGTCGGTGGGAGCTGAATCGTACAGCTCAATGGGCTGCATTTCCGACTGACCGATTACGATGTCTGATTCCGACAGCCGTTCCGAATTGGTCTGTCCGACAAGAATTGGCTGTTGGAAACCGACTTTGCGGGTCCGTAGCAGGCCCCCTTCACCCGGAGGCCTCCGGTTGCGGCCTGTGGGGATACCCATGAGTCCCCTCTTTCCAACCATGCACTGTGTGGCAGGCACCTTAGGGTGCCCGCCACAGGGTGCAAGGTTTTCCGCAACCACCTCGTTTTTCAATAGGAGCCTGTGTTGTCGGTCGGAACATAGGCTCCCATTAACATCAATGTGAGTCCGACAGAATGGTGTTCGGAATCATCGTAATCGGTTGGTCGGACCCCGAAATCGTGTCGGTCGGAAATGATTCCGACAAGGAGTCGGTCAGAAGGCTTTCTGACTCACATCGTTATGAGGCCCGATATGTCTGAAACTGTAATGCCATGCCAACTTCAGGGCTGTGCATAGAAACACTCATTGGATACACCACGTTGAGCCACAGACTGAAGTAAAGATGGGCTAATACAGGTGATTTGCGGCAATCAAGATCATCGGTGATCTCCTCATTTTTCAAAAATAGATCTCTGGAGGTCCTGATGTCTTTCAGTCTAGCTCAATGAATTTCCATAAAGAATCTGCAAACCACCAAATTAAATCCTTAGCGCCGGGACACCTCTTCGGAGGTAGCTGTTCGTGCTCTACAAATGGCAGTATTATTATTATTATTATTATTATTATTTCAATGGAACATAAATTTTATTTGTTCAATTTTTGTGGATTCTGACATTGTAATAATGGATTAACTTTCCTAATGCATTTTGGACAATTATGTCCTTTGATAGGACAATAAATATCAAATTACAACAAAAGCAAAACAAAGAGCAGAGATTCCGATTTTCTTTAACTACTATTTATAAGATTGAATATGAAAATATTAAAGGACACATCTGAGTGAACCAATAGTAGAATATAAAAATAAATCATCAGCAATTCTGTAAAAGTTCAAAGTCCTTAGCTGTGTCAATGCATTACATCTTTACAAGCCAAATTCGACTCAAATAAATAAAAAAGGTAATTGTTCCAGTTCTCTCAATGCCGTTTCCCCAGCCGTCTCACTTTTTGGACTGCTTTCCTTTTTACTTCTGCTGTTATCTGTGTCTTGCTGTATGGAACGTATACATATAACTAGCAGATAACATACTAAATGTATTGCAAGTGTGTCACCAGTCAGTTTACTTATGTGTCCAATTAAGTTTCCCCAATGCATAATTAGCAGATCCGGCGATCCAGAAATGGAACCACTGACAGTTTAAAAATGATTTTTGTAAGTTAGGATTTGATTTATTAAGAGGTTGGGGGATTCCAGGTGGTACTGTATGCAGATGACACTCGACTGCTTTTGTCTTTTCATGAGACTCATATAGATACCCTGATAGCTTTTAAAACCTGTGTAACCACAAAATCCAGACCAAATCTGGGGTGAGGGAACCAGAGGCACGGGGTGCTGGGAGTCGGCAGCCTCCAACATAAACTATGTACCACAATGAAGCCGCTTAAAAACTTGTTTTGATAGAGGGCGGGCATACACCTGACGACAGGGATGCACTTCTAAACTAAGTGGATCGAGGAGCGGAGGTGCACAGATCTAGGCGCAGAGGCGGAGATCACGTCAAGTCACACATTCTGACCTAAGGGGTCTCCTGCCCTCACCCTCCTATGGGGCAAAATTGTCCTTATTACAGGGCTTAAGAATTTAGCCATATCACGGTGGAGTGTGATCCTCATCACCCCACCGAGTGGAAATCCTCTCACCATAGCTTGGTAAGAGTGGAGCCCGTTGTTTTTGTTTATCACGGTCCTGATGAATGCCGCGGACCCAACTGGGCCTTCAGGCAGAAACATGTTGACCTCACTGATAGCGGTGGGGGGACAATAATATCCCCATTACACCGATCACCTTATTTTAAACTACCATATAGATGCCAGCACTATTAAATTTAAACTGACATCTTTAATGGCCTTTTAACTCACTACCTTTTCCCATGGGCCCCCACTTAGTTTAGAAGTGCATCCCTGTCGTCAGGTGTATGCCCGCCCTCTATCAAACCAAGTTTTTAGAGGGCGAGGACTGGTCTATGATGAAGCATGACACCAGGCGGTGTGTGAGACCAGTCCTTCACTTTTTGTGAGATGCCTGCACTCGCAGACTAAAACTGCACTAGCACTAGCGACACCCCACTGGGAGCGGCTTCATTGTGGTACATAGCTTTTAAAACCTGCCTTAAAGGAGTGGATGAATGAATGAATAACAACTATCTCAAATTAAACTCCGATAAAGCTGAAATTCTCTTTTAAAAAAAAAATATTTTTATTTCAATTAAAGACATAACAACATTGCACTTATGGTGAACAGTCGCTGCATATGCGTCTCACTCTTTTGTTATATAACAATGCACATACTCTCTCCTTCAGGGAGGTCTCCCACCATCCTAGGGCCTCATATCCTTTTTCCTCCTCCTCTTTTGGGGGGGGGGGCGGTTCTGCTATCTCCTGTGCTATGTAGCGGGCACGGGGAGTAGGTCAGGACCGCCCAGTGCCAGATGTTTTATTGTATATTTTGGGGGGGGGCTTCTCCTCCCGTTCTCACTGTCTCAGCCCCCAGGCGGGGCGGTGGGGCTTCTTCTCATCTGCCACCCTGCGCCCGATGCCGAGGAGCGTTCTTGGTCTGCAGGACTTTCGGTTTCCGTAGCACTGCCACGACATCCATGAGACACGGCCCCACGGTCTCCTTCTTCTCATGCGGCGGCACGCTCCGATGCGGTGGGGAGGTTGTTTCTCCTGAGCTCCAATCTTTGCCGTCCAGCACCCCAGCAGTCAGGAGGTAAGCGCGGCAGGCCCGCTGGTCACCCAGTTCCCGCCCGGCCCAACGCCGCAGCCACAGAAAGTATGGCCACTGCTCCCACTGCTCAGGGCAGCACAGTCATGCGGCCCCTCTCACCCGCACGACAAGGGCCCCTCACAGTTCATCTTGCCGGGGCTCTGTCCTCCGCTTCTCTGGCCCTCAAAGGCACCAGGAGGTCCGCCGGATGCACAGGACCTGCCAGTCCCACTGTCGCGGCTGTGTGCAGGCCTCAGCTTTGACCACGCTTCAGGTACTCTCAGCCCCGCTCAATCCTGTTCGGTGTTACTTTTATTGTCCCCCACAGACCAACTTCCTTGTAGAGGGGGGTAGTTCTCACCCCATTAAGTGGTTCGGATGCCTTTGAATGCAGGATTTAGTACAGATTTTGGGTCGCTCCGGCCAGAGCTCAGCGAAGCACGTCTTAATCGGCCATGTTGCTGGCCACCTGAAATTCTCTTTTTTAGCGCTAAATGCAACCCCCCGCCCCCAAGTCCAGAAGTTGGTGGCCAGAAGATTTAGCTCCCTCCCTACTCCCATCCCTACTGCTAGAACCTTGGGAATCAAATTCAACACCAACCTTAGTTTTGAGCCCCCAAATTCAGACTGTTTCCTCTAGCTTCTTTGCCAAATCCAAATCACTAAAAAAATACTCCATTTAGTCCCAGACCACACATGGAAAACTGTTGTTCATGCTATGGTCACCTCCAGATTGGACTATTCTAATGTTCTATATTTGGATCTCTCTACTTATCTGATACACAGGTTGCAAGTTGCCCAAAATGCAGCAGCAAGACCGATTAAAAAAATCTCATTTCCCCCATTCAATCAGTCCTCACATAAAGCAATTGCTTTGGCTACAAGTTGCTAGGCAGGTTGAATTTAGGCTCTTATTTTAGCATATAGAGATTTTTCAGCAAGGAACTCCTCACCTTAGGAAAAGGCTTAAGCCTCACTGTTAGTCTAGATCTCTTAGATCTAAAATTCTTCTTTTGCTACAAGTCCCCAAAAGGTGCACAACTAGAAGGGGAGCCAGGCCTTTCACATTCTTAGCAGCCAAATTATGGAATGCTTTCCCCTTTGCTCTTAGGAAAGCTCCATCTGAATCTATCTTTAAAAAGAAGTTAAAAATCTTCCTTTTCAACTAAGTTAGACTCTATAAGTTTTTTCTTCTTTACTTGGTACCTTTTTCGTGTTGCTTTCTGGTTAGCACTGGAATGCCTCTTCGGAGGCAGCTGCACGCAGTACAAATAGTTAATATTCAGGCAGGCCACTGCTGGATCATTTAGGCCCTCTATGGATCATCAGGGGAGCAAGACTGCTAGACTTGGCTTTTTCAGCGGGTTCACCCCTAGACATTTTTCTTTTTGGCCTCCTGTCTTTGACCTTCTTTTTATTGGTTTTAGGACTGTGCACTTTACCACTGCTATTCAGTGCTAAAGTGCATATGCTGTCCAAGTAAACTGTCTTTATGTATTGGTGTTTCCATAATTGGCTTATTTGATTTACTACTAAGTCCCTAGTACAGTGCACTGTGTGTGCCCAGGGCCTGTAAAACAAATGCCACTAGTGGGCCTGCACCCCTGCTTGTGGCACCCACACAAGTAGCTTTTCAAAGGTGTCTTAGACCTGCCAGTGCAGTGTCTGCGTGCAGTTTTAACTGCCATGCTGACCTGGCAAGAGCACCCACTTGCCAGGCCCTTCCCTGCCCTTTTGTTACATCTACGTCACCCCTAAGGTAGACCCAAGTTAGCCCCATGGGCAGGGTGCAGTGTATTTAAAAGGTAGGACATGTAGTGGTGTATGTTTGCATGTCCTAATAGTGCAACACTGTGTATTTCATTTTCACTGTTGAAAGGCTATCTCTCCCGTAGGTTAACCTGGGAGCTGCTTGGAAACACTTTACCAAGGTAGCTTGCCAGTGGGAGTTGATAGAAAAATAGAGTTTGGTATGCTGGTACTCAGGATTAAAAAATACATCTTTTAGTAAAGATGATTGGATATTGTGAGGGCGAAAACACCACTTTTAGAGAGTGGGTATTTTCTTGTCTAACCATTTATGTGCCTCTGTCTCCGTGTGGTGTAATCGCTGTATGGGTTTTAGATTGACAGGGGCTGGTTTGTGCATTCACACTAGACAGACACCAGGGGGTGTTGAGGTGTGTCCTGCCTTTCCTGGGTGACTCATAGCCAGGCTGAATAGACGTGGCTGCATTTAGAGTAGTAGGAGGAGTTGTTGCTTGCACCTGAATGGACTGTGTCCGTCTTCCACAATGCTGTCTCCACCCCCTGGAGTGAGCCTGGTCTGAGCCAGGCAGAACTGGACTATTTATGCCAGTGAAACTTTGTTTGTGCCAACTTCAAAGGGAAATGTGGTATAAATATTGGGGCCCTGACCCCAGAACTTTAGATTACTGCTAGACTAAGGAACCTGCCAGGAAGAAGAGCTGGAAGAGCTGCAAGGAGAGACTACCACTTTATGTGTACTTTTCTGGGTTAGCCTGCAGTTGCTGCTTCTGTCTGTGGAGGGAAAGGACTGGACTGTTCTTTTTGCATTCTAAGTATCTCCAAGGGCTTGATTTAGAGTTTGCCTCCTGTTGGAAGTCTCAGGGAAATCAAAGACTTCAACATCTTCTGGGTACCGGCTTCTGGAACTGGATGTTTCAGCTGCCACAGAGGAAAAAGGTAACCCGACATCGTCAACGCTGCCGGCTCCGTGGCCTGAAGGCACCGCAGAGGGCAGTCCAGAGGGCACCACCACACTTCGCACTGCAATCCTGTTCTCACTGACATCACCGTCCGCCGCCACCACCGAGCCGCTGCTTGCACCATGACCTGTGGGCACCAACCTTGCTTCACACCGTCACCCTGGTATCGCCGATGGTGCCACAATGCCACCACTGATGCCGCTGCCTGCACCGTGACCTGTGGACACCGCTCGTGGAGAACATGGAGCACCGTCCCGTTTCGCACCGCAGGCCTGGTCTCACCAACGGCGATGCTCCAAGCTGACATGAATGCCACTGGCTGCACAGTGGTTTGGGGCACCGCTGGTAGGTTACTCGACGCACCGCCTGTCCTACACCGCAGTCTTGGCCCACCAACATCAGCACAATCGACTTCAGATCGTCAACCAACGCCGTGCTTGCACCGCGACCTGTGGGCCCGCACGTCGCATTACCCCATTTCGCACCGCAGCCGTGGGTCTACCGCAACCCCGAGGCCGGCGCTCCTGACTTCAAACTCAAGGAGTTCGACCCGCAACTTATGTGACTTCAAGGGCCCCACGACTCCTGCACCGACTACTGGAACAGACACCTGCCGACGCTGCTCCACCGGAACTCGCCGCAAGGTCCGACGCCCTGCATCTCCAAAGGTACTGTTATACTGGTCTCCCCGGCACTATAGCTGGCCTGCGACTCCACGGTCGGCCAGAACTGTTTGATTTGTTTGCTCACGATGCCGTGATGGCCCCGGAAAGAGCTGTGTAAACCAAGACTAAAAACAATAAAAATCCAACATACAGTGATCCAAATAACAATAATGCACAAATAGACTTTATATACAGTTCCTTGAAGTCGATAGCTCTATATATTTATATATAATGTGCAAATGCTTTACACACTCCCCTGAGATAAGCCTGACTGCTCGTGTAAAGCTACCAAGGGGGTGAGCAGGAGTTATTTTAGTCGTGTAATCCCCTTATCCTGACTAGAGTGAGTGATTCTGCCTGGCTTAGGTGCAAACCCCAGCCAACCAGAAAACCCATTTCTAACAAAGACCATGGAGAAAACGTCCCACGAAGGCATGACATCCTCCAATAAATCAGTCCCGTCAAATTTCTTTGCACATTTAGCAGGGGACAGGAAAGTAAATGGCAAAAAGGTCATATGTAAATAGTGTGAGCAGCATGTCAGAATGGGCATTCTGGTATTTGGCACCTCAAGTGTGAAGAATCATCTTCTGCATAATATACCAATGAGCTTTCCAAAGAAGAGCCGAAACAGTAAAAAATGATCTGTAATTATGCTTTTGGATACTTACAGGCTTATTTATGAGAGCCCTGCGTCTCTTTTGCACCACGCCAAAGTGGTACATATGTGACGCAGGACTCTCATAAAGATTTATGAAGCCACGCAAAGCCACCCAGCGTGGCTTTGAGTGGCCTCATAAACCATGAGTAAGGGGACACAGCGCAAATCATTGCTTCGCCTTACTCTGCGCCCTGGGGAGTTCCATAGGCTTTGTGGTGGGTTTTCCCACGCAACATCCATGGAATGTGATGCTGCCCCAGATTTACAAAGTGATGGAAACCTGGGGAAGCGCCAAATCCGTACGCCTCCCGAGGTAAGGCGTAACGAGAAGAAATATGTTAATTTGTCCTCTTTTTTTCCTTGCTCCATGTGTGCTTCATTCTGCAGCACACAATGGAATAGGAAAACGATTTGTAGGATTGTTCCTGTGCAGAAAGGTGCCCCTTCTTGCGCAAAAACAATCCTGCCTGCAACGGAGACACCCTTGCACCATGGTGCAAGCGTGCCTACGTAGGCACTAGACTGCCAAAACGGCAACAGCTCTGGCAGAAAGGACAGAAATTCATTGTATTGCTTGAATATGGTGCATTCCTGCCCTTTCACCTTGGCGAAGTGCAGCGCAGCAAGGTGCCTTGCGGTGCTGCCCTACGCCAAAATGCCATAAATGAGGCCCTTAGGTCTTACATTTCATCTGCTGATGAAATACAGCATAGACAGTGCAGACTTCCGCACAATGTCAAACCAATGTGGCCACAACTCACAGGAAGGATGCAGGGAAGTTAACATTTGTGATTCTCTTAGTTCTTGTCCCGTATTTTGGAAGTAGCAGCAATGGCACCCATTGGAATCAAGTCTTTTATTTACATGGATGTCTTCCTACAGCGTGAAAGAAAATACAAACAACCAGCTTAATGTGTTCTTCAAAATAATTTGAATCAGGTATGTAAGGTGGATTTGGGCATGGTGGGGAGCGTTAGCAACAGTGAACAGATAATACTCCCTGTGGTTATTATTAACTTTTGATATTTCAGATGCTGCTAGTGGTAGCTCTGACTTCCTGCAAAGCCATGTAGTATAGGATCTAGTCAGTAGTAAGACTTTGTAACAATTAGCTGAGGGCTTCCATACAACACTAGCGAGACCCGCCATCCTATAAATGTTCCCCAAGATTTGGAAACAACTTTCTAAAGGTAGTAACATTAATGCCTAGTCTTTTTTCTGGTCACAAAATACTATTTGTTATTACTTCCAAACCATTGTATTTTCTCTCTTTCATAAAGAGTTAGACACCATTTCATTTTTGATATGTATGTTTGTAAATGGCTTCTTGGGCTGGCGCACTATGCACAGCAAATAACACTAGTAATATTGATACAGCACTGATCTATTTTTGCTCTGAATGTGGTAAATTATTTTACACTGTGCATTTTGGTTAAACCATCCACTGCAATCTACAAATTGAGCTTGTTCAATGGTACTCCTCCTATCAGTCTCCCTCCAGAGTCTGCACGGACCCTGTTTCCACACACTTAAGAGAGCTCTACGTGTGAAGACACTCTGTAGAAGGTAGAGTTGGACCTTACACATTGCCCCTCGGGTCATCTGACTTACTCATCAACTTGTTGCCACTGTGCACTGTTGGTCAAGATATAGGCTTGAGTATAATTTTGATATTTTAATATTATAATTTACACATGTTTATGTAGCAGAGTGACACTACATTATAGTCCTGAAGAATGCCTGGAACATCTAAGTCACATATGGCAGAAACATGTTGACCGTATACAAGGTGTATATCCAAAACCCTGTCTCACTATGCTTTTTACCTCTATCCATTAGGACATTAAAGTTGTTTTGTCCTTATTGAGATAGTTTTAAACCACCTTTTCTGTTGCACTCTGCCCCTCTCTTTTTCCCTAGAGGGATTACACATAGAGATGTGCTTTTAGAAAACACGCCTGCTCCTTTCCTGCGGGAAAGTTGTAGCCCACACTGGGTACCTTGCGGTCCCAGTGTGTGGAGGGACTCAATGATGAAGCATGTCACCCTTGGGTGGGTGAGGGTTCTCGTCCAAACACTTAGAGTGCCCCCACCTTGTGTTCCCATTTCGTTGTTTTCATGGCGCTACCCTATACTCTGTGTGAGCATAGTAATTCCTAGAAGCAGTATAGGACTTTTTTGTCTATCTAGTAGCATACACTTCCTTCTGACCCTTTGCGTGAGATACACTCCTCCTATCAGGACAGATATAAAATCACCCTGGTTTACAGACAAGTGATCTAGTAGGAGTATTTTACAAAACATTTAAAATAGATTTTCAGTTTTAATTTTGATAAAACCTAGAATGTGAAACGTATGTTCTCAAAACCACAGTATTCATCTAAGTTTCTGTACACATTTTTGACGTACGTTGAGCGCTTCTCTGCTTCTATAAAGGTTTTCGTTCAGAATATCTGTTTTGTTCCTTCTAGAGACACGCAGTCGAAATTCAAATCCGATCACTATTTCTGAAGCTGCTGCCATGTTCCTTAGCTCGCTGAGGAAAGCACAAGAAGAAGGTAATGAACCTTTTTTACTGCATTTCAAAAGTTTAGCTGCGGGATATTTGTTGATGCTCAGAATGACCACAAACTCTAATCACCAAACTTCAAGGGTATTTCAACGTCATGGAACTGTAAAACAATTTCTGATGTAATGTTTGGTTTTGTTGGATGTGTGGGATTATGTAGTTGTTTTTTTCGTATCTAGCCCTGTGGAGAGAGGTGGTCTCTGCAGGGCAGTGTGCTTTCTTTTGTGTTACCGAAGTATGGGGCATGGTCTCAAAGGGGTAAGGAAATGGAAGGTTCGATGAGCCCCGCAATCACATTTTAAACAACACAGTTGTTATTTTATCATGAATTATACGTATCATGACGTCTGGGAAATAATTTATGTTGAAATATTAAAACACATACATGAATTATGAAATAACACATCTGTCCATGTTTTGAAATACTTCTGAAGTGATCCTACAGGTGTGGCTTGACTAGTATAATTTGTATTGTGAAATGAATACAAACAGAGTTTATATTCACACAGAGGTAAGAAGAACTGAAACATTGGGCCTGATTACGATGTTGGTGGGACCGCCACCGACAAGCCGTCGGTAGCGTTCCCACCAACAGACAGGCCTTCAGTCCGACCAACGCATTAAGATGCAGATGGTTGGACCGCAGAGGTCCTGGGGGAAAAACCACTGCCTTCGACAGGATCTAGGATCCCGTCGGGCGGTGGTTTGAATCGTATCCCTAGCATGGAGGCGGTGTCTGCACAGGCATTGCCGCAGGGATTATGATGTCCCTTTCCGACGGAATTCTTTTCATGGTGGTACGACCGCCATGATCAGGCTGTCAGAAACAGACTTTGGGGAGCCCAAGCAGGGCCCCATCCTCCGTGGGCCACTGTAAAGTGGCCCTGGGGGCACATGTAGTGCCCCCATGCACATTCATGCACCGTGTGCCAGGAACCACACGGTGCCTGTCACACGGTGCATGGATGTGCACAAAGTGCTCTTTCAAATTGCAGCTTGTGCTGCGGCCCTTTTCCTGGGCCCCATAACAAGTCGCAATGTAAAATAGCACTTTTCCAACTGCCAGCACGGCGGTCTCATCCTGATTGGGTGGTTGGACCGCCGCCTGCTTGTCGGTCGGTTACCTGACCGACGTGATAGCGTGTGGCAGTCCAACCGCCCAGCATCGTAATGAGCAACATAGTTTTAAGATATTTATTTAATAAACCAACAATACCTACCACGCTTCAGATCAGACAGCTCAACTAATTCTCTCCACACTCATTCTAATGAAAATGGCCACTTTAATAGAGCATGTCTGGAAATTAAACAGCATAACCCTAGGCAACTGTTTTACAGAGTAAGGGCCTGATTTATATATTGGCGGTATGTATACTCCGTTGCAACAGTGACGAAATATACATACCGCCAATATGAAGGTCCGCCCCCTCCAATTTATATGCGGCGGACCTTCAGTTTGACCACGGCGGAGAATACTCTGACGGCCCTGGGGAGTAAGGCCTGCCGGAGAAATGGCTACATTTTCGCCTGCCCAATTTTGATGGGCGGACATGTAGGCATTTTTTACTGTTCCTTACTGCCAAGTAGAACCTGGCAGTAAGGAACAGTAAAATCGTTATAATGCTCCCCCCGCCATCCATGGTGAGGGGAGCATTACTTTTTTCTTTTAAAAAACGAAATCCCGTTTTGGGATTTTCTTTTTGAAAAGGAAAAAAGAATAATGTTTGGTGCATGGCTGCATCCTTCTGACGCAGCCCTGCAGCAAACAGTAAAATGCATTGACAGGAACCGCTGTGAAGGCGGTTCCTGCCAATGCCTTTATCAATGGCCGCCAGCTAGGCGGTCATTTATAAATCTGGTGGGAGGCCCTTCCACCAGGGCAATGGAGTAACTTACTTCATTGCCCTGGCGGACCACGGGCCGTCCACCAGGATATAAATCGGCCCCTTAAATGTCTCCTCACTAATACATGAAAATTGCCTAATAAATCCCACCCACAATTAACCTAACCTACCTTCCTCCACATATCCCACTACCACACCACACAAACTGTACAACTCAAAAAGTGAACAAGAAACATTCAGTCTGAAACATGCTGTCTTTCAAACTGTAAGCCTAACAATGAACAAGCATTGGCAAAGCCATTAGGTCTGGCGTTGGCCGCCATCATTTTGGAAATTCTTGTTTTTTTTATCATGGTTTTTACAAACCTTTATTGTTTGGGAAGCTGTTGGGTGCTCATTAAATCTTTAAAAGAAACACAATTGCTAAAGGCAAAAGTGTTTGTGTGGTATAAAAAAGGTACACATTACCATGGTAAACGCGGCACTAAAGGGAAATACCTTGTGTGTGGAAGTGCTCCTTGTAAAAGGGCAGCGTGTTATAACCCACAGTGAAGTCAGTCAATGGCTGAAGTGGGCTAACATAATCACAGACTAATGGATGCAGTCTTGCTGAAAACCCCCATAAGTAGCTATGTTATGCATGCTTTTAGTAAAAACATAACATCTTGACTAACTCAGATCTATAAAAGCCATTGGTCTGGCACTGGCTGCTTTTATCGCTTTTGAGAAAGAAGGTCAGAAAGAAGGCAAATATGTAAAGAAGGAAAGGAAAAAGGAAGGGAGGCACACGAAAAATGAGGACGGGAGGGGAAAAGGAAAGAAGGCAAAAAGGAAGAAACAAAAAAGGAATGAAAGAAGAAAGAAAGAAAGGAAAAAGGCAAAAAAGAAAGAAGCAAAGAGGACAAAACAGGAGGAAAGAAGGAAGAAAAAGGAAAGAAGACAAAACAAAAGAAGGGAAGAAGAAAAAAGAAAGAGAAATAAAGAAAGAAATAATGAAAAAAGAAAGAAAGGCAATAAGAAAGAACAAAGGAAAGAAAGCAAAAAGAAAGAAGGGAAGAAGGCAAATAAAGCAATAAGTACAGAACAAAGAAAGAAGGTAAGAAAGAAAGAATGAAAGAAAGAAGACAAAATAAAAGAAGGAAAGAAGGCAAAAAGAAATAAACAAAAAATAAAAAAGTAAAGAACGCAAAAAATAAAGATGCAAAAAAGGAAAGGAAAGAAAACCGCAAAGAAGGCAGACAAGAAAGAAAGTAAAGAAGGATTAAATATGGAAAGAAGGCAAAATTGAAAGAAGGAAAGAAAGAAGAAGCAAAGCGAAAGGAAAGCAGACACAGAAGAAATAAGGAAAGACCGAAAGAAGGTAAAAGGGAAAGAATGAAAGAAGGTAAAAGAGAAAGAAAGAAGGAAATAGAAGGAAAGAAGAAAAAGAAGGAAAGAAGAAAGAAAGAATGAAGGAAGAAGGATTGAAAAGCGAAAGAATGCAAAAAAGAAGGAGAGAAGGAAAGAAAAAAGGAAGGCAAAAAAGAAAGAAAGGGGCTGATGGTGTTGCACTTTTCTGTGGAGTGAGGAATAGGTGGGCCCGGCATTGGGTTAATGCAGTGCTTGATTGTTATCTTATGTTATCTTATGCAGATTTGTAGAACGCACTATCACCCAGGGGTTATACAGGCCATGAGCAGGTGAGAGTCTAGGCACAACTAGGGCCTAGTGGGACTTCTCGAAAAGCCAGGTTTTCAGCTTCTTGAGGAATTCCAGAAGTGAGGAGGAGGCTCTTTTGTGTAGCAGCAGGTTGTTCCATGCTTTAGGAGCAATTTAGGAGAAGGCTAGACCGCCAAATCTGGTTTTTCGTATGTGTGTGATTTGTGCAAATAGGAGTCCTGACGAGCTGAGGTGTCTGGAAGGTTTGTGAAAGCAGATGCGATTGTTGAGGTATTCTGGGTCAGTCTTATGTAGTCAGTGCCTCGAAAGTCTGGGTGAGGGGTTTGAATTGTGGTAGTTTGTGAATTGGGAGCCAGTGGAGCTTCTTCACATGTGGTGTCATGTGAGAGTGGCTGGGAGTTTGAGTGATTCTGGCTGCCAAGTTCTGAATGGTCTGCAGCCTTCTGGCAAGCTTTTTGTTGATCCCGGCATAGAGGGTGTTGCTATAGTATAGTCCAGCTTGCTTGTGACCAGGGCATGCATGACAGTTTTCCGGGTGCTGATTGGGAGTCATTTGAAAATGTTCCTCAGCACTTTCAAGGTATGGAAGTATGAGGCAGTGACAGCATTGAATTGGTGGTCATGTTGAGTTTGGTGTCGACGATTATCCTGAGGTTCTACGCATGGGTGATGGGGGTGGTGGTGGGTGTTGGTGTTAGCTGTGTTCGCCACTAGGTGGAGTCCTACAGTGATGTGCTCTTCGTGAAGATCACAATTTCGGTCTTGTCAGTGTTCAGCCTAGGCAATTGGTCTTCATCCAGTGGGCGGTTTCAGTGATGCAAAGATTTCTTTACTTCTATTGGTGCTGGCATTGATGATGTCTACCAGAACGGTGCATTAGGGGGTTCAGATCATTTGGTTGTAGCGTCTTAGGGCGGAATTGAATGTGCTTCTGTCTGAATTGTCCTGGCTCATTATCCATTTGGGCTCCAGTTGTTTGCAGTGACATTTCATCAGTCTAAGTTCATCCAATTGCCAACTGGCCAGGAGTCTGGATCTTATTGTATTGGTGTGTTTGATGGGGGCCAGGGAATTGATGCAGGAGGTGATCCAATCGTTGAAATTAATGATGGTTTTGGGGAGGCTGTTGCCCTGTTTAGTTGATGGGTGCTGATAGCGGTGTCTCAGTCCTTGTTAGTAATGCTGGTGTAGTTTCAGCTGGCTGGTATGGCGGTGATGCACATGTGTTGGACCAGGATGGTGATGCTGAATTTAACAAGGGCGTGGTCTGTCCAGGGGATTGGTGTAGCCCGTTGACTTGGATGTTGCTGAAGTTGGTGAAAATAGGGTCCAGGAGGTGTCCAGTGACGTAGACAGGTCCCTTTACTTGTTGGGTGAGACCCAGGCTTCCAAGGTCTTCAATGAATGCTCTTGAGTTGGGGATGGCTTCTGTTTGTGGCTCCATTGATGGTATTGGTATAGTACTATGATTTGGCTTATGTGATGAGCTGTCTGCGTGTTGCATGGACGGACTTCAGCATGAATAGGTCCTTTGGCGTTCTGAATAAAGTGACATATACCTCCAGGTGGCGTTTGCAATATACACTCGCATCGATTGAAAAGGCAGATGTCCAATTTTACACTGTCATGGGAACCTTAGGGTGCCTGGCCAAATCACATACTTCTTCCTTGGAACCCTCTTTCGCTTGTACTTCCCTATGTATCAACTTAAAAACACTGGTAAATTCACCCTTCCATATCTTATTTTTAGACACCTGTACCAAATGCTTTCTTAGGAGCATGCCAAAACCCATATAAAGCAATCTCTAAACATTTTCTCCATTGTCTGTTCCCCCCGCCCCTCCTGTCCCCTGCTTCACTGTCCCCTCCTTGCTCTTATAAGTCTTTTTCTGCTCTGCTGATTTAGGATCCACTCCAGGCTTACCTTATCTTCCTGCCCATGACTCAATGCTCTCCTTATTATCTGACTCTCCTTCTTCCACTGTGTCCAACACTGAAGCCTCACCCACATCAGCAGACACTACCTGCAGGACCTTGTGTTCCTCTTCTCCCCCATCACTCCCCGAAGGTGTCCACCATTTGCCCATTCCTGGTCTGAAGGCAACTGCTCCTTCTTTCCTTCTTTAGTTTGTGACCACTTCATACTACTATCCTCTGTCATCTTCGATCTCTAAGTCACTCTTCCGACACCTATAACTCACCAGTTGTCCGTCCATTGTTAAACTCATCCCCTGACATATCCATTTCTATAATGTTCTTACAAATGTGTTTTCAGCTAGTACTCCTGCTGCACCACAATCACACCTCCCTCCTCATAATCCATTTTCTCTTCAGACAGCCTTTCATTATCATTCCATGCACCACACCATCTCGAACTCGCACCAGATAACTCTCAGTTTCCAAAACCACCGTCATCCATCCACTTATGTTTCTGTGCTGATTTTGATGTCAAGGAGATGGCCCGGACCCTTGCCTCCTATTGGACCAGCACCCACAAGTTCCTCCAGACTTGGTCAGTGGCCATCAACTGCTTTTGTTTGAATTGTGGCGGTATATCCATCCTATTCACCTAGCCTGAATGGCACATCATACCCAGAGGTCCCATCAGTCACCACAAACTGCTCTAAATTTGATCCCTGCACTCTGTCAGTGACCCAAACATTTCACCCTCCTCTTATACTTCCCATGGGCCTTGCTACCTTATTGCCCATTCTCTCCTCGTGATCTTCCATCTGGTTGGACATTAAAAATGATGCCCTCATGCCACCAAGCTCTTTATGCCTGGTGTAACCTCCCTATTGTCCACCTCCCAGTGCTGCCTTCATGTTTCCACTTGAATAGTTTAAAATATCCTCTTGCCTTTTTTTGTACTGTGCTTTAGTACAGTGTAAGGTCTCCTGGGCAGAAAGCATCACTGGCTCTTCGGGTGCTGTCTTGCCTTCTTCTGGCTCTGAGTCTGAAATACAAATTGGCATGCAGCCTTCTGCCATTGGTGCCACCATATTGGAGGTGGAAAAACCTTTTCTAAAGTGCGTCTCATGCATGCAGCATGTGCCCATTCCCTCTTCCACTGTAGATCCCTTGATGGCCCATCCCTACACATCCTCGATCTGCCCACCCACTGCCTCACTTCTTCCCAAGACTCCACTCACTGCCTCCTTTAACAGCTGCATGGTGCACATTTTCTTGTGCCCTTTGTCTGAAGCCACCTTTGCTCAACCAGGCAATTGACTACCACCCAGGTCGGAAAACTGACTACCCTGCATCCCTAGGCACTCCCACCCCAAGTCTTTCCTCCTTTCTTCTTCATATGTAATGGACCTATCCTGCAGCGATGAACAAAACAGCACCTCTGCACCACCCCACTTGCTGACAGCCTCTTGGGGCTCTATAACCCAACCCAAGCCTGCTCTAGGACATTCTGCTTCATCAAATGCTCCATAGGTTTCTCCAGTAACAACACCTCAACTACCCATCCTAATTTAATATCACCCTCCACAAAAAAACACAACTCACTAACTAGGCCACAACACTACTGACTTATCTGCCAGAACTATCCTGCCAGCCCCCTGGGTGTTATGATGGCCAAAAGGCTGTTTCACACCTTTACACAAAACCCACATCTAAACCCCTCCCACCGTAAATGACCAGTGTCACGCTCCCAAGTGAAGTGACATGCACTACTCGCCCAACATGCCTGGGTAGAGATTGGCAAGCCCTACTGCCCTAAGCTTCCCTTGCAAACATGCGGTATCTAACAGTTATATAGCTGTTTCAGTCTCATTTTTTGGGATTAATGCTCTATACACAGGCTTTGGGCCCTCAGTCAGAACCTCCTGCCTCTGCAACCAATGAGATGCTGGTTACTGCCTCAAAGCTTTCTATTTACCATGAACCTTAGCTAGTGGTCCCATCACTATATTAGCTCCTACGACTTTATGTCCGATGTACCCTCTCCCAAATGAAGAAGAGATTCCAGTAGTGGAAGGAGGAGACGATGAAGAAGATGAAGTTAAATGCCATAATTATTTCATGCTGGGTTTAGTTCGCTCTGACAAACTTCTAAGAGACTGTTTGTGAAGAAATATCCAGGTTCCAGTTCTTCCACTGTTTAGAGAGATGAGAAAGAAATTTAAGGTGACAGAGAGATGCTAAAATGTGTACAGAACTAGATTCAGTAATCACAGTTTTGAAGGAAAGTCTCTTCAAGAGTCCTGTAATGCTATGCATATTAAACCCTGACAGGGAAGAAAGGAGGCTCATTGCATTTAGCAAACTACTACTCTGACAGTGGTATCTATTGTTGTTGTATTCCTCTTAGGGTGTCCATAACGGGCTTTCCAATATCATGTCCTTATATAGGCACAATTCGCCCTGCCCTTATATAGGCATAGAATCCCAGGCCTTATTTAGGCATTAAACCGTGCACTCCAAATACAGGCATGGTCTCTGACATCCGTCCACCCTAACGTCACAACGAGTTCATGAAGAACAGACCCTTAGGCTGCGGGAGTTTCCCTAGCCCAGGACTATTGACTTCTTCAAGGCCTCATCTATTATGCATGAACCATTATTCCTTAGGGGTTCATTCATGACGTCTTTCGCTGTCCAATTCACGTCAATGCTAACATTCCTAAGGTACTCTCAGGTATAAATATACCTTCCCTATCCCCTGTAAACCAGAGGAGACCTCGACTTCAGAGGAGCCCGTATCCCGGCCTGACGCACTGAGAAGACGCTGCCATTCCCTGCACGCAGAGAGCCCAGCTTCCAGCTTCCAGTGATCTGACTTCCCTTGCGGGGTGTTGGAGTTCGAGTCTGGCAAAGAGATTCCAACCTCTCTCATTCTTCAGGTATGGAGCTGATAAGAACCTAGAGGGACTCTTGGCATACTAGGCATACTAGACTTAACATACTCTTAGTATACCATAGTAAGGAATACTTCACCTACTTCATACCTTGTCCTACACCTAGGTTAGGTTAGGTACATTGGGGTAGAACTAGCTTAGCACCGCATCGTATGAGTACTCGCATTTTTAGTCTGTGTTATTTATGTAACAGCATTTATACTAAAAGATAATGCTATCGCAGTATTATTTATTTCTACTGCTCACCCTGTACATTATTTATCTCGCATACTGTCTTGTGATCGTAACAGCACATTATACTTACACCAGAAACAAGACTGTTCAATAAATCTTTTATTGAAAACGCCCGTCTATTATTTCTGTGTAACTCTGAGGAAAACTAAGCATGCACGATTGAGCTGAGTGAAATAGTTATCTAGTGTTTCCACAACTCTGGGACACGTTCTGATTCTAAAAGGGAAACATATTGGTCATGTTTTGCGGCTGCCAGAAACTACTCCCTTCTTGTTGTCAAGGAGTTTCTAGTGGCCTCTGAGCTAGCTGGCACAAGTAATTAAGTTTAATATACTCAATAGGGACACACTGACCTTAGTCCTATGTCAAACCTATAGGATATATTATTCCAATGCGCAGAGCCTATTAGGGAAATAGGAGCTACACTACATGGCGCCCAACGTTTGGTAAGGCGGTAATTCAACGTTAGATACTGAGTAACTCAGCCGTGCTATTTTTCTCTCATAGACCCCTACCCATATACTCCAAAAGACGTCTGGAGTGGGCAGGGTTAAGTATCCACCACGGCTACATAGGGCAGTAACCTATATATTAGCTGTTTGGTTTGCTCAACGTTGAAGGATACAGTGTTCCAAAATATTGTGCACCTTATCTTTGTTTCCTTGAAACTTGATCTACATTTTTCAAAAAACAAAATGCCTGACGGAGACAATAACACCGAAAACGGTGGAGCTGCGGCTCATCCAGCCCAAGCAGCAGTTTTTAACCTTACAGGTTTAAATGAAACTGAGGAGGGTGTTGTACACATCCCTCAAAACTTAAGAAGAGCCATAACTCTAAAACCTATAAAACATGGCCTATCGCCAAGAGGAGGTAGAGCAGTTTTCGTGATAGAGGCACATGAATCATTTCAGACAGAGGTATTCTATTCATGGGTACTACTTCCTGAATGCAATCCAACATCACAAACATTTCACTTCTACAAAGAAGATGATCTACCAGAGGAATACATTCCTTTCGAGGATATTGAAATTCCATTAACATACCAAGAGCATCAGCTCTGGTTTAAAGGCGCCCTAAAACATCACAAAAACATTACCAGGCTCGGTCCACTAGGTAGACCAGGAGCAACATGGCCGATTTTAGCTGGCTACACACCTCATCCTGAACTGGATATAATGACAGATGAGGAATTACATACTCAAATAAAAGAGTTAATAAAAATTTACAGACAATTAGTCCAATATGTCATGCAGACTTTTACAGTCCGACCACCATTGACATATCCAAATCCAACTCCCCAACAGGGGAATACACTAAAAATTACACCACAGACTCTCAACTCAGTCATGGGTAAAATGCCCACAAAACGTGAGCAAATTCCGTTTTGGATAGCTCAAAAAATTACTCAAATCGAAGCAGTATTTCCAAATACTAGCCCGCATGAGAAACACAGAATCCTAACAATCAGTTTACCGATGGGGATCACACCACAACTGGAAGACTGCACCACTTGGGGCTCAGTCTTTGCTGCCATCTATACTAAAACACATGGTATTCCGTCAATTGCGGTAATACCTGACGTCCTAAAACAAATTCAAAACGAATATGGGGCAGAGCCTGCTCTAAATTTAGGTATGAAATTACTGAAAAATTTCGACCAGGTCTCAACAATAATATTATCTAATATTAAAGGGAGGCAGCAGCAGTGGCGATCCGCCAAAAATTGAGGAAATTCGATGTTACAGAACATCAAACTGAGCTACCCAGAATTATAGAACAATCTTATGCAGAATTAGGCAGAGATAGTTTGGGTGGAAGACCACTGAAGCCAAAACTATCTGAAAGTCCTGAGAAGGACTCAAAAAAACAAACTCCTACATCTTCTAAAAAGAGGTGGGAGTCTACTAAACAAAAATCAAACGAGAAACGTTCTCAATCCCGAGGTAGGTCTCCTCAAAAGGAGCCCTCTGAAAGGAGGTATAACCTCAGGAATAGGGATAATTTGAGAAAACCTGATAGGTATCATGATACTGATACACGTTCCTCTCGTCCCTTTCAGATCTCACCACAGACTTCGGAAAGAAGAGGACGGACGGAACACAGAGAAGAACGCGTGACATCGAAAGACGACAAACACGCTCCAAAAACTCAAGCAAAACCTCAATTCTCCAAAAAGAAAGTAGCAGGTCTAAAGATTAGATATGCCGAGAATACTGAGAACACAACTCAAGAACGGAGAATGGGCTCAGACCATGCTGGACAGTGCAGCAGAAGTCACAATAGTTCGCCAGAACCTGAGGGAACTTCTGGAGATAGTGGACTTGAATGAGTACATCACAGTTGAGACTGTAGACACCAGGGTTAGTACTCCACAAAGGTTATTTGAAATAACACTCCGGATGGAGGGAGACAAACCTAGACAGGTGAAAGCACTTTTTTGGGAAAGACTATCAAGAGGCAATGACATACTTCTAGCAGAAAAGGACTGGCCACCACAATTTGTCAGGGAGTGCCCACATGGCGAGGACATTATTATGCCTGCCTTCTCCAACCATATTCCAATTCATCTAAAATATACATATGCCAGGAAATGGGCAGTGGCCCAGGCCCCAGCATTATATAAAAATCATGTAGGATGGGATGAGGATTCACCTCACCATAAAATACATCTGAAACATGAACCAACTGCACAACGGCAGTACCCAATAAAGCAAGAAGCTAAAAAACAGGTCAGGGAGATCTTAGATCAACTTGAATACCAAGGGGTGATTGAAACATGCACCTCCTCAATGAACAATCCTTTGTTTCCTGTCTCCAAACCAGACAAAACATATCGTCTAGTTTTAGATTACAGACACCTAAACACTTGTTCTAAAACTTTTGCAGTGCAAAATGCACATAGCACAGCATTAATGAATAACATTGTGCGTAAAAAATATAAAACAACATTATACATCTCAAATGGTTTCTTTTGTCAAAACATAGCACCTGAAAGCAGGTACTTAACAGCATTCTCCATAATGGGGACCCAGCGTCACTTTTGTCGACTCCCACAAGGGTTCAAGAATAGCCCAGGTTTATTCTCAGCGAGGGTAATGGAGTTACTACAAATTTATGACAATGAGGCATTGTCCTATGTCTATGACATTTATCTGACAGACGATGACCTGGAAAAACACTTGAACAGGGTGAGCACCATTATACTGGGATTGGCCTCTGAGGGTTACAAATTCAACTTTAAGAAGTCCAGAATTGCCCATCTCAATGTCCTATTTCTAGGATATGAGCTTTCAAGTGAAGGCAAGAGCTTGGCAGCTAACTTTTTAGAAAAGTGTGCGCTGCTCCAACCTCCAAAAACGCTAAAAAACTTACAATCCATCCTGGGTTTCTTAAATTTTGGAAGAACATACATTCTAAATTATGCAGAAAGGGTTAAACCTCTCTACGCATTAATCAAACCTGATTTTTCAATCAAAAACTGGACACAGGAACACACAGAAATTTTGCGTTCACTCCAGGCTAACATGTTAGCAACAAATCACTTACAAACACGCGTAAGTGAACGCAATTTGGTGATCCGAAAAATTTCGGGTCAATGCGGATTCACCTACTTAACTTTCAATAAGGGTGAAAAAATACCAATAGCGTATAAATCACACTTGTACACACAAGCGGAAATGCGCTTCAGTTCTACTGAAAAATTCTAACAGCAGTTCAAACCGCTGTAGCAAAAGAAAGAGCCTTAGCCCAAGGGAAACGCATTATTATCGTAACCCCAGTACCTGCTTTAGAAGCGGTTACAAAAGCAAGCATTCCAAATGCTAAAGCATTGCATCCAAGATGGATACAATGGGTTAATTCTCTTGCTGCAACAGATGTTGAATATGTTTTTGATCCAGATTTAAAAACACAAGCATTCCTGCAGTATGAACATGAATGTCCCCTGCCTACTGAAATTCTGCCTCTCGATCAGTACGAATTCATAATTTACACTGACGGATCCGCACAACCCGCAATAGGGGTAAGCAAGCTTACAGTGCAGCGTGTGCTATCGTTAAAGGTTGCATGCGAAATGGCATCTTCAGACCTATGGTCACAAAAACGCAGTCTCTAGGAGATTGTACAGCTCAGCGAGCTGAACTACAAACATTCAAACTGGCACTTGAAAGTACAGATCGAGAATTCCCCACACTAATCGTGTGCGATTCCTTTTATTGTGTGCAGTCGTATAATGAATATATACAAAACTGGCTTGAAAATGGTTTCAGAGATGCGAAAGGTGGCACAATAAAGCATAAAATGCTTTGGGAACAAGTAGTTCAGTTGAAAAACGAACTACCAAAGGCTCACGTGATCCACACACCGAGTCATCAACGTGATGGCGTTCACGTTGCAGGGAATTCATTGGCTGACGAAGCCGCAAAGGGGGCTGTGCAAACGGCTTCCGTAGCTGCGATCACTCGTTCAAAAACAAAAATAGACGGTGAGATAATGTTGGCTGTCAATGCATCAAGCAAAGGCAGCAGTGCAGCGTTACCAAAAAAGTTTCCACTCAAGTACTCTTATGTAATTGATGCGAACAACGTTCCTTTTGCTCGAATCCCTGGAGTGGGGGATAGGGTAATTCCAAACTTGGAACGTAGAGCAGCCTTGATTTATGAAACACATTTGGGGGAAGGTCTGTCACATCAAGGGATCTCTTAAACAATTTTGACGTTAAAAGAGATGTACTGGTGGCCTGGAATGAATACAGAAATTCACACATTCATCAACAACTGCTTAGACTGTAAATTACAGCGAAAGAGCCATCAGACACCATGCTGCGAATGCAGCAACCCAGTGCAGACACCATTGTTAGACAGCATTAGACTTTCTACGCACCTGCGTCCTACTGGACAAAGGCATTCCCACAAATACTGAATCTAGGTTCCTATGGTTATGGCCTCAGCGCTCAGCTGACGCTCGAACTGTTATAAAAGATTTGCGAGTCTTTATCGGCATATACGCAATAGGCACGCTACATTCTGACCAGGGTCCTGCGTTTAGCTCTAGGGCTTACAAAGACGCCATGGCCAGTCTGGGCGTTGCATTGCGGTACTCCTCTCCATTCCATCCTGAGGGAAATTCGGTTGTGGAAAGGAAAAACCGGGACATAAAGCAGTCTATAACAGCTAGAGTATTAGGTTCGGGTGACGGGTGGGTCAAACACCTTAGTGGAGTTCAACGTGCACTAAACAACCTGCCAAGAAGTTCTCTAGGGGGGGTCACTCTATATGAGGTCCTATTTGGGACAAGAATGTGGGTACCAGACTTAGAAAACGTAGGCACAGTGGTGGAAAATAAACCCTTTGATATCAAAGATCGTTTGGCTGTTTTACAGGACTTAAACAAATTAAGAACCAAACAAAACAACGTATTCCTACAGTCAACCACCACTGGGGATCAACCGGCTGTCCCAGCAAGGCCTGTCTGGATTCCAAAAGTTGGGGATCTAGTCAGAGAAAAAATTGCAGACAAGAAGGAATTTGGACCTTCTTACAGACAACCAGTACCTGTCCTAGCAGTTCAAGGAACAAGAACAGTACTACTGCCGCCCCTTGCTGGAAGAAAGGAGAAAAGATTTGTGTCCATCGACCTCATCAAACCACAGCATGTGGCCAATACTAAATAGTAGGCCTCGTGGACTCCGACCTAGTAGCAAACGCACTCCTCTCGCTACTATCCCAGAGGTTCATACTGAAAGACTGATAACAATCGAGACTTCAGCTGAAACAGATGGAGGACTATGCAACAATGCTATGGAAATCATCCCTCTTGAAGAACAAGTAACAGTTCGTCCAAATACACCTGTCTACACCAACGTAACAAGTGATGAACTGGTTCCAGTGATTTCTACAAATCCTGATGCAATTCCAACAATTGACAGAACTGCTTCTGGCTACTTCATTAACTTTGATACGTTCTCAGAAGATCCGAGTGAACCTGAAACGACGCCAGTGTCATTGAAGTTCAAGCAGCAAATACAAGACTTTCTTCACTCTCTGAAAAAGATTTATTTGGTTTCTCCATGGATTGAACTCTGGATTACAACTGGACTTTTTGTTTTCCTGCTCTGGCTAGCTTTGGTAACAACTATAAGCGTGCTTATAAGTGGCAGATACATCCATGTGAACACTGAAGGAAAAGACGTAAACGTACTTTTGAAACCTCACAAATCTTCCCATCGTGAAGCAAGAGACTTGTCATCAGTGAACATACACAACCTGCCTCCACCGCTAATCTCATTGACATTCACCGGAACTCTGACTTCCTACCCAGAATTTCTCTCCCTCCTCACTTGAACAATAGACCCTCTACTCCTCCTCTGAACTCCTTGAATGGGAGCATTACTAATCCGGCTCCCCGCGTCCAACCTCTCCCCTCTCCTAATCCCACTGATTCCGTCCAATCCCTGACCCCTGCTCACTCTCCCTCCATAGGCCCAAGTCATTCTCGACCCCTGCCAGAAACCTTAAACTTTTTCAGCTCAATAACACAGCAACTGAACAGAATGGAGCAGAAAATTAACTCCCTTGCTGCCGATCTCCTACACTTACAACAAGACCTTCTCAACAGGACCAAGCCACCGTACTCCCTCTCGTCTGGTAGATTTGCTCAAACCCCCCTCAATACCTCTCCCATGGCCCCACAGAGCACCTCCCGACCCTCCAGTCCGTCAACGAGTCAGGCACTTCGACCGAACCGGGATCGCCTCCCCCTTTCGGTATTGAAACCTGATGTGACCAACGACCCTTACCTCGCTCTGAGCCAGAAATCAGCCCCTTTCCCCATCCCTGTTATTGTTGGTACTAACAGACTCCCTAAAATTGTCCACTCGTCTAGACCTCCTGCTCAATACTCCTCTATCCACCTAGCTCCCCCACCACCAAGGCTCCCCGCCTCTCTCTTGCATGCTACTAAACTGCAGATCAGCAGTACAACACGCCACAGACATTGCTGAAGCTCTACTCGCTGAAGAAATTGACATCGCTTTCCTCACAGAATCCTGGCTTAATGTCCACTCCACCCCCATTCTTGACATTCTCACCCCTCCAGGGTACAACATCATCAGACAAGACAGGCCAATCAAAACTGGGGGGACTAGCCATCATTCACAAAGCTGGAATACAGATCACCAAACTTAAACCTGCAGAATACCTATCGTTTGAATACCTGGGTGTCGAACTCACTGCCAAGGGCACCTCTCCCATCAAATTCCACACCATCTACCATCCTCCTGGAGAGCGTACCCTTTTCCCCAAAGAACTAACAGACCTAATAACACGTTTCTCCATGACAGACACAAAAGACGTGTTCCTGGGTGACCTCAACATCCACTGGAATGACCCAGAAGACTCCACTGTCCAGAACCTATCCAACCTACTTGAAATATACAATCTCAAACAACTCTGCAATGAACCAACTCACATCAAAGGTGCAACACTGGATGCGATCATTACCAACAATGAACTGGTCTCTCTGAGAGCGATTTCACCCATTGACTGGTCAGACCACCACCTCATTCTGTTCAAGATAGATGCACTTGTCAGACACCAACCTATTCGTGTTGACAAACCTAAGCACTGGACCAGAAACATCAAAAAGTCCCTTTACCCGAACTTGAATCCAGGATTCATGCCCATCTACAACCCCAACCCTCATCATGGACGGCCGATGACCTCACTACACACTTTAACTCTAAAATGACAGAGGTCTTAGACCAAGTAGCTCCACTCAAACTCAAACAAATGAGGCAAACCAAATCTAAACCCTGGTTTAATATGGATCTGAATAACGAAAGGCGTCAACTCAGACAAACGGAAAGGTGTTGGAGACTAAACCCCTCGACCTTGCACCTAGCGCAACTTAGATCTGCTCGGCAGGCATACAAAAAACACATTTTCAGTGAATAGGCGTCTTTCTTCCGCAACCAACTAGATCTGGTGAAAAACAGACCGAGGGAACTCTTCAACATTGTCAAAAGCCAAACAAACTGCACTCCCTCTAACGAAATCATAGCCACCAAAGAGCGATGTGAAGAAATTGCCACCTTCTTCTCTAATAAAGTCTCAAAAATTGATCAATCCTTCCTCCAAACCGCAAACCCTCCTTCCCTCTTAACCTGCCCCCTTTAACCACCCTTGACCAATCAGAAAGAGTTCTTACCAAGGACAATCAGGTCTGCCTCCAGCTAAAAAACAATGCGCATTGGTCCGACTTTGAGCTAATGTCGGAAAACGAGGTCTTCAGTATAATCTCTACCCTAAAACCTTCCTCCCACACGATGGACCCCCTCCCATCCACAATTATAAAAGAACTCAACCACACCATTTCCCCTTTCTGGACAAAAATCATCAATGCCTCTCTCATCTCAGGCTGTGTCCCAGACTCCCTTCAACTAGGACAAATCACACCCATTCTCAAGAAACCAGGGACCGACCCTAATGATCTTAACAACCTCAGACCTATCTCCAACCTCCCGTTCCTTGCAAAACATTGGAGAAATGCGTTCTCCACCAACTCAACAAACACATTGATGAGTTCAACCTCCTCGACGCCTTTCAATCAGGATTCAGGAAAGGCTGTAGCACTGAAACAGCTATGCTCAACATCTCTGACGATATTCACAAGGCTTTAGATGAAGGTGATGCCTGCCTTCTCATCCTTATTGACCTATCTGCGGCATTCGACACTGTAAATCATCCAGCTCTTCTGGAGACCTTGTCGAAACGGTCCGGCATTAATGGCACAGTACTAAAATGGTTCACCTCCTTCCTTCAACACCGCTCGCAACAAATTAAAATCAACCTCTGTCTCTCGAAGCCAACAAAAGTCACACTTGGGGTCCCGCAAGGCTCGATCCTCTCCCCCGTCCCTCTTCAATCTCTTCATGGAGCCCCTCACAATCATCTTGAAAAAGCGGGAGTGAACTACCACCTCTACGCTGACGACACCCAAATCTATTTCAAAATCAAGTCTCCCAACGACATCCGACACCTCAATGTCACTCTAACCGAGATCCAAACTTGGTTCAACACTAACCACTTAAAGCTCAACCCAGATAAAACGGAACTAATCCTATTCTCTCCAAAAAGCAACCGTCGACCAATCCAAGAGTGGCTCAAGAATCTGGTTGCCCTAAACTGCCCCCTCGTCCTATCCGACTCAGTGAAGTCACTAGGCATCACCCTTGACAAGAACTTATCAATGGAGGCCCACATCAAAAACTCTGCAAAAGGTGCTCTTTTCTCACTAAAACACCTCAAGAAATTGAAACCTTTTCTTCCCCAGGATGACCTCAAGACAGTAGTTCAATCCCTAGTTCTCTCTAAAATCGACTACGGGAACGCCATCCTAACAGGGACTCCAAAAGCTCACCTAGCCCCACTAAGGGCAGTGCTGAACATGGCCGCTCGACTCATATCTGGAGTGAAAAGATTTGAACACATCACTCCAGCTCTAAACTCCTCAACTGGCTTCCTATGGAAGGGAGGTGTATTTACAAGCTGGCCTGCATCACACACAAAACCCTTCACTCTCCGGCCCCCAACTACCTGAACAACAAACTGGTAAGAGCAGGTCAATCCAGAACACTGAGAAGTTCTAACTCACTCCTTCTTATCCCTCCGAAACTGAAAAAGAAAACCACCCAATACCGATCGTTTTCTGGCAACGCTCCCAGGATATGGAACGCTCTCCCTAGAGTCCTCAGATGCAACCCCTCCTTCTCCTGTTTCAAAAGGGACCTGAAACTCCATCTCCTTAACAAATACTTTCCTGACCAACATCAACTAACCTAGACTTCAATATCCGAGTTAACTCCTCTCTATCTGGACATTCAAGGATAGTGGTGACCGGTCTGTGTTAACCACCTTCGTTTGTTTTCTCTCCCTCCGCTGCACTGTTTATCTATTTTTTATGTTGTATTTTTTATCTCTGTCGTTGCTTCCCTACTGCCTTCCTAATAAGTAATGCAATTTCCTTTGGTTTTGTACAGTGTGTATGTAAAGCGCTCTGATACCCACGGGTCTAGCTAGCGCTATATAAAACTTTTAAAATAAAATAAAATAAAATAAATAAATCACAGCTGTTCCTATACACGATGGTATAGTGTGGGACAAAACAGATTTTGATATATTCGGTCCGACGGAAGAATTGAACATTCCACATTTGTGTACATTTCACTAAGTGATCTAATCACGTCCAGTACCTATTCTGATGATTGGGACTTTGAAACTGTGACTGACGTTATGTTTGACCTAGAAAAATCTGCTGCATTTTCTAAAAATGAATATTTAGAGGGTTCATCAGACTATGAACAACTGTATTGTTATAACCACTATGGTCATCCTTATTTGCATAAATCTGCATATCCAAGAAATGTGTTTATGTTTAACCAATGGGAACATTGTCCTACACCACCTAAAGGTAGTTCAAAAACATTTGCCGGTAAATTTCCATATTTTTCAGGTTACAATACATCTGATCCAGAAATGTTTTACTATAAAAATGTAAACAAAACAGGACTGAAAATTATGTTAACAAATACAAAACAGATTTATTCTGCAATATTTAATACCCAACTGTCTAGACAGGGTTTCGACTTTTGGAAAGACACAATAGACACAAAAACGTTGTGGGGTACTAAAGAATGGCAAGTACAGGGGATAGAAGCTTTATTTAGAGCCTGCATCATCCCTGAACAAATAATGTTTTTGAATGAAACTATCCAACAAACATCTTGTCTTGGATTAGCCAAGATAAAAGAGATGAACACACCTTCTGTACCAACTCCTGCAAAAAATTATGAAACACAGGCAGTGGTGACAGTAGACAATATACTACAACTCAACAGATCTAATCCTGATTGGAAAAATGGTTGATCTGGCCCACAGACACGAATAACTGTCAGGAAAGATTCCTGAATAAAACTCAGGGTTTTACCATTCATAGGCCAGACCCAAGATACGTCCAAAGACAACATCCGGGGTAGTAACAACATACAGTGTAGGGAAATTATGCCTCGATTGGCTGCATACATCTACACTACAGGATGTAAAACAACACTTATCCTTACTTGCAAAAGACGCAGATCTTAGGGATTTCTTGCTTGGACCAAGAAAACCGCGTCAAAAACGTTTCATATATGCCGGTATTTATGCTGCTTATAATGAAGCTTGGAAGGTATCACAGATAGAGGCCGCAGAACGAATACGTGAACTTGATCGTATTAATTTAGAGAAAACACTCTCTGTGGTCGACAATGGGTTAACAACTTTGTCCTCCAGAATATATTCATTGGATGGCATTGTATCCTCTGCTATCGACATTCTAGAACAAGATTTGGCGATGTTACAACAAGGCCAATCTCAATTACGTTCTATTATGTTATTATGCTGGACGCTGCAATCATTGCGAGCGGGCTATGTGCCTTGGCGTTTCATCAACACAACGGCTCTGTTTGCAGAATACAATCTAACTGATAAACAGATCGAAATGGCACAAAGAGGAGCAAAGTATACAGTGCTGAGCATTGAAAAACTGGAAAAGTTACCATTACACTATGACAGTGCCTTCCATTATAACCTTCAAATGTGGAACAAGTGAGAAATTGGAATAATTGATGCAATAGAAGCTTGGGAAATTAACTATACTGAGAATTGGTGTACAAGGTTATATCACTGTTAACCTCAGCCGTGTCATTGCTAAACCCAAGATTATCAATGATTATAAAAGCATTTCCTCTCTGCTGTTTTATAGATGCCTTTGTCTTTGGCATTGTGGGCAGAGTGAGGAATGGCATTTCCCTTAGTGTCTCTTCATGGAGGAAAGGTGTTAAGGCATGTGCAAGCACAGAAGTAGTGGTTCTCATGGGAAAGGAGTACATTTATTAGAAGTGATAGTGAATTCTTTTTGAAATAGGTCTTTCAGATTAGGAAATCTGTGACTTTTGGCTGATTGAGAATGAAGTGTTAAATGGTAGCTTGCAGCTGGTTATTGGTTATCATAGGCTGATGTATTTTTGATTGTGAAAGATCTAATTTACAAAACTATTTCATTGAGTAGGTGTATCTTTTTCCTTGATGCAGGTACAAGTCACATTGAAACAACTACTTAGAGAAAAAGACTCTGCACAGCCAATAGGTCTTGCCTGCAAGAGCTATTGGCTTTGCCAATGCACGTGTTTTCACTAGCTGACTGCTATCTAGACATGGCATCCATCTTGGAATGATTTTTCTTAATACCAAAGAAAATTCATTCCAAGATGCCCACCAATGCGCCGACGTACATACATAACAGTCATCTAAGAAAGTTTTACTTGTGATACCTTGGTACCCCACAGGTATGGTTGGGCCCATTAGTGTCTGCAGGAAAGACTCTAGATCACAACTGTTGCAAGCACAAAAAAAACTTGGATTTAGGTTGATTTTTGGGATGTGGATAGATGCAGTATTTGGGCCAGGCATTAGATGACACACAGGAAGCCTACTAAACCCACACCTTTCTGAAACCTAGGAACCCAGGTGAATCCAAGATGGTGTGGCTTGTGTGGATGTCACCACATTTTCTTACCCCGAATGCTCTGCAAACCTTGGCTCAAAAATGGGAATAGCAAAAGTCCTACTGCCCAGCATTTCCACTCTTCTTCTATTAAAAACGACCTTACATGTGTGGGTGGACATATCATACCAAATATGCTACAACTGTGACTTTGTGAAGTTGTGTGGTTGTTACATGGTCAATGTTTGTGCCTATTCCTGGCCCATGGAATACGCTTTGCCACACATGTCAGGTAGGATTAATATCAGGAGAAGGATGGGTACATTTGGAAGCAGGACTTCTGCTGTTTGCTGAAATATTTCTTTCCCAGAAAAATGAAGATATTATCATTTTACCCATCCTCTGACATTTGTAGGGCATTGTGGGTAAGAAAATATGGTAGTTTTTACAGAAGCCGCAGTCTGCTGGAACAACTGGTTCTCTAGTTTTCAGAAATGTTCAGGGGTTGTAGTTTTACATGGGTATTGGTCAACCCCAGGAGCAAAAACTGTAGTTGTTCATTATGGAAGCTCCTCCTATCAAAACATTCCCTGGTGTCTAGTGGGTGGATCACCGCTCTATCCCCTTGAAAAGCAACACATGTCTGGTACTCCAACACTCAGGAGACTCAGGAAAATACAGATGTGGATCAAATCTTGACAGAAATATGTTTCTGTCTGATAAAGACTAGGGGCCATATTATCAAGAACTGCAATAACATTATCGCCGCTTTAGCGGCAGTTGTGAAGTTGTGTGGTTGTTACATGGTCAATGTTTGTGCCTATTCCTGGCCCATGGAATACGCTTTGCCACACATGTCAGGTAGGATTAATATCAGGAGAAGGATGGGTACATTTGGAAGCAGGACTTCTGCTGTTTGCTGAAATATTTCTTTCTCAGAAAAATGAAGATATTATCATTTTACCCATCCTCTGACATTTGTAGGGCATTGTGGGTAAGAAAATATGGTAGTTTTTACAGAAGCCGCAGTCCGCTGGAACAACTGGGTCTCTAGTTTTCAGAAATGTTCAGGGGTTGTAGTTTTACATGGGTATTGGTCAACCCCAGGAGCAAAAACTGTAGTTGTTCATCATGGAAGCTCCTCCTATCAAAACATTACCTGGTGTCTAGTGGGTGGATCACCGCTCTATCCCTTTGAAAAGCAACACATGTCTGGTACTCCAACACTCAGGAGACTCAGGAAAATACAGATGTGGATCAAATCTTGACAGAAATATGTTTCTGTCTGATAAAGACTAGGGGCCATATTATCAAGAACTGCAATAACATTATCGCCTCTTTAGCGGCAGGAAACTGCCGCTAAAGCGGCGATAAGGGGCTTGATAATATGCCCTATAGAATTCCAATAGAAGCCCAGGTTCTGGTGTGAAGGACATCAAACCTGGGCTTCTAATGGAATTCTATAGGGCATATTATCAAGCCCCTTATCGCCCCTTTAGCGGCAGTTTCCTGCCGCTAAAGCGGCAATAATGTTATCGCCGTTCTTGATAATATGGCCCTGGGAGTTTTATCATTTAAAAAAAACAAAAAAAGATAAATACGTGATAAATGCTGTGTTCACTGAGTTGTCCCAGCCAGTTAATCAGCACTAGGGGAGGTTTGGCACCCAGTGATAGAAACCTTATGAAGTACAGATGTTGAAAATATATGGTTGTGGTAGGTTCACATTCAGCCCAGGTATAATACCGGCAATCAAATGACAAATACCCTAAACTAGCATTACGCTTTCAGTTGTTTTAAATAATCCACAGTGAAAACTGACACATGTCTGGTAGCCCACATGCTCAGGAGATACAGGAGAACACGGATGTGGTTTAAGCCTTCACAGGGATATCATATTTTGGGGAAAATATCTAAAATCTGGCAAAAAAGTCAAATGTATAGCATTCTTCAGGCCACTCAGTCAGGAAGAGGGTGGTGTCGATTTTGAAAATATATGTTTGTGGTAGGTTTCCATATTTTCTAGATGCGATGGCTGTGACCAAAAGTCATGTATCCTAAATGGTACTGTAAATGGCTTTTCACTTACTGTTGCTTTTGAAATTTCCCAAAAGCACTGCACCCAGGTTATCACCTATGTGAACACCAAACTCACTAAAAACCATCACATGTCTGATACTCTCAAACTCAGGAGACCCTAGGGAACAAAATTGTGTGTTATGCCTTGCCATGGATATTATTCTGCCTAAGGAACACTAGAAAGAATTACCATGTTTTAGGGAAAAATGGCTGAAAATCTAAAAACCGACACTGCATTGTGTGGTCAGTCAAGGGCAGAGAGACCTGGCACGCAGCAATCAAAACCTCAGTAGGCATATATGTTGAAAATATGTTTGTGGCAGGTTGCCATAAGGTTCAGCCGTGATACCTGTGGCAAAAAGAGAGGTAGTCAACACCGGCATTTTACTTTCATTTTCTTTTGAAGATTTCCAAATGCACTGCATCCAGTTTAACACCTGTGAGCACCCCAATCCATTGAAAAACTCTCAAACACCTGATTCTCCTAAACTCAGGAGATCCAGGGGCAGGGAACACAGATGTGGGTAAAGCTTTGTCAGATGTTGCTGCATGAGGAAGACCGGAGAGAATTGCCTTTTTTCTGGAAACATTGCTGGAATTCTCCTGAAAGTCATGCCCAATGTGTTGTTTAGGCCAGCCAATGAAGGTGAGGAAGATCTAGCTTGAACCTTGCTTTGCCCAGAATTGGAAAGTATACAGGGTCCATATTTATGAAAATACGTAAATATACAGATGGAGATATATGCTTTCTTCTGAGCGAGCTTTCCTGTTTTTTTTAATTCGCAAACATTCTCAGACGTTTGCCAGGCACAGACTACCGGGCATACTTCTGGAAGTGTCATGTGACTTTCCTCAAAGCTATTATTCCCCCTGAACGAAGTTCTCCATATCTAAGAACTCCACACAGGAGAGGTGGGAGGCTCCGATGCAAATACACATTTTTTTAACCCTGCAGGGAAACCATTTTTCCCCAAGAAGAAACCCACATCACCTCCAAATATGTGGTTGATTGTTCCCCCTTCTTTTTTAAAAAGAGAATTATTCACCTCTTGGCCAGGCTTTTTTGGGTGGAAAGCAGTTGGAGAGGAACTTGGAGATGCCCACAAACGTACGTCTGAGGCTGTTCAGTTATTTCCGAGACAAACCTTGCCTTTGAACTGCGTCTTCATCTACTTGTTATGGTCATTGTATTTCTTGGAGGGTCCTATCGGCTACATCTTTTCTTTCAGAGACAGCAAGTAGGCTGGTATCCTAGGACCAACTGCGCACAATATCAGACACATTTTTAAATAACTGATACTATACAAGCTTCAATTATAAACCTTTTGATCGCTCTATCTCGTGAATATTATAACTTGATTGTTGTTTTGAAAGCCGGCTATGAAGAAAATATAAAGTTGTATATCAGATGATTATTGGTATAATTTTTCTAGAGTTTCTAGATGATATTAATACTGAAAACTAGAATTCCATGGTATTTGTAGAAAGAAAGCTTTCAGCACTCCTTTGCTCTTTCTTATTAAACCGATCACTGGTGTCGCTCCCATTCCCTTTGTTTTCTCAATCTTACAGCTGTCCTGTTTCGGCCTCAAGGTTTTACATTCAATAATAGTGTTTCACTTCACTGGCTCTTTTGTGGGGGAGCAGAGGCATGATTTTCCTATACATGATCTACCCACAGATGCATCATATTTCAGGGGACACACATATAAGGTCTGTCTCAGTGATGCTGTGCTCGCACCCTCTTTACTTTCAACGGTGTAGCTATTAAAAATGCAGCAGGTACAGTAGCACTTGGGTCCAGGGGTGTGAGGGGCCTCCAGTTATTATTGCATTTATTACCCACCTGGGTATCGGGCACAATGCCCTTGCTTGTATTGGGGACCAGGCACCCTGGTTTGCGACCAGAAAAATACTTTTTTAAATGTACAAAATGTAAAATGTGATTCTGTAACATTTTACCGAATCACAATTTGTGTTTAGCAATTCGGTATTTGGAAGGGGCGTGTTTAGGGCGCCCCTTCCAAATACCAAATGGTAGTGGTATGTATGAATGTTTTGCAACCACATTACGGTCGCAAAAAGTTCCGTTTATACCGACACCCCAAGGGTGGTGGTAATCATTTGCAAATGGGAAGGGGTCCCCATGGGACTCCTTCCCTTTTTGAATGCTGAAACAATAATTTTTTTATAGCCGGCATTGGTCCAGCGGAGCACTGCCTACTCGTAAAAAATGAAACCTTAATGTTTCATTTTCTTCTTTTAAACGCATTCCATTTTTCTTTGAAGAAAATGGGCTTCATTTTTTAAATAAAAAGATTGCTTTGCTGAAAAGCAATACAGACATGGTGGTCTGCTGACCTCAGCAGGCCACCCTTCCTGTGGTGGCAGCAGTTCATAATGGGTCGCAATTTGTGACCTATCTCATTAATATTCATGAGGTAGGTCAATTGCGACCCATTAGGAATTGCTAAATGAAACCCAATAGGTTTCATACATTAGGATTTCCTAATTGCGATTTCCTAATTGCGATTCGCAAAGATTTACAATTTAGAACTCACAATCCCTAAAATGTACACATACGGCCCTGAATCGCATTTTGCATTCGCGAATCAGTATTTGGAAGGGGCATATTTAGGGAGTCCCTTCCAAATATCAAATTAGTATTGCAAGTATGCCTGTTTTGCAACTGAATTCCGGTCGTAAAACAGTAATACTTTACCATCAGTTTAAAACTGGTGGTAACCCATTTGCAAAGGGGAAGGGGTCCCCAAAGGACCCTTTACCCCTTTGAAAATGTAAATAAAAATATTTTTTAAGAGAAGGCAGGGGTCCCATGGACCACTGCCTACCCTAAAAAAATGAAACTTCAAGGTTTTCTTTTTTTCCTTTTAAATGCATCCATTTAAAAAATAAAAAAAGATTTCTTTATTAAAAAGCAATCACAGACATTGAGGTCTGCTGACCTTAGCAGCCCACCATCCCTGTAATGGCTGTGATTCCTAATGGGTCGCAAACTGCAACCTACCTCATTAATATTCATGAGGTAGGCCGATTTGTGACCCACAAGGAACCCCTAAATGAAATTCAATGAGGTTCATACATTAGGAATACCAATTTCATAATTGAAAGTCAGAGAGAATCGCATTTAGGAAATCGGTATTCCTAATGTTTGTACATCTGGCCCCAAATGTTTAGAAGTAACGCACCTGCGGTACTGTACACGCTTCCTGACTTGGTTGATTTACGCATTCCCTCATCTCTGATCAAACTATGCATAGGTGCAAGACTGGGTTTGGGAGTGCCGCTGTGGGAGCAAATCCCTTTGTGAATGAGGCATGTGGTCACAGGTCACCACACAAGCTGATCTGCCGCTAACTTTTACTCATCTCTGTTTTTGCAAATGTGTGTGTCCCAGCATAGAGCACCTGAGTGTTCAGTAGCGTAGCCCGTGAGTCCTGGGCCCAAGTGCAAGGATGGAATACGGCCCCCTGGCTGCTGTTTAACTTATAAAATACAACAATAACCAGGGCTCAATGGGCCCCTCAGGCCTCTGAGCCCCGGTGCCATTGCCCCTGCTGCCCCAATGGAAGCTACACCAGTGGTTTGTGTGCGTTACTAGGTCTTTCATTAACTGATAAAAATTCTCATGATTTGATTTCACAATTTCCTTGTTATTATCTGTTTTGTCTTGCAGCCGAAGAAGACACCATGGATCAGCCGGGGTTCTTGCCAGACACACTGTTAAATTGGTGAAAACACACCAAGAATGCACAGCTGGCCTTGTATTTCTACAGCTGCAGAGCTTATGTGAATATAATATTTGGAGTCATGCTTTCCTCCACCCCTGTGAAGTGAACGGATATGGGTGGTCTTCAGTGCCATCTTAGGAATGTAAGAGAAGGTTATACCAACATCTAAGCAACAAAGGCGAAATATGTCTGGCTGCATTGCATTGAGGAGATCCTACAATGTGTAGTACAGATTTGTACATTTTTTATCACAGATCTAAACCTTTACTCATTTCTGTGATCAGTCCATTATGCTGCTGTGTGATGTGAATTTAAATCTGTATGAAATTCAGAACCGTCTCAAATGATGGAATTGTTTTACGTGGAATAAATGGGAATACCATGTTGTGATGTTTTTATATCCTGGTGGTGAGCGCCTTTATTTTTGTACAATTTTAAAAATGCAAATAAATACATCATTTTAACATGCTTTTGAGATTTGCTCAGCTACAGCACTTTTACAGAAGAATTGTCCAAAAAGACTCTGCAAAATTATAATAGTGCACCTTCTAGAGGTTAGCCGCTGAACATGAGCTAACATTGAAAATAACCATTCTAAATTAAACTGATTAAATCATTGCTCAAAACTGTGAATTTGCTGGTCATAGGGGTGAGGCACCCCATTGACTCTAAAATCCATTTAACATATGGCAAGCTAGTAGGTATGCTGAGATATAGGCCTTGATGTCTAAGCTTTCTGAGTACCCAACAATGGATAAAGAGGTTACCTGCAGATTGTATTGCAAAATGGAAGGAGCAAGGTGTCACATGCAGTACCTCTGGGTGCGGATCTATGATTATGTTCTATTTTTATTTTAGTTTGTAAGAGCAAACTATTTCAGATTGCTGGATGTCATAATTACTGGAATAACATCAAGGTTTTTCCATAGCTTTGGAAATTGCTCAGGTGTGGAGTGCTACAGCAGGGAAGCCAAGGCAGTAAGGACCTTTCACAGGTGTTAGAAATTGGGTTTCTGGTTGACAGAGGTATGTACCCTGTCCAAGTAGGAATCACAATCCTAGTCAGGGGAAGTCAGATACACACCATAAATTAACCTATGCTCATCCTCTGGTAGCTTGGCACAGAGAAGGCAGGCTTAAATTAAGAGGCAATGTGTAAAGTATTTGTGTAACACTTCAAACAGTAACACAGTGAAAACACCACAAAAAACTCCATACCAGTTTAGAAAAATAGATTATGGTTTTTTAAATAAAACAAGAACAAAACGACAAAAATCCAATAAGTCGAAGTTGATATTTGAATTTTCGAAGATTAAAAGTGAAAAATAGTGCTTTGAAGCAATAAGCACCCATGGGGTTATCTGGTTGCGCTGGACTGGGGCAAAGTCAAGAGTTCAGGCTGACCGCGATGGAGCGTGGGCAGTATACAGGAGCCACGTAAGGCCCACTGAACAGAAGTACCTTGATCCTGGTCGCAACAGCAAGATGTGGGATGCAGCAGAGCGATGAGTCGGTATCAATCCCTCAGTCGAAGGGATGCGGCGATTTTCTCCACGCAATGATGCCAATGAACCGGTTCCGAAGATGAAGGGCTGGTTCTGAGATGCGGTGGTCTCAAAGCCGATGTATCTGGTTTCTCCACTCAGTCGAGGGGATGGGCCAATCATCTCTCCTGTGGCGGTGGCGATGCGGTTGTTCCGATGCATCAGTTCCAATGGAGATGTGCTGGCTCCAAGTGCAATGCGCCGGTTCTGTTCTCGCAACAGCTGCGATGCATTGATTCTGCTCACACATCAGAGGATGCATCTGTTCCACTGGAGCAAGCACCTTGATCCACTTCCAGTCAACCTGGCACAAAAGCAGGGGGTAAGACTTTGATATCCCTGAGTCTTAGAACAGGAGGCAAGCCAACATGCCCTTGGAGATCACTCTGAGTTCAAGTAAGTTAGTCCAGTTCTTCCTCAGCAGGGCAGAGGGTAGCAGGACAGCACAGCAGAAAAGCAGTTCTTCCAGAGCAGCAGTCCAGCAGAGTGGCAGTCCTTGTAGCAGCACAGCAGTCCTTCCTTCTCCAAATTTGGCGTAACACAGCTCTCCGGCATTTTCTTGTAAATATTCCCGTCCTTGTCTTCTTTTGACGTAAGAGAGATTAAAGCCTTGTTGGAAACAGGGCCCAAGTAGCTGGTGTATTCAGCTTTGATAAACACTATGGAGTCCATTGTTATCTGGCACATCAGAATGTTCAAAATATTTTGTATAAAGAGGCATACTTCTCAGCTGTGTTTAGGGGTTGAGACAATAATCATGTGTCTGTGTCACATATTGCCAATTGCGTCTTACTTTGTCACAACTGAGATGCCAAAATGTGTCCTTCTTTTTGCCTGCATTCATAATGGGGCCGACAGAGTTTTACAAAGCCTTTTCAGCCTTTTTTTCTTTTGGCCATGGCAGAGTCCCGCATTTAAAAGCCTCTCCTAGAGGCCTTTTCTGCTGCCCAGAGGGTCTGGGTTGAAGAGAATGAGAATTTGTTTTCAGATTTGAATACATGGACATACGAATTAAGGGTCAAACGTACAAAGCACTTATTTAGTCGCAAACTCTCTGAAGTTTGCACCCAAAAACGTGCCTTTAGCAAAAATGTTTTGTTATATGATTTTTACAGGAAATTCAAAGAGCAATAAAAACAAGAAATAACAATTATGAGGAAATGGATACATCAACATATACTGCAATCTCAAGAGACAAAATTATATAATAAAAAGACTATTTTATCATTGCATACAAAGAAAAAGAGGATACAAGAGGGAAAAAAGAATAAGAAGAGGAGAAGAGGGGAGTGGGAAATAGAAAAGAGGTGCAGGAGGGAAAGGCAGAGAGAAAGTTAACCAATATAAATCAGATTTTGTCACGTGGCTAGATTAGGCCCAGGAAGAAACACTGCCATTTTACATGTAATAGTTTCTAAAGTTGCCTTTTGACACACATTTGCTTGCGTGACAGTGCAGGATTAGTTTCTCTGAAACCACATTGCTTACAATACCACTTCGTAAGTACACTATCACGACACCTTGAACATTCAGTACAAGGCATGGTCACACATTGTGCAAATGTTATTGTTTATTATTCGTCCATAAGGTGACGGCACTATCACAGAGAGTCTATATAAAGTGTCAGCTTGGCTGAAACCTCGACACGGAAGCATGGATGCTGTGTCATAAATACACACATTCTGCTGTGCTCAAACTTGAGGACCACTCTGCTGTCATTGCGAGATCATCGCTTTCTTTGGCGTTTCAGCACAGCTAATTTCTGTTTACCCTCTGGGAGGAGGGATGTCCAACTTGTGACCAAGACGGGGACCTACATACCTTGCCTTCAGGTAATTAGAATTTACATCATCCAGTATGGGATTCTTGGCAGAACACCCGTCCTAGGCAACTAGGTTAGGGAACGCGTAGTAGGAGTACACTATATACAGTACTTATATGCCAGCATATAATACACTGCTTTAGCACGATGGTGGAATCGTTCATTCTTTTGACTGTCCTTATATTGCTAATCACTTTGGTCTGCTTCTGTCTATTAATCATTGCAATGCATATATCTTATACAAGAATCACAATGGTTCAATAAATATTGAAAATGTCTCTTTGTGTATTTCTTGTATATCTCTCTGAGTGAGCACCAGTGACTGAGCGACAAGGTTCTAGATCTATTACCACAATTCCTAGGGGATCAGAGTTGTCATGTTCTGTGGTTACCCAAACCATTTGTTACCTTGCCAGGTTTAGGGGTACTTATGGTGGCAGTGTGAGCTAGCAGGACTATAAACCAACATTTCCTGAAGGGATGCACGAAATCAGTCTGGCACCATCCCAACGTTTATTTTGTCCAACAAACAAACCGTTCCTACTGAAAAGTGGAAACCGTATGACAATTTCATCTTCTGGTGTAACATCAATGAGGAGACAGTATGAATTCTATGCTCATCAATCAATCTGGATTTGTACCGCCTGGCTAATCCCCAGGGAGGGTATCCAGATGCTTGGAGTGCTGCTGTAAGGGCTCAGTCGAATAGCCGCCAGGTCTTGAATCCTTTTCTGAATTCCAGCAGGGAGGAGGCAGTCCGGTGGAAAAATGGGAAGTTGTTCCAGGATTTTGCAGTGAGGAAGGAGAAGGAGCATCCTCCACTGTTCACCACAGATAAAATTCCACCATGTTAACATGGATAGTTTAGAAACATCTTTCCAACAAAAAAGTATCCTTTTAAAAGCAAGTGCGATAAAAAGATCAAATAACAAATGTTTAGGAGATAAGTGTTATAAACTAGGTGTTAAGGAACCTATGAAAACATTTTAGAAAGTTAATGGTATAGTACATTTGAAAATCTTTTAACATTTAATCCAAATAGAGTTAAAAAATTCATGAACAGTAGAGAAATTATATAACAAATGTGTTAAAGAGACATTGCATGTGGAACATGACCAACAGAAGGGAGAAGCAGAAGGACCAAAATTAGAAATACATTCTGGGGTAAGAACATCCCTATTGTAAATAAAAAAGAGGGACTGAGTAATGAGAGCAGATCTGGAAGTATTAAATATCTTGAGCCGAAGTTTATTCCAGAATTGTACAGGGAATGATATGGATAAATCTTTCCATAATAGTTCAAGCAAAAATTTAGTTCTAACAGAAGTAGGTGACAACAGTGATTTATATATATGTAAGCAGCTTTGGGAATAGAGGCATGGGGGATCAAATCCAAAGGATCAGAGGAATGGGTGCAACTTGGAAAGACGGAAATTGGTGCATGAGAAAAAATGAATGGAGAGAATAGGAAATTAATTCATATCCCTTTAAAAATAAGTTAGGTAAGTGAAACTGTATTTGTAATTGAGGGAAAGGTGTAATAGAATTGTCATTTACAAATTGGTGAATAAACATAATACCCTTTTCTTTTTAGTGCTTGTAGTAAAAAGATTTATGACAAAATTTAAGAAATTCATTCTACCAAATTGACGAGGATAAAAAACATTCGTGAAAATTAAGATTAGTAGAAAATAAAATATGCAACAAATGGTGTGAATATTTTTAAATGGGACTTTAGAAAATAAACATACAATTAGACATATGAATGATATCTTTGATTGATAAACCATTCAATAACGATTGTTCGAATGTGATTCATCATGGGGCGGGCTAGTCCTGAAAATCATTAACTAGGGCATAAAACTGCTGAAATAAAAAGGCAGAGTGGTAGTGTTTAAAATCAGGAAAGCGTACACCACCTTCATTTTAAGCTTAAGTTTAGAAATGGCACTACGAGGATGTTTATTATTCCACAAGACTTTTGTACAAATGGAATCAATAAATGCAAAATAATTCTTAGGGATCCTGAAAGGAAGCATAAAGATTGTATAGAGAATATGTGGCACAATCATAATTTTAATTAGTCTGCCCCACCATGATAGATGCAAAGGAGACCAATTTGAAAATAATTCCTATAATTTCGATTATAATGTCCTAAAGTTGTGGCTAAGTGTGTGAGATATGTTAGAGGAGAACCTGACACCATGTACAATTAGTACTAGTGAACATAAATTGATAGCAAGAGGAGTTCAAAGCTAAAATTTCATTTTCAGAAAAATTAGGTTAATATCCAGAAACACTAGAGTACAATGCAATCTCCTGTATGAAAGTATTGAGGGAGGATAAGGGGTTGGACATGTATATTAGCACATCATCTGCATAGACAGATAACTTAACTCAAGGGAATTGTGTTTGGATCCTGAGATGAGTGTATTGCAACGTATTTGTTAAAGAAATGGTTCTATGCAAAGAACAAACAATAAGGGGAAAAAGGGGCAACCTTGTCTAGTACCTTTATGTAAAGTAAAATAAGGAGAAAAATAACCATTGACAAAAATACTAGCATGGGGTCAGAATATAGTAATTTTATAAATGAGATACATTTTGGCCCAATACCTAACCAATGAAGAGTGGTGAACATAAATTGCCAATTAATGCGGTCAAACAATTTTTCACCGTCTAGGGATGGACCGCATAAGGTATAGTGCTCTTTCTAACCAGCGTAAGAATGTTAGAGAGCATCCTGGCATTGTCTGCAGCAAGTCTGCCCTTAATAAAACCAGATTGATTAGATTTGACAAAATGTGGTACATCAGTTCCAAGGTGGGAAACTAGGATCTTGGCATACATTTTGCAATCATATTTGATCAAGGAAATGGGTCGATAATTCTTGCAAAGGGTGGGGTCTTTATCAGGTTTGGGGATAATAATCAAGGCATCTAAAAGGGAGCGAGTAGCTTTTGAACTCAATAGATGAGTTAAAAAGTTCTAATAATTTGGGGTCGAAAAATGCAGAAAAGAAGGAAATTAGTTCAATGGGGAATACATCTGGACCATGTTCCTTAGTGCTTTTCAGGGACCTTTATAGCATCCAAAATCTCTTGAAGCGTAATGTCAGCCTATAAAACCTCAAATAAATGTGAAAATGAGGGAGGATTAGGGAGGCCATTAAAAAGTGTGATGTATTAGGGTCAGATGGGATAGTATCTTCTGTATAAAGTGATTTATAATAGGATTGGAAGGTGGTGAAAATGTAAGAATCAGAAATTGAAGTGGTATTAGTAGATTCATTAAGAATGGGACATATATTCTTACATTCTGTCTTTTTTATTTAAATAGGTAGCAGGCATTTTGCCAGCTTTATTTTGAACACCATGGAATTTTGATTTAATCTTAAGCAAGATGTTACAAGCATCAACAGTGGCAAGTTTGTTGAGAGTAGATTTGGCTTTGATCAAGTCATGTAGAATCAGGGAAAACTTGGAAGTAAAGTAAGTATGTTCAAATGTTTTAATTTTTTGAAGTAATGTTAGATATTGCGAATTTAACTTTTTTTCTATAAGTGTAGTGAAACGCTACACATACGGTAAGTAAAAATGCTTTATTGAGTGACCAAGCGCAAACACAGCTCACAGCTGCTCTCCTCAACCGCAAACTCCGACGCCACAGCAATAGCGGTCACTGCACAAGCCGAGCAGTATTGTGACAATACAACATTCCAAAGTGCGTGACGGCCCAACACTACACACCTCCCCTCTTATACTTTTTTTTTTTTAAACCAACAAATTCCATAAAGGCAAAGTATAACAATAAGTACAAATGATGTAAACAAAAAAAAAATGACACAAGGTAAATCTAATCGCAAATATAATCCTTCAATGCAAAAGGTCGTTTGTGGACTCTACTCACTCTACTCTTGATCTTTGCACCATCGACCCCATTAACATTCTTGTTGTTACTATCTTTAAAACAATCTAAACTTTTGTTGTACCCACAATTGTTTGCCCTAAGTTCTGTTGCAAACTCTTTGCTCTTCTCTTTGCAAACACCACTCTGATCACAAATGACACCACTCTGGTCACAAACGGCAACTCTTTTAAGATTCCAACACTTACCATTTTCCAACCTCACAGTGTTTTTTCTCAACTCTAAAATGCGTTGAAGCTCGAAAAAGTTACTCTTGTTTTTTGGAACAAAACCAGGTTTTTTGATTCTTACCCATTGTCCAACCATTAGTTTGGTTTGTTTAGTATTATGCTTAGCATCATAGTATTTTTTATATTCGTCATGTTTGAGCTTGAGATTATTTTTAACTTCTAATGAAGACCAACATACATCACCGAGACCTTTTAGCCATCCAGGATTCCATTTCGATTTGGGCTTCCTACCCCTCATGAGTTCAAAAGGGGAAAATGTTGTGGCTTCAACTTCAGTAACTCTGTATGACCATATAGTTTTAAAAACTTGAATTTCCCAAGGTACGTTATTTCTGCAAGCCATTTGTATAGCCCCTTTCAAAACTCTGTTGTAGCATTCTACCATACCGTTTCCGCTGGGATTGTACAAAGAGGTTTTTCTATGTTTGATTCCGCATTTGTGCAAATACTGCACCATAACATCAGAAGTGAACTGCATACCATTATCACTAATAAAGGTGGTGGGACAACCTTCATTTAAAAACATTTCATCAAAGAAACATAGAACGGTGTCGGGGTCAAGTTTCTTAATGCCCTTCACAAAAGGCCCTTTTGAAAAAACATCCATGAGAGAAATTATGTACTTCCCAGAACTTCCAATCGGCCCCATAATGTTAATGGCGACGCACTTTCATGGAGATTCTGGACACACAAAATCACTCATAGGAGGTTTAAGTGTTTTGAGGGTTTTGTCTGCAGACATGCATAACCCACAATCACGCACAACCCTCTCCACAGCACTGTCAATACCGGGCCACTAGTAAACACTTTTCACATTCAATTTGGTTTTGATTATTCCTAAATGTCCCTCATGACACAAACAAATGATCTTCTCTCTAAGAGATTTTGGGGGAATCAATCTGTCGCCTCTGACGACAAAACCATCACAGTAGGTCAATTCATCCCTGACCTCCCAAAAAGGCCTAGGGTTCTTCAACTCAGTCTTAGGTGGCCAACCTTTGCTCATAAATTCAATCACCATCTTAAGGGTAGCATCTTTCCCATGTTCTTCCGTCCATTCCTCCTTGCAAATGGCATCCATACCGTCGTTCCATACCCATGCCACTTTCATATCATCCATTACATCATCCTGATTTTCCTTAATCTGGATGGGTAAATGTGATAAAAATCAGCCACAGCATTCTTCTTCCCCGGAAGATACTCAATCTTGTAAACATAGTCTTACAATCTCATTGAAATTCTGGCTAACCTGGATGAAACATTTTTCATGCCCACATTCGTCAACACCTTAACCAAAGGTTTATGATCACATTTAATTTTCACTTCTCTGCCCCAAACAAAAGAGCAGAAATATTCAAGTGACCATGCAACTGCTAATGCCTCTCTTTCGATAACGGCATATTTTTCTTCAGCTGGAGAAAGCGACCTTGAAGCATAAGCAATAATTCTTTTGTTTCCCATAGTATCCCGCTGGGATAACACAGCCCCCAAACCAATGCTACTTGCATCCGTGGTGATAATAATATACCCCAATGAATCAAAACCTTGCAGAGCAGGCACAGTCACTATCGCATTTTTAATATCCAAAAATTCATTATTACACTCCTCCGACCAGTCAAATCTAGCTCTGGCTTTAAGTAGTTGTCTGATATGAAGCGACCTTAGAGAATTATTTTTAAATACATTTTGAAAAGAATTCCACAAGTCCTAGAAAAGATTTAGTATCTTCTTTGCATTTGGGACTTGGAGCTTCAGTGATAGATTCAACCAGTTTACTCTTAGGTCGGATGCCTGCAGCACTGATTTCATGACCCAAATAAGTCACTTTACTTGCAGCAAACTTGCATTTGGCATAGTCAACCGTCAAATAATATTCATTCAACAATGACAATACTTATTTGAGTTTATCACTATGATCGCTGCAATCCTTACTCATCACAAGGATGTCATCTTGAAAGACCAAGACTTGGTCTGGATTTCCAAAGATATTGTACATTAAACGCTGAAAAACAGCTGCCGCAGAGGCCAAGCCGACAGGCATTCTAGTGAACTGGAAACACCCCACGTGAGAAATGAAAGCTGTACATTTCTTACTCTCTTCACACAATGGGATTTGGTGGTAGGCTTGGTATGAATCAATAGTGGAAAATAACTTCATGCTCCTGGATTTGGTTAACAATTTGCTAATTTTAGGCAAAGGGAATTGGTCAATCAAAATGTTTGCATTAAGATGGCGAAGATCAATACATAACCTGATCTTTCCATTGGCTTTCCTTGCTACGACCATTGGATCAATCCAATCAGAAGATTCTACAGCTTCTATTACACCATCCTGAACTAATCTACTCAATTCGTTTTCCACTTCATCCCTAATGGATAATGGTATATTCCTGAGTCTGTGAATTTTGGGAGAAGCGTCTTGTTTTAACACAATCTTGTGTTCAAAGCATTCAATTTCCCCAATTTACCAGAAAAAATATTAGGAAAATCCTTTATAATTCTTTTCCCTATCAGCTCACCATCATCAAGTACTAAAACTTGGTCAATGCCATTGGGATCCAAAATGATATTTACACTTTTCTGATCCCGCCAAACCAAGACTGAGGGACCTTTTTTTTAAATGTACACTCTACCTAAAGTTCTCCTGTTTTTGAACCTTAATATTAAATTCCTGTACCCCAACAACTCTATGGGTTTACCGGTGTAACTTTCAGGATTAATATCAGGTTCCTGAAGAAAACCCCCCCAATTTTCCTACAAATTTGTCCAACCATATTGACTCAATAATGGTGAAAGGTGAACCAGAATCCGTGGCAATACGAATTTTGACACCTCCCATAGTCATGGAGCACATAGGTTTACTTGCATTGTGACCTTCAGAGAAATTTCACACTACCTTATCTTTAATGTTCAACACCCCATCATTTTCATCATCAACACTAGAGTCATCTGAGGTACCCTCCTCTATACACTTGACCTTATAGTTTCTTGACCCCTTGTTGTTGCATACTCTGCTAAAATGACCAATTCTGCCACAGTTGCTGCACTTCTGTTTGATAGCTGGACAACTCGTTGGCTAAATGGTGTTTACTGTCGCACCTGAAACATTTAAATTCTTTTCTATTTTTAACCACATCTTTTTTCTTACTCGACTTAAAACTTTAGGTTTATTGACAACAACTCCTGCAACAGTTTCCTGCTGTTCAACAAAATCATTCTCCTTCTTGAGTGCTTTCGCGCATCTGCCTGATAGTTCAGTTTTTGTAACAACAGCCATCACATCCTTCAAGGGATTGTCCCCATTGATCCACAGCCTATATAGAGGAATCACAAGCATGCATAACCACATGATCTCTCACTAGTTCCTCTTGTAGAACTCCGAAACGACAATCCAAAGCAAGTTTTTTAAGTGCTGTAACATATTGGTCAATGGATTCGTTCTTCTCTTGCTTCCTTTGAAATAATTTTTAGCGAGTGATGCCAACGCATACTTTAGGTGAAAAATAGGTGTCAAGCTGCCTAAGTACTTCCAGAAAGACATTTTCATTCCCCACGCTGTCATCTTTATTAAGCTGATTATAAATCCTTAGACCTTCCGGGCCTAACGAATGAAGCAACAATCTTTTTTTCCTCTCAGCTGAAAGCTTGTTGGCATGGTCAATAGTGGAAATATAGTTCAAAAAGTATTCTTTCCATTGTAACCAAGGGACTGGAGGGTCCCCTGGGATACACAGAAATTCCTCTGGAGGATTAACAGTAATATTTGGAGTTGCAGTAGCCATCACATAAGTTGAGAATGAAAATATCAAAGACTAGGAGTGTATTACATGAACAGAACACCAATGAGCGACACAAGATCTGTGCCGATCAGCGAGGGCTAGAAGAAGTGGAAACAAGGTCACCAGCTGTGTGAATCAATGTGAACAAGCACAACTGCTGAACCACACACAAAGCTGTGTAGATCAGCGAAGATGGGAATTCAATTTCACAACTTAGGCAACCATGATGAAATGCAGCCAGAACACCAATGAGCGACACAATAGCTGTGCCGATCAGCAAGGACTGGAAGAAGTGGAACGAGGTCACCAGCTGTGTGAATCAGCGTGCCCAAGTAGAACTATTGAACCACACACAAAGCTGTGTAGAACAGCGCAGATGGGAATTCAATTTCACCACGTTGGCAATCATAAGGAAATGCAGCACGTAGCACCCTGAAGATAGACCACAGGATGAGAAAAGGTTGCAGTAGTTAAAACAAAAACGAAGACAAAATGTGAACTAGCTGAACTGCACTTGTGAGCTGTGAGAGTTAGCGTTGAATAAAAACACTGACAGTAGAATGCTCCCATAAACATGCAGAGATTAACCATGAAGTAGCCGAACATACATTAAAGCTGTGTGAGTCAGTGTATAATATTGTGACTGACACATGCTACCACAAAGGGTTCCTTAGTAGAGAAAGCAGAGAAGTATAGAAACACACCATAAAGCTGTGCGAATCAGCGTATTCTGTCGGAGCATAACAGACTGGTTGCTAAGCAACCCTTACAGCTGTGAAGCGAGGAGCGGGGCCGTGCGGGAGACACGTAAGGGCACGTGTGTCAGGGAAAAGTAGGCTGTGACAAGGATGTCACTAAAGGCTGCCAACCCAGCAAGAAACAGCAAAAACACCGGGTTGCTGGGGCGAAGAAACACACCGAAACTATAATTCTCATGTGACCAGCGAAGGAAGGGCTTCTGTACGCTGAAATCCGCCAGGAGAACACGGCATGAGCAGTCCTCGGCAGAAACAGGAAAGCATGGAGTCCTCTTGCCTGGTCGCTGGATCACTGCCACAAATGTGTAGTGAAACGCTACACCTACGGTAAGTAAAAATGCTTTATTGAGCGACCAAGCGCAAACAAAGCTCACAGCTGCTCTCCTCAACCGCCAACTCTGACGCCACAGGAATAGCGGTCACGGCACGAGCCGAGCAGCATTGTGACAATACAACATTCCACAAGACGTCACGGCCCAACACTACATTAAGCTATGGTGAAAGCATGAAATGAGGCTTTTAAAGCATCCAAATTATTAAAAATTTAGGTTTTGCTGGATTTGTTGATTTGAAAAAATTCTCCATCAAAGGTATTAGCCTCAGTTATAAAATGTGAATCAGAAAGCAGGGAATTAATAAATCTCCATCTGCCAGTTTTGCAGTCAGTATGGGATAAATCCAGCCTTTACTGGTGCATGGTCTGAGATGAAAATGGAACCAATACCAGATGATTGTATAGAAGGGGGAAGGGTTTAGTAACTAAAATATAAGAAATACTAGGCATTGTCTGGTGTACATTGGAGAAAAAGGGAATTCCATCTTATTAAGATTACATGTTTTCCAAACATCAAACAATAGTCGAGAAGTAATGGCCGATTGGAATGCCTTATGAGATTTATCTGGTTTAAATTTGCACTTAAACTTCCCAACTGAGAAGGGACCTAACCATTGGTTAAAGTCACTTGCCACAGTGTTATTAGAAGTACCAATATTAGCAAGTTTTACTTTAATACTGTACCAAAAATCAGGATTGAGTTTAACTGGGCCATAAATATTAAACAAGGAAACACATTTATTATGAATTATGGCATCAACCAAAACCCATCGACCATTTTTACCACATTCAGTGGATAAAACTTGGATTTTCAATGGTTTTTGGCAGAGAAAAGCAACCCCATGGCTGGCCTAATGTTGTTTCAATTTAACCGGTTCCACATCATTACAGTGAGTTTCTTGTGAAAAGGCAATTTGGGATTTAAGCTTAAACAAATGAGAAAGTACCTTTTGTCTTTTAACTGGATGCCCACGTCTACTGATGTTTCACGAAACAACGTTAAACAAATTGGAGATACAAGGATAAGGGTACAGGAATAGGGGTGACAAGCTGCAAAAACGAAGAGGAGAAAAAAATATATTAACAACAACATAAAGTATAATGTAAGTGACAGAGCCATATTGAATGGCATATAAGCACTCAAAAAATAGAAGGAGAAAGAGGACCAGAACATAAGGGAGAAAGAAGATATAGAAAAGTAGAAGATGAGACAGATCAAGGTTAATACTTGAGATCTAAAAGAGAACAAATAGAAAAGTAACATCAGACATGTCAACACCATATCAAGAACAGCAGCAGAGAAAAGATAAATGTAGATATGAAGAAGAAATCCATGTATTCAAGAAAGTTGAGGAGAGAAAAAGAAGAGGCACAATCCAACAATATTTGAAGATTTCCAAACAGTGCCCTTTGCTTGAGATGAAATAGTTTGAAGAAACATCTTTAATTTAACAGGATCATCAAAAGATCTTGAGGTGCCTTCATGGATAATTTTGCATATGCCGGGATGGAGAATGCCATATCGTATGTTCAGCTGTTTCACTTGAGGTCTTAAAGCAAGAAATTCCCTTTGTCTGGCATTTGTCGCAGTAGAAATGCCTTGAGAAATAAAGAGTTTGTGACAAGACCAGACAAGGCAAGGTTTTTCCTTGGCAGCCTTTGGGATGCAGAGAAGGTCCATAAATCAAGAAATTGATAATGATTCCCCTAGGCTTGGAAGAGTGAGGATGAGGACAACGCAGACAATGTGCTCGCTGGATGATGAGAGGAAAAGCAGTAGGAAATCCAAGTAGATGAGGAAGAAATTGCATCAACAAGTCAAGCAAGTTAGGACCCTCAAGGGCCTCCAGTAAACTATATAGGCGAAGATTATTGCATCGTTTTCTGTTTTCAAGTTCTTCTGTATGTAATTTGAGTTTTAGAATTTCCTGCTCAAGAAAGGGAATTTTAGTAGCCACATCCTGGAGAGAGCTAACACATTGCTCCATTTCAACCATTTTATTTTCCATAATAATCCAGCAGTCCTCAATTTGTTGAAGTTTTTCATTGATGGCACATTTGAAAGGTTTCAAGCCCCTTACCTCATCAAGGATAGTGTCTAAGACTGGATTATGAAAGGACATAATAGGCGACTGAGAGTCATTTTTCACCCTCTTAGATTTTGTGCTGGAAGAGGTGGGTTTAGCAGATGCAAGAAGGTCACTGGCCATCTTGGCGTAGTGTGCAGTATGATGAGGAATGTTCATAGTGAGTCTTGTTCTGCCCATATAATAAGTAACGTCATAAGGAACGGAGTTTGGAGGCAGGCAATAAATGAGAGAAATCCTTGAAATCAGGCAGTAGGGATATACAGTTACAATTTTATATCTGAGTCAGGAAAATAAGAAATTTGAAGGTATCACAGCTTCACTTAACTGGAAAATACCATGAAACAGTCAAAAAGAAATCTCCATAGCATCCATATCATATACTAAGAGTGCTGAGGAGAAGGGAAAAACCCTGAAAGAGGAGCGCAGAGAAGTATATCTGCTCATATGCTGTATTAAAAAAATATTGCAAATAACATAAAAAGAGCCAGTACAGAAAACATGGTCAAGAATCACAGTGATGTTTCCACAGAGCAACGCCTCATCTCCAGGTGAGAGAAGTTAACTTAAAGATGAAAGGCAGAGGCAAGCAAAATAGGGCTAGTACACATGTCTCGAAGTACATATTGTGGCCATGGGTTTGCTGATAAAAGTAGAAATGCCTACAATATGAGGAGAAATGTCACTGAGAAAAATGCGGGCAGAGCTCTACACAAAATGGCGGCCACCTTCGCTTTAACCCGATATCACAGCTGCAGATCTGGGTCTCATTAAAGCTGCCAAAAAATAGGATGTAGAAAGAACTCCATGGTCAGGAACAGAAGTAAAGCTTCAGTGACATGTTGAAGAAAGGATTACTCCGCAGTGTTTCAGCTTTAGACAATGAAGTGCTCTGTGACGCGACAGAGCTCAAGAAAGGGCCGCCATTTTGATTGGCGTGTTAGCCATGCCCCCCTGCCTTTATCAAATATTAAACCCATTTTAAGAGTTTGTAACTTCTTACTGACTCCTATAATGAGGTTAGAAATGTATAAATAATCATTATTTGGAAGTGGCGTGTTTTAGGCGTCCCTTTCAAATAGCGATTCTTCTCAATGTGAATCAATGGTTTAGGGCAAAAATAGCAGTTTAAACCATTGGAGACTAACTGACCCTGGAGTTGCGGTGGAAACTCAGTCGCAAAAGAGAAGGGGTCTCTTGGGGACCCATTCCCTTTTGTGAATGTTAAAAAAAATGCTTGTGAGTAGGCAGTGATCCACAGGAACACTGCAAACTCTAAAACAAACAAAAATTGAAAGTTTTCTTTTTAAACACAGCCTTGTTTCCTTGTTGCCTTTTATGAAAATGGGATTCATAAAAAAAATACTTTATTGAAATGCAATCACAGACAGGATGGTCTGCTGACCGCAGCAGGCCACCATCCCTGTGATGGCATCCAAACATAGTGAGTCACAATTTGCGACTTATCTCATTAATATTCGTCAGGCAAGTAAGATTTTGACCCACAATGATTCGTAGTTTTAAGAACTAACCTATTAGTACATAGGTCAGTTCTTTCAAATCTTTACTGGCTGCAAAAATGTTGGGTAAAAGTTTACAAAAAGTATTTTGTGACAAGATGTTCGTACAACTGGCCCTAAGTTCTATTGTTTTTATCCAGAAATCTATACTTACCTGCCTGCATCCTCCGGAAGGCCAGTGGAGAAAGGTATATTCCAGAACGAGAGACATATAAATGGTCTGATATATAACCGCCTCTAAAATGTCACCGGACAACACCATAAGCAGTAAGAAACCATGTACGAGAAAGAAATCAATATGTGACGATTTAATATATATATATATATTCACTGAAAAAACCATAGGTTTCAGGGACGTTATAGTTACAAATTAGCATTTAAAAAACCTTTGAAATTCACTGAAAAAACCATAGGTTTTAGGGACAGTTATAGTTAGTTGGACATTGCACTCGTACAAAACCCGTGAAATTCCCCGTTATAGTTAGTCCAGCTAACTATAACTCGCGCCCGCAATGCACTGCTGATGACGTCACATATTACATCACTCATGACATGGTCAGTGACATCACTGATGACATCTCAAATGACATCACTGATGACATCATCCAGTGACTGTGTGTTTCTGTAAAGTTTAAATATTTTTAATATATATAGGAAAAGACGTATTGAAGAATGAGTGGGTGTGTAAGTGTCTGTATGGATGATTTAGTAGGTGCGTGACTGACTCTATAAGTGAGTGATTTAACGTATCTTACTGAATGCATAGGTTAGTGACTAAACTGGGTGAATGTCTGTATCCGTCTGTCTGTTGCTGTGTAAGTGGCTGCATGTGTTTGTGAATAGCTACATGAGTGTCTATATGAGTTATTGAATGCTTGTCTGAGTATCTGTATGGGTGCCTGAGTGTTTGTGTGGGAGGGTGTGTGCAACTCTGTGCATAGATGTGTGAGTGGGTGATTCACTGGGTGGATGGTTTCAAGAGTGCATCTGTGATAGACTGTATGGGTGGGTAAGTGTGTGTAAGAGTGTGTTAGTGAGTGAATGTATGTCCCAGTGGTACATGTGTGAGTAACTACATATGTGAAAGGCAGTATATATGTGTGTTGGAGTATATAAATAGCTATAAGCGAGAGTGAGTGATTGTGATAGTGGCTGTATGGATGAGTGTGTGCTTGTATCAGTGATTGTATAAGAGCGTAAGAATGTGCTACTATTTGTATGAGTAAGTGAGCTGGTGTGTGTATAACTGTATAGGTGAGTAAATGGTAGTGTGTTTCATTATTTGCATGACTGACTAGGTGTGTGAGTACCTCTATGGATGAGTGGCGGTGTTTGAGTGTCTATATAGGAGTATGAGTGCATATGATAGTCCTGTACTGAGTGACCGTAAGTATGAGTGACTGTACGGGTGAGTGAGTGGATGTGTGCGTAGACCTAAGAATCAGTGAGTGGGTATGTAGTTATTGGTGTTGGAGTGTCTATGGTTTTGCGAATGGCAGTCTGTAATTTAGAGTGGGTGTATCAAAGGTTATATTGGGGTGTGAGGAGGTGCATCAGATTATCACGTGGATGATGTCATCAGTGATGTCATTTGAGATGTCATCAGTGATGTCATCAGTGATGTCACTGACCATGTCATGAGTGATGTAATATGTGACGTCATCAGCAGTGCATTGCGGGGCGCGAGTTATAGTTAGCTGGACTAACTATAACGGGGAATTTCACGGGTTTTGTACGAGTGCAATGTCCAACTAACTATAACTGTCCCTAAAACCTATGGTTTTTTCAGTGAATTTCAAAGGTTTTTAAATGCTAATTTGTAACTATAACGTCCCTGAAACCTATGGTTTTTTCAGTGAATTTCAAAGGTTTTTTAAATGCTAATTTGTAACTATAACATGTCTGAAACCTACGGTTTTTTCAGTGAATTTCAAAGGTTTTGTAAATGACAATTTTTAAATGTATTAATTGTTATATAAATTTTTTTCATACTGATTTCCAAATTTTTTAGAAACATTGTTTTTTAAAATATTTTATTTTTTAAATTACATTGTAATTACATTATACATTACATTACAAAAATACTTTCTCAGAATGAATTACTTTAGTTTAAATACTTTGCACATAGGCAATAGACTTTTAAGTACAGTAGTTACAGTTGTTGCAATGGGCAACACATTTTCAAACACAATGCAACATTCAGCTCAATGTGAATTTCTAGTTAAATGCAATTAGTTACTTTATGGATTACTTTTTCTAACCACAGGACTGGATCCTAGATTCAGTCCTGGGACATCTCCTGTAAACAGTTGAGTAAAAGCGTTTTGGTTACAGTCGTGATTTTTAAGGAATATTATTGTACTTTAAAAGTTCACACTTAGAAACTTTTTCTCATAGAATCACCAATGTTATCCTATGGAAGGAAATTCACTTAGAAGTTAAAAACTGTTATCGTTACTTTTTCTTACTCAGTGTTGGATCCTGGATCCAGCACTGGTGCATCTCCTGTAAACAGTTGAAAGAATGCGTTTAAGTCATACAGGCGATTTTTTAGGAATATTTGTAGTTTGTGAAAATCGACACTTTGAAACTTTTCTGCTGAAAACCAGACAATGGATTCCTATGGAAGAAAATATAAGTTACTGGTAAGTACGGTTAAAATTACTTTTCAGGGTCAGTGCTGGGCTAAAAGATGCAGCACTGGGTTCTCTCCTGATAACAGGTGAGTAAATTGGAATTCGTACTTTGGTTGATTTTAGAGGAATATTATAAAGTTCCAAAACTCCACACTTAGAAGAATTTCCAAGTGAAACCAGTCAATGTTAGCCTATGAAGGAAATTCAAGTTACTGGTAAGTACGGTTAAAATTACTTTTCAGGGTCAGTGCTGGGCTAAAGATGCAGCACTGGGTTCTCTCCTGATAACAGGTGAGTAAATTGGAATTCGTACTTTGGTTGATTTTAGAGGAATATTATAAAGTTCCAAAACTCCACACTTAGAAGAATTTCCAAGTGAAACCAGTCAATGTTAGCCTATGGAAGGAAATTCAAGTTACTGGTAAGTACGGTTAAAATTACTTTTCAGGATTAGTACTGGGCTGAAAGATACAGCACTGAGGTCTCTCCTGATAACAGGTGAGTAAATCAGAATTCGTATTTCGGCTGATTTTAGAGGAATATTTTAAAGTTCCAAAACTCCACACTTAGAAGAATTTCCAAGTGAAAACAGTCAATGTTAGCCTATAGAAGGAAATTCAAGTTACTGGTAAGTACGGTTAAAATTACTTTTCAGGACCAGTACTGGGCTGAAAGATACAGCACTGAGGTCTCTCCTTATAACAGGTGAGTAAATCGGAATTCGTATTTCGGCTGATTTTAGAGGAATATTTGTATGTTTCAAAAATCAACACTTAGAAACTTTTTCAACAAAAAGCAGGCAATGATATCCTATGGAAGGAAATTCAAGTTACTGGTAAGTACGGTTAAAATTACTTTTCAGGACCAGTACTGGGCTGAAAGATGCAGCACTGAGGTCTCTCCTTATAACAGGTGAGTAAATAGGAATTCGTATTTCGGATGATTTTAGAAGAATATTTGCACAATGGTGAAGGGAGGGGCGGGGCCTGAGGTGACATCTGTGCAAACGCGCCCCGTGGCGCGTTTTAAGTTGGGGGATTAAGTCCCCTTGAATCCTGAGGGTCCCTAGGGGCCAACTAGCCCACCAGGAACCTCCAATATGCGCCAGGGGCTGCGTTGCAGAGACGTGTAGAGAGGCCACACCCCTTTTACACCTCTCTGCAACGCAGCTCTGTGGCGCTTTCTGGATGTACCTGTTGGGCTAGTTGGCCCCAGGGACCCTCAGGATTGAAGGGGATTTAATTCCCCATCTTAAAACGCGCCACGGGGCCTGTTTGCACACATGTCACCTGAAGCCCCGCCCCTCCCTTCACCACTGTGCTAAGCGCGCCCGTGGCGCGTTTTAAGTTGGGGAATTAAGTCCCCTTGAATCCTGAGGGTCCCCGGAGTCCAACTAGCCCACCATATACCTCCAAAAAGCGCCACAGAGCTGCGTTGCAGAGAGGTGTAAAAGGGGCGTGGCCTCTGTACACCTCTCTGCAAGGCAGCCCCTGGCGCATACTGGAGGTTCATGGTGGGCTAGTTGGCCCCCAGGGACCCCCAGTATTCAAGGGGAGTCGTTCCCCCTCTGCAAACGTGCCAGGGGCGCGTTTGCAGAGTGGTGAAGGAAGGAGCGGGGCCTGCGGGCCCGATCGTTTTTAAAAACATTTTTTTGTCCCCTGAAGGGGGCTCTGTGGCCCCCCTTCCTTTTTCCAGTTTTTATGCCCTGGGGACCCCATCCCCCAGGGCCTTACCCCTTTTTTTAATTACAAATTTTAAAAAAAACAGGAAGGGGGCCGCGTGGCCCCCTTCCCTGGGCCTGTATTGGCCCCGGGGACCCCATCCCCGGGGCATGGCCTCGATTTTTTTTTTTTCGTAGGGCGGGGGGCTGCGTGGCCCCCTCCTCAGGCCATTTAAGGCCCCGGGGACCCCATCCGCCGGGGCCGGCCTTTCCGTTTTATTTATTTTTTTTTTTTTTGGGGAGGGGGCCGCGTGGCCCCCTCCGAGCCCTACTTGCCCCGGGGACCCCATCCCCCGGGGCTGGCCCTCTCGTTGGGGACTGTGGGGGGTCCCCAATCCCCCACAGTCCCGCCGGCTCCCCGTGTCCTACGGGAGCCGGCGTGCTTACACATGGGGAGCAGCTAACTTGCTGCTCCCCATGTGGAAAGCAATCGGCTTTGGATATTGGAAGGGAGAGCAGGTTTCCCTGCTCTCTCTTCCAATATCCAAAGCAGTTTGCAATGACAGGACGGGAGCCGCGAGGCTCCGTCCTGTCATTGCAAACAGCAGTGTCCCGGGGTAGGCACCCGGGACACTGCAGGAGCCGGCCGTGGGGGTGGTGGTCCCCAGGGCCATCAAGGGCTCCAGGAGGGGGCCGCGCGGCCCCCTCCCATTCAGTTCACAGCCCCGGGAGGTGGTGGTCCCCGGGGCTCTGGGGTCCGTAACGGACCCCCATATTTAAATGTTTAGTGCCCCGGGAGGTGGCGGTCCCGGGGCGTGTGGGGGGCTGGAGCCCCCCACACAGGTTTTTTAATTAATAAAAAAGCCCCGGGGAGGTGGTGGTCCCCGGGGCTGCGGGAGGGCTCAGAGCCCTCCCGCACCATTTTAAAAAAGCCCGGGGGTGGCGGTCCCGGGGCTTAGGAGGCCTTTGAGGACCCCACACATTAAATTATCCCCCCACCATGCCCCCGGGACTTGGGCCACCCGGGGGCAAAATACAATCAATGCGCGGGAGACCGCGCTTCGATTTTTCTGGCAGGATTCACGCACCCTGAGCGCATCCTGCCGATTTTAAAAAATTTTTTTATTTTTTGCCCAGGGGGTCCTTGTGGGACCCCTGAGCAAACCTAGGGGGTCAGGGTGTTTCTACCCTGCCCCCTTTGTGCGCTTTGCACACTTGTTTCTGTCCCTCGGTTCTACCGAGGGACAAAATGGCTGCCAACATTTCCTGAATCGGAATGTTGACAGCCAGCTGACAACCAATTAACATGCAGCTCGTGATCGGGAGGGTACGCGGACCCTACTCGGCCATAGATATCACTATCTTTTTACTTTTGATTTTCTCAGCAACTACTGAACGGATTTACACCATTTAACAAAAGGGTTCTTTCTGAACCAAGAACTACCTCTTTGCCAAATTTGGTGTAATTCCGTTCAGCAGTTCGAGCTGTAGCCGTGTCTAAAGTTTCCTATGGAAAATTGCATGGGGAAAACGCGTTTTGGGACCCCCCTTTTTCTCGGCCCCCGCTTGACAAATCCCCCGAGACTTTCAGGGTAGGAGCGGACCGGAGCGGGCCACAAAGTTTGAAAATTTTGCGAAGATACGTCAACCGGCAAGAGAGTTATTTCAAATAGAATGTCGCGGATTTCCTATGGATAATAGGTTGTAACTATAACTATCTACTGGCGACCGCCAGTAGATAATATATATATATATATATATATATATATATATATATATATATATATATATATATATATATATATATATATATATATATATATATATATATAGTGTAGGAAATCAGGTAACTTGTTTTTGGGGGAGAAAGCCTACTCAAGCAGCAACCACAATTCTTGTCAAAGTGAAACACAAGCAAAACCCAAATTAACCTGTGCTTAAGTCTCTAGTAGCTTGGCACAAAGCAGCCAGAGCTTTACTTGGAGGCAATGTGTAAGGTATTTATGCAACATTACAAACACTAATAGAGTGAAAATACAACACAAGAAAGATCCCACACCAACTCACAATAATAGAGTAAAATATAATAAATTATTTGAGACCAAAACAACAAAAATCCAATCAATAGAACGGAAGATATGCAATTTTACAGGTTTCAGGGAAAAACAGTGCTTAGAAGCAAAAAGCACCAAATGTGGCTAGTTGGTCGTGCCGGACCACGACAAAGTCACAAGTTAAGGCCGACCGCGTTGGAGCACAGGCCGAATACAGGGACCAAGATAGGCCCGCTGAGCAAACTACCTTAAATGCGGGATGCGGAGCGTTGCGAAAACCCACGTCGAGGATGTGTCATGCAGTGGCGCTTCCGGAGAAATTGCAGGATGTGATGTGGGGTCCTGCGTCTGAGATGTGTCGTGCAGCAGCAGTTCCAATTAAGCAGTCGATGGGGTTTGCGATGCGAGGTCCTGTGTCGTTGTGCAGGATGCTGTTAATGAAGGCTTGCGATGTGAAGTCCTGCTTTGGGGATGCATCATGGTTTCGAGGAGCTGCATGCTACGATGTGAGATCCTGCGTTAGGGATGCATCTCACAGTGGCAGTTCCGATGCAGGTTGTGAGAAGATGCATCGTGCTGCATTGGCTCTGTCTAAGCAACCACAGGTCGTCTGGCAGAGCACCTTCAGGTCCACTTCCAGGGGTCCAGGACTGGAGTGGCACCACTTGGAGGAGCAAGACTTACAGCAGACAGAGTCCAGGTGCTGGGTTCAAGGTGGATGGACCCTTTTCTTTCCCTGGGACTCCAATCAAGAGGCGAGCCAACTAGCCTTTGGAATCACTATGGTGGTCATGGGTTCAAGATGCAGGTCCAGTCCTTCTTACTCAAGCTGCTGGGCAGCAGGGAAGGAGAGTAGCAGTCCTTCTAGCAGCACAGCAGTCCTTCTTCTGAATCTTCCACAGGTCCAGAGGTGTATTGAAGAGTAGGGTCTGAGGGTCCAATATTTATACTTGGTACCAACTTTGAAGTAGGAGAATCTTCTAGAGGCTTCCACCCAAAAAGATGTTTAGAATTTCCTGCCTCCCTGTCTTGGCCCCAGCTTGTCTGGGGCACAATAGACTAGTGAGTGTGTGCTGAGGCAGAGCCTTTGTTTTGTGCAAGTGTGGTAGTTGACAGCTCCTCCTCAGTAAGAGATCGCCCATCCTGCCGACACCTATTCCCCCTCTGCCTCACTGTCTGGAACAAATACAGAAAAAACAACTGCCAACTACACCTAGTCATGTGACCCAGGATACAGGCTGCAGGCACCAAATGGTTAGGGCAAGAAAATGGCAACTTTCTAAAACTGGCATTTTCAGAATTGTGACTTAAAATCCAGCTTTACCATTAAAAAGGGTTTTTAATTGCAATTCTTTAGACACCAAACTCGATATTCCTACTTGCTCCCAATCAAAAGTTATCGCTTTTAAGGTTTGCTGCCTCATTTTCAAATCTCTTAATGGAAGAAGCCCCAAATTTTTGAACAGCTTGATTATAAGACATGTACCCAGACGCAATTTGCGTTCGGCCCATCAGCAATTCCTGTCCATTCCCTCATTTAAATTGAAGCGTGTAGGCGGTGCGAGGTTTGCCATTCTGGCCCCCAAACTTTGGAACTCTCTTCCTCCTGAAATCCGCTTTTGCACCGACCTCTTAGATTTCAGAAAGCTTCTCAAGACCTGGCTATTTCGACAGGCTTATGAGTAACTCTTTAGGGCACAGGTATCCGTCAGGGCAGCGCCATGAAACCGCCCCGGTGTACGTGCGCTATATAAATTTCTTTTAACATAACATAACATCACTCATTAAATATGATAAGGCAATCCAATGTTATCCTATGGGAGACATAGAGCTTACAGTAGTGAAAAAAGAATTTAAGAGTTTTTCATTACCAAGATATGTAAAAGTTAAAAGTACATGTCCAACTTTTTAAATACACTGCACCCTACCCTATGGGCTGTTTAGGCCCTACTCCAGGGGTGACTTATATGTATTAAAAAGGAAGGTTTAGGCCTGGCGAAAGGTTTATTTTGCGAGGTCGAAATGGCAGTTTAGAACTGCACACAGGCTGGAATGACAGGCCTGAGACATGTTTGACAAGCTACTTAAGTGGGTGGCACAATTAGTGTTGCAGACCCACAAGTAACATATAATTTACAGGCCCTGGGTACATGTAATACCACTTTACTAGAGACTTACAAGTAAATTAAATGGGCCACTTGGGTGTAAGTCATCCTCATCATCAACAAATCTTTGTCCGGATAAAAATATCCATGAACGAATCACACAGATAAAATTCACACAAAAATCTTACAAAGTATTCGTATTTAAAAAATAAATAACTAAAATTCATACAAATTAATCTCAGGACATATACAAATTAAATACGCAGAACACAGGGCTAGGAGTAATAATCAATGGCTGACTAGGGGGACTTGTTGTCAAAAAGCATCAAAATAGGTAAGAGTTATTTGACATATCTTATCATTAGCCGGCGGAGGAAAGGAAAGAAGTCTAAGAACGAATTAGGTGACAATGAACTGATAAGAGTAAGATATCCTCGACTACTCGTATTCGTATCTTAGAACATCCTGGTGTAAAAGCTGTTTTCTTCTATGGATCGCATAAGAAATGCAAATGTTCGCTCTATGACGTAATTTCACATCGTCAAGGTTACGAATAAAGTTAAAAGCATATTTGTAATAATTTTTTTTCTTTTAAAACATTGGCCGCAATATTTGTTTCCTCAAGTCCCTGTAAAAGTTACAAAAAAGGATGACATGCAGTGTGGACTGCTTGGACTTGCCATCGCATGGTGTTGAAAGTGGCACTTTCTGGTTGACTGAGGCGATACCCTAGCCAGGCAGAACCCACCCTTAGGTGGGTGATTACACTCACTGTATAACCTGCGCTCACCCTCGGGTAGCTTAGCACTGAGCAGTCAGGCTTATCACAGAGGCAATGTGTAAAGCATTGGCACAGCACTCACTCACAATAAATACACTGAGCATCACAGAAGAGACTTCACATGTGATGTATGTAAATAATGTTTGTATTCAGCACACAATAATCAACACAACATGAACATCATGTATTTCTGGGCATAAATCACATTTGGACGTATTACTAGCAGTACTAGGCCCAACCGTGTTAAACTGACATAAGTGGTATGCACACTTGGGAAAGATCCTATTCATCCCCCTACCCCCAGCACCTTTATATGGTGCAATACGTTGTCCACCCCATGCCCACCCTGGCAATTCTTAAAATGCAGTACCACACAGTTATAGGGTGCACCCTAGGTCACAACAATGTCAGAAATATGTACATACAAAGAATTATAGCACTTTTAAGCAGCACCGCGGGCTGAGGCCACACGGGTAAAACCAATGTCAAACATAATGTTCTTCTGACAAGATATCAACATGTAAAGCAACACTGCCGGTCATTGTTATTCTTCACAGGCGATCCGCAAACTGTCACTCCCAAACACACACTCACTCGGCCTCGATACGTGGTGCACCGGGTATCAGGCAGGTCTGTATGGAATGTGCTCGCACAGATACGTACACAGCACCATAATGCGGTGGAACTGATATCCAGCAGGTCAATTGATAGCACACTGGAGACCCTGTCGCACAAGCCTCCCTCCACCCTCCAACTCACCCTAACTAGCCTATGCCCACAGATTGTAGATGACCAGCCCTCTCCCAGGCTACTAGGCCTCTCGCGGCCGAAGTCACACTTAGTCAGGATCCCAGGAAAGAAGGTGGGGCGTAGGTAGCAGGACTAATTAGGAGTCAGTCGTCAAATGGGGGTCCGGCCACAACCCGCAAAGTTCACTCACAGAATGCGGAGGAGAAGCGTGCTGAAGGCAGCAGTCAATCACTCAAAAGGGTTACACAATGTGCCTTCCGGCACCAGCCCAGTTCTGCGAAGCACAAGGGGGGTCACGCATTCTCTTGACCTGCTTCTGATTGCTCTCTGAAGCATTCCTTCAGCTCAGTCAATCACTCTTCCTACCCAGGTCCGATCCGGGCAGTACTACCTGGCAACACAATGTCGTCTGGGGCCAGGTGAGGAGAGGGTAGTTGGTCTGTCACACTGTGGGCCCAAAAGGGAACTATTGATGAATGGGTAATGACTCAGGGAAGCTTCTCTAAAGAAAGAGGCACCCCGTCAGGTACACGTCAATCAGAGTGGTACATGTTGATACAGGTCGCACCAGACACAACGAAGAGTTGCAAATTCTGTACCTCCCTGGAAAAGAGACACAATGCTTGGTGCGCGTAGATACGGGTCGCACCAGACAGTTCTGGTCTCACACACACAGACGGATGTTGAGCACAGCTGCATGAGGTAGAATGAGGCACTACTACGGATATGCCCTCACCTCTGAGGGTCGCACCCTGTGAATCGGACACCGCACAAAATGAGTATGGTGACAGGTGATAGCGCGCCATCTCGGCAAAATCACTACAGCGTTTCTACTTTTATCATTTGTGTCAGCTAATGTGTTCTTACTAGTTTTAAAATTACTGCTCAGTTTATGTGTTTTTACTAGTTTTAAAAAGACTGCTTTTATTTCATTTTGCCAGTTACCTGCACTACTTGGCTTCTCTCTGTTCTTCACTTCCTCATTGCCGGTCCCCGGTCCACCGCAGCGTGTGCTGTTTGCGTGGAGGGACGCGGCTCCGCCCACTTTTTCCTCACTTCCGCTACCGGGCGGGCTTACTTAAGCAGAATGACTGCACGGCCGCGCCGCCGGCGCGCCGCCGGCGCGCCAAAGGCAAGCCCATCTGCGCCCGTCCGCGACCGGATCGCGGCCAGCGCCATCTATGCTGCCCGTTCTCAGAACGACAAGGTAAAGCAATGGTCTAGGACGGATCTACTGGCCTTTAATGTTACCACTTGCCCCAATCCTCATGGTTGTGACCTGACGACAGCTTCCCCTTGCGGCTCGTGTACAGAGTGCAACTGGACACTAGGGGGCCGATTCCGATCTCGGCCGGTAGTGCTCCGAATCGGATTCGGATTTACCGGATCCGATTCGGAGCCCTGTTTCCCGACCGAATCGTACACGGGTCCGGCCGAGCGAGTACAATGCAATCTCCCGCGAAATCGCCGACCGACTCGAACGCGGCTTCAACACGCTCCGACCGACTCGCATGGACACGACTCGCACCGCGCTATGGAGACGTTTCCCGGCCGGGTAAGTACGATGCGCGCCGCGAGCAGTCCGACCGACTCGCGCCGGCCGGCTCGAAAAAGCTGTTGGAGCCGGACTTTGGGAATCCGCATCGGACCCCCCTGTATGCGTAGGCGTGCGAGTCGCACACAGGGGGGACCCATGGGTCCCCCCTACCTGTGCATGTACGCCGTGATGCGCATGGACGCGTACCCGCTGTAGGGGGCGCCCTTGTTCGCCTCGCACCCATTGAGTCAATGGGAGCCCGCGTACGCGTTGTACGACCGGCTCCCATTGACTTCAATGGGAGTCTGACCGACTCGAGTCCGATAGCATGCGAATGCATCGTACTCGTCCGGTCGGACTGCTAGGGTCCGATTCGGTCGGAATTCTCTCCGGGTCCGGCTCGGTCGGTGAGATTTCCGGCCGGAATCGGAATCGGCCCCTAGGTGTTATCGACCTTTGGAAGGGCAAAAGGGTGCAGAGGGAGCCACCAGATCAGATTAGAGCTTGCCTTATAAACTGCAGATCCTTGTCTAAACATGCAGAGGACCTGTGGCTACTATTGGCTGGGAACGATTTGGAGGTCTTGTTTCTCACTGAAACCTGGCTGAAGGACGATATCCTTGCAGCGGTGGCACTAGCTTTGCCTTCTGGGTTCAAAATATGCTGTGCCAATAGGGCGGGAGACAAAAGGGGAGGGGGGTAGCGATTATCTGCAAGGACTCCTGGGACATATCCTCCTCAAACTTAGGGAACATGGGCTCGGTTGAGGGCCTTAATTTCTGCACCCGGACCGGCCATTCAACCTCTTTTTCGGGATTGGTGGTCTATAGGCCTCCTGACTGTCCACCCAATATACTCCAGGAATTTTGCAATTTCATTGCACAGAAATCTCTCCTATCCTCTAATTTTACGGTATTAGGGGATTTCAATCTGCATGTAAATTATCCTACTTGTGCCCCAGCAATGCAGATGGTCTCCTTGATGGAAGGAGCAAATCTACCACAACATGTGAAATTCCCTACCCATATAGCAGGTCATACCCTCGACCTGATATTTTCCAATATCCCGTCCTTGAGAATTGAAGTGCCAAACCAGGTGGTTTGGTCTGACCATTTTCTCATTTCTTTCTCTTTCACTCTGGCTAATCCCGACTCCACTGAGAGTGCCAGATACTTTCTAAAGAGAAATTGGAAAAACTTAACTGCCAAATCCCTAAGCCCTATTTTATTAGCCAGCAAACCGCTTCTATCTCTTGACCCGAACGCCGATACTCTGGCCCTACATAATTGGATTGCCGCCGCAGTGGAGTCTGCGGCACCAGCTAGTCTCAAAATCTATGAGGAAATCCCCCTCTGCCCCATGGTTTTCTGAATCACTTAGGGTTATGAAAAGCAAATGTAAGCGCTTGGAACGCCAATGGAGGGCAAATTATGATAATTCCGCAAAAATGCTATATAAGACATCTCTGAAGGTTCTGCATAAACTCATGAAGGAGGCAAGAAGAGAGTACATTGCCAAGTGTATTGACTCCTCCGACAACCCAGGGAAAGCTATCTTTAAAGTGGTCAACTCCTTCCTCAAACCCCACGAGCTGGTCATCGACGCTCAGCCGTCGCTGGCACTGTGCGAGAGAATTTCTACCTTTTTCAATGATAAAATCAGCAACGTCTATAAATCTTTCCTAGACATAACTACCACGACCAAATCCGACGTGGCAGTTAGGCATACACCCCTGCCTCTCCTTTCTGACTTTGCCCCTTTCACTCAGAAGGAAGCACTGGCAGCAATTCTGAACTGCAAGTCTGGCTCACCGGAAGATCCTTGCCCTCCCAAATTGTGGAAAGAGTTGGCTAATTCCACGAACGAGGTGCTGGCCAAAATCTGGAACGCCTCCCTTTCCTCCGGCACCTTCCCTGATCGATGGAAGCATGCCACTCTACTCCCCCTAAAAAAGAAATCTAACATGGACTCAGGGGAACTGAACAATTACAGACCTATTTCGTTGCTGTCAGCCCCTGCCAAGATGCTGGAAAAGGTAGTGCAGCGACAATTGGCTAATTTTATCGAAAACAATAATATCCTGCATGACACCCAATCCGGCTTCCGAGCGGGGTTCAGCACTGAGACGGCGCTTCTTGAGGTAGCGGACTCAATTAGAATGGCACTGGACTTAGGAGCTTCAGCTATGCTGGTGCTCCTGGATCTCTCTGCTGCATTCGATACTGTGAACTTCGCTATACTGTCGCAACGTCTTCAGGATAGCGGGGTCAACGGCACAGCTCTGGCCTGGCTAAAGTCTTTTCTCCACCTGTGCACTCAAAGGGTGGCTTTACAACCACATCAGTCCACCCGCAAGCACTTATGGTGCGGGGTGCCTCAGGGGTCGGCTCTCAGCCCGCTCCTTTTTAATATATACCTGGCCCCTCTATTCACCTTGATAGCCAACTGGGGAGTGAAGGCGATTTCCTACGCCGACGACACCCAACTGGTTTTCTCATTTAATGATCAGACCGAAGACTCTTTTAAGTGCTTCAAAGGCTGCTTAAAAGATATCGCAGGATGGATGAACAACAACAAACTCAAATTGAACGCCAATAAGACTGAAGTGATGTTTTTTGGCAAATCCAAGCCTCCAGCGGCAGCCCTTTGGTGGCCTGAGGAAATGGGTCCGGCACCGGTTCCTACGAGCTGTGCCAAAAATCTGGGTGTTAAATGGCAGGACGATCTGTCCTTCTCCGCCCAGATTCAGCAGGTTACAGCGGCCTGTTTCTGCCGCCTGAGAAACCTTCGGAAATTTTTACATCTGCTACCTGAGAGCTGCCGCAAGACCATTATCCATGCCACAGTAACTGCCCGCTTGGACTATGCAAATGGCCTCTACACTGGCCTACCGGCCTACCAAGTTAACAAACTTCAAATGGTTTAAAATGCGGCGGCGAGACTAATCAAACATGTTCCTTTTCGGCAGCACATCTCTCCGTACATCAGAGAACTACACTGGCTCCCAGTAGCCAAGCGTATCAAATTCAAGGCCTTGACCCTTGCTTTTCGGGCAGTTCATGGATCTTGCCCTGCGTATTTAAAACAGAGGCTAGGTGTCTACACGCAGCCACGTGTGCTGAGATCCTGTTCTCAGAACCTACTATGCACCCCTCGAGTGAAAAAAACTCGGTTGGGTGCCAGATCTTTCATGTTTGGGGCATCAAAACTGTGGAATTCCCTTCCTAACTCTTTGCGTCAGTTATCGTCTGAAACCCAATTTAGGAAGGCTATCAAAACTTGGCTTTTTAACCTGGCTTAATTTACGCTGTTGATCTTGTCGCCTCCCTGTGAGTCGCCTGTTGCTTTAGCGCCGGGACACCTCCTAGGAGGTAGCTGTTCGCGCTCAACAAATGTCAGTATTATTATTATTATTATTATTATGCAGTCGGCGTGTGGCACGAGAGAGATGCGGCACGATCGACAAAGTGGGCCTCACTCGATCCCGCAACCGGCGACTCCGCTCACCGCCAACAAGATGTTTAAGCGTATTGGGGTCCCCAAAATGCATGGGGCACACGCCTTAAATGCGGGCGAGACTTCTGGAGCTCCACACAAGGCAATTCAATCTCCAGGCACGATTCTTAGTTCCACACTCACGCCTCGCTACCAGTTGGGATCCAGCAGACGATGTGGGCACTTAAGAGGGCACCGCTCTCCAGGTGTCACAAGTAGATGGTGTGGGTCCCTAGGTGGAGATCTTTGATGTCCCAGAGGCATCCAAAAGAACTGGGGGCAAGCCAACAAGCCCTTGGAGCGCACACTTCAGGGTACCACACAGCAGCAGGTAGTCAGCCCAGACCAGCCACTAATCAGGAAGGGCATACGGTCCTTTCAATGGCAGTAATTCTCCTTGTGCACAGCAGATTCCTCTAGCAGTGTGCACCACACAGTTCCAGGTTCTCCAGTCCCACGTCCCCACAAATGTATCTCTGCCCTGCTGAAGTATGGCACCAGTAGTTATACTGTGGTGTGCCTTTGAATTTGTAGGTGGTTCAGAGGGTTTCCCTTTGGACTACAGATGTCTCCCCTGAATTTCAGTCCTGTCTACCATGAGGCTGTGGAATGCAGATGCTAATCTTTAGTGGTGCCATGATCTGGCTCCCAGAGGCCAAGTGTCAAAGTTTCTCCTACAATGTATCCAGCTAGGCCCTCAAATGGCAGAAGTCAATTGTTCCAGCTGCATGCCCAATGTTTTATAGCTGTCGCTGGGGAATGTCCAGATGTGCTCCCCCAGCCTCCAGTGTGGACTGGAGCCAAGCAGAGTTTTAGTGTGGAAAAGGGTAATTTTCCAAAAATGGCATTTCTAAGCTAGTAATGACAAAGCCACCTTTACCACAGGAAAGGTTTTGTCATTGCGAATCCAATGATAGGAAACATTATGAGGCTGACCCACTGCAATCCACTATTGAAATCTGAAGTAATTTCAACCATTCCCCCATGTTAGCCTACGGGAAGAGTACGCCTCATAGGTAGTGAAAACACACATGGGTATTCTTCACTATCTGGGTAGTGAACACACATGTGTACCTGCCCTGCCTTTCACCCACCACTCGCTCCACCACTTAAGATGTACCCTAGGGGTGCTCTAGTGGTAGTGAAAGGTACCCTCAGGATTGGCTAGTGATTTAAAGAGGCCAATCTGAGCACAAGAGCAATTGCGCAAACACGGACCTGCAATGGCAAGCTGGACATATGTTTAAAACACCATGGGTGCAAGTACGCATACACCGGTCTGCAATGGAAGGCTGGACACATATTTTAAAACATCATAGGTGCAAGTGCACTCTCAATGGCATGCTTGAGACATATGTTTAAAGACATCAGGTAAGCACCCCTTCCTAACCTGTGTAGAAAGGATGCATACACTTTCACACTACATTTACAGTGGGAAAGTGCCCAGAGCCCTAAGGCCACAAGCAGAGAATCATCAACACCTCGGTGGTGTCCCATGGGAAGAGCCGCCCTCCTAGGTAGAGAGAACCCACATGGGGGTTCATCACTACCTGGGCAGGTAGCACCCATGTGTACCTGCCCAGCCTTTCACCTACCACATGCGCCACTCCTCAGGGCTTACCCTAGGGGGTGCTCTAGTGGAAGGCCCACTCAAGATTGGCTAAGGAGTGAGGAATCTCAACCTAAGCACAGACGTAACTGAGCTCCCAAAGGCCTGCAATGGCAAGCCTGATACATGTTTGACAGGCTATTCTGGTGTGTGGCACAATCAGTGCTGCGTCCCACTATTAGCCAGTGAAGAACCCATTCTGGGTATGTGGTATACCTTTTTACAGGGCACTCACAGGTACAACACCTAAACCAATAAGTATGCTCCCCTTCCTGGCATGTGTAGGAAGGGTGCATGCACTTTCCCCCTGCATTACAGTGGGAAAGTGCTCACAGTCGTAAGGCCACAAAAAGAGAGTCAGCAAAAACCAGGACAAAAAGCAAAGGTTTTAGGGAAATTCCCTACGAAGGGCCATGTCTAGCACATGGGCAACTTTTGGGAGCAAATACCCATTTTGGGAAAAGTAACCATAAAGTGCATTGTGCCTATTCGCAGTCTGGTTAGGTAGATTCTGTGTTGGATATTCAATACTAGAATTAGATAGCTCTGGGCACTTGGTTGTATGGGGCCGGAGAGGTACGTTGACACAGTCGGTTTAAGACACTCTCTAGTTTTCCTATTGGTCATCCTTTTCCCAATCAGAATCGTTTTAAAGTCTTTCTTGCTAAATTGTAACACTCCAACAGGATCCTCAATGTTTAATTTCCCATCCACTTCCTTTAGCAGGTTATTCACATAGGCCGGTGGCCAGCCATGGAATCTCGCTCTATATTCCAAGGTTAGGCAGTCTGATATCATCTCTTTGATTAATTTAGTGCCATCTGCACTCTTTATATTTTGCCATAGGGAGATGGGGTTTGTTTGCAAAGCATCCTCTAAATAAGGGACCGCCAGCTTATTGTGCACTACGTAAGAGCAGGTTGAACAGGGCACTACTAATAATCTACACAAGAAAAGATTTTCCTGGGTCTGCTGCAATTTGCAGCTTGTCAGGCCCCACAAAGTAGCTCCATAATTGACACTAGGTACACAGTTACTTTTATGTAAGGTCAACAGCTCTCTAATGGGCTTGTTCCCAATTTTAGATAGAAATCTAAAAAGGGCTTCTGAAGATCTAATGAATTTCAATTTTGTTGCTTTCAGGTGTGTCCCCTATTTGGCGTTATTAGAAAAATGCACACCTAAGTAGGTAAAACTTTCTCTTATAGAAATTAATTCTCGCTTAATACGGTGGGTTTTCTTTTTGGGCCTGCCTTTCCCGCATGTCATATTGAATATTTTCTTTAGATTGATTTTCATGTCCCTGTCCTCCATATACAAAGTGAAACCATCGATCAGAAGCTGGAGGCCGTTAGCAGTTCTAGAGATCAAGACGGCATCCTCTGCATATAGGAGGACCAGAGTTCGGCATTGTCCAATTTTTGGGTCATCTGCTTTAATTTTCTGCAAACACTCGTCCACCCCATTAATATATAACAAGAATAAAAGGGAGGCAAGCAAACAGCCGTGGCGGATTCCTCGAGTAATTATAAAACGTGGTGTAACTTCTCCCCTTGACCCATATCGTACCCGTGATGTTAACTGTGCATATAACTGTGATAAGAAAGTCACAATCTCAGTGGGGGCACCCATCTTAACCAGTGACTGTCACAGCTTAGCGTTATTAACCAAATCAAACACGCTGCTTAAATTGGCAAAACATAAGTAGATGTGACCCTCTTTAGCCAATGTGTATTTACTGATGAGGAGATGGAGATTGATACATTGTTCCATGGTGCCCACATCCTTTCTAAAGCCATATTGGGCATCTGTTAAGATCTGGTTATCTTTCACCCAGGATTCCATCCTCTTTAGTAGGGCTCTGCCCATTAATTTAGCTGAGGAGTTCAGGAGGGATATAGGGCGATAACACCTTGGATCCCGCGACCCCCTTTTTTGAAAATCTGGACTATGATGCTTTCTGTCCAAGATAAGCCCAGATATCCTCTGGCTGCTGCGTTGCACACCTGCATCAGTATGGGGGCCCATAGGTTAATACATGATTTAAATGTGTTGATTGGGATCCAATCAGGGCCTGCAGCCTTCGCAGCAACAAACTTTTCCAGGGAGGTAGTAACCTCTTCTAGACTAATGGGTTTTAGATGTGATGGTCCTACATGGCATATTACACCAGGGGTTACGACCAGAACTAGATTTTCTGGGTTAAGAATTCCTCCCTAGTGGCTTATCCAATCGGCCTTTTGGACAAGTGCCTCTACCCTGGGGACTGATTAATCTTTTTAAAATGGCTGAATGATAGTTTTGCAGAAGAGAGTAACATCCCTTGTTTCAGCTTCCTCTTGTAAATTAGCCTACGCTTCCTCCTGCAGATCCGCCCTCCTTTTTCTTAACGCTTGCTTATAAGTGAGTCTTAGAATCGAAATCTCTTCTCTATTTCTGGGGAGGGTCTGGATGGCCTTCTTTAGGTTCCGGTTTGTGCTTGAGTAATCCTGATTAAACCACCTAATATGTTTAATATTGATCTCAGGTTACCAGCAATAACTGCTACTATTTTATTAAATGCGTCTATAGTTTGATGGGGCAGAGAATTTTGGTCAGTGCAGATAGAAAATTCAGTGGGGTTATCCTTAATAACTTTTTCTAACAGGGCAGTTCCATTGACATTTGTCCACCAAAGGCTTATACCATCTATGCCCTGGGATTCTATATGCTCTGCAAGTTTTGGCTCATTAGTCCACTGTGTTTTAATATTAAGTGTCATCAACAAGGGATGATGATCACTAAAATGGCTTGGGTCAATTTTAAAGAAAACCACCTATCCCAATGTAGGTTCAGAGATCAATTCAATTCAATTCAAAATATCTTTATTTCGGCCAATCTGGCCATAAAAGTACATAAAGAAAATGCAACACTTTTCATACAGTTTTGTTATACAGCATGAAGTAAGATACTGGACAGTGCAATATTAAAAGGTCTCAATAAAACTTTAAAAGCTACTCATTTCATATAATAAAAAAGGATAAAAGTTACTTAAAAGTTTAAAAGGATCCAATTAGGCCAGACTAGATTTTAGTACAGTTGAACGAACACACCACATAGAAAATAAATATCGGGAAACTGAATACACAATAGGGAGGCTGGTATCATATTTTAATATCCTGTATGCCTCCCCACAGTGAGTTGTCCCGAGATTCCGGCAGACCTGTTGCAGCCATCGGTGCCTGATCTTCTTATATACCGGACAAACAAACAATACATGTTGGTCCGATTCAGAGATGCTCTCACATACCGGACACCCCTTAGACTGGGCACCCTCCCAATTATTTGTAAAGGCACGGAGTGGTAGTACCCCGTGCCTAAATTGCAAATAAAGTTTTTTGGCTAGGGGTGGCTGAATAACGTCAAGAACAGGTTCTAACCTGTATTGGTCCTTGACTTCTAAAAATTGTACAGTCAGAATACCAGTAGTGGAATTCCCCTTAATCTGGTTTATCTTAAATTCTCTAAAAAGCTTTGAAAGAGCCTTCCTGGGAATTGTCGGGCAAGATACTTCAGCGTTGGTCCATAGATCACCCATCCTTAGAGCAACTAATGTGTTTTTGATATAGGCTAACCATGGAATTTTGCCCGCCCCCTGCAGATTCATAACTTCCTTCATCTCATCCTTAAAAGCCACTAATTCTGGTGTGCACCATAAACGTCTCCAGTGAAGAAGGGGCCTGAGGGCAACTTCCTCAGCAATTGGACCAACCCCAAGGTCCATACGGAGTGGCGTCAGTGGTGTACTTTTCGGGAGGCCTAAGATTTGTCTAAAAAAGAAATTTTCGTTCTTAGAGAGGGAATCCGGTGATTGATGGCCCCAGATTTCTGCCCCATAAAGGGCCGCCCCCCATGCTTGTATCTTATAAATTTCCATAACCGGGCTGACCATTTTATGGGTGTTTTTCTTAAACATCTTAGTCAGTCCCCCCGAGGTTTGGGCTAATCTTAAGCTAGCCTTCCTAATTTGTGCGTGCCACTGCATTTTATCAGTGAGGGTTAATCCTAAATAATCGAAAACTGTAACTTTTTCCAGTGGTTTCCCATCTAAGCAGGGATTAGGACGTGTGGAGTCGCCTGCATTAAAAACCATGTATTTGGTCTTTGAAGAGTTTATCTCCAAGCCCCTACTTTTGCAAAATGACTGGAAAATATCTAGGGCCCGCTGAATTCCCATCGGGGATTTGGATAGAAGCAAAGTGTCATCGGCGAACATCAGGGCCGGGACCCTGCGTTTCGCCAACCTGGGGGCATCTACATCCCTCCCGCCAATCAAGTCATCCACAAGACCGTTAATAAATAGACAGAAGAGGGTTGGGGCCAAAACACACCCCTGCCTTACCCCTCTGTCTATAACTATAGGATCTGTGAGCTCACCATTTTTCCCATATCTGACTTGTGCATAGTTAGATTCGTGGAGCCGCTTCATCTGATGACAAAGGTACGGAGGGACCCCCATACTTAATAAAATGGACCATAATTTGTCCCTGGGGACCAGGTCGAATGCTGATTTTAGGTCCACAAAGATCAGATAAAGGCTGCCGCCCTCCAGAAGCACTGTCTTCCAATAGAGGATTTGCAGCCTTAAAATCTGATCTATTGTGGACATCCTTGCTCTAAAGCCGTATGTATGGAATGCTCCTCCATCCACCTCTCTAATCGATCCAAAAGTACTCGTGCATATATTTTTTGCGAAACATCTATGAGACTAATTGGGCGATAATTAGCGGGGAGAAGTGGAGAGCCCTTCTTATAAATCGGAATAATCTCTGCCCCCAACCAGGTCGTCGGAATTGGCATCCCTTGAAAAATAGCATTAAATAGGCTCCAGAAGTATGGGGCCCAAATGGTAGGTTCGTTCCTAAAAACATCGCCTGGGATCTTATCTAAGCCTGGCGCTTTGGCGGGAGCCACTCTGTTCAATGCGGCCATTATCTCTTTTAAAGAGATTTCTGGGGCATTGGGGGAAGACTGCTGAAAGCAGGTTGATATGCCCATAGCTTGGCCTACTTCTTCCTCTCCCCTTGCATATAGCAATTTGAAGTGGGACCTCCAGATTTCTGCCCCAAGATTTGGCTCTATTGCCGATTTGCCCTCTTTGCAACCGGTGCTTACTAGGTTCCAAAAGGTTTGCATGTCCCTTGAACATAAAGCCACCCTCATACTTTCCCATTTGTCACCCTCCCACTGTTTTTTTGCAACATTTATTGTATTTCTATAGGCTATTCGCTTGTCTTTTACCATTAATTTGTCCTTTGCTTTAATTGCTAGGATCAGTGATTGCTTAGCCCTTCGGCAGTTGCCATTATACCAAGAGTGGCCCATAGACACCTTTTGTTTGGATTTTACAACAGGAAAAAAGAAGCTTGCCAGGTCACACACTAGGTCTTTATGGTTTCTCCCAATTTCTGCTATAACTGTACTAGGAACTGTTGCATATCTAAATTGATTGGCACCCTCAAGGTATGGAGTGACAATTTTATAAAGGGAGGCCAACTTATCCTGGGAATTACAAATGGCCCCCCATTTCACTCGCCTCCTACAACCAGTCAGGGTTAACCTGGGCCCATTTATATGATGATTACCTACTTGGACACCCTTAGAGCAAGGTGATATCAGCTCTAAGACCAGGGCATTGTGGTTGCTGTCATATCTAGGTATAACCTTAAAACCGATCGCCCAACCCCAAGATTTAATATCCATCATGATGTAGTCTAAAATGGAAGAACTTCCGGGTCTATTATAAGTGTGGTTTGCTGGGGAATCAGATTTAGTTCGACCATTACAAGCCCTAAAAGAATGGGTCAATGTCAGAGTGTTCATTTGAAGCACCAAGGGGGTCCAGGCTCGGGTCGGTCGGGCATTCACTTCTGGGATTGACCAGTGCTGGTCTTCCTCATCAATGTCACCCCCAATTAAGTCCTTCAGTGGCTCATACTGGCAATTAAAATCGCCGGCAAGTACCACCAGGTTGCCATCAGTGATGGTGTGTAAGAAACTTGACAAATGCTCAAGAGTTGATGACTCCTGGCCATAGGTAACCGGACGGGAGTAAACATTGATTAAGGTTATTCTAGTCTTGGTGGGGAAGCTCAGAATGACACAAAGTATGTCGCGTGAGGATGTGTCAATCTGTTTTGCAGTGCATCCCAAGTGCACAGCAACCCAGACACAAAGCCCTCCTGCAGGTCTTCCCCTTCCCCCACTCGTGGCTGCCAAACAAAAAGTCGCGTTACCCAGTCTATGGGTGTCCTCTCTAGCCCAGGTCTCCTGGAACATGCAGATGTCATGTGCATCAATAAGGGACCCCCACTCCGGGTTGCCCTGTTTGGAAATCAAGCCAGCAATGTTCCAGGATAAAACATGGAACTTGGGTTTGTTATCAGTGTTAATAGTTGTAAAAACTGGAATCAGCTGCTGGTGGCCCATGGAGGTTTGTGCTATCGATGGAGGTGTACCTGATGCAATGTGATTTAGAGGGGGCCTCTCCATTTCCTCACTAAAGGTAGCTTCTACTCCCTCAGCCCTCCTTGCTATCTGTTCTATTTCCCTTGATTCCGAATTTAATTGCTGTATTGATTCTAGTCAGTCAACGGAATCCAAGGGTGCGTATCTATTTGCAAGTGGAAGGTAAAAAGTGGTTGATTCATATGCTCTAGCCTCCTGGTGTGATTTTGCTCATATTGGCATCTGGGCCCTTCTCCACTGACTGTCCATGGATTATTGACTGGAGCCAGTCTTGGGGGTAAAAATACCCCAGTGGAAGGGGCCTAATGTCCCCTTCGTGCCTGTAATGGATTCGCATTAGGAGTGTCCTGACAACCTGTGGGTTTCTAAAATTGATCACAATGGTATCACCATCTAAATCTTTTGCTCTTTGGCCCACCCACCTCACCCTACGGGTAAATAAAATCTCACTCGCATCCTTATAGGAGAATTGAAGTTGTTTAGACAGCCAAAAGATACATTTATTTTTTAGCTCATAATGCGATTCCCTTTGCCCCTTTTTGAGTTCTGGCACATTTGTTAGAATTATAACATATGGTGTAGAGTCGGGGGGGAGGTTGATGCATGGTAAGTCTGAACTTCCCTCTGCGGACACATTTCGCAGATCTTGCCCCTCTCTAGTTCTGCACTTTGAACCCAAGTTTTGCATATTTGTTCCCGCTTGGAAATCTTCTGCTGGGGATCTTTGCTGTCTACCAGTCTCCCACCTCCGACTTGATTCCTGGCTTTCCAGGCTTATGATGCTATTAGTCGGTTTATTTGATGTATTTAAGTGAGCCACTACTTCTTCCCTAATGCTCTGGGCTTGTGGAATCGAATTACAGGTGGTTGCTAGAGCATGGCCATTTCGTAGATGGACTTGGTGGGCTAGGGGCTTGGTCTGTTGGTGGGGGTCTTTCTCCCTAGGACCTGCCTTACCAATGAAGTCATCTAGTAAGGATGCGAGATTATCTACCTTGGTGGTCAGAGTGGTCAACTCCTCCTTGATTATATTTCTTATTTCCAAGTGCAGGTCCCTGACCAAATTTGACACCCACTGTGGTTTTTCTGTACCTTCATTCACATGCCACCCCAGCCGTACATTTCCTGGTACCCCATCTTCTGCGCGATCCTTGTCCCCCTTCTTCCGAGTTTTCCCAGCTTTTACGGCAGTTTTAACATTCCCTCTTTTTCGAGAGTCCAGAGAGGTATCCCCAGTGACCAAATCCAGGGTTTGCACGTCATGTACTATTGCGCGTGTTCTAACTTGGGCCCTTGGGGGGTCTGGATTAATGGCTGGATTAATGGTTCAGAGATCAGAATGTGATCAATAATGGAACCAAAACAGCTCCCCTGGAGTGAGGTAATTAATTTTCCTTCACTATCCGGGATGTGTTCCAGGAACTCAAGGTTGCATCTAAAAATGAGTTTATTGAAAGCCTTATCATAAGGGTTGTGTGGAAAGTGCGTTTGGTTACCCCATAGATATTTGTATATCCACACATCTTACTATTGTGTTTATCACAGATGTTAATGTTAAAATCCCTGGTCCATATATAGGTACAGTTGTCTGTAACACGGGTCTCAAAAGATTCCAGTTCTCTCCCTAGGTCATCGATAACCCTATTCCACATGTTATCAAAGATGTTATTAAAAATATTAATCAGAATAAAGTTTGATTTCTCAATGGTCTGGAGGTGAAATATCTGGAAATAGGGTGAGCTGTAAAAACACTTTTTGCCATTAATAGCTAGGTGGCAGATATTAATACGGCTAGGCCCCCCCTTAGCTCGTCCAAGGCTAGAGTACTAAAGTCATATACCTATCTAGATGGAAATCCCCCATCTGCCAGGTTTCCTGTAGACAGATCAGTTGGGATGACTTAAGTAAATTTACCCAGTCCTTGTTCCCCAATTTGTTTTTAATACCTGCAAAGCTCGATGCCTTAATTTCTACTTTGGTACCCATACAATACATGTTAGGGGATCCCGGCCTAACTGCATTGGTGGGATCAGGTAAATTTCCACGAGTTACAGCTGGCCCGACAGTGTTCCGGATAATATAGTTAAACTCCTTTAAAAATTGGTCGAGTGGACCCTCCTGGCATTTAGGGGGATTAGGCTCCTTCCCGGTCTACTCAAAGGGCTTTTGGGGCCCTCGTGTCCCTTCTTGGATGATCGCGACCTTCAAGTCAGACCCAATCATCGAGGAAAGTCAGGGTGGCATATCTAGTAAAAAGGTCCAACTCCCTTGAGATTGGTTGCAGACCACCTCCACCTCCAGCTGGGGCTGGGCACCTAGGTAGCTGCCACTGATTTGGTTCGGCAGGTAGGAACCATGTGTGGAGATCTATAGAAGAAGCCTAAGGGAAGAACCCTAATGAGGTGAGGAGAACTGTTAACATCATGGCGCCTAAGAGAACCAAGAATTCGAAACTGGAAATATAATTTTCTTTGCAATAGAACAGACACAAGATCCCAGACTGACTCAAACCCACATGTTGGCTTCCTATCAATAAAATGACTAGCCAGGTTGAGATTAACTGTTCTTCAAGATGCCTCAGTCACCACCAACGTCCAATATTGCTTTTTCAGGAGGGCCTTGGATGGAAAAACAGTGGAGGCTGGATGATCACACAGATCGTGCAACCCTAATGAGTACAGTGCTGACTTCATATTTGAGAGCCAGGGAATTTGATTAAATTAGTCAACCTTCATAACCTCCTTTAAATTTTACGCATAGTGGGCAAGTTCGGGAGGAGTCCATAGGCGTCTCCAATACAATAGGGGCCGTAGATAGATTTTATCTAATGCCCCTCGACTCACAAATCACTAAACAGTAGATGTAAAGGAGATGGTAGGAAAGCAAGATTTCTAAGGAACTTGTTCTCAGTTCTGATAAGGTCCGCATGTTTAGAAAAGCCCAACAGTTCAGCCCCAAGCTGAACACGAGACTTAATCTCATAAATCTCAAGCGCCTGTGACATAGGTTTGGTGTGGGATATAGAAAAATCCTTAATTATTGCACCAGAAATCTGTTTAGGTTTAGTAGTTGCCTTATTGATGTGAAGGAGCCTGGACATACCCTCTGTGAATGTAACCCCTAAATATGCAAAGGAATCAACCCTCTCGAGGGGCACTTCCCTTGAGCATAGGCTGCCCTTGAAGGTTTTGTGTTGGTTAAAAAAACACTGTGGTTTTAGAAGTGTTGATCTCCAAGCCACATGCGGCACAAAACTCTTTAAAGCGAGTCAGTAGTTTCTGGAGCCCGCATAGAGTTTAGGAGATAAACAAGGTGTCATCGGCAAAAAAAAAGAATCAGAATTTTGATACATGCCAGAGATGGGGCATCCGCTTCCACTTGTGACAAGTAAACAACATCATTAACAAAAAGTGAATACCAATGTTTCGCCAGGACACAGCCCTGGCGAAAACCTTTACAAACAGTTACACTTTCCGTCAACTGGGCCTAATTCCCCCAATGGATGCGTGCATAATTATCTTTATGCAAATGAATTAAAAGCGATAAAATATGAGGGGGCATTGCCAAAGCAGCCAGGGCACTCCAAAGACCTGGTTTGGAAATCAAATCAAAAGCCGATTTTAAGTCAACGAAGACGACACAAAGGCTGCCTGTAACACGCTATATAGCGTTCCTCAATGCCCCCAGGTGCAGGCGGTGATGAGAGGGGCCGTCTCCTAGCCCCGTGGCAGTCTGGGACATGAAGTCCTGATGCGGTGTGCTCCCGATGAACAAGTAAGTTAAAGAGGACAATTGGGTGAAAGTCAATGTTGCCATGTTTTAGAAAGTGAGCACATGCCCTTTAGCATTGGTTTGCAGTGGTAAAGTGCACAGAGTTCTAAGGCCAACAAAAACGAGATCAACAAAGAAAATGGAGAAGTAGGACAAATGGTTTGGGGCAAGATAACCATAATGTTGAGAGGTCTAACATTCATTGGATGTAGCTTTCTCCAGATGGCAGTGAGTCCAAGGTCATCCATGATATGAGCAGTTAAGGCTCTGTCATTTGTCTACTGTGCCTGATTTATTTATGTATGGGTCGAGTACCAGATTCCATTCACCTCCCACTATGGTCTTGGTGTTGCCAAAATCTGTGAATAGTTGGCATAATATAGAAAGGAAGGATTTCCTTTCTGCATTCGGTGCAAACGTGATTTTCAAGTTTTTTACCTTTATAAACATTCACTTTTAGGAAACTTATCACAATAGTGGCATCATTACAAGTGGGCATTGGCTAAGGGTAAATTAGGAGTCTTTCATAGATAAATTGGGGGTGGGAGTGTTGTGATAACATAAATTTGTAGGGATGAATAAGGTGAGGTGAACATGTGAATTAATGTGATCTACGCGCCAGACCCAAGCATCATCAACAGTCAGCCATCTGTCCCAGGGGTGTCTAGTTTGCAAAATACTATTGGATGTCTCTCTAAAATGAAGAATATGTGAAGACAATAGAGAGGATGGTGATGGGAGGTGTTTAAAAAGTGAGAATGGTTGGAGGCCAAAGCAAGCAACAAGAGGGACCAGAGCAGGGATCAGTTAAGGTACAGATGGCATGTATAGAACCTAAAAGTAAATGGTGCTACATAGCTAAAATGATGATGAAATTGTGTGCTAGTTATCAACTCTTGAGTGTGTTCAGGTACTGATTCTACATCACAGTTTTAGTAAATAGTACTAACATAATTCAATGGCACTAAAGAAGATTAAGATTAGAGTATTATGATGCTTCCAAAGGAAGATATTCAGGTTGTCTCAACAATGAAAGGACTTGTTTCAAAAGAGAGCGGGATTAATCTCTGTCTTTAGTCAACATTGCCATTGTCTGTTGTAGCCCCTTCTTAGCCGAGCCCCTGAAAGCAATTGTAGACACCAGGGGGTTCTCAGGTCATCTGGAATGTGGTGTAGAATGCAAATGCCTTGGGGGCTCTTACTTTGGTCCAGAGGTTCTGATCTTGTCTTCATTCTGCTGATTTGAGGTATTATAAGACATCCTCTAGTGCATCTTGGGATGACTGTTATGACATTTGGGCATCAAATGAAAGAACATAAGTGCGGGTCAAGGAAGTCTTATTAGATGTCCCACTTTCTAAGTGCTAATTTAAGACAAGGGGGCCGATTCCGATCTCGGGCGGATCGCCACCGAACGGGATTCGCCCGGAAAAAATACGAGCCGTGCGCGTTTTCTCCGACCGACTCGTACAGCTGTCCGAACGAGCTAGTACGATGCGAGCGTACGCGTTGTTTCCGACCGACTCGTTTCCGGGTCTGAACCGCTCCGACCGACTCGTACGGACACGACTCGCACCACGCAATGGAGACGTTCCCCGACCGAGCCAGTATGATGCACGCTTCGAACAGCCCGACCGACTCGTACCGTCCGGCTCCAAAGAGCTGTCGGAGCTGGACTTTGGGGGTCCGTGTCGGACCCCCCTTCACCCATAGCCTTGCGAGTCGCACGGGGGGGACCCAAGGGTCCCCCCTACACATGCATGTACGGTGCATGTGGCACCGACACGCACTCACTGTAGGGGGCGCCCTTGACCAAGACGTACCCATTCAGTCAATGGGAGCCCATCTACGCGTCGTACGACCGGCTCCCATTGACTTCTATGGGAATCCGACCGACTCGAGTCCGGCAGCACGCGAACGCATCGTATTGCCCCGGTCGGACTGCAGGAGTCCGGCTCGGTCGGAAATCTCTCCGGGTCCGGCTCGGTCGGAGAGATTTCCGTCCCAGATCGTAATCGGCCCCAAGGTCTCTACCGTGGCTACGTGCTGACGTGTCTTAAATAGTTGAAGAGCAGGAGCAGTGCTATATTCCCACCTTTTACAGTGGTAAATGGTTGCTTGTCATGCAGACGTTAAAGGCATATGTTGCTTTTGGTTGGAAATGTAGCAGCATTGTTTGACATGTCTAAAGCAAACAGAACATAACACCAAAACATGCACAAAACAACACCATTAAAAAAATAGCCCAATAAAACAGTCAAAGCAATGCAATACAACAACCACTTGCACTCTGGGGCAAGGGTGCCTGCGTTGGGGCTAAGTTGTGAAAATTAGCGCCATCGCAGGGGGAAACGCGAGGCTGCACCATATCCTTGAGAATAGGGTGCAGCCTCGTGTTTCCGAAGTGGCGGAGAGAGGCGTTAAGCCAAGAAGGCTAACGCCTCTCTCCGCCACTTCCTTGAGAATATGGCCCTTAGTTTACTGCTTAGCTATTCTGACAGACTTAGATAATCAATAACGTTCAGTTCTCCTGCCATCTTTGTTACCCATTGTAGCTTTAGTAATTACAGAGGTCTCAACATGGACCTCAAGGCATTCACAGACACTGTGGTTTGATATTGTGTCCAGGTTAAGCTACCTGGTAAATATTTCAGTTCACAACCTTCTGTTCTGTAAAGTCACTTGCATTTTCCAATCATGAATTTTACAATCCACACTTCACTTATTATGTCAAGTAACCCTTTTAAGCACCACAATCACATTTAGTGTATTTGAGCCTACACTTTTTTTTACTGAACACATTTCTGGGGCCAGATTCTCCTGCTAGAGCGACTAACTTAGGCTTGACAATCCCTGCCTGATCAATTCTTTCTTATGTGCCCAAAGTCAAAAAACGTGTAGTACTTGCACTGCAGTTCAAAATCTTTCCTTCTTCAGAGTCCTTGATCATTGTCTGTCTCATCAGACAACTGTCTACAAGTATCAATGTCTCTCTCTTGTATTTTATGGTAACTTCTCAAATCATATGTACCCAGTACAATGGGCCACGTGTATGAAGCTATTTTGCGTTCACAAACAAGCCGATTCCCAGAATCGTCCGTTTGCGAATGCAAAAAAGGCTTTTCCAATGCATCAAACCCTATTTGTGATTCGGTGACCTATTACCGAATCGCAATTAGGGTTTGCGATTCAGTATTAGGAAGGGGCGTGTTTAGGGCATCCCTTCCTAATACCGAATCACAGAGGTATGTAAGAATGTTTTGCAACCGAAATGCGGTCGCAAAACATTCACATTTTACCACCTACTTCTAGTAGGTGATAACTTATTCTCAAATAGGAAGGGGTCCCAAAGGGACCCCTTCCCCTTTAAGAAGGGTAGTACAAACATTTTTTCAGAGCAGGCAGTGGTCCCACGGACCACTGCCTGCACTGAAAAAACAAGCATTTGCAATGCAATCGGTCTCGCCTTTGGGACCTTATAAGTATTTAGCGATGCACCACATTATTGCACATTACTGCAACGAGGTTGGTTTTGTTCGTGCTTGCCAACTGCTAATATGGACTATTAATGACGGCATCTCCAACTGTGACAACGCTACGTGTTGGCCTGGTAATGACATATTAATAATCTATAAAGTCAGGTCTGTTCATGTAATATCAATTTCGGGGAAGTCATAATTAATTTGCTAGCCTGCATAAACAAACCTCTTTTGGGGCACAAATGTTGCAACTATGCGTATTTAAGCAACAAACCATTAGAAGGACTACCATCGTAATAGAGATTGCATTTTTAACCCTAATGGTTCTTTTCACTTCCAGAATAATTATTTTTGCTGCATGGTTGAGAAGACACCACGTGTCTGGGTTCTCATTACTCTTTGTACCCTATGTAAAAGTATTGCTGTTAACCAAGCAAACCACTAACATTCAGGTTACCTGGCCAAGTATAATGGATTCCAGCAGTATGCCAGAATCTTAAGTGTCCGGGCCTCAAGCGTCCAATTTTTGGTCTGTAGATGACAACGTATATAAAAAGAGGCCAAGCACACCCCTCACAAAAACAAATACTTAAAGCAGGGTGAACAAACAAACCAACCAACATGTACAAACTCTCAGCAAAACACGCAGCTCTACACATACATACATGTAAACACTTTCAGCAAAGCAGACACACACAGGCAGACAAATAGACACACACAGCAAACAATAGGGAGGAAAACAAACACAATCAGAAAACCAGTGAAACGCAAATAACAAATGTAGAAACAGCAACAAACGGAAGAACACATACACACAACAGTTTCTCACTCTCTCTCTCTCTCACTTAAGCACAGCCAGATACACAGGCTAGCGCACATAAGTAGACCCACGGCAAATTGATGTTTCCCACACACACATGGACAGATTGCCACAAACAGGAAGAAATACAAACAGTTACAAAAGTACAGACCAGCATAGAAAATGATTCAAACACTGCCAAACGTAGATGCGTAGCAACAAATAAGGATACGCGCATACACTAACTCAAACACACTAATACATCAAACATACAATTCGCACACCAACAAAAACCAACAAATAGACAGCAGAACACACACACACCAACGCTATAGGCAGGGAATAAATGCTGACAAATGCAGATATTGCCACAACCAACTACACACACACACACACCAAGAGTAACATGGACACCCCCATACTTTCAGGAAAATTAAAATCTGTGTAAAAAAATTAGAAACACCCAAACTCACACAGCAACGTGCAAGCACACTTCACACAGACAGCCACATACACATCAACACAATATACGTAAACTCAGACAATTCTGCAGCCGCAATCGCAAATACCTGTACATGCAAACATTTACTGAGAGCCACACGGAGGGAAACAAAAACAACTTCGGCCCTCCCTCCCATGTAAACACAAACACCTACACATAAATCATCCCGAGTGCAACGGAGGAACCTTACAAAATGAGAGCGAGAATAGGACAAAGAGAAAGGGAGAGCCAGAGTAAACATGGGCTAGAACAGGGACTGGAGAAAGGGAGAAAAGTGGTAGAGGGAGAGAAAGGACGACCAACAGAGTAAAACATGGTCCATGAAGAAAGAGAAGAAAAGGGGGAAACTGTGCAGTGAGAGCAAAATGAGAGAGCAACAGAATAAAGAGGGGACTGAGGAGAGGACCGGTGAAGATAGGGCAACTGAAAAGGCATGGGGAGGGGTAATGAGAGAGATGAAAGGAGAGAATGTGAGCAAAAGGGATGGGGAGTAAAATAGAATAAAAGGAGAGCAAAGTTGTAATAGGCAAGAAGAAAAAGAAGGCGAGAAAAAAAGTTGAAGAGAGGTTGAGAAAAGGAACAAGAGGAAGGTGGAGACGGGGAGAATGAAATAAGGAGCAAGAGCGGAGAGAAGAAAGGCTAAGGGGAGCGATAGGGTTGTGGGGTGAAAGTGACAAGGGATAAAGACGACCTGAGACATGTGAGGGAGGGGATACACGGGGTAAGAGAAAGGGAGAGGGGGTGGAATAAAAGATGAAGAAAATGAGCGAAACACTGCAGCAGAGAGAGGATGGACAAAGGACGAGAAACAATGACCTTGACTGCGATGGGAGGCAGGACAAACCAGGTATGTGTCAGAGATGTAGAGAGCTGGAGAAACTGGCTAAAAAAGATTAGGCATGTTAGGATAGATGAAAAAGCATGAGAGTAGAAAGAGGGTGAAACGTGGAGGGAGAACTGAAATGCTGTGAAGCAATAGTGAGAAAAAAACTGAGGGGGCACTGGAAAGGGTATCATAGCCAAGTCCGATGAATTGAGCGGGAAGAGAGAACCCGTCAGGTGCTGCTGTGCTCACTGCCCAGGCTGCAGCGATCTCACTGCTCGGCTCCCGCGTGCATCCCATCAATCCCCCCCCGCCACCTTCACGTGTCTCCTCCAGCGCAGCTCTGGCTCGCACAGGCGCTGAGGCTGCAGTCTCTCACAGGTGCCTCTTTGTCCTCTGGTGGCCGCTCCTTCGAGAGACTACCGGAAGCTGCCCCTCCTCTACCTGTAGCTTAGTGCCCGGTCCACAGGCCTCTCTGCTGAGAGCTCCTGCAGAAGGTGGCCGGCCCGGATTCCCTCCCAGAAGAACTGCAGAGACAGGTAACCCTGCCATCATATTTGGAGCTCTGAAAGTTGCTGGGAAGTTTATTTGACTTTATCCCCCCCTCCCCCACCCCCCCAAAAAATGCACTGTATACTGTGCTCTGCTTTTTGGAAATGCTCTTGGGACAGGTATGTTGTACAAAGATCTTTATGATAAGGACACTAGCCTGTTGAGCGCTTTTCATGTGCTTGAAACCTGTGACCGGATGGTTAAATACATATGTCAGGAGCAGGCACACTGACCGTTTGAGATACCTTCCTGTGTCCGGAACCGTTAACCTGAGTGTTACACGCACACATACATACATCTCAGTTGTAGGCACTCAAACCCGTTGTGCTATCTTCCAGTGATTGGAACTTGAGGCCAGAGGGTTACACATACATTCTAACTACTTCAGCTGTGTTGCTGTCATTGAACGTGTGACCCGAGGATTAGACACATACCTCAGCAGTAGGCACATGGACCCCCTGAGCTATCGTGCTGGGTAAAAGGCCAGGGGTCCATCAAGTACGTCATCGACATCCGAAACAATACAGATGCACAGTCTCGCATGTGGAGGGTTGAACCCTCGATTTCACTTGGATGTCCCCTGCTTATAAGTGACAACCTTTCAATTGTGACCTTCGGGTGTACTCCAACAGATTCGAGGTAAGATTGGGTCAGCATGGATACCTCAGCATGGATCGGGGGCTCCACAGCTCGAGACTAACGTGGACGCAGAGAGTGTCAGGGGCGGTGACCTGGTCTAACGGCTAAAGCTACCTGCGTTAGGACTGCTCCAATCTCCGCTCCGCACTTGGGCTAAAACAACATGATTTGTGTTGAATCCCTTCAGCTCTGCATGTCTAAATGGTTAATGCACTGAAGCTCTGCATATTAAGTGCGATTGTCTAATTCAAATGAGATGATGGACACGACCCTGTATGCCCCCAGAACTCCTTCTTAATTTTAAAGCAGACAATGAGCCAGAGTTCTAATACGGACTTTCTACACTTGGTAAAAACGTGTGATCATTTTGCACAGTGGAAGTACCTGTAGCAGACACTGCCACGGGGGCGGGGCGGAGGGAGGCTGGGACACAAGGACCCGCGGAGCTGGCAGTGCATGCGGCAGCCGTGGTGCCGTCTCTTATCTCCTCATCCAGCGTCGCCCAGGGCTGCTCGGGGGCTCGCCGCTTTTATGGTGCTCCTGCGGTCAAAAATGCAGGGAGCGGGCAGCTCCCCCGGGAGGCTCCTAGCAGGCTTGTGTCCCACCACGCCGTCATTGTCTGGACTGCTTCCTGCTTTGAAAGTGGAAGCGGGCGTGGCCCGACAAATGTAAGCAAAGCACGTCCTGCCTAACTAGAAAAAACTCAATAAATAAATAGTACACGTACGTGTAACAACCAAGTAAAGGGGCCAGTAGCCACGGGAGGATGCAAATGACGACGTGGTCGTACTAAGGAGGGACTAACACACCTCATAATGAATCCAAGGCCAGCATTTACGAAGGACGAACACACAAGCCAATGAAAAGTATGGGCGGGGTAGTGGGCAGGGCTTCTCTCCCGTACTGAACTACCCCAGATCTTCCCTAGAGCAGCGCTTGCGCGCTGACTCTGGGCTCGACCTAATGAAAAGAAAACTTTTCATTTTTCTTTTAAAGCCAACCCATTTTCCTTTAAGGAAAATGGGCTGCATTTATTTAAAAAATGATTGCTTTTTTAAAAAGCAATCACAGACATGGTGCTCTGCTGACCCCAGCAGGTCACCATCCCAGTGAATTTAGCTATTCCTAATGGTTCTCAAATTGCGACCTACCTCATTAATATTCATGAGGTAGGTCGATTTGCGTCCCCCTAGGAATCGCTAGATGAAACTCATGGAGTTTCATATATTCAAATAGCGATTACCTAATTGCGATTCGTAGAGAAACACAATTAGGTAATCGCTCTTTGAAATAATGATACATGTAGCCCAATATTCTTTAAACCCTATTGAAGTAGTTTTACCTCCATCTAAATTGAAACTGTTCTTCACTAGTATAAGTATCTATTAAGTGATATCTCTATGGGTATCTCTGTTTGCTTCAGCAAACTACTACAGTTTAACACTTTGAACTTCCCTTTTAGCATACTTGGAGCTATGGGTATAGCAAAAGGAGTAGGAAAGTCAGTTTCTCTCGGCTAGTCTGAGGATAAGTAAACCTGAGCCCTTTCCTCATAGAAAGAAGTAAACTGTTGGCAAATGTCTATGCATCCTAATACCTCAGCAGACATTTCTGATCCAGGGGAGGGTACAAGTGCAATCCCCTGACCCCATAGACAACCCCCCAAGCCCAACCGTTTTTTTAGGGAGGGGCCAAAGCAGGGGCAGAGGAAGGGCCAATTTTCAGTACAAGTACCTAGGAGAATGGCAGATGTGACAGAAGTTTTATCAATGGGGATACCCACATTAAACTCCCTTATTCCAGCCCATACCCCTGGGATCGACACCATCCGGATTTTTAACCTTTTAGGCCACAATCTGTTCTCCCAAGAAATCAACCTTCTAAATAAGGGCATGTCCTTTGTCCCTACAGTACGTAGTGACTTTTTGGGCCTACACGAGGATCTACTCCAATTTTTTAGACAAGTCAGATAACAACAATTTCTTGCCAACAAATTGAGAAACTCAACACACACAGGTCTCTTTTTCAGCCCCCCTCTACATTTCATCCCCCTTCTACGACTATGCCACCTAAGATTCTAGCCTTTGAGAGATTGGTTTTGCACGAGATTATGCAAATGAAACAAGACTTTGAAAATGTTCCATACAATTTACCTCTATGCGAAACGAAAGCCCTGGAATCAGTAAAAAACAACCAGGGCCTGATTATCTAGTCAGCCAACAGAGGTGGGAGAATAGTGATCATGGACTCTGATAATTGCAGCCAGGAAATATTGAGACAATTATCCAACACCGATCCGTACTCCTTGTTACTGTCAGACCCCCTGCCTGAGATTCAAGCACAAATACCTTTGGTCACCAATAGGACTCTGGGAAAAGGAATCATCATGAAAAAAGAGCACCAATTCCTTAATTCCTTAATAATACACATCCACTTTCTCCAGTCCTCTATGCCCTTCCAAAAATACATAAGGGCCCTGTGAACCACCTGGGTAGACCTATTGTCTCTGGGTGTGACTTGGCCCTTGAGCCCTTAGGAAAATACATCAACTCTGTAATTAAAGAGTTCTCCCCCCTTACCAGTACCTTTATTCATGACAGTATGGACTTGATCTGCGACCCAGCTTCAGACCTCCTGGTGGGATCAAACATTAAGTCATTATACACCAACATCCCCCCAAAGGTATGTAGGTCATACATGAATTACTGGACACTAGACCCACACCCTCACGCATACCCATGGACTTCATTATGGAACTCTTACAGATAGCTCTGCTACACAGCTACTTCTGCTACAAAGGTGCCTTCTATCTTCAGAAGAAGGGTTTTCGATGGGCACTTGCTTTGCCCCTAATTTTGCCATTTTGAATGTCGATATTCTGGAAAAAAACAAAATACTTTCACATGAAAACCCATTCCATAACCAGATCACATTCTGGCGTCATTATATAGATGACATCCTGGTCATTTGGCATGGCAAGGAAGACTCCCTTGGGCTTTTTGTCAACTGGCTCAATACTACCCTATCCCATTTCAAATTTGCCAAAAGCAATGACCTCTCCTTCTTGGGCCTCTCATTACAAGTCCAGGATGGTAAAATAGGCACATCCCTATTTAGAAAACCTACAGAATATAACACATTGTTATTGTACACCAGAAATCATCCATGGGGCCTAAGAGACGGGTTACCTTACAGTCAATTCCTGCATATCCGTGGAAATTGCAAATGGAAATACAATTACTTCAGGGAGGCAGCAGTAGTTAAAGAAAAGTTGGTTTCAAGAGGCTTGGTGTCCCGCTTCAAGAGGCTTGGTGTCCCGCTCACTCAAATGTGCAAGGCATTGCCCAAGGGAAGCCCTCCTCATGCCCAAGATCAGAACTCAGAACAAACGGTTACTTTTTGTGTCCACTTTCTGCCCTGCCAAAAATAAGATCAGCAAAATAATTAGAGTATTATACACTCCAAACCCATCTTTTCTGACTCTCCAATCTTGCTATAAAAGAGGGAGTAACCTAGGTGACCATTTATCCCATGACATAACGTGGATACCCAAAACCAAGATCAACCAGTTCAACACCACAGCATGGGGCTTACCCCTGGTGACTGGCCATTTCAAGTGTCAAAATTGCACAGCGAGTGCACAAACTTCAAACACAAAGGTTTTTGAAAGTGGTACCAACACCTACTCTTTGATACAGTTGAGCAATTGTAGCTCTCCAACGTATGCTATGCCATCCGCTGCCCCTGCAACCTGATATACATTGGGCAGGCAACCTAGATGGTCAAGGCCTGCATTATCCAGCACAAAAGCAGAATCAGGTGTAAAGTGGAAAACGCCCCGTTGGTTTCCCAAATTCATGGCCTTAAATCACACTGAGAACGATTTTACATGGCAAGTGATAGACCAAGCCTCACTTCCTGTACGCAGTGGCGATCATTTGAAGCTACTTCTACGATGCAAGCGTCACTGGATCTCTTGCTGTAAGTCTGTTGATAATGGTCGAAACACAGTGGACGAATGGAATAGCATGGTTTCCACTTGAACTCCTTAAGTTCCATGACACATCATGATGAGTACATTAGGTTCCCATTTATTCAGGACCTATGTCCCAGAACAGACATGCTGGGCCCGATTCACAGAACTAACTTACGACAAAATCCTAAACTTACTACCATTTTGGTATTCACAGAATGAATTTACTCATTTTGGTATTCACAGAATAAACTTACTCATTTTGGTATTCACAGAAGACACTTACACATTTTGTGTAACTTACACATTTTGTGTAACTTACACATTTTGGTATTCACAGAAGGCACTTACTCATTGATGAGTAAGTGCCTTCTGTGAATACCAAAATGAGTAAGTTAATTCTGTGAATACCAAAATTGTTGTAAATTCATTCTGTGAATACCCAAATGTGTAAGTTCATTCTGTGAATACCAAAATTGTTGTAAGTTCATTCTGTGAATACCCAAATGTGTAAGTTCATTCTGTGAATACCAAAATTGTTGTAAGTTCATTCTGTGAATACCCAAATGTGTAAGTTCATTCTGTGAATACCCAAATGTGTAAGTTAATTCTGTGAATACCAAAATTGTTGTAAGTTTAGGATTTTGACGTAAGTTAGTTCTGTGAATCAGGCCCAAAGAGTATGACACAGCGTCTGTGCAAATAGGTATTTAAAAATAGTATACATTCCAATTTTCGCTTTAGTATTTTCATTTCTGTAAATGTATTTTTTTTCTGAATCTATCAAGCATAATTTTAATGTGCACATTATGTGGTAATACGATAATATTATATTAACCATAATTTTAAATGTACACTTTGGGCCCGATTCACAGAACTAACTTACGACAAAATCCTAAACTTACTACCATTTTGGTATTCACAGAATGAATTTACTCATTTTGGTATTCACAGAATAAACTTACTCATTTTGGTATTCACAGAAGACACTTACACATTTTGTGTAACTTACACATTTTGGTATTCACAGAAGGCACTTACTCATTGATGAGTAAGTGCCTTCTGTGAATACCAAAATGAGTAAGTTAATTCTGTGAATACCAAAATTGTTGTAAATTCATTCTGTGAATACCCAAATGTGTAAGTTCATTCTGTGAATACCAAAATTGTTGTAAGTTCATTCTGTGAATACCCAAATGTGTAAGTTCATTCTGTGAATACCAAAATTGTTGTAAGTTCATTCTGTGAATACCCAAATGTGTAAGTTCATTCTGTGAATACCCAAATGTGTAAGTTCATTCTGTGAATACCAAAATTGTTGTAAGTTTAGGATTTTGAGGTAAGTTAGTTCTGTGAATCAGGCCCTTTATGTGAAAAATACGGTAAAAACTTTTCAGATTGTAAGCCCCCTCTTCTTTACTTGAGGAGATAGGATCCTTCACTGTTTACAAGCCCACATTGGAGCCCCTTAATAGGCTGCCTCCCGGGCCACAATCCGTCCCCCAGGGCACCACATGCACTACTGCCTCTTCCAGTGTCAGTAGTCTATTTTTTTCACTGCAGACCGCGTACCGCTGTAAAACGGCTCATTCCCCGTTTTTCAAAATATTTCCTATACGCTGTTTTACGTTTACTCTCACATGTTTCACTAACGCCCTTTAAATATTGTTTGAAAAGCACAATGTGTTCAGCTTGCACTTAATACACAATTCTAAAATCATGGCGGATGCTGAATTCTAGCTCTTAAAGCATTGTTTTGCCTCTGTTGAAAATCTAATCTCATTTACAAAAAGTTGTGACCACATGTTGTTGATTCTTGTATAATTGATTCATTCCTAAATTGTGCACTTCTATTGACAACCATTGAGACATTGTTGCATGGTACTATATTTACCCAGGTCTCAACTGGGTCTATGGGTTTCTCCTTTGGTATGTAATATATGCATAAAACTGAGCGCACGTAAACAACAGTCTATGTATAATTCAATGAATCCTGCTCATGTCTCCATTCACAGCATATAGAACCACTCACAATAATGTGGGAAATGTAGAAATACTTGCATATACAATCATCAGAAATACTCTATAAATGGCATTACATGCAAACACTGCAGATGAAAAAAACAAGCATTAAAATGTAAAAATCCTAAAGTTCTAATCAATTATATTATAGTGCAGGCTTTCCTTAGGCATGTTTGCATTTCCTCAACTATTAATTAAAATATAGGTTGATTAAATAAGACCTTCAAGATTTTGTTTGTGGCTGCATGCTTAAATGCTTTCCTATTCATAAAAAAATTAACTGGGTTTGTGAAACATCCAGTTCCGTGTTTACCTTAGAATGATTTTACGTTTCTTTGTGTACATTTTAAAAAATGTCCTTCATGCAATTTCTCTATTAATTTATTTTAAAACCCTAGATGTTTGACTTCACTGTGCAGACTTAGGATGACATCTATTTTGTAAGCATAGAACAAAATAATATTTTTTTTAATGTGGTTTTTAGAAAAAATAATTTAAGGGCAAACCTTCCTACCGCTTTGACACTTGTGTCTTCGGCATGAACAATTAGTAGCTTTCATAGTTCTCAGCACAGCTTGTGTTGACAGCTCTATAAATGTCTTTGACTTGTGGAGCACTTTGCACTGTTTCTTTCAACTATAGAGATTGAAACTGTTGAAATTATTTAAAGTAAGTGATATTTGTGATCCAGAGAGTTCTTGAACTGCTTCTGCCTTCCATCAGCTTTTCTCCATCCCTCCCCTCATATGGAACACCTATTGTCTCCCACCAACTGCAGGAGGGATAAATAATAAAGATATACATCTCTTGGAACGCTTGAATTGTGTCTGTGCCACAGGACTAAGCTTAATTCAAAGTACATAGCTAATCAATGAGATTTAGTTCTCCTTCCACCCTTGTTTGCTCAGTATTAGGTATAGTAATCACAGAAGAACTTATTGGACTCAACATGGAACTTAGGTTATTCACATTCAAGATAGATTGATCTTTTGCTGAGTCACTGAAGCCTGCAGACTTCGGAAATGAATGCAGATCTTACATTTCAAATGCATATTAAACAGCAATGATTGAACTGCTAACAGTAACACAAATATCCTCATGTTCAGCATGATGGAGGATTTCTATAAATGTATCAGCACATTACAAATTTTAATTATGTTTGTAAACATGAGCAATTATTGCGATAAGTCAGTAGCATAAACTATGCATCCTGAAACATAAGTGCAGTGGTAAATAGTTCTTTTACACCTAAGGGTGCTACACTTAGGTCAGTAAAAACTAGGATAATCACAAGCCTTCTGTTTTTCAATGGATTGAAGCCAGCCTGCAAATTATCTAAGAAGCCATTGAACGTATTTTATATTACCATATGCTCTCATATTTTGTTTTTGAACGGTTACATTGAAATTTGGCAATAATTACCTTGATCTTTAACGTTCAGAATCAACTTCATCAAAGGATATCCCACCACTCCGTTTTCAAAAAGGACTGTACTAAACCAGTTGTAAAAGATAAATTTACTATTTGTCCAAGATACAGTTATTGATGATACTACACTTCCCCAAGTTTTTACTGCACGGGGTACTTCCGCATTGAACCTCTTTTGACAGGATACTGCTATTCCCCCAACTTAGTACACCAGAGGGTACTACCCCATGCAATCTATAACTATAGATTCTTACCCAAGTTTACATACCCCGGGGTACTTCCCCATGTAACCTCTAGAGATAGGGTACTGTTCTTCCCCAGTTTGCACCAAAACACACAAGTGTGCTACACTCTTGTCTCTCACAACAGGGTACTACTTTTCCCACATCTAAAACACTTGGACATGCACAATCAGCATGTATCTACATAACAACATGCAGATGGGTACTACACCTTCTTTCCCCAAACTGCTAACCAGACTTCATCATATAAAAAAATATGGAGTTGAAAGTACATGCTCACACTGCACTCCAAACACAATCTTCAGGACAGATCTATAAACTTCAATCATAACATCATTTGCAATTGTCAAACAACATAAGTCAACTTATATGTAAACTTTACTATCCCAACACATGCATCATCAATAAGATGTATATGACACATGCCAATGTGCAAGAATCACCAACCAAGCTGTTCCCCCAACTTAAAAAACCTCACAGTCAGTGAGAAGCAGGGTACATTTCTTAACAGAAGCACTTATAACAATGCAAACCACATGAATGCCAACTAACCCCGCTAATTAGTTAACTGAATGCCATATGTTAGCATAGCAATTGGTCAAATGCCAGGTAGATGATGTTCAGACACCCCCATGAAATCAGGACACAGTATACCCTCAAACAACACAGTCTCCTTTCTATCTCAGGTGTACCTATAGATAGTTCTATCTTTCTTTTAAATTAACCATGAGGCCATGGGTAGTGTTTCAAGAGCCCTATATCAATCACACTGCATCTTAGTTTACTACCCTCCATGATGTTCGAGTCTGCCTAGCCAAAGCCTCCACTCTGACACCTAGGTCTGGAATCTAAGATATTGGTGAGGCTCTCTTACAAGCAAGTTGCATTGCTATACCCTCAAATACCACAACCTGTTCTTGGAGCACTGAATGACTAGGGCAGAGAGGAAAGTGTTTTTTACCTGGTGCTGCTCATTGTTACAAGGCATTTGTCCAAAGCCTTAACAGCAGTGCTACCAGGAATTGCGCCATCTCCTCTTGTCACTCAGCACTGGGTGCATACCATTTGCAGAATGCACAGGAGACCCTCCAAAGGCATGGACTAGCTTGGCCAAACTAAACTTAATTGGGAAATCATACTGCGCAATCACCAACATTGCTCCTTATGTCACTGTTGAATGTATTACCGCCTGAAGCTCCACAAGACATTCCAGAGTAATCCTTACTGTAAAGGAGATGTCCTGCTTCTTCCCACTGACTCCAAAGCTCCTCATCCATCATGCCAACACCTATCTTCCCTTTGTCTCACTGTCTGAGTGCAATACATAAAGACCAACTGCCAGCTACACCAAGTCATGTGACCCAGGATTAACCTGCAGGCACCAAATGGTTAGGACAAGAAAATGCCACCTTTCTAAAAGTTCACAACAACACGCATGCCAATACTGATAGTAAATCAAACATCATTCCATGAGATCACACGTGACACTCATTGTGACCGAAGAACATTTCTTTTTTTATTCTTTTATTTCAATAAAATTGAATTTCAAATTGCAAAATCGATTTTTGAGAATCTCAATGGTTAACAGAAAAATACATTGAACAAATTTTACATAAACCACACATATTTGAACACATACATTATATATATTGCATATATTATTCATCACACTTATTGGACAAAACAAAACATGACGTAGACAACAAATTATACATTTCAAAAATGAACAAGCTCAAGTTCCAAAATTCAAAAACGTGAACGTGATAAAGGAAACATTCAAAAGTGAAACAGAATAAAGAAGGAGCCCAAAATGGTTGCAAAATATTTGAAAAACAGTTTATAACAACCTTGGTCTGGGCAGTGACCAAACAGTGTACTATTCAGGGTACCCAAGTATTTCATCAATCTTTCACCCAAAATTCTTTTCAAAATGCAAAGGAGGGTTAGCCTGATAGTGAATTTTTACACACTTGTGTGGTCATATTGTGGTCAACGTGTTTCGAACCCAAAAAAAAAGATTTTGTAGGGTTCTCCTCAGGACCTAGAACTCAAAAGAGCTGAAATGAAAAAAAAAGAGAAAAAAGTGCTCGTGTTATCACTTGCAACACAACTTTTATGCAAGCCACACCTTCCCTGTGGATCTAGCCTTGTAAAAAATTAACTTGGTTTGAGATCTACCGATCTCTGCCGTGTGGTCGATCCTATCTTTATCCTATTAGTCCCATTTCAAAAACTGCAATCAAAGCGAAAAAGAGAAAACAAGAAAAAAGATGAAGCAAAATCAGTCCTGTGTTCAGACACGTTCTGTTGGTGTACGGTCTTAGCTTTACTAGACGTCTTGTTTAGCACGTAATTGAACAAGTTCGGAACACTTACTTCTGGTATCCGGGATGATTTGGTGTGATGTGGTTGGATGAAATGTGGTCATTATCCCTGAGTAATCTGAGGAAGAGAAGAACATTTTTTTGGTGGAGAGGGTCTCCCGTTGTATAATTATTGGGCTTGATCGATGAGAGGAGGACTCACTTGCTTTTAGGTTGATGGCACTTATGAACGAGGATGCTGTTATGTTTTTGGAAGGCTGAAAGAAATAAGGGGGCATAAAAAAACTTAGTCAACCCCAAGTCTAAGTTCTTGCCCTGCTGACTGCAAACCTTGCTTGATAGTTCCATGTATGCTAATTATCATACAGCTCCATCAGGGTGTACTATCTTATCAAGCAAGGTTTGCAGTCAGCAGCGCAAGAACTTGGACTTAAGGCTAACAACAACACTATCACCCAATTGATTGTGGCCTCCAATTCACAGACTCGAATTTTAATTTATTTTTTCTTTCATCCAGGAACTTTCTGAGATTAAATTTTGTGCCCACCCACCGAAACGGCTCAAAACATAAGGTATTTTGCGAATACACGCCTCCAAAACAGAACCAACACTAATGGACAGAGTGGGTTGACTACGTTTTTCTTCTCTTCCTCAGATTACTCAGGGATACAGACCACACTTCATCCAACCACATCACACCAAATCATCCCGGATACCAGAAGTAAGTGTTCCCAACTTGTTCAATCACGTGCTAAACAAGACGTCTAGTAAAGCTAGGACCGTACACCAACAGAACGTGTCTGAACACAGGACTGATTTTGCTTCCTCTTTTTCTTGTTTTCTCTTTTTCGCTTTGATTGCAGTTTTTGAAATGGGACTAATAGGATAAAGATAGGATCAACCACATGGCAGAGATCGGTAGATCTCTAACCAAGGTAATGTTTTACAAGGCTAGATCCACAGGGAAGGTGTGGCTTGTATAAAAGTTGTGTTGCAAGTGATAACACGAGCACTATTTTCTCTTTTCTTTTCATTTCAGCTCTTTTGAGTTCTAGGTCCTGAGGAGAACCCTACAAAATCTTTTTTTTGGGTTTGAAATGCATTGACCACAATATGACCACACAAGTGTGTAAAAGTACACAATCAGGCTAACCCTCCTTTGCATTTTGAAAATAATTTTTGGTGAAATATTGATGAAATTGCTTGGGTACCCTGAAGAGTACACTGTTTGGTTGTCTACGTCAGTGGTTCCCAAACTGGGGTCCGCGGACCCCCAGGGGTCCCTGACACATTCCCAGGGGGTCCGCAGGCAGCAGTCTTAAAAGCAATGCAAAGTTCCTTGTATAATCTGCAGTTTTCGGACAACACTAAAAGTGTCCAGATAATTCGAGTGATTAATGTACCTTCTGGAAAGAGATGGTAGGTAGCGCAGAGGGTTAATATGCCTGCTCCAAAGAAGGTGTAGCATGCATTTTTAATAAAACAGTATTTTATGTGCATAGCTTAGTGGGTTACTGCTTTTGTCACTGAGATTCTTTTGTTACTGCGCAGTTCATAAGTTACAATCATAATCTAGCACTGGCAGCTATGAACTGCCGTCAAAGAGCTGCATGCAAACTGCCTGGTACAAGTTAGTATGCCATCTTTTTTTCACAGTCTTTCATTATCCTGATGCTGCCAAAAAGGTATGTTTGGGTAGAATTAAATTGTTAAAATTAAACTCAACGCTAACCACTGTGTTACGTTCTGAAACCAGATTTTGTGCTTCTCCAAATCAAGCACTCTTAAAAAATGCTTACCAGTATGGATGACGTGAATCCTACACCTTGAACGCCCCTTTCTCCTATGTAACATTTTCTATACACTGATTTACACACGTATGATTCATTGGGGGAGATTTACTAAGCTTTTGCGCCATGTTTGCGTCACAAAAGTGACGCAAAATCTTTTTTTGTAATTTACTTTCCAGCGCTAAACTTGTTCCCATGCAACCACCCAAGGTTTCTCACGCTAAACCCAATTTACTAAAGACAGTAGATTGGGTTTAGCGTGAGAAAACTGCGCCCTTTTCAACTAGGCACAAGGAAGGAGAAACGCTTTCATTTCTCCTTCCTTTTCCGATTTTGCATGCGTGCTGCACTGTGCAGCACGCATATAAAGTGGGAAAAGCTTTTCCTCGTGTCTAGCATAGTATTTTGTACAGGAAGGGTACCCTTCCTGTACAAAACCTATGCTACACTCATGCACCCACCTTAGCACTAAGGTGTGTGCATGGTGCAGGGCTGCTGAAATCAGCGCCGGCGCAAGGGAAAGGGGAGGAGAGAGCCATAGCTTTGAAAATATGGCGCTCCCCTGCTCCCTCCCTGTCGCGCAACGCAGCGCAGCCTCGCGGGGGGCTGCGCTGCATAGCGCAACGTTTTTGTAAATCTCCCCCATTGTTTCTGTATGTGTGTGATGTAAAGTGCTCTGACACCCTACACTAGTATGAGAGATGCTATAAAACAAATGAAATATATTTGACAGAGGTGCTATGGGAAGAAGAGAGACACTGTTGGAGGATGATAGTGAGGGATTCATGGAAGAGCCCCAAAAAGATTGTTGTATTGGTGCATAGTAAGGTCATCATTTACTATGCTTTAAAAGCGAATACAATTCAATATATAATTACAAATGTGTTGTAGAATGCACCATTTTTCCCCACATTCCCCAATGCACTTTTCTTGGTGGGAGAGCCCCTCAAAGTCCGCTTTGTAGTGGCCAGGCTCATTCACTGCACTTGTGTGCACCTTAAGGGGACTGGTCTGACAATATTTGCCAGGGCTGCTTTGGGTTCCAGTCCGGCCCCATCAGGAGCAGGAGCCTCACACTCTAAAATAAAGCCAAATATTGAAAAGTTAGTCGCCGAGATGCAGCACCAACCTTCCTATTAAAAAGTTTCGATTTTGCAAATTTTTTCAATATAAAATACTAACAGCTTTAGTAATTCGGGTATCTGTTTGGTGTGCACACATGTGTTTATTTTTTTCGAATTACTGTTTTAATGTTTGAAATTTAAATCGTACGAATTGCTTGGGGGTCCTCAGCTTCCAGTAGTGACTCAATAGGGGTCCTCAGGAGTCAAAAGTTTGGGAACCACTGGTCTACGTCATGTTTTGTGTTGTCCAATAAGTGTGATGAATAATATATGCAATATATATAATGTATGTGTTCAAATATGTGTGGTTTATGTAAAATTTGTTCAATGTATTTTTGTGTTAACCATTGAGATTCTCAAAAATCGATTTTGCAATTTGAAATTCAATTTTATTGAAATGAAAGAATAAAAATGAAATGTTCTTCGGTCACAATGAGTGTCAGGTGTGATCTCATGGAATGATGTTTTATAAACTATCAGTATTGGCATGCGTGTTGTTGTGAGCTTTATAATATTGGCCTAGCCTTACTGATTAAGGGCCAATACCCTCTATAGTTGATTATTAGATTATACCTTTCTAAAAGTGGCATTTTCAGAATTGTGATTAACAATACGACTTTTCCATTAAGAAGGGATTTTAATTACAATTCTTTAGATACCAAACTTGACCTGTCCACCTGTTCCCAATTGGAAGTTACAGCTTATTAAATTTAATAAGGTAACTCCAATATTATTCAATGGGAGAGGTAGGCCTTGCAGTAGTGAGAAATTAATTTTGGAGTTTTTCACTGCCAGGACATGTGAAACTTAAAAGTCAATTTGCTACTTTTTAAATACACTACACCCTTCCCTCTGGGCTGTTCAGAGATGCCTTAGAGACAACTTATATGGGAGCACCGTAGCTGGAGCCTCTGTTGCCGCACCAAGGGACTCTATGTCCCAGCATCAACCATGCCAGGAGATGCCACCATGACCGGGGGCAGGAAGCAGACGCCCTCCCTTGCAGGGATCTTAGCGCATTGCAGTCGCGCGTGCAATGTGTGCCTGGGCCAAGGGTGGGCCCGTCCATGCCCGTCGGAGCCCAGAGAAGGCTGGGCTGGGCCTCCCCTCTAACGTCTATACTAGCCTACGGTATTGTTGCTTACCGGTTGTTGTTTAGTCCATCTGTATGCTCCATCTATTCGATTTCTGTTTTAAAAGAACTGCTTGCGAGGATTTGTCTGCCATCTTCTCCTTGTAGGGTGGAATTTTCACTTGTACTTGTTCCTGACAAATTGACTGTTACCAAAACTCCAGTTTGCACTTAGATCCCTGGGTTGTCTGTGTTGTCACAGGGAAAAGAAAGTCCATGGAGGGGGGGGGGACAAGTATAGCAAAAATGAAGAAATCCAGTAAAAATCTGCTGGGGATAACAGCGTCCTAGACAGACTAGATAATCTACTGGTATAATGTGAACAGATTTTAGTCCCCAGCCCGGCCACCTCTTATTCAGGTGCTCAGAATCCCATTACCAATAATGCTCCACATAAACAGAGGAGAACTTCTGGAATGTTCATGAGATCCAGCAAACTGGACCAGGATTCTATCTGTAGTCCCCAAATAGATTCACCCTCAACAGACCCTTCTGCTACTGCAGTCGTACATGAGGGTATTTTTCTGTGCAGTAAACATTTTGCCCCTTTGAGTGAGACATCAGGCAAGCAAATTGCTCACAACAATGCTCAATATGAGCGTCTAATTGATAAATCCCCCAGTCTAGCGAGCCTCTCTCTGTCCATCCAGTTCCAGTGAGGTTTCTAAGTTACACTTCCAGGAGTTCCTGCATGGGTTCTTGGAGACCTCGCTGGAAAAATTATGGGCCATTCAGAGAGAGGAGCTTGCTCCTTTGAAGGCTTGTCTTGACTTTCTGGAAGGGAAATTGGAGGCTATAAAGGCTGTGCCAGCCTCCGAGGGGAGAAATGGCCCTTTAATTACCGCAGGGCCGCAACATCCATATGTGCAGCAGGTAGCAACTGGTTCTACACCAACAACTCCATTACAACTGTCATCCATCCCAGAGCCCACTGGTAGACAGACCTTAATAAGCAATTTGGGGGAGGGGGGAGGTAGAGTTAACAACAAGGTCTGATGCCTAGAGAGAAGCAGGAGGCTTGCTTCAACTACCCATCATGGCAGACCCCACATGCACTATCCATAATTTCCCCCAGAGTGCACGCCAAAGAAAGCTTTGAGACTCTGGGGAATAAAACAGTGCACTGGCTGAAAACCTATGCAAGGTGGCCCCAGAACTTGACCCATGAGGTTCTCTCAGTCAGAAGAATGCTGTGGCTAGGTATCCACCCTAAAGTCTATCCTGGGAGCTGTGTAATGGTAAACTTCAAGACTCCTCTAATGGTGGAACTTCTTTTGGGTCAATTACAACAGCTGGCACCTCCGCCAGGCTGAATGAAGGCCTCTCCCTTCGGGTACTTTGACAGGCCGTCCACTTTCATGTATTCTACAAGGGATGTGCTAGGACTGGCAGCAGGCACGGACACCATGTTAACACTACTACTAACATCTTTGCAAAAATGTTGTTTTGAATTTCCTTCATCCTTGGATGCTAAGTGCCTAACGGGGAGCCTTTGGCATTGCCTCATCCACTGTTCCTAGTTTAGTTCCTATCATGGAAATTTTGTGTCATCATCCAGTACTTTCTCCCCTTAAGTCTATGGAACCTTGCGCGCCTGGAATCATTTCACCCATGGATGCCCATCACGGTGATCAAGTCAATGAGGCAGTTGCCATAATATATCTAGCTTCCCCAACCGGGGCATTTTCCTATACTACAAACCTGACTGCCCAGATGGATCAGTCTCTACCGACCTCTAACTGAAGCTTACAACGTAAAACCTGGAATATACTTTCATGGAATGTTGCTGGTCTCAACTCCAAGTTGGTAGACTTGGACAGGGAGCATTTATCGATATATTTGATATCTGTATGTTCCAGGAGACGTGGAGTGTTGAGTCAGTTCATATGTCAGGGTTCACCACCTATTTTTGTCTAGCAACCTCTGGTGGGAGGGGTAGCTTTTACTATTATGAGGCTTGTTATAAATTCACAAGATATCTTGGGGTTGTCCATTGCTGGGGTTGGGTCCTCTTGCTATCTTTTTAATGTTTATAATAGGCCAAATGGGGCAAACAGGCCTTCCAATAATCTGTATGTTTCAGAAAATGCCATAGATATTCTCCTACACAATGATAGGGTAATCGTGGCTGCCGATTTTAATATTACTTTTGAATCCTATGGTCCTCAGCCCCTCAACCAAAAGTAGAAGAGGATGTAGTTTGGTGTGTCCCCCAGCTAAACTTTGTTCCTGTTACAAGATGTTCTGCTGTTACTGACCAGTTGATGAACCTATCTCTCTATCTTGGTCTTAGGGCCAGCAATGTCAGATCCTTTTTGGATTATGGTAGTGGTGCCCATACTTTTAAGTCTGCGCTTCAAAAGAGTCATATTGACTACATATTCTTATCACTATCGATGTGGGCATCTCTTAAAGATATGGTGGTTGTAGAGCGTCATGACAGTGACCACAACGCCCTGCATCTGTCTCTCAGTGGGTTTGGGTCTCTTGTTCATCAGAGTGTCACCTAGAACACTGGGGCTGTTCCGATACTCATGAATAACAAGTGGGCCCTGAAATGGGAGGTTACTTGCAAGGATTTAAAAGTGCTGGCCCAGATTTATGACCTGGTGGCTGACTCTCTGGATGTATTGGCCACCAGTTGGATACGGACCCCTGATCCTCACTCTCTTGTTATCTCCCAGAAAAATCTTTTCAGAAGTCTAAAAACCTCCCTCAGTAAAGATGCCCGTAAGATCCCTAGAGCACAATCTTGCTGCATATGGTTTAACACCAGTAGTAGGAAATCATGCCATATTCTTATCCAGAGCCTAAAACTGACATAAGGCAAGGTATTGTTAGAGCCAGAAAGGGCTATAAAGAGATACTTCGCCAGGCTAAAGTAGACTGGGAGAGGGAGATGTGGGAGGACTTGGTTGCAGCTGCCAGGGCTGGGGATGCTAAATCATTCAGGGGGATAGTGGCCCATTGCAAGCGAAATGCCACCACTAATGTTGACTATCATCTCCAACCACAGACCTGGGTGGATCATTTTCAAAAACATTTATGCAGAAAAGCCCAACTCTGAGAGAAGCCAGTCAAGCCATGACCTGCCCTCCCCCATTCAGATGAAGGTCCCCCCTAACTTTCCAGTACAAAGACATACTGGCGGCGCTCATGGTGCTCCCGACACATAGAATGCCTAACCCCGTTCGATTCAATCCCTGTTTAGATTAGAACCTTCAATCTGGGCCTCCTATTTTCAGCTACTAATTTGTTCTATTTTAGCAGGTGGTCTGATTCTGGTTTCCTGGTGGACTGCTGAGATTGTCCTAATTTACAAAAAAGGCTGCAAAGAGGACCCGGGGAACTACAGGCCTATTTACCTCATCGATACATCCCAGAAACTTTTTTCTCACCTTATTCTGGGACACTTGCTAGACTGGGTTAAGGACAATTCTATCCTCTCTGAGATGCAGGCGGGGTTTAGGAAAAGGGTCAGTACGGTGGATCAAATCCTCCATTTCTGTGCCCACTATTGGAAAACTGTAACACTCGTCAACGGCCACTTGTATGTGGTCTTTGTCGACTTGAAAACAACCTTTGACTCCATTGCCAGGGCTAAGCTGTGGGAAGTTTGGGAAGTATTGGTGTTCCCGCTAATATCCTCTCTGTCCCTGTTAGACTACATACACATAACACAGCCCTTATTAGGTATAGGCACAATGGTGAACTTACAGACCCTTTCAATATTGAAACTGGTGTTCGGCAGGGTTGTGTGTTGGCCACAACACTGTTTACCCTCTATATAAACAATCTAACCCATGCATTTGATTTTCCTGGAAATTACGCGTCCAAACTAGGCCCCCACAGAATTGCAACGCTGCTATTTGCAGATGACACGCTTTTAATTTCCAAAACTCCACGTGGCCTGCAGACAAAACTTACTTTTTTGTAACGATAGGATCCTTGAGCTCAATATTTATGGCATTTAACCCATATAAACCCAACAAAGTAAACATCAGTGTCCAGTGTGTTGCCCTTGAACAAGTGCAGGAGTTTGTGTACTTTGGGGTTTGCCTAACCCACAACATGAGCTGGTCTACACATATTAGCAAATGCTCAGTAAAGCTTCAACAAGAAGCGGGTGCTGTAGCCAAATTTTGCAAAAGGGCCCATGTGTGTTCCTTTGAACCAGTGGTGGAGATATATAACCTTAAAGCACAGAGCGTAGCCATGTATGGTGTAGAATTGTGGGGACATGTCAGAACTAATGACCTCTGTAAAACCGAAAATAGGTTCTAAATGAGCATTCTTAATCTCCCACAGAATGCCCAGCTCCTCCCCCAATTTTTGGACCTGGGTATTGTCCCAATTAATCATCCTATTGTGTCTTGTACCAGTATGTATTGGCATACACTTTGGTCAACAGATGAATCCTCCAGACTCTCGATCAAGGCACTTCTAAATTTCTCGGGTTCTGAGAAGAGCTCCTGGTTTGCTTTTATTAAGTCTCCACCATATGAAATAGGCTTGGACTCACTGTGGGTTACTCCAGGTATAGAAAAACAAGTACCTCACTCCCTGATTAAAGAACGACTAAAGGAGCATTTGTGGCTCAATTGAAGTGTGTTAAAGCGGGGAGTCTGACTGACCTCTTTTTAAACACCAAGCTAACTCCTGCCTATGAATTGTTCCTTGATATTCTCCCAGGGCCCATCCCATTGCAACTTTTCCTAAAATGGAGGTATGTGTTCTTGCCAGTGAACAGTCTCTGTATGAGATGGGGTATGAAGCACTGTGGCTCCGACAAGTGTCCCTTGTGTAACCTAGTGGAGGAAACTCTTCACCACTTTGTCTTTTTCTGTCCTGCATATGACAGGCCACGCAAATTATGGCTTAAGCCTGTATGCAAACTTCTGGGTTTTCGTCACTATGGGCCTGCATTACACACTTTATGCTCTGAAATGAGAGAGGTAATTGTCGTTGGAATGACAACATTTTTATATGCTGCCTGAATCATCCGCACAAGTCATATTAAAGCGCAGAAGTGAAGATGCCTTAAAGCTACACACTCCCCTTTTTTAGCTGTATTCACAGTGAATGCACTTTTAACCTTGCTAGGGTTTCTTTTTTCCCTGCTCATTCATCGTGTATTTTTTTAACTGTGGAACTGTCACTTTGTACATGACTATTGGTATTCATTGTTTTTATCTACTGTTTTTACAGGTTCTTACTTGTTTTTTTCTGCTGTATTGTGTTTTATGTATCCGAAATAAACATTTTATGATGATGATGCTGTATTAAAAAAGAAGGTTTGGGCCTGGCAAAAGGTTTATTTTGCTAGGTAGAAATGGCAGTTTAAAAACTGCATATACAGGCTGCAATGGCAGGCCTGAGACATGTTTAAAGGGCCACTTAACTGGTTGGCACAATTAGTGATGCAGGCCAATAGAAGCATTTCATTTACAGGCCCTGGACACATGTAGTACCACTTTACTTCGGACTTACAAGTAAATTAAATAGGACAATTGGGTGTAAGCCAATCTCGCCATGTTTTAAGGAAAGAGCACAAGCACGTTAGCACTGGTTAGCAGTAGTAAAGTGTGCAGTCCTAAAGCAAAAAAAAACAGGAGGGTTGAAGGCAAAAGGTTAGGGGAGAACCATGCCAAGGATGCCAGATCTAAAAGAGGGCACGGTCTTCATACAAGAGTTTGGAGCTACTCAGGTAGGAAGTAAGTTCTTTATTCCATATTAGACACTTAGGTTACAGCATCTGCAGTTAGGTCATGTAAGGGCTCAATCCACCTTACAACTATAGTTCCACACAACACACCAACATTACATTAAATAATTCACTCTCAGAATTCCAGACACCAGCTCAGACATACAGGGATCGGGGACACACGGAATACTACACCGTTTTAAAAGACTTGGGGGTATATTCACAAGAACGTGTGATAACTACCGCAAAAGTAGCGTAACGCAACTTTCAATAACGCAGCCTATCACGGGAAAATAACCCCGTGTCAACGTGGAATTCACAACAAGGTGGTAGCATACGATAGTCACCAGATAACGCGTCAAATGTCAGCGTGTAAATCAACACCACGCCCAAAAAATGCGAAACGCGAACGCGAGAAATCATGCGATGTGGCCAATCGTGGTACAAAAAGCTGCGAAAAGCAGCCTCAGGCCTGCAACTCCCACGCGTCTGGCGGGCAATTGCACCATAAAAACCACAGGCACAACACACCAGAAACAAGCCAAAGCACGTAGCAACATCCATGCACCCTGACCCAGCGCAAGGGCAACGCGAACACCACAACCCCCACAGACCACCAGCAAGGAACAAGTGGGTCGGGGAAGGCCAAGGAGAAAAGGGAGAGGAAGACGGGGTGCAGACCGCAGGAAAACAAGACCAAGGCCACGGAGGCAACAGAACACTACCAGCAAATGACCCACAAGCAGACCGCCTGGAATGCAGTCGCAGAGCCCAGGAGGTCAATCCAGGAGGCCAAGAGGCACCGGCAGGACCTGACAACCTAAACCTGGTACAAACCCGCTGCCAACAGGAAGGCAGCAACGGCGACAGGAGGTGGCAGTCCAGCGCCACAGGAAGAGCAGGAGGAAACCCAGGCCACAGTCATCAGTGTGGAGAGGGTGCAAGGAGTAGGGAATACGGACACAGCCCGACAGGACCTGACACAACAACAGGGTGAGGATCCAACAGGGACTGGGGGGACGGTGGGTGATGGGCACAATGCCACACATGCACAATGAGGTGTAACACACTGCACACCCACAATTACCCAGGGACATGTCCCCCATCCCCGTGGCACACTGCAGCACACACACATAGCAATCACAGCACATACCATGACAATGTGGCACAAAGTGCAACACCCACACTGCAGAACAGGGGACACAACTGGGTCCAACCAGGCACAGTAACAGAACAATCACATCGGACACAGCAGGGAACTGTGAGATGCACATCTACCCCTACAACCCCACATCAGCCATGTAGGCCAAATGGACACTGTCCCAACTCAAATAGCCACCACCGCCAAAACATTCACAATGTACATCGTCACACAGTCTGCATGTCAACAAGAACAAGGCGCCAACACAATGCCAACATGCACCTCCCCTTCACAATGCAGAGGGACAAACAACACCTCCAGCAGGTCAGAACAGACAACCCATCAGTGATGCCCGAGACGAACACCACAGCCCAGACACCGACGCCCTACAACAGCCCATGGACATCCCACACAACCCACCACCAGGACCAGGGCAGACAAGCCACTCAGAGGAGAACCCAGCCCCTGCAACAGACCACACAGCATGAAGCACCCGCAATCACGGCTGGCTCACAACACTTCACCCACCCACACATGGCATCCCAATGCCAGGTGGCAGAACACCAAAAGGAGGTGGCCCAACAGGTGAGGGTGTTGCCGAACCCAAGGAATGCAAACTAGAACACATACGTGGGTGTCCAATACCCTTCAGGGACCCCCCACACCCACAAAGGAGACCCACACCTCCACAGAGACACATGCACATATCATGTTGAACTGGCCACGGGCACGTGCGCCCGGCCCCTTTATTGGCAGGGCCACATGTACAGTGACGCCTGTGCTGGATGTGTGTGGGGTGAGTATAAGCCAGCCCGCATGGAGTGCTTGGTGCTGCCAACAACCTGAACAGTGGACACCAGTGCAATGGAAACACAAAACACCAGCATAACAGAGTCAACTGCAGAGCAATATGGAGGGATCCGGAGTAAGGACAGAGGTCACCCAATATTCAGTCTGGACGTTCCTTGAGTTGCAGTGCACTGAGGCAGGGGCACTAGAGAAGACCGCGCTCATGTGAAGAAATTGCTAGGATTGTGTCCCTTTGGATCAGTCCTGATGCAGATGCAGTGGGGTGTGTTACACCTGCATCAACTTCCTCATCAACGTCCCAGGTCTCCCACACTGCCTGAGGTGACAGTTGCGTCCGCAGTCCACAGCGCAATACCCAGCAATAGATCCGGGTGTGTAGCTTGACTACCACCACCAGTCTGCATTCCTGCCATGGGGCTGTTGCCTCCTGCCCTCCCATTGTCTGTGCCCCTCTCCCTTCCGCACACTTGACACATCTTCCTCATCATAGTCCCAGGTCTTCCCCACTGCATGAGGTGACATTGCTGCGCAACAGCACAAAACTCAATCAGTAATGGACAATGGCTTGCGGTGCACTGAGTAACTGGAACCTGGAGTGCTGAGCAGGGTATCAGTCCGATGATGGCAGCCACGACAGGTCTGAGCAACTCCTTAGGTCTGTCAGGACCACCGTTTGGACTCTGGCAGATGGCGGTTGAAGCTGGTCCTTGCGGTGGTGGCATGTGCCTCCTGCGGTGATGCGACGTCCGGGCCGGTCAAGACTCGATGCCATGTGTGGGCCCTGCTGGACCGCAGTTGGGGCCGGAGGAGGCGGACAGCGCATGGCCACAGACACATGGCGTTGATGACCCCAAGACCATCGCTACAGAGGCCATTCAATGACTCAGAAGAAGGGGTCCCAGGCCTGAGCAGCACAGAGTTAGTGGCCCCGGATGCACTGCGGCCGGCACAGGCACCCAGCCACGGGACGGTGACTTGCGGTGCAGTCAGATGGGCCATGCGACCTGAGCGGGTCCCCATCAATGTCCGAGGTGTATGTTGCGGAGGGTTTCGGGGGACAGTGGAAGGTGTCCTCCAGGGCATGATGCGGAAGGTCTGATGTTATCTGGAAGCAGCAAATGGAGGAGTGGAAAGCGCAACCCTCGTCCTCACCAACAATTCGGGATCAGCTACATGAGGATGAAAACTAGCCCCTAGTCCATGGACTCAAACGCCACCAATGTCCGACCAGTGAGTGTCCATGAATGTCGGGGAACAAACTTAGTGGCACAGGTGCTGTGAGGGGATGCAGTCTGCGATGATGCCCGTACACAGATGTGAACTCCAAGAATGCCAAATCAAGGCTCTGTGACCTACTGGACCGCAGTGTAGGCCGGAGGCAACGGTCAGCAGTGGCCCACAGCCACGGGTCGTTGGCTCGCGAGGCACAGAGTTGGTGACACAGTGGCAGTTGTCGGTAGTGTTCAATCACCTCCGTGACGCTGATCCTGTTCCCGCCGGACTGCAACGTGTCATCCTCTTACGCCCCTCCGTGCGTACGAGGAAATGTATTCTGCCGTCTGAATTATCGATGTTCAGTTACAAATCAGTGATCCCACTCGTGCGCAGCGTAGGCCGAGGGCAGTGGTCCGCGTAGGCCCACAGACACGTGTGGTTGTGATACCATGCACAGACTTGTAGCCACCACATCGGAGGGTGTACAGTGTATTGTTCTCTGCCTTAAATGATGTTCACTGCCATAGTGTAATCAAGACTCAGTTCCAAATGTGTGACCTACCTGACCGTGGTGTAGGTCTGAGGCAGCGGTCAGCACGGCCCATTCACCGAGTGTCGCCGGCATAGGTTGGATGGCCCCACCGGCCTGCGTAATTCAGGTTCAGTGGCACCATGTGGGGTGTTCATTGGTATATTGCCAAGGGGCTGTACATTTCCCTTGTTGCCATCCTGGGAACGCTGGTTGATGATGGACTGTCGGAGGATGAAGGTATCATGCACACTGGCTGTGTATTTGTAGGCGACATTGTTGGGTGTTCCAGGGTGTTCTGTTGTTGCCTGCACATTGGTGTGAGACGTGTGCTTCCTGTTGCGGTGATTGTGTGCTGTGTCACCAGGGGGCACAGGTAGTACATGTGTGCTGTGTGTTGCCCCCAACACGTGCGTGCATCCCGCTATGGCGTATGGTCCTTGCTTGGTCTCCAGCGGATCCTGCGCATTGTGTTGTACGTATGGGGACTGGGGTACCAGGGTGATGGTGATGTCCAGGACAGGTGTGGGGGACTTGGATGTGGCTGGCTGTGGGACTCCTCCGACTCTGGCGGGTGTTGGATGGGGGGTCTCAGGGGCCAACAGGTGCAGCCACGCCATCAGCTTTGTGTGGGGTGGGATGTTGGTTGTCTGCTGTGTTGTTGCCGTAGGCCTGTTAGGCGATGATGGTCAGGATGCATTGGGATGGTTGTCCCTTTCAGCCTGGAGTGGAAGGTGACATTGTCAGATGTTGGGTCTGTGCGGCTGGTACGTTTCCTGGGGTTCCGCTGTCTTTGTCTGCGCTGCGTCTGTGTTGGTCCGGGGGGGGGGCGGTGTTCCGGGTGTGGGATGGGGTCCTGGGGTGGTGGGGGTGGGTGTTGTGGCCCTCTTGGGTGTCCGGGCTGCATGATGTTTGGCTCCATGGCATCTGGTGCCCTTCGGTTGTGGCCCTGGGCTGTGCTCCCTTTTGTGATGCTGGCTGCCGTCCGACTTTACACCAGGTCAGAGCAGGCGTAGATTTCCTGCTCAACCCAGTTTTAACCTATTTAGATCTCATCACTGTGATATAGCTTGAGCGCTATGGCACAGTGAGTATGGGATCCACGTCTGGGCATACCCATCTTACTCACTTAGGGAATAAACTGCAAAAGCAAGATGTGTAAGGTATGCTAAGGTATGCTTGAAATAATCTCAGCCACTGGCAATGGTGGCATGGTGTTCCAAATAACGATGGACTAGGATGCGGCCCGTATAACTATCAGTGGCTGAGATTAATTCAAGCATTCCATCCATAACTTTTTTGTATAGTTCTGTGCAACATCATAAGTGTGACAAGTATGCCCAGGCATGGGTCCCGTCTTCCCTGTGCCACTAGAACTGAGGTTCCACTAGTACTAAAGTTCACCCAACTAATGAGCCCCAATCAGTGAAAAAACAGTCATGGGTTGCTAGTGTTCCAGTTGAGGGAGGACCTGACCTGGCATTTAGGGCTGGGCTGTTCCTATTGGAGCAGGGTCAAGACTGATTTGCATTTGGATGGGTCTAAACTGAGATGGCATGATGTGTAAAATAACGATGGGCTGGGATGTGGCCCCAATTGTTGCCAGTGTCTGACTGAATTCAGGCATTCCATCCATCACTTTTTTGCACAGAAGTCTGGTCGTATTATGTAGCTCAGAGAGAAATTAAATTAGGCTGATGCAAACACCATGACAGTTTGATAGTAGAGTATATAAGAACCCCTCCTGACTAAATAAAAAATATCACAGTCCCAGACTCAAACTAATGAAAGTAAAAAGTGACAGATTCAAAACTAATTAAGGATAAAAACACGCAATAGCTTAAGAATGACAGAGTGCAAGGAGAGTACATATTATCTGAAATACTGGCATGGTCGCCGCGCTGCAAGCAGCCTTAAATAGGCACCCTCTTGCCTGGGCTAGAGTGGTGGGAGGAGTTGTCACGGATGCCTAAATAGGCTGTGGCTGCTCTGCACAATGCTGTCTCCACCTCCTGTAGTGAAACTGGACCAGGGAGGACAGAACTGGTTTTACTGCGCAAGAGGGACTTTCTGAACAAGACATCAAAGGATAAAAGGGATATAAGTATTAGGCCTAAAACCCCAGAACTTTAAGCAGAAGAGCTGTGAGGAGGAGACTGACACATTGTTGTCTCTTGCTTTGCTGGGTTGACCTGCAGTTGCTGCTTCTCCTAAGGGGAGGACAAAGACTGGACTTTGCTGTGAAACCTGCTTGAGAAGAATCTCCAAGGCCTTGGGTGTGCTTGCCTCCTGTTCTGAAGTCTCAGGGACACAAAGTCTTCACCTACAGCCTTCTTGAACTCTTCTACTGGTAGTTCTGACCTGCCTGGGGGCGCATATCCCAGTTCTGGGCCTCTGGAGGTTGTTCCTGCTACAGAAAGCTGTGAAGAACTGAAGAAATCTACAAAACCCATGCTTTGCTGTTCTTGCAGCTGAATTTTTTCACACAGCACCACTCTGCGGGAGATATTTCTGACACACAGCCCTGTGCGGCTAAAGAAATCAACACAGCGCCTGCCCGCGGCCCGAGAAACTGCCCCATACCGACTCCAACGCTGGCCCTGCTATGCGGCTAAAATAATCGACGCATCACGGTCAGTGGCTACGGAAATCCACGCAGCGCCTGTAGCGACTGAATTTTCTCACACATCGCACCGGTGTGGCAAGTTTTTCCAAAGCAACACCCACAGACCAGAATCGCCTGGAAAAATCGATGTACCACTTCCCCAAACAGTCCAGATTCGACGCACCACTTCTCCTGCGTGCAGCAGAACTGTTGCATCGCCTCCCCAAGGACTCAGAAACTGATCATTGCTGTGTTTTTCGACACTTCCCTCCTCTGCAGCTGTTTTGTCTTGAGGATTTTGACGCATTTGAGGTACTTTGTTTAAAAAGCATGCATCCATAGATTCCCGTGGACAGCATTGCTTGAAGCCTATTAAAAGTCATATTTTGACTTGTGTATGTTGGATTCTTGCCATTTTGGTCTTGTTTTATTACTTTATTTTTGTAAACTGGTGTGGTGTCCATTTGTAGTGTTTTCACTGTGCTACTGTGTGTGTTTTGTAAAACACATTGCCTCTGACATAAGCCTGTCTGCTCGTGCCAAGCTACCAAGGGAGTGAGCAGCGATTATCTTAGCTGTGTAATCCCCTTTTCCTGACTAGAAACAAGGGTGCATACCACTCCCAACTAGAGACCCCCATTTCAAACACTGGTGGTCAGCGGTGAGGGTGTGGGCTTGTATTTACACTTGGCATACAGTGATCAGTGTGCACTACTAATGAATGCAGACTATTAAGCGACCACGTACCGTTTTTCCCTTCTCTGGTGTCCTCCTAGATTTCGTGTTGATACTTGGAACTCTGGTTCGTTGTTGCACCTGTGAGGCCTTGACAGAATGGAAATCAACTTCTGGCACCTGTACATCTAAACAATGAGGGAGCTAAAAGTTTTCTGCAAAGAAAGGGGGCCAGTTGTGAAGAGAAGATCTACGAGGCAGGATCTTGAGGCATCCCTGTATGAGGTAACACGCTGGGAAGCAACGTTAGCAGATGATTCTGAGGAGGAGGACTTCTCTGAAAGTGAGGGCAGTGCCATGAGAGAGAGGAATGGAGTCTCCTTTGTGAGTGGAGGCTGAGGGTTCAACCTGGAACACCAGAGGGCTGAGGCTGAGAAAGCCTTAGCCCAGGAAAAGGAAATGAGCGTTGCTCGTGAACTGAGCTTGGCTTGGCTGGAGGTGGAAGCCATAAGGGCAGAGTCTAGATCAGATGGTGGCAGCAAAAGTGTTATGTCCAGAACTGAGGGAGAAGTACACGCACCCAGAGATTTGATGCCCAGCTTCAAGGAGGGGGTGACATACACCAGGGGGTTCAGGTTTATGAGGTAGCTCCAGTGGTGTGCAGGGTCCCTGAGGTGGATTGGAGAACTGGCACAGGGGATCAAATTCCTAGTGGTGGGAGGGACACTCTACTGACTCTAGATGAGAGGTGCAGGGAGAGGGGGCTCCCCCATGGTAGAAGCCCTAGTATGTGAGAATGGAGACTGCCTAGTAGACTATGTGGGTTGAATGACATAAACAGTCAGACACTGTCTCACCAGTCTCAGGTAGGTGATGTGGGGTACTTTTCCAAGGCACTGGAAAGTGAGGTAAAGGGTAGCTTGGTTAACACATGTGTGGGGATGTATAATCTGATTGTTGGAGAACATATGTTCAGCCACTGTTTTCCTGAGCAATGCCAACATCGGTAAAGTGTGAGTTCTCTGACCCCAGGGAGCTTGCACTGGAGGCAGACCTTTCGGTGGATTTCAGAGGGTCTGAGGAGGCTTTTGGGGGTAATCCTGAAGGGAGTGGCTCATATTTTTTCCAACCTGGTGAGATAGGAGAGGTTTATAGTAGCCCAGTTAGGTTCCAGTGTAGTGGAATGGGTGAGAGATCCCATGTCCTGTCTCTGAGTAGAGGGAGTGGGGTTGGGCTAAGACCCAGGGTGACCGAGGCCCAGTCCCAGAGCCTGGTTGGTTCCATGAGTGAGCACCAGGAGGGGGGCCCAGTCTATACCGGGAGGCCATCCCGAGAAGGGGATCCCATAGTGTCAGGAGAGCTGGGGGGGGGGGCGGCTGTTGCAAGAGTCCATCCAGTTATGGTGTCAGGCAGCACTTCTCCAATTAGGAGGGTGCATGAGTCCAGAGGAAGGGATGAGGGGGGAGACAGTCCCCAGTGGGAGGACCAGTGGGTCAGGGGTTGCCAGCTCTGAGGTCAGAGCACCCCAGGACTGACCATAGTGAGGCCACTTCTGGCATCTTCATGCACTGCCAGGTGGATAGGGAGCTGAAGACATGCGCCCTGCAGACTCTCACACAACACATGAGGAATGTGTTCCCCTGGGGGGTGGGTTTACTCCCCCAGAAGTCCTGGATTGCCAGGCAGAGGCCCAGCTTAAGGGTACAGACCTTGGGTGCAGGGACCAGTTGCTGGATAGCACCCCTGAACTGGTAGGAGAATTGTGCAGGACAATTGCCACAAGTGCCCTGACAGTTCTGGAGTCTGGGGGTACCTCTCCACAGTGGAAGGTACAGGACCCCAGAAGGGAGGACAGGGCGAGGGAGAGCCCACAACCGTCTCCTGGTCAGGTTTAGGGTGTCCCCCCTGACCTGAAGGGAGGGGCAACTGATATCAGTGTCCCTACTGTTTCATTTTCTGGGGGTAACCCTTTGGGTAGGAGAGTGCGGAATGCCAGAGAGGAGGGCAAGGAGAGGGAGGCCTCACCCCTGACTCCTGTCCAGCCAGAGAGTACAGACCCTAGGCTGGAGTACCAGGCTCAGGATGCCATCCCTGAGCTGGTGGGAGGCAGAGTGGAAAAATGCAAAACCACAGAGGTTAAAGAGCCCTTAAAGGCATGAGGCCTGGCTCTCGTCACTGACAGCTGTCAGTGGCCTCTGTGGGTTGCTGTCCTGGTGGACAGAATTGCCCCTAGGGGGGGAGGACAGGAACCACACCCCGGGGGTGGAATGGGCCACACCACTGTGTTGGCCATGGTGGTACTGTTTGCCTGCTGGGACACATCTGTGAGCAAAGTAAGGTTAGACACTGTACAGATGGAGTCTGCAGGTGAGGAGAAGGGTTCCTGATGGGTTAGCTTAGTGGGCCCTGAGAGTATGGATAGAGGGACCCAACTGGGTTCAGTAAGGTTTAGAACTGGAGCGTGCCCCTGCTGTTGCGGGCCACGGTCCATATTCTATCACCCCAATCTGGGAAGTCCATCAAGGTATTGATTGGTTTCCCCTGGATTTAGGCTGGAGGGGGTTGTGTTGGATCTGGCCCTTTTTACAGGGTTATCTTTAAACATTTTTGCTTCCTTCTTCCTATTTTTTTCTGACCTGTTTTTGTTGGCTTTAAGACTCTGAGCACTTTACCACTGCTGATCAGTGGTTAAGTGCATATGCTCTCTGCCTAAATTGTGATTATAATTGGTTATCCATGATTGGCATATTTGATTTACTGATAAGTCCCTAGTAAAGTGCACTGTGTGTGCTCAGGGCCTGTAAATCAAATGCTGCTAGGGGGCCTGCAGCACTGATTGTGCCACCCACATAAGTAGCCTTTCAAATGTGTCTCAGACCTGCCACTGCAGTGTCTGCATGCACAGTTTTTAGCATGTTGACCTGGCAAGTGCACCTACTTGCCAGGCCCTAATCTTCCCTTTTCTAAGCCCTAAGGTAGGCCCGAGGTACACCCATGGGCAGAATGCAGTGTATGTGAAAGGTAGGACATGTACTGGTGTGTTTTACATGTCCTGATAGTGAAATACTGTGTATTTCATTTTTAACTATGGCAAGGACTAGTTCTCCCATAGGCTATCATTGGAGGAGTTGGCACTGACACCTGAATAGGCTGTGGCTGCTCTCCACAATGCTGTCTCCACCTCCTGAAGTGAAACTGGACCAGGGAGTACAGAACTGGTTTAACTGAGCAACAGAGACTTTCTGCACAAGTACTTCAAAGGGAAAAATGGGTATAATTATTAGACCAAAAACCAAAGAGCTTTAGATTACTTCTGGAATCAAGAGGAACATCTGCCAAGGAGAAGAGCTGAAGAGCTGTGAGAAGGAGACTGCCCCTTTGCTGTGTGTTGCTTTGCTGGGATGGCCTGCAGTTGCTGCTTCTGACAAGAGGAAGACAAAGACTGAACTTTGCTGTGAAACCTGCTTGAGAAGAATCACAAAGGGCTTGTGTGTGCTCGCCTCCTGTTCTGAAGCAAACACAAGTTGGCAGGGTATGTCCAGACGTGGGTCCCTTGCTCACTTTGCCACTGGATTCAAGCTAGCCTGGCTGATGAGGGCTGTTAGCCCGTAACCGGTCCCAGGATGCTTGATTCCGGTCCAGGGAAGACATGGCTTGGCAGTTCAGTCTGGACTGTTCCCATGAGGCACAGGGTCGAGACTGATTTGCATATAGCTATGTCTGAACTGGGGTGGCAAAGTGAGCTAAAGAATGATGATGGATTCAACCCAGATCTGTGACTGGGGGTGAGTGTTTGAAAAGTTTCAGCACTCCGTCCATTATCTCCTTGTGTTTGCTTTGTTCGCCCTAAGTTGGCAGGGTATGCCCAGACGTGGGTCCCTTGCTCACTTTGCCACTGGATTCAAGCTAGCCTGGCTGATGAGGGCTGTTAGCCCGAAACCGGTCCCAGGATGCTTGATTCCGGTCCAGGGAAGACATGGCTTGGCAGTTCAGTCTGGACTGTTCCCATGAGGCACAGGGTCGAGACTGATTTACATATAGCTATGTCTGAACTGGGGTGGCAAAGTGAGCTAAAGAATGATGATGGATTCAACCCAGATCTGTGACTGGGGTGAGTGTTTGAAAAGTTTCAGCACTCCTTCCATTATCTCCTTGTGTTTGCTCCTGTTCTGAGGCCTCAGGGACACAAAAACTTCACCTACAGCCTTCTTGAATTCCACTGCTGGGAGTTCTGACCTGCAAGGGGGTGCCTATTCGGGTTCTGGACCTCTAGAAGATATTCCTGCTACAGAAAGCTGTAAAGAACTGAGGAAATCTACAAAACCCATGCTTCGCTCTTCTAGTGGCTGAATTTTCCAAAGCAGCACCGATGTGCGGGAGAAATTTCAAATGCACAGCCCCGTGCGGCCGAAGAAATCGATGCAGCGCCTGGCCGCATCCCAAGAAACCACCGCACACCGACTCCAACGCAGGCCCCGCTGTGTGGCTAAAAGAATTGATGCATCACTGGTCAGCGGCTACAAAAATCCACCCAGCAACTGTACCACCTAAATTCTCTCACGCCTCGCACCTGTGCGGCAGGTTGTTCTGACGCAACACCCACAGACCAGAATTGCCTGGGAAATTGATGCATCACTTGCCCCTGCAGTCCGGATTTGATGCGGACTGTAGGGGGAAGTGATGCATCAATGCGTGCAGCAGAACTGTCTCATCGCCTCCACAAGGACTCAGTAACTGATGTATTGCTGTGTTTTTCAACGCTTCCCTCCTCTGTGGCTGTTTTCCCTTGTGGAGTTTGAAGCATTTGAGGTACTGTGTGTAAAAAGCACCCATCCATAGATTCCTATGGACAGAATTGCTTGAAAGATTTTCAAAAGTCATATTTTGAGTTGTGTATGTTGGACATTTGTCCTTATGATCTTGTTTGATTCAGATAAAGATACTTTATTTTTCTAAACTGGTGTGGTGTCCATTTGTAGAGTTTTCACTGTCTACTGTGTGTGTTTTTGTGCAAATAGTTTACACAGTCCCTCTGAGATAAGACTGTCTGCTCGTGCCAAGCTACCAAGGGGGTGAGCAGGGGTTGTCCCTACTTGGACAGGGTGCATACCACTGTGAAACTAGAGACCCCCATTTCTAACACTGCACATTATCTCTTAATGACTAAACCTCCGACCAAACAGAATTCGGGTCATGTCTAGGGAATTCAGGGGGAATTTTAATCAGACTGACGAGTACACCATGTCAGTCTGATAATAGAACATATCAGATCCCCATTCTGGCTTAAAATTAAATATCACTGCCCAAAACCAAAACTATTAAAAGTACAAAGTAACAGGTTAAACATGTAAAGACAAAAAGACGCAACAGCGGAAGACTCACAGAGTGAAAGAAGTTGGCAAATTAGGTGAAGATTCTTGATCAATATATCTTGTGGCACCGTATTGAATCAAATGCAATAATTAAGCAGGACCAGAGCAGTAGAATTACCATTGTCTCCCGGACTGATGTTGATCATCAAGTCAGAGACTAAGGCAGGCTTTGCTGTGAGAAAGCCTGAAACGAGATTGGTCAATATCCAGGATATGATTTCTTATAAAAAAGAAGATAACTGCTACATAATGGCTTTTTCTAAAATTTTGATAGGAAGGATATGAAAGAAATGTTTACTTAAAATAACAGGGTTTGCTGTTAGTTTCTTAAGTAACAAAAGAGCTAGAGCTTTTTCCAAGCCTGAGCAAATGCAAAAGTAGTTTCGTTGTAATGCAAGAATGAATAATTTCATCTGTCTACTAATTAGCGTGTACAGTTTGCACAAGCTGTTTATAGAAGCAGACAGCAATACATAGAGAAGAAATGTTTTTGAGCTATATTCACACCAGCTTTTTACAATGAAGCTTCGCCTCTTTCAGTGGACATTTTAGGAGATTGTAGCTGACTAGAGCGCCACATTGTTTGACACTGTTTTTGTGGTGATCCCATGATAGCCTCAAATGCTGGGTGAAAATCTCTGATTGGGAAAACCATCCATCTGTAGCCGGCTTTGTTGTGTCTTTCTCAGGGACCTTTAGTGCCTTGTACTGGTCCTCCAGAAGTCAAACAATGTGTCAAGTCCAAATATTTCTTGATGCTGCGAAAGTCACCTATACAGCCCTCAGGTCATCAGTGAAGTCTCCTTTACACCAGATCTCTCTAAAGCCAGGACTCTTACATGGTAATTTGCAGTCCACTTACAATTGGACAGCTCCTATCTTCCAGGTCGATTAATGTTCTGGGGAGTTGTTGGTGAGGTAACATGTTTCTTCTGTGCATTTTGCAATGACTGTAGAATTCCCCTTGTTCAATTTTGATAGAATGACAAGCAAAACTCCCTCCTCTTTTTGAGCACTTCCCTTTTTACCTTACTGCAAACCTTCCCAGTGTCTCTCATTTAAAATGGCTCAAGTCAAGCTTAACTCTTAGAAGCTCTGAGTCCACTTATCAACATGAGAAAGCCCCCCCCTCCCCTGATGGGGCAGATACTAATGTCTTAGGGACCTCTTTCTTAGCTGAGTCTCTATTTGGTATATTTATGTAGAAAGGAAGGGTGTTGTTGAGGTCCTTTGTCATGTCATCTTTTCCAGCTCCTCAGATAGGACTCATCCCAGCTACATGGTCAGTATTTGTACTACAACAATCTTCCTGGCTTTTGAAGTGGACATATTTTCCTCTAGCAAGCCAACACTTTGTGCCTGAAAGAAATGCTAAATGCAGCAGCTAATGAAAAGGCATTCAGCAAAACTAATTTAATTCTGTTTAGCTCTAAGGAAACAAAAAGTATACTTTTAAAAAGATACTTTTCCACTGAAGTTATCTAAAAATCTACATTAGAGTTTTGATGTAAGTGCGGAAAACCTTTCAATTACCCTTCTATTATTTTCCTAGGCCGAATAAAGAAAATAAACTGTAATACACAATAAGGCATTCTCAGGGGGAAATGAAACAGCCTACACAGTAATAAACCACTTTTAGCACCTTTTCATTGTGGGAGCATGCTCTTATTTAATATTTAGTATGTTTCAATTTTTATACAATAAGCACCGAGCCTTGTGGACATACAGGGCACACTAAAAGGGTGGTTTATCTAATGTATGAAATTAAGCTTGCAGCATGACACAGCGCTTTTCCCTGTTGTGTGATATTAGAGTGGTGAAAAGCTGCAGCCACCCAGTACACCAAAGTACCATGCTCTTACTGTAAAGTTAAAGAAGCCAATTGGATGTAACTAATTTAATATCATATTTCAAAGGAGAGAGCAAACACACTGTGATACTAAATAACATTGTCTTATGCACAGACCCATAATACCAGCCACAATAAGTTTAATAAAGGGTGAAAAATCTGGAATGACCATGAAAAACGCTAATTTGCTACACCAGGATAATCAAATATTTCAGCTCATAATGCAGCCCAAAGCTTTATCTAATCCCTCTTTGAACTTCACAGTCAAACATATTTTTACAGCACTCTCCAAAAGTATTAGGCACAGCGCAAACTTCTAGATAGAAAGACTGTATCATCTATGTAAGAAATATGATTATTGGTTATGGAGGGGTGGAAGCCCCAGTCAGGCAACAAAAACATTCCTTGTCAGGGTCAACTACAAAAGTCACTAAATGAATCTATGCTTAACCCTCTGGTAGGTTGGCACAAAAGCAATCAGTCTTAACTTACAAGCAATGTGTAAAGTATTTATGCAGCACACAAACAGTAATAAATTGAAACTACAACACAAGAAAAATCCCAAACCAATTTAGAGAAATAGAGTACATTTTAATCAATAGAATTATACCAGAATCCAATCAATAGAACTGGAGGTATGCAATGTAAAAGCTTTAAGTAGATATAGCAATCTAAAACCACAAAACGCCACTCGTGGTCATCTGGTCATGTAAGACCAAGGGAAGTGATACATTAAGGCCGACCAGGTTGGATACAGGGACCAGGTTTTTCATGCTGAAAGAGTTACCGTCTTAAAGCCCGGCGCAAACAGTTCCGTTCGCGGTGGATGTGCCCGCGAGGACCAGGAAGAGCATTGCGGATGGTCATTGCTGTAGCATGAAGAGCAGTTCGGGCGGTGTGGGCTGTTGCTGGAGTGGGAAGAGTTGGTCGGTGGCAGACGGTCGTTGCTGGAGCTTCACATTGGTGATCACCGCAGGCTGCTATTGCTGTAACATCAAGTGCAGATAACACACTGCTGGTCATCGCTGGCAGTCGCTATAGCACGAAGAGCAAGTCTTCACAGGAGCTTCACGTTGGAGGTCGCAGAGTCTTGCCACGAAGAGGCTGGGTTGTGAAAAGCCCCAACTTCAGGATTTCACCTTTTCCTATGGCGAAGACCTCAGACTGATGCCAGCAAGGATCCAGGACCTTGGGGGCACCTCTTGTGGATCAGGAACTCACTCCAGCAGAGGTCAGCAGGGCTCATGTAGGTACAGTTGCAGGTTCGGGCAGGTCCAGTTGAAGCAGGTCAGCTGGGCATTTGAGAGAGGCCTCTGGAGCTTGGTATTTCCCTGTAGCTCAAACAGGACGTCAGCCAACTGACACTTGGAGTCACTCAGGTTAGCCGGGGATGAAAGTAAGCAGGTCCAGTCTTCCTTCTCAGACAGAAGGGCAGTCCTCAAGCAGCAGTGCAGTCATTTGGCAGCAGGGCAGTCCTTCTTCTGCAATGTCAACAGGTCCAAGAGTGTTCTTATAAGCGCCTCCAGTGGTCCAATATTTATACGTGGTACCAGCCTTTGTGTGTGGGGGGACACCCTGTCCTACCCATATCTGGTTCTAGAAAGTTCTTCCCTTCCCCGTCAAGGCTTCAAAAACCACAAAAGTCACATCTCCGCCTGCCTCATTACTCTGGAAGTTCCTGGGATGAAAGAACCACATTATCCCTATATATTGAATGCGATTCTTCGGCCTCTCTCAACCGTTACCCATTAGGGAATATGACTCACAACTTAACCCAGCTACCAGCTCTGTCACTCTCCTCAACCACATCTTATCTCAACATCTGTTGGCTCTGCAGATGCTCCGTGGTGTGGAATATCTTTGAATTTTGAGACTTAATTTCTCAAAAGCTACTGAACAGAATTACATCAAATAACAAAATGCACACTTTCTGGACAAAGATCTTGCTTTCTGACAAATTTGATGTAATTCCGTTCAGCTATTTTCGCTGTAGCTGTGTCTAATTTTCCTATGGAAAATTGCATGGGAAAACCTGCTCCTTCTTCCCCGGCCCCCGATTGACTGATCACCCCGAAACATTCCAAGAAGGAGCTGAGGTGGTTGAACTATTAACTTTTTTTTGGGGGGAAGGTTCATGAAGATTTGTCAAATGGTGCCAAAGTTATTAACAAACCAAAAAATACCTTTCTAATGGAAATGTGGTCTTAGCTATAACTACCCAGTGTGTAATCTATCTATCTATCTATCTATCTATCTATCTATCTATCTTTCTATCTATCTACAGTTTACATGTTTTGGTAGTTTTATAGCACAATTTGTAGTTTTAACAAAACCAATATTTCACAGTGAAACATGAAACATGGGAAATATTTCTCAGTTGACTGTGAATTGAGGATTGCAGCATCAAAATGATAGCTCTCAAACCACTCTGTGAGGCTTTAACATTGCCAGGGCTGTTAGGATTATGCGACATTGATGCCTAATTATGTGGTAAGCCCTTCTAAATTATGTAGAAAAAAATGCAAATTGTGTTGTTAGCTCTCATTACACTGCGTCCAGTTCTGCGGCGGCTGTTTTACATTTTTGATAGTAGTAAATTTGTAGTACTCACCTGTGAGGTGCAGCTCTGTTTTAAATTCCATTGTTTTTAGGTCGAGCCTGGCAGCGCATGCGCTGCTCTGCGAGCCATGGGTATGGGAGTATGTACTTGAAGCCCCGCCCACTCTCCGCCCATATTTGTCTTTGGCTTGTGTCATTTTCCTTCGTAAATGCTGGTTTCTGATTCGTTATTAGGCTTGTTAGCCCTTCCTTAGTACCGCCTTGTCTTCATTTGTAACCTCCCATGAGGACTGGCCTTTTTACTTCAGTTGTTACATGGTACGTCTTCTTTAGCCTGTAAGCACTATTTTCTTTAATGAATTTCTTTTACTGCAGGAGGGCAGGAGGGTCTCTCGTACGCAGTTGTGACCACCGGCTTGTTTATTTAACTCGTAGCAAACGGGTAGCTCTTCAGGGGCCGTGGGAGACAGAAGGGGGCACCTCAGCAATGCAAACACAAGGGGATGATGGACGGAACGCTGAAACTTTTCAGACACTCACCCCCAGTCACAGATCTATGTTGAATCCATCATCGTTCTTTAGCTCACCTCAGCAGTGCCTTCAAGCATTTGGAATGCAATAGGTCTCGAATTTGCGAGAGTTTAAGCTATTGGCATTGTAAATGACAAAGTCTTTTATTTATGTTTTAAAAACCACAACATAAATAAAAGGCATTGTCATTTACAATACCAATAGATCAAACTTGCGTAAATGCGAGCCCTATTGCATTGCAGATGCTTGTTGTTTGAGGGAGGAGAAAGTGTGTTCTGTCCAGCACCTGTCATTGAATGCCCTGCACGCCCCTAGCAGTCCGCAATGCCTCAGCAGACTGAAAAGGAATAATATCGATACTGAGTTTCTGGTTCTTCTTGTCTCTTCTTTTTTACCGATCTGCACAGCTGACCTTTTCAACAAATCAAGCCATTAATTATTTGCCACAGGGCCATAAAGAACTACAATGTATTGTTGAGCATGCAGGCCCTTTCCGACCCTGACATTTCTTTCACTGGCTTTAGTTTTACAGTGCAATCTTTTTTTCAATTACGCCTTCAAGTGATTGGAGTTTGAAAAACGACTGTTCCCTTGATATTTGCTGACCTCCCGTCATAAAAAATAGTCCTTTTAATTAAATGTATGCCAGGAGAAGGTGTGACCAAGCACAAATGTATAAAATGTATGGATTGTTAATTAAAGCTCCTAAAATGCCTTTTCAGCCTCTGCACTGTTAAGCAAAAGTCATGCGCCAGATGACATTATATTTTATAGTATTGACCAACACGGGTGAGCGTCACCTTTCAATTACCGTATACATTTATAAGGCCATTTACTGCTGACCTCACTTGGACCAAGGGCAAAATATGCAACAATCAGCATTTTCTTCAGAGATCTAAGTCATGGTTCGATCATGCTGCTAACCAATTAAAACAATTATTGCTTATTATATAATATCCATGGCATGGAATGCCGTCCCGGGTTGGACATATACAAATTCGAGATGATCAGAGTTGTCTAGTTTTTTCTCGCACTGCACGAGTAACGACAAAATTACGGGAGCTGTGGCTAGCCAATCAGAATCTACGACACATTATGCTTCCGTAATAGAAATGTTGCAAATACAATCACCCTCAGTACAAAGCATCCTCAGCTTAAAGCAGTGCATTATGAGCCTATAGAGTTTGTGCTATTTCACAAGATCATTGTTTGTGTTTATGATGAACTTCTCAGCCATATTAGTAAGTATGAACAAGCAGAGATTATGCCACCGTATGCTGCCTGAAGAAAATTCAGTTACAAAGATTGTAATGAGCTATTTCTACATTGTGGTGATGGTTTAATTCGTCCATGAGTGCTTCTAACCAAAAATGGTGGGCATTTAAAAAATACTACAGCCCTAAGAGATACATTTCACAGTTATCTAAGTCAAGGTGATATGCCTAGAATCCACTAAACAAATGTTTTTTGCTACATTCTAGAGCATTTGAGCTAAATTGTTTAGGTAGGCAACAGTAGATTGAGCCACTTAATACTGTGCTCCATTTTCAAAGGACACTTCAAATCGACAGAGAAAAGCACAAACATGCTTTGAAAGGCTTCTAGACTCTCATCGATGATGACTCTCAAGTAGGTAGGTAACTTTGGGGCATATTAGCAAGACCGGCGATAATGGGCTTGCTAATATGTGTTATAGAATTCCAACAGAAGCCCAGGTTAGATGTGCTTGCTAATATGTGTTATAGAATTCCAACAGAAGCCCAGGTTAGATGTGCAGGACATCTAACCTGGGCTTCTATTGGAATTCTATAACGCATATTAGCAAGCCCATTATCGGCGATAATTTTATCGCCGGTCTTGCTAATATGCCCCTTTGTTACCTCACAGTGGTGAGTGCAGGAAAAAGTACTACTTAGATTCACTAATTTAAAGCCTCAGAGAAAATGTACATTGATTCCACCAGCCGTAACAGAGATAGTGCAGGCGATATTCATGTTATGAAAACAAACGTGGCCTTAAATGGTGAATAACATTAATAAACAGTGATTCCAAAAGTGTTTCTGCACCTAATGGAGGGAATGTCTTAAACCTTGAACAGGACTTACGCACAGGTTACTACCACCTCTTTAGATACATCACTAGCTGCAGAAAACTTAAATAAGTGGGCACTTTACGCTCTATAAAGTGTGTCAACTCTTAAAGCGTATAGTCCTGCCAGGCAACCCCTTCAGCAATGTAGGTTCTCTATGGAACTGCCGGATGCCTCAAGACACTGTAAAGCTCTCTGCAGGGCTTGGTGGAAAAATATAGCTCTGAAGCCAAGGACAAATATAGGATGGCTATAAGAAACTGATACACAAAACTCACACCTCCTTTAATGTCACAAAAATTGATGGCGATAGAAGTCTTTCCTATAGCCAAAACGTATTAAATCCCAAATCTTGCAATAATGAAATTCTCCTACCAGAAATACTGTGTACAATATGTCCGCCTTTTTCCAGAATATAAAATAGAGAAGATTCAGGTGAATTTTGAGGAGCAACCTTCTCTAGATCTATTTCAGCTCATGGATTGCCCCTCCACTTAGAATTCAGGATCATCACTCTCTACCTGTTACCTACTATCTTGTGAGATGGTAACATCTTATGTCTTTTATAAAATATGGCTCCCGGCTGAATCCATAACATGCTCATATTCTCACAATTGCCACAGACTCCTTGTCTCCGCCACTAACCAATTTATGTAATCTTTCACTATTGTCAGTAACTACACCCTCAAGTTGGAGGTACACCATGGTCTTGCCACTTTGAAAAAAAAGCCTTTTGCTGACTCCAGTGTCCTGAGCAATTACAGACTGATTTCCCTATTCTCATTTCACTTGAAGAGTCTTGAGAAAGACATTAATTATCAGCTCAGCAGATACCCAGAAGCTAACCAATGCCCGGACAACTCTCAGTGCGGCTTCAGGCCTTTACACAGCACAGAGTCAGTCATTCTTGCTGTGTTGGATGATCTCAGAACCATATTAGATCATGGTGGATCTGCCGCCATGGTGTGACTTGATCTCTCAGCAGTGTTCAACATGGTCTCACATCCCATTCTTATCAATCTCCTCCGGGAGAATGGAATCTATCTGCAAGCCATGGCTCAAGTCTTACTTATCTAACCAACCTCAATCTGTCTTGCTCGCCCCTTTTCAATCTGCCAAGTCTCCCATCAAGTGTGGAATACCATGGGGCTCTTCTTTCAGTCCCAAGCTATTTAATGCCTATATTGCTCCTGCCTAGGGCTGATAAGAACCTTTATTTTTGAGGATATGTCTTACAAAGATGATAACCAAATTGTGGTCTCCTAGAATAACATATGTGTGACCAAAGAAGGTTTTTGTGCTTGTATGACAGCAATTGAATCGTGAATGAAAGCCAACTGTCTTAAAATTAATGGTGATATAATGCAAGTTCTAATTTGGTGGAGAATCCTCTGCTTGTTGTACACATTGGTGGCCCTTTGAGCTGGGCACTACTCACCCAATCTGCCCTGGCCAAAAATATGGGACTATATTTTGACTCTGACCTATCCTTTATCACTCACACAAATCACAGTGCTGCATTGCCTAAAAAGGCTCAGGAAAGTTGTTACCTTGCATCTAGGCTGTCTCAACTAGACTATGGAAATTCCCTCTATCAGGGTCTAATTGAAGGTCTTACCGGTCACTTACAAGTCGTTCGAAGATTCTGCTGCTCGAATCATCTTAAAGCTGTCCCTCGACAGTCTGTTGGCTTCCCATCTACAATCAATTTGTGTTTAAAGCAACTTGCCTAACACCTACAGCCTTTCATAATTGTGCACCAACTTATCTCAGACAGATATTTTTTTACCATCCTTCTCAGCTTCTTCATTCAGCTGCTGCTAATCTTATGGGCAAACCCAAGATCAGGAGAACTAGGATGGGAGGCCAATCTTCGTCTGTGCTTTACCCTAAATAGTGGAACTCCTTACTCACCTGCATCAGGCAGATTACTTCTTTAACCATTTTCAGGACAAAAACTCAAAACCTGGCTCTTTTGGCTGACTTACTTCTCTCTGTCAGTAGTGATTATGGGGCATATTAGCAAGACCGGCGATAAAATGATCGCCGTTTTAGCGGCAGGAAACTGCCGCTAAAACGGCGATAATGGGCTTGCTAATATGCGTTATAGAACTCCAACAGAAGCCCAGGTTAGATGTGCAGGACATCTAACCTGGGCTTCTATTGAATTCTATAACGCATATTAGCAAGCCCATTATCGCCGTTTTAGCAGCAGTTTCCTGCCGCTAAAACGGCGATAATTTTATCGCCGGTCTTGCTAATATGCCCCTATATCTCTTAAAGCCAGGACGCCCTTTATTATTATTATCAACATTATTATTATTATGTTTGTGTTGTTAATAATAACAACAACAGCAACAATATTAATACTAATAATAATGATGATGATGATGGTGTTGATGATAATAATAATACTAAAATAGCACTTGAATTTTGCTAGTGTTAATGGGCAGGACTTTACCATGCTAGGTGGTATTACTACATTAGAAATGCACAGTTGTAATTTCCAAAACACGTTTGCCTCATACGCTCATGCTTACTTTTGGAATTTATAGCAGTTTAACAAAAGCTTGGGAGGATTATGAATTTCGAAGTGGCAGCAACACAAATGAGGGACCATTTTTCATAGATTGTGCTAATGTATACACTCATGTTTGTTAGAAATCACGCAGCATGATGATGTCAAATGTCAATAAGAGCACATGTCCTGCGGGCAGCCTGTAAGAGAGCCTGCTTGGGACACGTGCTGAAAAGAGGATAGCAGCATAACGACCATGAATGGTAATACCTGCTCGCACCAAATACTCTGGCGTTATATAAAGTTACTTGAGACACAAAGGGACCCCCTGCAAAGCACGATGAGTCCTAGGGCAGGGAAAATGCAAGTTGAAGCAAAAGACCTAGGCAATTAACTGGTCATGAAAAGACCTACAACAGGCTCATTGATGTATGTATAAACTCAGTGCACTAAACATTCATTTAAAATCTTCATTTTTTATTTTTGTATAAATTCATGCTAAAATCTATTTAATTCAAAATGTTAAAACATACTGTGTTGGACGACATAATCACAAAAAGTGCAAAATACATTTATACAGACAATTATGACGCGATTCAATATACAGAATTCAGACATAAAACACAAAAACAAATAAACATGGAATACATTTTTCTTATTTAAAATATAGTGGCTAGATGTTGGACAAGTTCTTAAGTTGTCTACGTGCCTTTCGGCGTTTGAGCGCCTTCTTCTTCTTCTTAAATAGGTATGCTAAGGAGACCAAAATGGATATTTGGACCCAAGGTAAATGAATTTACCTACTTGAGGTTCAATGGGAACTCATGAGTTTATTAGAAAATGAGGAATTCTTCAAGTTGAGCTGAGCCCAGAAACCATGCCGTAATAGGAGAAATCCTTGCATCAATGATTTGTCCCTCCTCTTGATACCATCACGCGATAATGTGGCCCCGTATAACTCTATAGAATCGAGATTACCCTCATTGGTTTCTTTTTTTTTAAAAAGAGCCCCTCCATTCGGCATCATATACATATTCTATAACTGGAGGGCTTCATTTGGTTTGCCCGGTGACTCGTTTCAGTTTCATCCATTGATCTATAAAACATATTTGTTTTTAGCATTAATACCCTCAACTTGAAGAATTCCTCATTTTCTAATAAACTCATGAGTTCCCATTGAACCTCAAGTAGGTAAATTAATTTACCTTGGGTCCAAATATCCATTTTGGTCTCCTTAGCATACCTATTTAGGTCTATTTTGTGGCTGTCCTGAAGAAGGCGCTCAAAAGCCGAAACGCGCGTAGACAACTTAAGAACTTGTCCAACATCTAGCCACTATATTTTAAATAAGAAAAATGTATTCCATGTTTATTTGTTTTTGTGTTTTATGTCTGAATTCTGTATATTGAATCGCGTCATAATTGTCTGTATAAATGTATTTTGCACTTTTTGTGATTATGTCGTCCAACACAGTGTGTTTTAACATTTTGAATTAAATAGATTTTAGCATGAATTTATACAAAAATAAAAAATGAAGATTTTAAATGAATGTTTAGTGCACTGAGTTTATACATACATCAATGAGCCTGTTGTAGGTCTTTTCATGACCAGTTAATTGCCTAGGTCTTTTGCTTCAACTTGCATTTTCCCTGCCCTAGGACTTATCGTGCTTTGCAGGGGGTCCCTTTGTGTCTCAAGTAACTTTATATAACGCCAGAGTATTTGGTGCGAGCAGGTATTACCATTCATGGTCGTTATGCTGCTATCCTCTTTTCAGCACGTGTCCCAAGCAGGCTCTCTTACAGGCTGCCTGCTGCGTGATTTCTAACAAACATGAGTGTATACATTAGCACAATCTATGAAAAATGGTCCCTCATTTGTGTTGCTGCCACTTCGAAATTCATAATCCTCCCAAGCTTTTGTTAAACTGCTATAAATTCCAAAAGTAAGCATGAGCGTATGAGGCAAACGTGTTTTGGAAATTACAACTGTGCATTTCTAATGTAGTAATACCACCTAGCATGGTAAAGTCCTGCCCATTAACACTAGCAAAATTCAAGTGCTATATTAGTATTATTATTATCATCATCATTATTATTAGTATTAATATTGTTGCTGTTGTTGTTATTATTAACAACACAAACATAATAATAATAATGTTGATAATAATAATAAAGGGCGTCCTGGCTTTAAGAGATATAATCACTACTGACAGAGAGAAGTAAGTCAGCCAAAAGAGCCAGGTTTTGAGTTTTTGTCCTGAAAATGGTTAAAGAAGTAATCTGCCTGATGGAGGTGAGTAAGGAGTTCCACTATTTAGGGTAAAGCACAGACGAAGATTGGCCTCCCATCCTAGTTCTCCTGATCTTGGGTTTGCCCATAAGATTAGCAGCAGCTGAATGAAGAAGCTGAGAAGGATGGTAAAAACAAATCTATTTCTGAGATAAGTTGGTGCACAATTATGAAAGGCTGTAGGTGTTAGGCAAGTTGCTTTAAACACAAATTGATTGTAGATGGGAAGCCAACAGACTGTCGAGGGGCAGCTTTAAGATGATTCGAGCAGCAGAATCTTCGAACGACTTGTAAGTGACCGGTAAGACCTTTAATTAGACCCTGATAGAGTTACACAATTTCAAGCACTGCAATTATTGATTATGTTATATATCGGTGTTTTTATAGCGCTTGAATCACCCGTGAGGGTATGCAGGCACTCTGTAACAAGTATGTGAGGCCAGCCCTCGGGGCTTACTCGAAAAGCCAGGTCTTCAGCTTCTTGCAAAAGTTGAAAAGAGAGGAGGAGGCTCTGATGTGTTGTGGGAGGTCATTGCAGGCTTTAGGGGTCAGGTACGAGAAGGCGTGGCCCCCTGCTCTGCTTTTGTGTATGCATGGTTTGGGTGCTAGTGAGAGACCAACAGAGCGGAGGTGTCTGGAAGATTGATGGAAGTGAATGTGGCTATTGAGGTAGGCAGGACCAGTGTTGTGGAGTACTTTTTAGGTGTGGGTGAGGAGTTTGAAATGTGTGTGCTTGTGTATCGGGAGTCAGTGGAGTTCCCTAAAGTGTGGTGTGCTGTGAGCTCAGTGTGCGAGTTTCAGGACTAATCTGACTGCTGCGTTTTGGATGATTTGCAGACTTCTTGTGAGCTGGTTGGTTATTCCTACGTACAGGGAGTTCCCGTAGTCTAGTCTGCTAGAGTTGAGGGCCTGTGTGATCGTTTTTATGGTGTTGTCTGGAAGCCACTGAATGTTTCTTCAGTATTCGTAGGGTGTTAAAGCAGGACGAGGCCACTGTCTTGACTTGGGAGGTCATGTCCAGTTTGCTATCTATGATGTTTCTGAGGTTTCTCGATTGCGAGCAGGGTGTGAGGGTGGGTCCAAGGTCTGTGGCCTCTACGTTGAGTCCCATGGTGAGCGTTTTCTACAAAGGTTACTACTTCGGTTTTGTCCAAGTTCGATTTGAATCGATTGAATTTTATCCAAGTGGCCACTTCTGTCATGCATGTAGTGAACGTGTTCCTGGTGTTGGATGTTTTGTCCGAGAGGGTCAGTATCAGTTATGTGTCATTGGCGTAGGTGAGGATGTTTATGTTACAAGCTTTTATGACATCGACCAGCGGGGTCATGTAGATGTTGAAGTACATTGGGCTAAGTGAGATACCCTGCGGGACTCTGCAAATAAGATCCAGTGCTTCAGAGGAGTAGTGGGGCATGTTGATGGTTTGGGTTTTTCCGGTGTGGAAGGAGCAGATCCATTTGAGGGCAAGTCCCTGGACGCCTACTTCTTGGAGTCATCAGATTAGATTGGGGTGGAAGAAGGTGTCGAAGGCTGGTGATAGGTCTAGAATGATGAGGGCTGTTGTTCCCCCCCCTGTCATGGATCATCCGGACGTCATCTGTTGCTGCTATAAGGGCGGTTTCCATGCTGTAATTGGGTCTAAATCCTGATTGCATGGCAGCGAGAAGCTGGTATTTGGTGATGTGGTCAGAGAGGCACTTATTGAGGGCTTTTTTCACAACTTTGGCTGTGTAGGGAAGGACCGTTATCAGTCGGTAATTGGCGAGTTTGGTTGGGTAAGCCGAGGGTTTCATTAGGAGGGCATAGACAACTGTGTGTTTCCATGGTACCTGGAAGATGGCTGTACTGATGGAGGTGTTGAGGATAGGGGTGAGGGCCTCACTAGAAGGGATTGTTCCTTTGTCAAAGGCGTGGTGGGGCTAGGATTGTGCTGGTGTTTTGGAGTAAAAGGTCTTCACAACTGCTTTGGTTTCCCCTGTGCTAATGATGTCCCATGTGGTGATTGTGTTGACTTACTTCATCACTGGGAGACTTCTGGAAGGTCAGGAGGTCTGTTTGCATGGGGAAGTTGCTGTATATGGTTGCAGTCTTGCTGCAAAAGATGTTTGAGAGATCGTTGTATAGATTTTGTGATGGGTTGATATTTCCGGTAACAGCTGTGGGTATGGTGAAGTCTTTGACGATTGTGAACATTTCTTTGCTGCTGTTGAAGATGGTGTTTATTTGTTTGACTAGGGCCTTCCTCTTGGTTTATAGGAGGAGCTGGTGGTACCTCCTCTGGGCAGCTTTGAAAGCATCTTTTTTCACTTCCCTTTTTCAGGTCCTCCATTTCCATTCCAGTTGTTTACAGTGTTGCGTGGCCATTTTTCAGTTCTTCTGTGTACCAGTTGGCTTTTGTTCCAATTTTGCTGTGTTGCTTCATTTAATGGGGGCCAGAGTGTTGGCACAGTTGGTGATCCACTTTTTGAAGTTTATGATTTCAAGTGCCAGGAGGCCTTTGGGTTACAGTTTGTTCTTGTGTACGGCGATCGTCCAGTCTGCCTCTGCTAGGTTGCTCCAGTGTGAGTGTGCTAAGCCTGCTGTGGGGACTGTTCTGGGTTGATGGATTTCGATTGTAAAACTGAGTATGGCGTAGTCTGTCCAGGTGATGGGTCTTGGTGTGTAGATCCTGATGTTGTTGAACGATTTAAAGACGGGGTCTATGATATGTCCGGTAGTGTAGGTGGGCTCCGTGACGCTTTGGGTTAGTCCCAGGTTTCCGGAGTTGTCAAGAAGAGAGGCTGAGCAGGGTTTGGTCTGGTCTTCAACATGGAAATTGATGTCTCCTAGGAGGATGAAAGTGCTGGAGTTGAAGACTGAGGGGAAGGGGGCGATGAAGCCTGTAATTTGTTTGCAAAGCTGACTCAGGGGCCTGAGGGGCGGTAGACTAGGGTTTCACTCACAGTGAAATTTGCTGTGATTTGTAATATAAGGTTCTCCATGTAGTTTATTCCGGCTTCAGTGGAGGCGATGAAGATGAATGTGTCTCTGTAGATGATGATGATCCCCCCACCAGGCTTATTTAGTTGGTCTTGCCTGATGATCTTGTATCCAGCGGGGAATGTTGGTGGTGATGTCTGGCATTGAAGTTGAGGTCAGCCACGTTTCCGTGAGGAACAGAAAGTCCGGGGCGTTGTCGTCCAGCAGGTCCCAGATCTCAGTGGTGTGCTTGCTGAGTAAGCGGGTGTTGAGGAGCGTGCATGTTATATGTCTGTGAGGGGTGTGGGTGTGTGTGAGTGTGTGTGGGGTTGAGAGTAGTGAGTTTGTTCATGAGTGGTGTTGCAGGAGCGGTGGTGCACGTGAAGCAGAAGAAAGAGCAGGTGAAGGCTCCTTCGGTGTTGTGGGTGGTGGCACACCAGCAGAGGGTGGTGAGACATCTGGATTTTAGGTGGGAAGGACAGCAGCGGTATAGTGGTGAGTCGGAAAGACCAGGGATTCTGGAACTGGGTGCCGCCCAGGGGAGGACGGGTGCTGATGGACTTGCCTGTGGAGCACTGCGGATGCTATTATGGTGGTCCTGGAAGGGGGGAGGAGCACAGGGGGTTGGACTAAGGAGGAGCCCGACAGCGGTGAAGAGAAGAGGCGTGAAGAAGCAAGTAAGGAGCATGAGGAGGAGGTTGGGTGGCACACAGAGGGCAGGAAAGGAGTGCAGAGAAGATGGAGGGATGGCAAATGTTAGAAAAGGAGCAAGAGAAAAGGCACAGCGGCAAAAAGAGCTAGAGAAATTGTACTGAAAAGTCACAGAAAGAGTGAGATAAGAGTGAGAGAAAAAGCACAAAGAGTGAGTAAAAAGTCACAAAAAAGTCACAGTGAGAATGAAAGAAAAGGCACAAAGAGTGAGAAAAAAGACACAAAGAGTAAGTACCTCCTACTCTGAGCATGTGGTAAATGAAACAAAATTAATTCAAAGTACATCCAGAGTGTGAAATCACTCAAAAACACCACCACTGACACTAATCTATTCGGCCATGGTTAATAAAAATCTTTTAACAACTTCAAACAACAATCAGACCTCAAAGGTCTCATCGCTAACCTGACCACTAACAACTGAGAGAGCACCTGTCTGAATGGAAAACAATCCCCGAAGAAGACACCACAGCGATCAAGAAACTGGTACACCCAGGGACCTCAGCAGACCCATTCCCCCACCACATCTATAACACAGGAGGACGACCAATCAGCAACACCCTCACCCACATCATAAACACCTCAATCAAATCTGCTACCTTCCCAGATGACTGGAAACACGCAGCAGTCAATGCTCTCCTCAAAAAACTATTGGCCGACCCCAGCGAGATTCGCCACTTCCGACCCATTTCTCTGCTCCCATACTCGGCCAAAGTGATGGAGAAGGCCATCAACAAACAAATCACCAACCACCTCCAACTCCACAACCTACTCAATAACACCCAGTCAGGATTCCAAAGCAGCCACAGCACAGAAACAGCACTTATCATGGCCACAGACGACATCCACACCATACTGGACCATGGAGAAACCACAGCCCTCATCCTACTCGACCTCTCTACTGCCTTCCATACAGTGTTCCACCACACCCTTGTCAGAAGACTGCAAAGCAGAGTCATCCAAGGACCGGCCCTCAACCGGATAAGCTCCTGCCTCACAGGAAGAGCACAGCGAGTCAGACTACCACCCCACACATTGGAATCCAAGAATCTGATCTGTGGTGTCCCCCATGGTTCATCGCTTAGTGCAACTCTGTTCAACATCTACATGACACTGCTCACCAACATCAGCAGATCACAAGGCATCTCCATCATATTCTATCTCAAACATACCCAATTTATCTTTTCTCTGATCGACAAGTCCACCATCACCAGAACTAATTTCTCAAACGGCATGATCAAGAGATTTAACTGCCTGTAACTCAACTCAAACAAGACGGAAGTGCTGATCTTTGGGGACAAGAACTTTTCTTGGGAACTTAGCCTCGTGGACATCAGAGCTCGGACCCACACCCATACCAACCAACCATGCCAGAAACGACAATATTCTCCACATGCTCCATAAGATCTTCCAACAGCTACCTGTGAACACCAGATGCACCGTCACTCAAGCCCTCATCACAAGCAGATTAGACTACGGCAACACACTCTATGCAGGGATCTCCAACCATGTCCTCCACCAACTCCAGACCATCCAGAACACTGCAGCAAGACTCATTCTTGACTTCCCACCATGTACACACATTTCACCATACCTCTGAGAGCCCCACTGGCTCACCATCCATAAAGGCAGTCAGTTGAAACTTCTCATGCATGCATTCAAGGCACTGCACAACATCGAACCAACATACCTGAACAACCACCTTCACTTTCACCAACCCACCAGACACCTACGCTCAGCCTCATTCACGCTCATACACAGCCCCGCATCCACAAAAGCAGAAAGGGAGGTTAAGCATTCTTCTACGTTGCACCTAAGACCTGGACCAACCTCCCTCAACACATCATGGCCTTCTCCTCACGTCTTGAATTCTGTAGCGCGCACACCCAACAACTTCAGTCTTACCCCTACATGCCTGCTCCAGAGCCTGGATACACTCACAGGTGATTAGTTGCACTATACAAATCAATATAACATTTCATAACATAACATAACACATTTTTTATTTTTTTTATTTTTGAAGGTTTTGTATAGCGCGAACAAGACCCTTGCGGGTATCAGAGCAATTTACAGGCATATGTAGGAAAACAAATAGTTCAGTAAACGTGCACAATCGTAATACAAGTTAAATATAGAGTTCATGTGAGTTTAGATAAAAGAATAGCTTTCACTTCTTTTTTGAAGGAGACAAAGGATGGATTAAGTCTAACAATAGGTTAGAAAAAGCGGCCTGAGTGTAAGAGGAAAAGGGGATGAGGAGAGAGAGAGAGTTAGAGACATACCCCTGCAGGCTAATTTCCACCTAGTGGAAAGAGAACACGAAAAATTCAGGAATTGTACACTTAAGGAAAACTAATATAATTATCACAAGAATTATCACAAGAATAGGATCTGGACTTATCTATTGCAGTGTGCAGATGGACTGTAACTAGCCCCCAAATGTACCTGGAGTCCTGGTCAAAAGCCAAGGTGCAATGTTCTGTCACTGCAGCATCTGGAAGGAGGATGCCTGAGAGTAGTGAGACAAAACTAACAGACATAGGATATAAGAAGACCACCGGAACATTAAGGGCCACTGAACCATGGTAACCTGGAAGCAGCAAAATAACAAAGGTGAGGGAACGAATAGGAAGAGTGCGAACTGAAGCTTAAGCGAAGTAGACATAACAACCTCTGTTGCCAGACAGCTTGTTTCGTCACATAAGTCTTAACATCCCCTTTGCCTTTTCTGATCCACAAATGCTCTGCTAATGTGCTGGTGCAGTGCTACTGATGTGTCTGGTTCTGGAAACATTTTCCCTTACTATGTTTGCCTATATTTTCCATTGGTCTGTCCTCCACGCTTTCCAAATGTTAAGGGTCTTTCAAGGGCTCCCTTGAATGGTGACCTGACAGCAACACATTCATCCATGCAAAGTAAAACACAGTCAAGATAATGCAGACATCATGCACATTACAGCTGAAAGCACCTTACTAATCAGACCAAATTGTAAGTGCAAACCACACCTTTTGCATCACACTATGCTGAATAGCACCATTGTTGAAGTATTCTCTCTCCATCACTTCAACTATAGTAGGTACATCTATTGGTTATGCAGCTATAAACACAGGTACAAGTGCAGCACCAGGACTGGTTATGCAGCTACAAACAAAAGTACAAGTGCAGCACCAGGTCCAACAACAAAGGGCTGAGGCACCCAACAGGCTTAGACAAGGCCATACGTTGATCTGGTGATAATTGATTAATTGAATATGTCAAATGTATATATTTTTACAAGCTATCAGTTTGACACAGGCACCATCAGCGTTGTGCAGCAGGGAATACATTAAAGGGCAAAATTGAAATATGGGAAACTATTTCTCCATCTTGAAAATGTTGATGTTGTTACACATTTTGGCTACAGAGGGATTTCAGGGCCCAGTGGTAAGCCTTCAAACTATGCCACTGCCTTTTTTTCAAATCTGTTAATGGGTGTCCTACTGAAACCAGCACCACAATACATTGTGTTTCCATCAGAGCCACAAATAAAGAACGTGGTGAAAGCTACATCTCAGGCAACTGCTGCATTTCCCACTATAATAGGTGTCCTTGACTATACTCACCTGGCACTTGTAGCACCCAGAACAATTGATCAGAGATACTGTAATCGGAAAATGCAACATCCCATTAACGTTCAGCTGGTGTGTGATGCTGACCTACAAATAACGAATTGTTGCACCTGCTTCCAAGGAACCACACTATTCAATGATCCTATGAAACAACCAGCTACCACATACCATGTCAACATACCACTCACAAAGGAGGTGATAACTAGGTGAGTCAAACCTCTCCCCTCTTTTAAAATGTATTTGTCTGCAGTTATGCTGCCTTGACAAAGGTGGAGAATGCAGTGGTCTGGTGCAGATCTGCAGCATTAGAAACCTGCATGTTACCCTGTAATGTCCCTAAAATAGGACTCGGACTTAGCAATGCCTCTTCAGATATTTATGGACAACACAGGATACTGCTGCTTGCTTCTTGTCCTAATGCCCAAAAACTGTCAGATATACATTCTAATACGACCTTGCATGATGTAAATTCTAATTCAACATGAATGACATCACATCATTACATCTCTCCCCCCAAACACCCTTTTTTAAACAAAGAAAAAGAAAGCAAAGAAGAAAAGAAAAGATGAAAAAGAAAACAAGAAAAAATATTAAAAGTAAAGAGAACAAAAGACTATCCTGAATGACATCACATCTAATTATTCAACAATGTTCAATCAGTCTATCTGGTTTCTTGACATTCTCACAGATTTTCTGAGCAAAGTATCATGTTCTGCATGCTGACCACCCAACTGTATATATTTTCTTGCTCATTAGCTCTCACTTTAACATATTTTGAAGAACGTTTTGCTTCTTGTTACTATATCTCTTGCCATAACTGCTGTTCCATAAGCTTTTGTCACTTCCAAAGGAGAAGGATGAAATCTACTGTGTGACTTTCTTATTTGCTGTTGTTTCACCAATACCAAATCCCCTACTTGATAACCCTGGTCTTGAGTATTTTTTTGCAATTTGCATAATACTTCCTTTTTTCTTTAACTTCTTTGTCCCTTTTCATAATTTCAGTATGGTCTTTTGGTGTTCTTGTTAGGAGATGTGGCAAACGATTTTGCCTAGACTGACCAAGCATCAACTCAGAGGGGCATTTTCCTGTAGATCCATGAGGAGTATTTCGATAATCGTGCAAAACTTGACATAATGCTTGATTTATCGATGTCCGAGAAAGTTTTGCTCTTTGTGTAGCCTTTTTAATAGTGGCCATTAGCCTTTCTACCATTCAATTTGCTTGAGGCCATATTGGTGTTATTCTTCTATGAGTTATTCCTAAGTAGTCCATGAACCTTTTAATCTCATTTGAACTGAAAGGTGTCCCATTGTCTATTTTCAATACAGCTGGTATTCCCCAAGTAGAAAAAATATCATCAAGAATAGGAAGCACAGCTGATGTTGAAGTCAACGATACTACTTTTACAATTGGAAATAGAGACTATTAATCGATTATTGCTAGTAGATAATTCAGAGAGTAAATGGCCAATAATAATCTGTTGCTACATTAGACCATACTGCATCTGGTAATTTAGACGTCAATGCTTCCATCATTCTTTCTTTGGCAGGGCACTAACATAAATAACATATTTGAACAATTTTTCTACTTGACTGTCCGTTCTGGGAAACCACATTTTCTCTTGAAAGAAATTCTTTGTAGCTGAGACACCTCTGTGACTTTCATGAGCCAGATCAATTACACATCTTTGTAAGCTCAAAGGAATCATTAATTTATTTCCTGTTAAAAGTACACCAGCTAAGGCCACAGATAATTTAGAATGTATGTTCTTAAAGGTCAGAATGTCGCTTTTTTTTATGTTCGACCAAAATTGAGTTGCACTATTTATCAACCTCCAGTGATTTTCAAGTATAATTGTTTTCATCTCTTAAATTGTTTCATCTTTTTGCAATGCATGAATTAGTTCTTTCTCAGAAACAATTCATGGCACTGTTAAACTGATTATAAAGCATAGCTTTTGACTGCTGTTTCATCTCATTTTTAGATGGGTGTCTAGATAGATAATCTGCTGGATTATATTATTTTCATGGTCTATGGCCTATTTAAAAACTATTATCCAATAATCTCATTCCCGATCTCTTGATCCGTGGGGCATTTTTATTTTTGGATTTCCAAAAACAGAAGTCAACACCTGATGATCTGTTATTCTGACAAATGGCTTGCCATACAGAAAATCATGCTAATGTTCATGAGCCTCTATAACAGCTACACTTTCTTTTTCTGGTTGTGAGTACCTTCTTTCAAAGTCAGATAAACGTTTACTGACATGTGAGATCACATGCTGAGGAGTCTCTCAGCCAGGTTTGTGCTGCATTAGAATTGCACCAAGTCCCACAGGAATATCATCCACTACTAGTTTCATGCATAGATCTGGATCAAAGTACTTTAAATTGGCTGCAGATGATATATCTTCTCTTATTTTTCTAAATGCATATTCACAATCAGTACTCCAATTAAACTTTCACCTTTTTTTTGTTAGTTCCCTAATCGGTATACTCATGGTGGTATAGTCTTGATATAACTTGAACTATAGCTAGCCATTCCTAAAAATGAACGTAGTTCAGATACATCTTTAGGACTAATTATTGAATTTCAGGACAGCACTTTTACTGGGTCTGGTCTCATTCCTTCTCAAGACAATATGTGGCCAAACAATATTAGTTTAGGTTTATTTATTTCACATTTTCCTAAATAAAGTGTTAGATCAGTTCTTACAAATTGTTGACACACTTCATTCAATGCTTGAAGATGATCCTCTTGTGTTTTTCCATATAGTAAAATATCATCACTGTAGTTCATAGCATTCCTCACTGGCCTTAATACGTTTTTTATGGTTTACTTAAAAATTTCAGCAGCTGAGCATGCGCCAAAATGTAACCTTTTATACCTAAATAAACCAAGATGCGTAGAAAACGTTGTTATATATCGGGACTGATTGTCGATTTCCAGTTGATGATATCCTTTATATCAATAAAACTGTCATTCAAATGCAGTCCTGGATATCACTCTCTCTTGATTTCTGTGTTAGGTACACACATGTCCACACAAATCCTAATTTCTTCCGTATTCTTTTTGGGATCCACCACAATGGGGGATACCCCTGGTGTTGTACCAGTGGGTGGTTCAATGATGTCTTGTTTAAGCAGTGAATTTATTTCTTTTTCTACTTTTGTCTGCAAGTGTATCAGAACTCTCCTGTGTTCTTTTGCCACCAGTTTTAGTGCTTCATTAATATGCCATGTGAGTGTCCTGCCTTTCAGTCTTCCTAGCGCTTTAAATAATTCTGGATATTTTTTTGACACAGGATGATCTGTCTTGATGTTGCAAGTTATTGCTAGTAAACCCATGACTTGAGCAGTCACATTGCTTAATAGACATAGACCAGGAATTTCGCCTTCTAACACGTACTTCTTTCTTACAGGATACATCTCCGAACTGTAGAATCTCTTCAGATTTTCCTAGACAGGAAACAGGATTTGTGGCTCTCCTTTGAAAAACACTAACATTTGACAGATTTAGGGATGGTTGTTCATTCAATTTCTGGTATTAAGTGACACACATTATATTACATGTTGCCACACTGTCAAGAACAAAAGGAACTTTCTGAGGACCAACTATTATATTCATTTATGTTTTAAAAAGTATATTTTCTCTTCTTATCATGTTAATTTGTTTAATTTTAGTTTTTCACACATCATATACAACCTATCAGATTGTTCAGGCTCTTCGTCATAATCATGTTTATCACTTTCTATTTGTCTTAAATATCTAGTATTCCATTTGTTTTGTTTGTCACAACTTTCTTTTTTATTCCAACTTTCCTTTCTATCTCGTTTAGACCTAAACACATTTGCAAAGTGATTAGGCTTTCCACATTCTCTACATTGTTGTCCTAAAGCAGGGCAGCTTTTTAAATGTGGAAATTGTAATCCTCATCTGTAACATAACTTCTTTTCTTTGGGTGTCTGTTTTTTCCATTTTGTTATCTTTCTTTGACATTTGTCGAACCTGTTCTATTGTTAGTAGCATGTTTTTGTGCTAGTGTCTCCATTCAAGCCATTCATAAAATCTTTTGTAAATCATACATTGTTTTTAGTAATTTCTTCCTGAATTTTACAGAATTACATCCTTGAATTATTCTTAACCTTATTGCTTTCCCATTATTACATTTCTCAAACTTGCAAAAAGTTACAAGTTTCCTTATTCTTGTTACATACTCATCCATAGATTCATCTTCTCTTTATACAGCTATATTGAATTTATATCTCTCAAAATCCAAGATTCTCTGCAGATCAAATCTTTCATTTAGGCATTTCATGAGATCTTTATGTGTTTCTCTCTTGTTCAGGAAAGATTACTATTAAGACTTCCACATCATCACCCATAGAATTAAGAAATAAATCTTTGCTTGTTCATCAGAATATTTTTTGCATGTATCTTTAAGAAAGGTTCAAATTGTCATCTCCATTTTTCCGATCTTTATGCAATAGTTTGCTGATCTGAAATGTCAAATGGTAACAGTCTTCAAAAAATTGTACTTGAGACATTTTCTACCTTTTCCTCATCATTGTATACATCTGTATCCATGTTTATTGTCATTTCACTACTTGTTTCTTCACCTATGTTTTCCTACGTTGTAATTGTAAATGGCTAGAAAAACAGCAATTTCAGTAGAGAAAATTGACTTTTTAATATTTTGCCTGACTCAAAGATGGTGCCTCAATATTTTCCAATGATATTTAATCAGATTTGCCTGATCTTAAAATGCTTGCAAGAGTTTGCTATGCTCTCACGTATTTCAGCATAAATTACAAATTATTAATGCTTTCTGTGCATTTCTGTTTTATTTTATTATTTTTGTTCTTGAGTTGTTTGTTTGCTGTTAGTGTGGGCCGAACACTACTGCAGAGTATTCACCCTGCCAGGTGTTTCCAAACTTGTCTGACAAAAAAATGATGATTTGTATGCCAACTTGTATTTATATGGCTGTGCCTGACTCCAAATTTTAATGCTCGTAACCCGCATGTGCACACGACAACATGAGTGTGCCGAAATCCTCGTGTTTTAATAATGTGCATGCACTCGTTGCAATCAACATCCTTTTGCCAAAATCTTTAAACGCACAACGCGATCAGCGTCTTTTTACCAGGATCCAGCCTGCGCTCTGATTTTCAGGCACGGCGATGCTTCATATGCAACTGACGATCACTGTGTGATGCCGGTGAGTACAGGCAGAGATTAATTTAAAGAATGCAGTGTGACATTCTCCCACTTGTCGTCGCCATTTCAACGTACACAAAATAGGACTTGGACTTAGCAAAGCCTCTTTAGATAATTATTGACAGCACATGATACTGCTGCTTGCTTCTTGTCCTAACCCCCGACAACTGTCAGATGTACATTCTAATTCCACCTCGGACGATGTACATTCTAATTCAACATGAATGACATCACATCATTACACACCTAGTCTTTGTTGATGTCAGTAGCGTGATGCTATAGGAGATCAGTCCCAGGAGCCTCAAAGTCCTTACTCAGATCCATGAGAGAGGCTGAAACATCAGAATCATAGCCAGAATATCTTGGATTCTGCTCCAGGCGAGGAATTTATGAAACTGCATTGTGAATAGAATAGCTCTGATGAAAGGGAGCTTCTGCAAAGGAGTCAGGTGTGACTTCCTCACGTTTGAAGTGAACCCCAAGGATCTCAAGAAGTTAACCATTGTCTGGAGGTGGGTGACAACTGCCTCCGGTTACCGCACCTTCAGCAGCCAGTCCGCGAGATAGGGGAAGACTGGAACCCCCAACCTACATAGGTGTGCTGCATCCACCGTCATCACTTTTGTGAACACCAGAGGGTCACTGGTGAGACGAAAAGGGAGTATCATGAACTGAAAGTGCCATCATCCCAGTGTGTACCACAGATAGCACCAGTGGGCCTACAGGACAGGGATATGGAAATAAGTGCTCTGCAGGTCCAAAGCCACCATTCACGACAGACAAGACCTTGGGCTAGTGTAAGTCTTGAACCTATCCATCCACAGGAAGGACACAGATCTAAAATAAAATGAAGGCCTCTGTCCTTCTTCATGACAAGGAAGTAGCAGGAGTAATACCCAGTTCCTACTTCAGGTGCCGGAATCATCTGTATGGCCCCTTTGTCCAAAAGGGCCTCCACTTCCTGCCGCGACAGGAACAAAAGGGCCTCCGTCAGCTGCTTTGAGGGTGGTGGAAGGTGCAGCAGGGTTAAACGGATGTGTGTTTCTTGTAAGAGCTACCTTTACACCAGACATTTTCAAATAAGATCTCACCTTCCTCCTTTTCTGATAATTAATCAGACCTCTAAAATTCCTTGTGAGTAACTTGGCTCCTTGTATTGTGGTCATACTTTGTATATATTACATATGATAAACCAGGAGCCCCATGAATCTCTAAGGGCATCCATCCATCCATGTTCCTGTGAGAACCTATATTCGGCAATCCTGATTCTGTGCCAGTTCCTAACCACCCCACATATGCAACCTTAACTTCTCTCAATGTTAAACCTACACAAAGTTATAAAAAGGCATCCTTAAAAGCAGTAAACACATTCCATTGAGTGAATATCTTACCATTTGTTGCACAGGGTTTTCTACCCAGGCTCTAGCCTGTGAGAGATAGCAATGGCCCACTTCCACTTAAGTCTGAATTGGGAAGATTCCAAAAGAGCTAAAACTGTACAGTGTTCAACCACTTATAACAAAGAACAATATGTTCGCTATTTGTATACCATCTCTCTCTGCCATTGAGAGTGCATCCATACACCTATATCTGTATAAGTGTTTCAGTATAAGTGACGATACTGAAACTTTTTTGCAAACTTGCATTCTGAGACATCTTGAGGCATCTCTGGAGTGAGTCTTCACCATTTTATGTCATGGAGTCAGACAGCATTCACCCCTTCCCAGCTCCCCTCAGTGAGTGTTAATTATGAAAAACTTTATTTACACTTCTTCTAATGAGACCCTCTCATGTCTCCATCCAGTTCCACACCTGTTCTGGACTCATAAAGAACTTAGCTTTATCCCCATCAATCACCTCAAGTTTTGCAGTAAATCATAAATCTAAGTCCTCAGTCTTTTCTTCACTTCAATTATTACCTTTATTTGTGGAGCGAGTTTGCATAAAGCGTGGAAAGTAGCAGTGCACTTTTGTTTCAAATTTTCTAGGGCCCAGTCACTTAGCTGCCTGCAGCGAGGCATCTCTTTCTCTGTAATTGAGTAATTATATGCTCCTGTTAGAGTGCCTGGTTTAGACAGTAGGACCAGAGCCCTGTGTTCCCTTTCCACTAAGAAGGTGGATGCTCTCTGGGCTAGATAACATTCTGAATTCAGTTTCCAGAAAAAGTTTTAGTGCTGTAACCCTCAGTGACCTACAAAAACCAAACCACTCTAATACTGTTGTGCCAGGAGTGTCTTTTCACATCATCAGCACTCTACTCCAATCTCTTTGTTTGTTCCTGAAGATTAGAAATTGCTGTTGTAAGAAATTGGGTTACTGGTTGAGGGGGGGTTGAAACCCTACTCAAGCAGCAAGCACAATCATTGTCACGTTGAAGCCACAAGCAAACCCCAAATTAACCTGTGCCTAACCCTCTGGTAACTTGGGACAAAAGCAGTCAGGCTTAACTTAGAGGCAATGTGTAAAGTATTTATGCAGCACTTCAAACAATAATGAAGGGAAAATGTAACATACCAATTTAGAAAATTAGAGTGATATTTATTAAATAATTTAAGACTAAAACAACAATAATCCAATCAGTAGAACCAGAGATAAGCAATTTTAAAGATTTAAGTGAAAATAACATCAAAAAGAACTAAGCGACTAATGTGGAAATCTGGTTGTGTGGATCGGGACAAAGTCACAAGTTCAAACTGACCACGATGGAGCGCGGGCCAGCTACAGAAACCCAGTTAGGCTAACTGAACAAAAGTACCTTGAGTCCTGGTTGCGGAGCATTGCGGAGTACCATCACGAGGATGCGTCGTACAACAGCAATTCTTAGGAGCGGTGAAACTGCGATGCAAGGTCCTGAATAATCAACGCGAATGCTGTCGAAGAGGGCATTGGGATGCAAAGTCCTGTGTCGAGATGCATTGCACAACGGTTGGTTCTGAAGAAGCTGCGAGGCTCGTGAAGCGGAGTCCTGCGTCGTCATAGAAGATGCCATTGAGAAGGGGTTTGGGATACAAAGGCCTGCGCCAAAGATGTGTCACGCAGTGGCGGTTCCTAGAAGGCTGTGGGCAGTAAAGCGAAGACCTGCACCAGAGGTGAACCCTGCAGCGGTCCTGATGCGGGTTTTGGGGAGGCAATGCCTCTCGCAGCGGCTCTGATACAGAGCTTCTGGTCAGCGATGCATCGCGTTGTGGCTCCGATGCCTCGGTTCTTCCGAGACCACAGTTGGGGCTGGTAGAGCACCTTCAGGCCCACTTCCAAGGGTCCAGGATTGGTGTGGCACCACTAAGGACTCACACCTGGCATAGTCCAGGTGCTGGGTAGAGGATGGAGGAAGCCTGCTCTGTCACTGAGGCCTCTGATCAGGAGGCCTGCCAACTGGCCCTTGGAAACACTCTTGTGGTTCTGTGTGCAAGATGCAAGTCCAGCCCTTCACTCGGGCAGGAGGACATCAGAGCATCAGGGCAGCAGAGTGTCAGTCCTTCTTGCAGCAGTGAAGCACAGCAGTCCTTCTTCTGAGTATTCAATAGGTCCAGATGTGTATTGAAGAGTTGGGGTCTGAGGTCCAATATTTATACCTGGTGCCCACTTTGAAGTAGGAGAAGCTTCTGGAGGTTTCCACCCCCCAGAGGTGCTTGGAATTTCCTGCCTCCATGCCACGGCCCCAGAATGACTCGGGCCACAATAGACTAATTTCAAACCCTTTGTGAGAGTTCCCACGCAGGGCCTTTGTGATGTGCAAGTGTGGTAGATGACAGCTCCTCCCCCTCGTTAACTCAGAGTGGCCCATCCTGTCAACATTTAGTATCTCTTTGTCTCACTCTCTGGGAGCAAAACACAAAGAACAACTGCCAACTACACCTAGACATGTGGCCCAGGATACAGGCAGCGGACACCAAATGGTTGGGAAAGAAAATGTCCACTTTCAAAAAGTGTTTTTTTCAGAATTGTGACTAAAAATCCAACTTTACCATTACATAACGCTTTTAATTACAATTCTTTATACATCGAACTGTCTACCTGCTCCCAATTAAAAGTTCTCACTTATTAAATGTAATATGGTATCCCAATGTTATCCTATAGGAGAGGTAGGCTTTGCAGTAGTGAAAAACGAGTTTCAAATTTTTGACTACCACAACATGTAACACTTAAAGGTACATGTCACACGTTTTAAATAAACTGCACCCTGCCCTCTGGGCAGTTCTGGGCCTACCCTAGGAGTGACTTATTTGTATTAAAAAGGAAGGTTTGGGCCTAGCAAAAGGTTTATTTTTCCAGGTCAAAATGGCAGTTTAAAACTGCACACACAGGCTGCAATGGCAGGCCTGAGACATGTTTGACATGTACAGAGAAGTGGGTGGCACAATAAGTGCTGCAGGCCCACTAGTAGCATTCAATTTACAGGCCCTGGGTACATATAGTACCACTTTAGTAGGGACTTACAAGTAAATTAAATGTGCCAATCGGATGTAAGCCAATTATGTCATGTTTAAAGGAAAGAGCACAAGCACTTTAGCTCTGGTAAAGTGCATAGCATCCTAAGGCCAGTAAAAACTCGGTTTGCAAAAATAGGAGAGGAGAAGGCAATGTGTTTGTGGGAAGACCACCTTAAGGCTGACAGATCTAACATGTGTCCCCCCCAGCTGAAAGTAAGGAGAACTACCCAACCTCCTGGGAGTTTTCATCACCAAGGCGGAAAAACTTGGAGAGACTGTCTGCATTGGCATGTCTTACCCAGGATGGTGTTCTACCATAAAGCTTATTCCCTGTAGGGCTATGGACCACCTCAACAATTTGGGATTCTCACCCCTCATCTGCGTCAACCATCTGAAGGGCCTGCGGTCAGTCTGAACCCAGAAGTGAACCCTAAACTGGTATCGTCTCAGCTTATTCAGCGCCCAGACCACAACAAAGGCTTCCCGCTCGATAGAATGCCACCTCTGTTACCAGGGAAGTAACCTCCTACTAATGAAGATTAGAGGTTGGTCTAGGCTCTCCTCATTCAGCTGTGACAATACTGCCTCTATGTCATGCTCTGAGGCATCTGTTTGCACAATAAATTAAATGGAAAAGTCAAGGTCCTTGTGTACAAGAGCGGTGCACATGGCCCTGTTTGAGGGAGTCAACGGCTTTCCGACAGGCCACAGTACAGATCACCTTCCTTGGCTACTTCTTCAAAGTCAGCTCAGTCACGGGGGCCACAATGGTGCCATACCCTTGACAAACCTCCTGTAGTATCCAGCAAGACCCAGATAGTCCCTCACTTGTGTCTGTGTTTTGGAAGGTCTCCCATGCCATGATGGATTCTATCTTAGCCTGTAGGGCTGCACCTTAACCCCGTCCGCCAGGTGTCCCAAGTACACCACAGAACCCTGCCCTATCTGGCACTTACTGGTCTTGATAGTCAGGCCTGCCTGCTGCAGAGCCTGAAGCACTTCCTGGCGAAAGAGGTGCAGGCGAAAGAGGTGGTCCTCCCAGCTGCTATTGAGGACCGCTATGTCATCCAGGGTAGCAGCACTCAAGGCCTCCTTCCCAGCCAAAACCTGGTTCACTAGCCTCTTGAAAGTGGCAGGGGCATTTTTTAGGCCGAAGGACATTACCTTGAATTGGAAGTGGCCTTCTGGTATGGAAAATGCTGACCTCTCATTAGCCCCCTCAGTTCGGGCAATCTGCTATTACTCTGAAGTCAAGACAAATGTACCCAAGAACTTGACAGCCCTTGATTTGTCGATTACCACATCCGCTCTGGGGATGAGGTGAGCCTCAGTTTTTGTGACTGAATTGAGTCCCCTTTAGTACATGCAGAAGCGGAGTTCTGGGGTGCCACCTGGGGAGGCAGACTTTGGAACCAGCACCACTGGGCTGGAACAGGGAGTACTGGAGCGCTCAAGCACCCCCAAATCCAGCATCTTGGAGACATCCTTGATACTGGCCACCACCTTTCCTGACAATCTGCAGATTTTCTTTTTGACAGGAGTACAGTAACCAGTGTCAACATCATGCATACACAAGTGTGTAAGCCCAGGGGTGAGGGAGAACAGAGAGGTGAAGTGTCCCAACAGCTAGCGACAGTCCCTCTGCTATTAAGGGGTCAGGGTATGGGAGAGGTTAACACCTTCCACTGACCCATCTTTCTCCTTGAATGACAGGAGATCAGAGAGAGGTTCACTCTCCCACTTACTCCATCATCCATCAACAACAATAGGGTGATCTCAGACCTTTCGTAGTAGGGCTTCAGGTGTTTGAGCTGGAGTACCTGTAGAAGTCTTCTGGGGGCTTGAGGTCCACCAGGTAGGTTACCTTCCCCTTCCTCTCAATCACCTCATAGATCCCAGTCCAGTGATCTTTGAGGGCCTTGGGCTCAACGGGCTCCATCACTCACAAATTCTGGCCAGGCTAAAACTCGACCAGAGTGGTCTTCCAGTCATACCATTGCTTCATCATCTCCTGGGTAGCTTCTAAGTTCTCAGAAGCCTTCTTCCAGACCTTCTGCATTTGGTTATGGGGGTCTAGCATTAAGCTAACCACAGGCTGAGGAGGCTTCTTGGGAGCTTACTCCCACTCCTCCTTCACCAAACTGAGAGGCCCCCTTGCAGGTTGACCATAGTGGAGCTCAAAAAGACTGAACCCTACTCATTTCTGTGGTACCTCCTTGTATGCAAAGAGTAGCCAGGGCAAAAGAACTCCCACTTCTAACTCATGGGCTCAGGTAAGCCTATAATCATGCCCTTGAGGTTCTTGGCGAACCTCTCAAGAAGCCCATCAATCTGGGAATTGTAAGGTGTGGAGAACACGTAGGTTACCCCAGACTCCTTCCACATGGACTTAATTGTTACGTGGTCACATTAGGCCCTGGCACCATTTTACATGTTCACGTTTAAAGTTGACATCTTTTCTTCAACTTTGACATTTGACACACATTTGCTTGCATACTTGTATGGATAATGTGCAATGAAATAACTTTGCTTACATTCACACATCTTTGTAGGCACATTATCAAAGCCTTGAACATTCTGTATGAAAGCTAAAGTTCACTGTACAAAATATTGTTCTTTGCTATTGTTCACTCAACAACAGCTTTGTCAGGAAAGAATCAATACAGACAGCCTGACTGGGACTTTGGCATGACAACATGAGTGAAGTTTATCATATAAACAACATCACTCCTTTGTTTAGTTAGAGGAGCATTTTGCTGACACTGTCGAGGTTGCCCCATAACGGATTTCCAGGCTAGTGGAATCCTGTTTACCTCCCGAGAAGGATGGTGCCCTGCTCTACACCAAGACTGGCTCCCAGATGAAACATATCCACAGGTAACTGGGGAGTTAGATTACCCTACAGTGATTCTGGCAGATTCGCTCACCCTAGATGCGCTAGGATAGGGAGCGCCAGGTAGGAGCACAAATATAGTTGTACTTATATGCAAGCACATAATCTATGTAGTAGCACAATGGTTGAATAGTTCATTTTCTTTACCATTCTTGTGATGCTGATTACTCTGTTTTGTTTCCTTCTATTAATTATTCCAGCACATGTTTTTTTACACAAGAATCTTATTGCTTCAATAAATGTTGAAATGCCAATTCGAGTATTTCGTGTGTCTATCTTTGGGCATGCATGAGTTAACAAACTAAAGGGCTTTATATCTGTTTCCACGATTTAAGGGTTATCATGTTCTGAGGTTGCACATACCACCGGTTACCTTGTTAGGTTAGGGGTACAGATGGTGCACTGAGAGTTAGCCAGGTGTCAGGCCCGATGGTGTGCGTGGACTCAGTCTCGCACAGATTTGATGTTTATGATGTCCAACAAATGCACAGTTTTACTGAGAAAGTAGAAACCGTACGACATGGTGCCTGCAACGTTCTAGCTTAGGTACTTATTAAATAGGCTACCCGAGTAGTTTCTCTTTTGTATGCCCATAGACCCTACTCACCTGGTAACCTGAGCTGTCTTTGGTGTTAGGTAACAATCCTCCTCAGCAAAGTAGGGACCCCCTATTTTCTGGCAATAGGTTGTGCAAGCTTGAACCTTCAAAAGGATCACCCCACCGAGGTACAGAAGTACTCTCTCTGAATTCCATATATTCCAAATACTACGGTGGCTAATCCAGGACAGGTGGTTCTACCAACTAATTGCAGACATGCATTAACACACATGTTATTACAACACGGGTTCTCGCGAACGGGAGGGGATGTTACCTTCATGTCGGAGGCCCACGAAGCATACTAGATAGAGGTATTCTATTCATGGGTCACATTCCTGGCAGTAAATGCCAACTCTGGGAATTTTCACACATACACTGAAGTAGCAGTACCAAATCAATATAGAGCATATGAGGAATTAGAAATCCCGCTCACTTATCAGGAACACATGAATTGGTTCCTAGGTGCCCTACCACATACATTGGAAAATGTCAGACTAGGTCCTCTCAGCAATGAGGGAGCAACATGGCCAGTCTTAGCCTTTACACACCATATCCACATATAGCAAACATTACATATGTAGAGCTAGGAGAACTATACAGAGAATAAGGTACACTCTATAGACGTCTAGTACAATTTGTTATGCAAACCATAACGGCTATCTCACAAAGCGCTGCTCAAGCTGCACATCCACAATTAGCTACACCTGTAATTAGTCCAGTAACCATTAATGCAATAATGGCTAAGGTTCCCATCAGACGGGATGAGATTCCGTTCTGGATTGCACAGAATACTAGTCAGCTTGAAGCAGTGTTTCACCATATGGGACCCCCAAGAAAAACATAGAATTCTAACATTATGTCTGCCAATGAGGATGGCTCCCCTGGTGGAAGACTGCGCCACTTGCTGCAGTCTATACCAGAACACATGGTACACTGTCATTAGCTGTTTTTCCTGAGGTGCTTAAACAGATTCAGAATGAGTACAGGGCAGCCCCCGCCCTAGATTTGGGGATGAAACTAATGGACAACCTTGCTGCAGTATTATCAATCATACTAAGTAATATAAAAGGGCAAGCAGCAGTGTTGGCTATACGCCAGCAACTCACACAGGTTGCTCCGTTAGATCAGGAACGTGAGTTACCTAAAATTATTCAGCAAATCTATACATCACTCCTTTGTTTAGTTAGAGGAGCATTTTTCTGACACTGTTGAGGTTGCCCCATGATGAATTTCTAGCCCAGCGGAATCCTGCTTTCCTCCTGAGGAGGATGGCGCCCAGCTCTACACCAAGATGGGCTCCCAGATTAAACATACCGTCAGGTAACTGGGGAGTTAGATCCCCCAAACACACAAAAAGGAGTAGGAGGCAAGAAAAGTACACAAATGATGAATGTGGCACAAACACAGTTTGTTAAAAATTCCGCACCCACAGATTGTGGCATGCTTCCTCATTGGGCTTGCTAACAACATCCCTGTGCAGACCAACACCTGGGATGGAGCACAAGGGTGGGGGAGACAATACAAACAAATAATTTCAGGGATCAAATGTGCAGAAATAAGGTGAAAAACTGGCTCAGGAATATCCTCTCTATATTTTATTCATGGACGTCCTGGTCAGGATTAAAAAATATATATGATATAAGATGGTGGCACTGGGGGGAATTATTACCCCTGCACCCCTCCTATCTGCATGATTGTCATCAAAGGGGGTGCTAATGACACGCAATGGAGTAAGGGGAGCCTTGAGCTTTTTACCTGTCTTCCCACTGGTTTGGCAGCTGAGGCAAGTCCTACAGGAAGCATCTGAGGCTGTCCTCATCCAGGGTCAATGAAAGTGGGTGACAAGCCTGTCAAAGGCCTTGTCCTGCCCCAGATGTCCTGACAGGGGTCTCTCATGAGCCAAACCCAGTAGGAAGGTCCTGTAACATTGAGGGCCCACCAGCACACATGCTGACCCATGTACAGTCGCCTTAGGCTCACTGTAGAGGAAGTTGTTCTCCCAGTAAATAAGGTTATCTCCAGAGGTGTCGGGAGCTGCCTGGGCTTAGGCCTGCTGCCTCAGCCCCCCCCCTAGGGTTGGGCACTCTCTCTGTGCCTTGCAGAGCACTGCCCTGGAGAGCCCACCTTCAGCTTGCCATCCAGAAAGCTCAGCCAGGTCCCCCAGAAAGGCAATGTCCTCCCTGGCTGGCTCTGGGGCGGATCTCTCCAGCCCCCAATCCACCAGCACTGTGGGAGTTTCAGGTGCTGGTTTCACACCCCATGCCCTTCCCCTTCTTTGCAGCTGCCAGGTAGTGGCTTTCACGGTTGTCTGGTACTACAACCTGGTGAAATGTATCAGGTATTACCTGCTCTGAGGAAACCAGATGACACCTGGCTGTAGTCATACTGGCTCCTGTGTCTCTCAGAGTCTCCACCCTCTGTATGGTGACCCACTGCATATACTTGGACGTATTGGTAGGCGTGTGGGTCTTAAATACCATCCCTCCATCACCCAGGGACACTAAAGTAACTTCAGCTGCTTCTCCATTCTGATTGGGACCATCTCCTCCCCAAGTGCTACACTGGCCAACCACTGGGACTGCCCACCAAAGGGGGATGTGCCCTCTTAGAGCACTTAGCATCTCCCTTGACTTGCACATACTGGTACCGCTTGGAGCACATAGGGACAAACTTACCATTATTTTTGCCCCAAACCCTTTCTTTTGGTGGCCTAATAAGTACTGGGACCCTTTCCCCTGAAAACTATTTTGGGGGCCTTGTGAACCCTGACCATCCTTTTGGGATTCCCCCCCAGATGCCTTCTTTGACACTACGGTACTGACTCAGATGTCCTCCTCCTCAGCAAGCTTCCTGGGATTAGTCAGCTTGCTTTCCGCAAGGTGCTGGCGCAGCTCTATAAAACAAATATTGAGTATGTGCTCCCTCAAAATCAGGTTGTACAGCCCATTATAATCATTAACTTTGCTCCCCTCACTCAGCCATTCGGTGCCTTACTGGCAAAATCCAAGAAATCTACCCAAGACTGGTTTGGGCGTTTGTGGCTGTTGCTGAAATTCTGATGGTATTTCTCAGGGGTCAGCCAAATTTGGCGACAAGGATGGCTTTCATTGGGGAATACTTGGTCTGGTCATCTACCCCAGTGGGAGTAGTGTTTCTCTCCCCACTGTAGGCATATGCATTCCCAAGCTGCACTACCCTACCCAGTACTCTTCTGGGTTCTTGTGTATCCTCAGAGCTACCTCATTTGCAGCAAAGCATTTGTCAATATCATCTTCCACCAAGTAGTTGGGCACCAGATCTTTAGGTATCTGCTGACCTTCTTGTCACCGTCAGACACTGCAAGCAAGCTGCCACCGTTCCCGCTAGACTCTGAGGATTGTCTAGCTTTATTCTCCAGTTCTTTCTGGCTCCTCTTATGCTCCAGCAGGAGTTTCTTTTCTGCCACAGCTCTCTCAGCCTTCTTTTCTTCTGTTTTTAGCTTGCCCATTTGTCTTTTCTTCTGTTTTAAGCTTGGCCATTTTAGCCTGAACTCACTTTCTGCTCTCCTGTCCACCAGCTCCTCTGGGGTCATGTTTCTGGAAGACACACAACTCCCTGCCCTCACACTGGGCTCTCTCTCAGTTAGCAGATGGTCTCCCTCCTCTGGAAGCTCCACAGCCAGGGCCTCTAAACCAAGTCCCCCCCTCATCAGGATCATCTTTATTGATGCCCTCATCCTCTGATTTCTCTGACTTGGATTGAATCCTTGTGACCTCCTCATAGGCACGGAGGGCTACCTGAAGGTCCAGCTTTCTGGCCTTCTTTCCTGGATGCAGCCCACTCTCCTTACAGAGCTTCTGCAACTCAGCCCTGCTGAGGCTGTCCACATTGAGCATCTCCATCTCCATGGTATGAGACAAAGAGGTTGGGAACTTAAATTTAGAACAAGGAAAAATAGGCAATCAGAAAACAAGGGAGAATTTAAAAAGGCTTGAAATGATTTAAGATTATTTATCTGGGATTTTAGCATAACCCAAAATCACTGTATGGCATTGCACAGACACAAGTCTAAATCCTCACTGCTGAACACCAATGTGAGAAATCGGGTTTCTAGTTGAGGGGGAGGTTGAAACCCTACTCAAGCACCAACTACAATCCTTGTCAAGGTGAAGCCACAAGCAAACCCCAAATTATCCTGTGCTTAACCCTTTGGCAGCTTGGCACAAAAGCTGCTAGGCTTAACTTGGAGGCAATGTGTAAAGTATTTCTGCAGCACAGTAATAAAGTGGAAACACAACACAAGAAAAATGCCACACCAATTTAACAAAATAGAGTAACATGCAATAAATAATTTAAGATCAAAACAACAAAAATCCACAGCTTTAAATATTTATGTGAAAATGTGCCAAAAAGCACAAAAAGCAAAATGTGGATATCTGGTCGTGCCGGACTGAGACAAAGTCACAGGTTCAGGCTGACCACAATGGAGCGCGGACTGGCTATAGAGACCCAATTAGGCCTGCTGGACAAAAGTACCTTAATTCCTTGTTTTGGAGTGTTGCGGAGTCCCACTTCGAGGATGCGATGTGAAGACTTGTGATGCAGAGTCCTGCATTGTCGTCGAGGATGCCATCATCCCATCGATGCTGACCGTGAGACTGGGAGGTGAGCGAGGCCCCGGGGCACACCATACCGGCCAGCTGGGGTAATCCAGGGGTTTCCCTTAAGCGGCGTCCCGTCCTGGGGAAAGTCTGTAGCTTAGAGGCTTGATGGTGGGCCAAGCAAAGGCAATGCCTGACCCTAAAATGGCGCCTGGAGCGAGGTTTCAGTGCTCATTTCAAGGTCTCCACAGCGCAAAAGATTGGTAATGGGACTGTTTTTCTACTCAGTCCTGCTGCAGCCTCACTCACACCAAGAGAATTACAGGGGGAAACAGCGGAGTGTCCCACAGCCACGGGCGTGCACATTCTGTCTGCCTGACCTTAAGATGGCTGCTAAACATCTCCCCACCTCATTGATGGTCCGCATTGGAGTACAGGAACTACTGAGGGAGGCACGGAACGCGCTGCAGTACGGTCTGAGGAACCAGCTGGACAAGCGCCACGGAACAATTACTGCCTTGATGTTTGAACTACGCTCAGGGTCACCGGGAATGGTGCAGCAGATGGACCTATGACGATGGCCCCCGGGCGGAAACCATGAAGATTGGACTCACCGCGGAGACCGAACAACATGGCCGATGCCCGGTGGAGCTGTTTAGGCAGCTATAGAGGAGTTAGGCTTTGGTTCACCCCCTCGGCCGTCACCTACCCAGCCGGACATTGGACATAGTTTTTCCTAGTCTCCCCGTTGTGTTTCCTTCCCTCCCCCGCCTCCTCCCTCTGTGATCCTGTGGCTACCTTCCCTCTCCAGCTTTTGCGTTAATATCTCTTGTTATTTATCGAATCACTGTTTTTCTCCTTTTGTTTATTCTTGGCTCCTGTAACTGTTGTAATTTTGTAACATGTAACTCGCTGATCCTCATATAAAGCGCTCTGATACCTCCGGGTCTAGCCAGCGCTATATAAAACTCATAATAAATAAATAAATAAATCAACGTAGGGCTTGCGTCGAGGATGCATTGCGCATCTGTGATTCCTGGGAGGCTGCTGGTGGCAATGCTAAGACTTGCGCTGGAGATGAACCACGCAGTGGTCCCGATGTGGAGTTTGGGGAGGTGATACATAGCACAAAGGCTCTGATGTGGAGTTTCTGGTCGGCGATGGATCGCGCTGAGGCTCCGGTGCGTCGGTTCTGCTGGGACCACAGTTGGGGCTGGTAGATTACCTTCAGGCCCACTTCCAAGGGTCCAGGACTTGGGTGGCACCACTTGGGAGGGTAGGACTCAAAAATGGCAGAGTCCAGGTGCTGGGTGGAAGATGGAGAAAACCAGTTCTGTCCCTGAGGCTTCTGATCAGGAGGCCAGCCAAGCACAGTAGTAGAGTGGCAGTCCTTCATGCAACAGTGCAGCCCAGCATTGCTTCTTCTAAGTCTTCAACCGGTCCATATGTGTACTGAAGAGTTGGGGTCCGAGGTCCATTATTTATACCTGATGCTCACTTTGAAGTAGGAGAAGTTTTTAGAGGTTTCCACCCTGTAGAGCTTCTTGGAATTTCCTGCCTCCCTGCACTGGCCACAGATTAACTGGGATCAGAATAGACTAGTGTCAAACCCTTTGTGAGAGTACCAAGGCAGGGCCTTTGTGATGTGCAGGTGTGGTAGGTAACAGCTCCTCCCCCTTGTTAACTCAGAGTGGCCCATTATGCCAACATCTAGCTTCTCTTTGTCTCACTGTCTAGGAGCAATACACAAAGACCAACAGCCAACTACACCTAGTCATTTGACCCAGGATACAGGCAGCATACAAAAAAATGGCAACTTTCTTAAATTGGGATTTTCAGACTTGTGACTAAAAACTCGACTTTACCATTAAAGAGGCCTTTTAATTACAATTCTTTTGAACAGCAAACCTGGCTTGTCTTCCTGCTCCCAATTGAAAGTTATAACTTATTAAATGTAAGAGGGTAACCCAATGTTTTCATATGGGAGAGGTAGGTCTTGCTATGGTGAAAAATGAATTTAGGTGTTTTTCACTACCAGGGCATGCAAAACTTAAAGGTACATGTCCAACTTTTTAAATACACTGCACCCTGCCCTCTGGGCTATTCAGGACCTTCCCCAGGGGTGACTTATATGTATTAAAAAGGAAGGGTTGGGCCTGGCAAACGGTTTACAACACACACAGGATGACATGTTTTACAGGGCTACTTAAGTGAGTGGAACAATAAGGTCTGCAGGCCCACTACTAGCATTTAATTTACAGGTCCTGGGTACATATAGTGCCACTTTACTATGGACTTACAAGTAAATTAAATGTGCCAATCGGATATAAGCCAATTCGACCATGTTTAAAAGAAAGAGCACGAGTACGGAGTCCTAAATCAGCAAAAATGAGGTTAGCAAAAGTAGGAAGGATGAAGGCAAAAGGTTTGGGGGAAGACCACCCTTAGGTTGATAAGTTTAACAGCTGCCAACATTTGACAAGCGTCTACCTCCTTTTGTGATGAGAAGATTTCAACTTCATTGACCCAGTCACAAGCTTTGTGATTATTAGTGCAGACCAGATTCTGAATGACAGCCACTGTATCTATACATGATTCCAGAAAGGTTCTAGTTTCCAGAGTAGCATGTAAAACACCTGCTGTGGAAGATTGTAGGGCATCAAGTACTGGAGGTCTAGCCCCAGTGCCTCGAGTCTCCCCTTTTGTTCCTTGGGCAGGTTTAGCACATTTTTCTATTTTGTTTGGTTGGGCGTTCTTAGGTAGTTTAATACCTAACCATGGTGTCATTTCATGGAAGTATACCAGCTAAAATGTATCTGGCACTTCGTTCAGACCTGTGCCACTCTCCTGGAGAAGCCATGCAAAAACAGCACTGTGAAATCAGGCCAGGCTGCATATCATGCAGTGCTACATATTTTAAGAAAATTACTTTTCCTTGCACAGCAGCTGGTCAGTCGGGTTTATTTACCATAATAACATTTCTGATGCAATATCTCATCTGACACTGGCCACGTTTCCCAAAGATCAGGGTATTAAAGCAGATACTCAGCACATCAATAGTCCTCTTGCCACTCAGATGCCAGAAACAACTATAATGCCTCATCCCAGAGAAAAGACAAAACCCACTCCCATTATCAACTGTTTGTTGCATTCATCCTTCTCATTGGATCAACTCACCAATTAATAGGTCTTTTACCTATGTCATGGGGACGACTCAGCACCTTCTCTCTCTCTCTGTGCCCCGTGACCTTCCAGAGATATGCAAACAGAATTATTGGGAATGTGTTGATGTCCACCGAATTAGGTCTTTGATGGTTATCTGGGTTTCGGTCATCATTCCTATGAAAAGCCTGTATTCCTCTCTGTATCCAGTGGATGTCAGCTCCAGTAAAGCATATGTCTCAACGCCAGGTGTATTTCCTCCACAAACTCCCAGAGACCCTCTATTCCCCAACAGATTTCGCCAAATGAGGCCTCCATCCAAGATCACTTCAAGTAGGTCTCAACCCCGGATTGTTTCCAGGAGTGGTGTTGTCACCAGTGAACCTGAAGGCTTCACCACCTACAAAGCACACCATTGGGTAGCAGAATCATTTTGTCTACTCACCAGTGGTGTCTACTTCGCATAGGACTTGGTAAGACAGGATTATAATAAAGATGACGACAGTGGCACCCACATGTCCACATGACGATACATACGTCAGTTAAGTATTGCTGATGATTGGTCAATATAAGCAAGATATTTTTAATAATTAAATAAATATGATTCTTGGCCATGCTGATTATTCTGCTGCAAATCGTTTTTGTGAACATACTGGTGAAAAGCAATTCACTGCTATTTTCCTCAAGATAACCTTGAGGAACAGTTATATTTTAATAGTTATGTAAAAACCAGATAACATAGGGTGAAGCCGATCTGGGGTTGTTTGTGTTCTCTAGAGAAGGGGATCTGGCCTGGCTATTGGGCTGGGCTGGCCCTGTTGGAGCAGGATCTGCTTGCATACGGCTGGCCTCCAGCTAGAGTGGCTAAGTGGGCAAAAAAAAGATGGACTGGAATGCTGCTCCAGTGATTACCAGTGGCTGAGATTAATTCAAGAATTCCATCCATCACTGTTTTGTTTTCCACAGATAACACTAAAGCATATATGTTTTTGTTACTCTGGCAGCTATAATATGGATGTCAGCCACTCTGTAGATCTGTAAGGCAGACTGTCATTGCCTTTTAAGGCTAGCCTATCTTGGCTTTGCCTCTTGAAGCCTTATTACCACAACATTGTGGCATCTGCCTGGCTATACTAGTTATTTAAAGCTTTGCCAGCTAACAAGTATCCTGCTCAGCAGTAGAAGGTGAAGAAGGCTCTCAAGAGAAAGCTGGAGTTTTAGGACTTCTGCTTCATGGAGGATACTTCTCGTTTAGTGCAGACGTCCACCTATGACACTGACACTTCTGGACCTCCAGGATGTACCCTGAGAGTGTTTCAATTTATTTTGCATAGTTAATAAAAACCGTTGCAATACAATAAAACATCAAGTTATAACAATTCTACATAAGATATTAAAAAATATTTTATAGTTTATATATTTTTAAGAACCAATATAGCGACTGAAAGAAGTTCTCCTGACCAAGCTGTTTTTGGTTCAGCGCATGTTGTAAGGGATCGAAGGTACTTAGTTCCAGTCTACTACTTCCCATCATCCTAGTGCTAGGCTTCAAAAAAAGTGCTTCTAAGTGCAAAAAGTGCTTAGCTTTGATAAATGCATTATTTATTCATTGTAAGTGAAAAGTACCAGGACTGATGTGATCAGTGGAAACTGTCCTCTTCGAGTCCCCGTAATAAATTGCAGTTGTTCCCGGCGACTGTCCTAATAACCGGTTTATGTCTTTTGTGCTGGCATTTTCTTTTCCACTAACCTCAGGAACTTCACCAGACAGCAATTCAACAGTGGGTCGTTAGGTGCAAAACAGGCCAGCACTGCTTGTCTCCTAGTGCGTATCAATGCTGGTTGAAATGGTATTTTAGCAGATGTTTTCGTTCTTCCAACAGTCCTTTACATGTACATAGCAGGTGTAGCAGATCTTCTAGCACCGAGCCGCATAGGCAGCAGATAGAGCCCGCTTTTTTCTTTAGCCAGTGAGGAAAATGCTGTATACAGGGTAACAAACCAAGTCTGTGCTTCAAGAACTTGATTTTAGTGGCTTTGGCATAACTCAGATCAAAATAATTCTGAGGAGCTGGCGCTATATAAGTGTTCAGGGTCATCCATCCGTGTGCCCTTTTCGAAAGAGATGCCTTGTCCTTGATCTACGAAAGATATTTGACAGTCTTCCAGACCAATTTTTTAAATGTAATGTTGTTTGTAGGAGTGTCCCAGAGCTGGTTTAGCCCCATATTAGTCAGGCTACTTTTGAGATATTTAGCAGCGGGAGAGGCGGCTTGTTGATGTAGGTCCTTCCACAGATATTCATTAAGAGTTCCTTGCTCGGATTTCCACACTTAGTACCAGCTAATAATGTACGCCCCCTGTCTTGCCAAAGACTGTCTCTGTACACCAAATTCTAGCCTGATTTGTGCTGGAGAAGTAAATTTGGGCAGACCAAGAATAACCCTATATGATGCTATGACTGTATTATCAAGTACTTTTGCATCCCTTCCTCCCTGGGATTCACTGCTATAGGCAATTGTTGGCAGAAGCTTGGCACGTACCCCTTGTGCCAAGGGCAGAATCGACGGGCCATTTAGTTTGCTATTTAGTGCTTTTAAAGAGATTGCCACGGCAAGGCCTTTACGTCTGATGCTATTTTTCTGTGCAGTGAAGTGGCCGCCTTTATCTATCTTCACGCAAAGAAATTTTTATTCCGATGTGTCCTCAATATGGGTCCTGCCCCAGAACCAAGCTTCAGGTTTTTTCCGACCGTCATGGTTCTTGTTTTCTCGAGGCTAATAGTTAATCAATTTGCTTTAGAGTAGTCCTGCGTGACGTCCAAAAGGTGTTTTAAGCCTATTGTGTATGGCTGATCAGGACTATGTCATCCACGTAAAGGAGGCACAATAGTGTTAAGCCTCCTAATCTTGGGGCGTGTGAATTACAAGTGTTTAGTATCGGGACGAGGTCTGCTAAAAACAAGTTGAACAGTGCAGGTGCTAAGACACATCCCTGTTTAAGCCCTTTTTCAGTTGGTATGCGCCTTGACAGGAGTGACCCATCACCCAACTTTATCTGAACCCATGTGTCAGTATGCAGATTGATTAGCAGGTTTAGCAGAGGCTGTGGAATCCCCCAACTTCTCAGTTTGGACCATAATATGTTACGATTAGCGTGATCGAAGGCAGCCTTATAATCTATTCCGCCTTGTCTATTAGCATTGCCATGGTTAGAATATTTGTATTTGGTCCAACTGTTATAGTGAAGCCAGTCTGATTGGGTGGAATTACAGATTTCTCTTTGGCCCAAGCCTGGAGCTCCTCTAGTATCGTTCCTGCAAAAAACTTTGCCTCTTTATCCATAAGAGCCACTAGGCGATAATTTTGTGGCAAAAACTTGTCGCCTGACTTGAAAATTGGAGAAATAATTGATCCTCTCCAGGAGCGAGGAAGTATGTTCAATAGCCTTATTTCCGTGAAAAGTGGTTCCAACGCTACGGCCCATACGTTTGCATCTTGTTTCTAAAGTACCGGTGGGATGCCGTTTGGGCCTGGAGCCCCCTCTCTCCTTCCCTTCCCTATTTGCCGCTTGATAGTACTGATTTTGCTCTGTAATGGTTCATCTGTTGGTAAGTGTCCCTCTGGTTTCCCAAGGGCTATGTAGTTACTTGCTGCCCAGGCAGTGTTAGTTGTTACGCCTCCTGAAACGATTTTGGTTCTTAGCTCCAAAGCCATGAATTCAGTGTCTTGATGAAAGTGAATCCTGAGGTAATTTACCCATACTTCTTCTGAGATGTTAGAAGAAATTCCCTCTTGTGAGGGACGAATGAATTGATTTATAGTTGTCCAGAATCTAGCACTATTACTCTGTTTGGTGTCGGTGTGTAATTTTGCCCAGAGATCATCCTCCACAGATCTGTTGGCTTCCAATTTGTGTTTTCTTAACAGCACCTTTTGCTTTCGTAGTAGTTCTAGTTGCGTTTTGTCGTTTGTCTCAGCGTACGATAGATTGAATTTTTAATGAGCTTCATTTTCTTTTTGGCAGTTTATGACATATGCTTCATACTGCTGTGTCTCTGTTGGACCATTGGTTTGATCGAAGTAGCATATGCTGCCATTGATGTTGTAAAATTCTCTCATTTCCCGACTTCACTTGATCCGACCCTTGACTCGAAATGCTGTCATGCATTTTCCAGCATGCTCCCATCTGCGGCTTGCACGAACTTGATTCTTTTAAAGTTGATAGTAAAAGCTGATCCTTGAGGGGCCAAAGTCTGCTCAAACATAGGCATGTTTGTTCTAAGCATGATTTCTTGAGGCCGATGGTCACTATCAGCTTTATCGTCCAGTTGGAATGAGGAACGCCCACCCACAAGGCAGGACACACCCTCGACCCCATCTTCGCAGGGGGAAACAGAACCCACTTCAGCCACACCACGCAACCCCCTTGGACCGGCCACCACTGCGTACACTTCCTCGCCAACAAGCCCAAGCCGCCCAAACCCACTCCTCACCCTCCACGAAGAAACTGGAGCAGAATCACTGAGGAACAGCTCAACTCCACCCTCAACCAAGACACCCCCACCACCACTACCGACGCCAACCTCGCAGCCAAAGAAATTCACACATGGATTGCCAACTGCGCAGACAAGCTCGCCTGCTACGCAACTCCAACAGACAGTGCCACAGGAAAGCCACCTAGTTCACCGCCGACCTCCAAGAAGCCAGACGCGCCTGCAGACGCCTCGAGAAAAACTGGAGAAACAACAAGACATTCAAAAACCACACCACCTACAAAAAGGCCATGACGGATTACCACCAACACGTCAGAACCACAAAAAGAACCTTCATCCACAACAGAATCCTCGCCAACGCCAGCAACTCAAAGGAGCGTTTCAGCCTCATCCAGGAATTCACCAAGCCCCGCAAAGAAACCACCGACATCACCCCCTCCCAGGACCTCTGCGACAAGCTCGGATCGTACTTCCATCTCAAAATCAAAAACCTCTACGACAACTTCAATGAACACACACCTGACTCAGCAACCTCACACCCCCCCGAAAACACCGGTCAGCCCACCATCGCCTCCTGGACTCCGGCCACGACGAGGAGACCACCGCGACCATGAAAGGCATCCACTTGGGGCCCCCACGGACCCCTGCCTACCACACATCTACCACAGAGCCGCCACCACCATCGCACCAAAACTACGACGCACCATCAACACCACCTTCATGACCGGCACCTTCCCCGACGACTGGAAACGCGCAGAAGTCAGACCTCTGCTCAAGAAACCCTCAGCAGACTCCACAGACCTCAAGAGCTACCGGCACATCTCCCTCCTCCCCTTCACGGCAAAAGTCACTGAGAAGACCGTCAACGAACAGCTGACTAAATTCATCGAAGACAACTCCATCCTCAACCCCTCCCAATCCGGGTTCCGCAGCAACCACAGCACCGATACCACCCTACTAGCTGCCACAGACGACATCCGCACCCTCCTCGACCAAGGCCACACCACAGCCCTGATCCTACTCGACTTGTCAGCAGCATTCCACACCGTCTCCCACCGCACACTCACCGCCAGACTCCACGACGCCGGCATACAGGGAACCGCCCTCGACTGGCTCCGCTCCTTCCTCACCGGCAGAACCCAAAGAATCAGACTTCCACCCTTCCCCTACGAACCCACGGAAATCAACTGCGGCGTAACCCAGGGATCATCACTCAGCCCAACCCTCTTCAACATTTACATGGTCCCCCTCGCTGCCATCGTCAGACAACACGGCCTCAGCATAGTATCCTACACCGATGACACACAGCTCATCCTCTCACTCACCAAGGACCCCACCACCACCAGACTCAACTTCCAGAAAGGAATGCAGGACATCGCATCCTGGATGAGCAGCAACTGCTTGAAGCTCAACTCAGAGAAGACAGAAGTCCTCGTGCTCGGAACCACTCGGTCAGCATGGAATAACTCCTGGTGGCCCACCGCCCTCAGCAGCCCTCCGACCCCCACAGACCACGCCAGAAACCTCGGCATCATACTCGACTCCACCCGCTCCATGGACAAGCAGGTCAACACCGTTGTTTTCAGCTGCTTCCACACCCTCCGTATCCTTCGAAAGACCTTCAAATGGATGCCCCCTGAGTCACAGAAAACAGTCACCGACGCGCTCATAACCATCAGATTGGACTACGAAAACGCCCTCTACAAATCGCTTCACCACAAGCTACAGACGATACAGAACACCGCAGCCAGACCCGTCCTAGGCATCCCCCAGCACGAGCACATCAGCCAACACCTACGGAACCTCCACTGGCTTCCAGACGAGAAGAGAATCACCTTCACCTCACCAACGCCTACAAATGCCTCAACAACACAGGACCCCAATACCTCAACGAAAGAATCACCTTCCACGTACCCAAAAGAAACCTTCGATCCACCAACCTCGCCCTCGCTGAAACCCCGCACATCCGCAGAGACAGAACTGGAGGAAAAGCCTTCTCCTACATCGCGGCCAGGACCTGGAACAAGCTCCCAATCGACATCCGATGCGCCCCCTCCCTGAACACCTTCAGGAAGGCTCTCAAGACCTGGCTCTTCGGCTGAACGGAACTGCTGACCCCCCTCCCAGCACCTTGAGACCCTCACAGGTGAGTAGTGCGCTTAAAACCCCCTGATTGATTGAGGAAATTGAGAATGGGTGGGCTGAACAACGATAGACTCCAATAACAGCAGGGGGCTTTCCACATCATTGGGAGCTTCCTGACCTGCTAAGTTAATATGGGGTACTTCTTTTGCTCTTTAGAGTGTGAATACAATGTAGCTTTAGCACATGTTGCTTCTAGATTCCATGAGGCAAGGACCTTGAAATGTTGGGAGAATGCAGATAGTTTGTGCATAGCACCACGCCTGTTTGGGTCTCCTTCCAGTTGCCACGTGTTGGATTACTGAGGTCCAAGAGACTTGTAGTTCTCATGCGAGGAGACAAAGCCTAATAAAAGTTAAAGCTTGTTACTTGCAACACAGCATGACTCGAGTACTTGAGAAAAATCACCGAATTGCAAGCAGAAGTTAGATCTTGTAGGTTCTTACTAGATATGCTTTTCTCACGGTTAATAACAGTGAACAATTTCATCTCGATTCATACACCCATCGCTGCCCGTTTTATTTACACTCTGCACTTCCTTTCTCTTTGCTTTTTCCTTGACTTCCTTATTACCTCATGTGCCTTTTTACCTTTGCAGTATTCTTTGATGGTTTGATATTTCGTACATAGTGCGATTTTGTGTGTTTAGATGCATCAGAGCCCGAAGGACTTATAATAATTCTTGCAGGTGACAACATTTTAGATACTGTAAAAGTATGTTGTGATAGCTGTTATTACTAGCATTTCTATCATGCCTATAGGGTAATATACATAATAGAAGTTTACTGACTGCCATGTAAAAGACAGTCCTTCTATTATATAGTTAGTGACATAGAGAAAATAGAGGTCCTCCCTGCTGAAACACAAAACATGATTGTCCTAGTGTAAGAGCGCTACTGGCAAAGCTTGATGCTTAGCCCTGTGAGAATGTGACATCCTCAACAGCAGTGGTTCGAACCCTGGGGCTCAGGAAACCCTGCGGGTCCGCGGCACCTACTCAGGAGGTCCATGAGTGCTCAGAAAATTAAATACAACTAACAGATTAAAAAGGTGTAGGTAAATAAGGTAGCAAAATGTTAAATTGAAAATTTGAAAACAAGTTAATGTGAAGGAATTTGCAATTGAAGGCTACAAACTAAGGGGCATATTTATGTAGGTTTTGATTCGCCCATGAGCCACGCTAGGGATTGCAAGGGCGACACAAAACCTAAGTCGGATTTATCAAACCATGCAACACCACTTTACATGGCCCTGAGTGGCTTGATAAATCCAGATTAACGTAACTCAGCACAAATCTTTGTGTTGCGTTACTCTGCACCAGGGATGCATTCCAAAGTGGAGCGTACGTGTTCCCATGCATTCACCCATGGATTTTGGTGCATTCTCAGATTTGCCATTAGTGGTAGACCTGGGAATGCATCAAAAGGCTATGCCTTCCCAGGTGAAGCGTAACGAGGAGAAATATCTTTATTTCGCCTTGTTACTTACTCTTTCTATGTGTGCTACAGAAAGCAGCACACATAGAACGTAGAAAATGCCTCACAGGATTGTGTTTGTGCAGGAAGGTGTCCCTTCCTTCACAAAAACAATCCTGCTTACAACACAGGCACCCTTGCCCCATGGTTCAATGGTGCCTGTTTTGGTGCTAGGCAGCACATTGTGCGCCAGCACAGGAAAAAGACAAGAATGTGCTGCATATTGTTAGATACAGCGTATTCCTGCCCTTTCCCTATCAAGCAACGCAGCAAGATGACTTGCTGCACTGCGTGATATCTTAATAAATATGCCCCTAAAATTGGTTGGTGGGAGCGGTGCAAATGCATAACACAGAATTTAGTATGGATTTTTTTTATATCTGTTTGTGAATTAAACTAAATATTTCACCATTTGTATATTTGTGTATATGTTTGATGAACGCGCGTTTTCGTATTTTAGTGAATTGTTCTGAGGTTGAAATCATCAAAATTGCTAAAGCTGGGGTTCCCAGCTTCCTGTAGTGACCCAGATTCCAATAATAATTCAGTAGGGATCCCCGTATTGCAGTAATGAATAAGTGGGGGTCCAGAGAAGTCAGAAGGTTCAGAACCACGGCCCTACAGGATAGAGATGCGTTATAAAATAAAGACAAATGTGATTGGGCGACCATATTTAATAAAGGTTCACCCTAAATTTAGGATAATGAACTGCAAATATTTGCAGGTCAGTTTCTGAAAACTTTATACAGGCCTAGTTTTGAGAGTCACATTAAAAGTCACTTGGTTCAGTTGCAGCTTGAGCTTATATTTTGAACTCCATCGTTTTTTTAATCAAGTAGCCAGACTCTCTGAAGATAGGTGAAAAAATACAGACTCTGCAAAAATTGAACTGACACCATGTAGTTTTTGTAAATAATAAGTGAAAGAAAAACAGATTTGAAACAAACATTTTTATTTTTATTTATATGCAAGTTTTGTCTCTCAGCTAAAATAAAAAGCTTTCAGTAGACTCATAGTCTTACTTACTGCATTTATCTACTGTCCTTCCTGACACAATATACTCCCACCATTCCTAACAAGGGAGACGGCCACACACCCTGGACACACCTATCGCTGACATACAAACAACACAAGATTTCATGAAAGGCATACACTGAAAAGAACAGATAGTCAACAAATGTTGCAAAGTGGCTGTGCCTTCTCTGTTTACATTAACAGTGCTTCAAGGTTCTACATTTGGTACCATGTGATGATGCGAAGATTCAATGAAACCTTTACTGCAGTTGTTGAAACAGCACACACTTTACATCCAGAGGAGTTATGCACAGTAAAGAACTTTTTTGAACTTGCTATACCTAATCTTCAACTTTCCCTTATGGTACCTGCTGGCCATCGATGTGGTGTCTGTATTTAGCCTTAGATGGAGTTTACCACTTGCTCTGGGGCTGCATTCCCAAGCAACCTGAGTCCGAAAAGACTTGATCTGAGCAGATTGGGGCTTCAGCTGGCCTAGCACCATCCGCAAGGCAATTCCACGAGATCGGTTTGGTTTCATGTCTTAACATTTTTGCTGGCAGAAACAACAACCACAAAATATAATGCCAGTAGTTTTTTCTCAAACCAAGCACCTGCAATGTCTCATTGCACCATATAGTTTTGGGGAATAGCAGATTAGTTGATGATTTCTTTTAACAGGATGCCTCAATCGCTTAACTCAGATGGGCTGAGGAGTATGATGCTAATTCCCAGTGAGTGATATGTCTGAATAAATGAGGATTACCTGGCAGTAATGCTGTTATCACACATGCATCATTTATTTGTATTTGGTCGTTACCAACATTGTGCTAACAAAAACAGCCATGGTAATTTCATGATATGATGTGGCATTACTACATTTCTCCAAAGCTATGTTAATGACATAAATGTGTGTCACCAGATACTTACCAGACATTTCTGTCATTGCCACACTACTTGTGAGCCCATTTATAGATAGCTGTAAATTGCAGCCGCAAGAAAACTCTCAAATGCAAAAAAACATAGGCTGACCGATTTGTTTGCCAATTTTCACCTGCATGAAAAACAAATTTACCTTAACATGCACAAATGTTATTTGCAGTCATACTGTGCACGCAAATTGCTCTTATGCAGGGGTTTTGCATGGACAATTAACATGGCACACGACATTTTGATAAATGCCAGTGCAAAACCCAAAACACAGCTAGTTGTTAAAGAAATGCAAACAATGCCGGTGCTCGTTGTTACTACTTGCGCCCATTTCTCAGTGGTCCAGTATGTGAGTACGAGAGTGCCTTCCTTTGGACTGTTGCATAAAAAGGTCTATTTAGACAATGCGTCTAATTTCACTAGAGCACAAAGTCAGTATTTACACACTATTCACACAAGGACAGCTAATACTACGAAAACAAGCTTTTGCTATTCAGATGATTATTTCCATATTCTGCTTATAACGACAATACTCACAAGTTTTGTTATGAAACGTCTAAGACTGAGCTCCATTTCAAACATGATTTAGGGAGAAAATATATGAAGTTTTTACATTTACCTCCAGCGATGGCAATGAGGCCCACTCTAGCTTTTATCTACTAAAATAGTTGCAACAAGAACTCCAATTGCATTTTATGATCATGACGTCACTACAAGGGATGCCTCCTATCTCTAACATGTGACAGTTTTCTTCCTTATTTCATTTAAGAATTATATCAAAGAATAAAAGAAAAAAAAACATCTGGTATTTTATTCCAAGTTAACCGCTTATGTCCTCGCCACAATGACCACCAGGGACTCTTTGTGCCCTTATCCATTTAAATAGGTCTTCAAACTTTGTAATGCTGAGCACAACTGATACAAAAGTGTTTATATCACCCACCTCAAACTCTGACATGCGAGAGGGAGAGGATAAAAGTTCCAGAGCAAGGTTGGGGTTGATATGTGAGAGGACGTTTAATAAATTCTTTGACAGTGGGGATTGCATCGGGGCATATGGGGTGCAAGACTGCGTCCTTTCTCGTCTCAGTCTTTCTTCTTTATAGTCTCCTGTCCGTCTCTCCTGTTAGTGCCTTTTATAGACCTCTCTCCTGTCACAGCCTCAACTGGCAAAATCGCACCCACCTCCTGTTACTTCCCAAGCAACTACCTAAATCTCCCATAACTGCTACTCTCTCCTACAGCTATCAATCTCTCCTTTCACTGACTACCTCTTCCTATCAATTTATCCTTCTCCTGCGAGTTTCTCCTTATTTTCCTAACTGCCTTTCTCTCCCATCATTGCCCACCTTTCATGCATCAGTGCCGGTTTGTCACTGTCCACCTCTCCCCTTCTGTTTTCTTCTCCTTTTAGTGTCATATCCCTTTCACTGCAGATCAGCTTGCAGACGGATTTTTTGATTACTTGCTACAGTCCAAATTTTTTCTTGACATTCTGAGACTTGTGGACCTGGTTTATAAAACTACCAGTCCTAGAATGCAAAGACTGGCTCAAATTGTCATGAATGTCTCTTGCAAAACTTGGTGGGGCTTTGGTAGGTCATAAAGGCTGGGGCAAAATCAGTTTGACGTGGTACTGATTCTTCCCCAGCACTAATATTTTTTCATAGACATGAAGGACAATGCTTCTTCTGGAAGCTTCTTATGATGCCTATGCTTACCCTAACTTTTTAGAGGTGCCATCCTACTACATTTAGGTCTCACCTGTATTGTTATGAGTGTTCTAGCTCTGGATCACATCTTCTCTCTCAGTGAGTTAACGCGTTTCTGGGATCTGCACTGGGAGTAGAGACGAGCGTGTGGGGCATCGCTGTACAATGTTGAGAACACTCGCTCACTGGCAGTCGACAGCAAATACACCTGGTTCAGATGTGGATTTCGCTCCCCACATTCAGGTGTGTGCCCTACAATGCAGAACAGGTTCTACAACTGTGGCAAGAAAGATCACTTCCAAACAGTATGCCCAAGCAAAAATGAGAAACACCTTGACACACAAGAGACCCTGAATTCTTATGCAAGAGAGCGATCAAAACGCATGTCTTGTACACGTCATCAGATAAGGGAGGGAAGTACCCTCCTAGGATCATCTTTCTTTTTATGTAAATTTTTTATTGATTGTCCAGTAAACTGTTATCCATCACGGCCATGAAGACAGACAGAAAACATCAAACAAAACCACTGACCATCTCTTAAAGTTGTAGTAGGTTGCAACAGGTATAACATAGTACAACAGAAGCCCCCCCCATGCAAGCTCAACAGCGTCAGCACCCCATAACACTACAGCATCCCCGATTCACTAATAGTCCCATTGTTTCCAAAAAGGTCCCCAGGTTTCTTCAGATTTTGGCAGATCATCAATGAGTTTATAGATCAACCTTTCAAAGCACACAGCATCATGAATATCTTCAAACCATTGTCTATCTGTTGGGACTTTGGTGGACTTCCAAAATCTCAAAATCCCACCTTTGCTATTCCCAACGCTGTCTACAACCAGCGCATCACATGAAATGTCATTCGGGAAGCGTAGAAAAAAACATGTAAGAGTGCAATCCTTGCATTAAGCTCTAGTGATGTGTCCAACTCTTTCTCAAACGCGTTCCAAATCTGTTTCAAATTGCCGGACACCAAAATGCATTCCCACAGTAGATGCACAATATCTCTCCATCCCTGCCACAGCTCCAGCTTTGGGAATGCGTCCTCAGCTTAGCCGCCTCGGTTCTTTCGTGTGGAACTGGCTGCCCCCTGGGAAATAACACAGGTCACCCGAGTTTGAAGACCTATTTTCTATGGGCTCCCGGATCCATTGTTATGCATGTGACTGTGGAGAACAATCATGACCAACAACCATGTCTCTTTGATAACAGGACACTTGCACATTTGCTCAGGACATGTTTGGATGAATGGATTACTTATTCCCTTACCATGTCGTCCTCATTAAGGGATCTGTCTGTCGTGTATGAAGCAGCCTAAGGCTGGAAGGTGATGTGGTGCAGCAGTGTGGTTGAGCTTTTCTCTAATTGTACCTTCAGCAAAACCTTCTTTTACTCTTCCCCTTTCAAACCGTACTGCAGTCCCATGTGCCACAGTGCCACCCAGCTTCAGTCCAGGAAAAGCTACATCTGTGGGTGTCTCTGTCTCAGTAGGTAATCAATACTGAATGAAAAATGATTTTGAATGATTTCTTCTGCTCATTCATCAGAGAGAGCATGTCATCATTGATCATATCTCAATTCATTGGCTGCCTCGTGGATCCTGGGGCACTTCAAAATACCCTGTGCTTGATCCAGAAGGTAGGCAAATAAACGGAGCCCTATTTGCATGAGGCTCTACGTTCAGGTAACATGCCCCAGGCTATAAAAATCAGTGTATTACGGGTCCTTGTCTTAGATGTACTAAGTGTGACAAAGCCTCATGGGTTACTGGGTATGTGCATAGTCCACATTCACCAATTACTTGGTCACTTGGCTTTGGCCTGCGGATGTGTTTCATTCAGCGAACGTTCCCCAATCATTGGGCATTTAGTTCCTGAACCAAATTGGTGCGGGTGGGTGGTTGAGATTGTCCTCACATAGGTGTTACTTAAAGGTGCTTGTGAATGTTAAAAGTGGAGTGGGTTGTTTTTGTCTGGTGGTTTGCAGTGGGGGCTTATGTTTTGCTGCTGTGAGGTCCAGGGGCCTAGCTAAAAGTGGTGCAGCTGGTGCAGTGTCAACAGGGCCCATGGGTGGTATAGGGCCAGTCTACTCTGCACCAGCTACAGTTATTTAGATGTCACCCACTCAAATTTTTTTTTTAAACATAAGAGCCTGCCTGGGGCCTACCTCTGTACTTACTTTTCAGAGACGGTAGGTGGGATTTGGTGGTAATAGAAGAAAAGTGAGAAGTGGAACGGAGAAAGGAGAGGATGAATAACAAAAAGGAGAGGAGGAGAGGAAAAGCGACAGAATAAGAGAAAGGAACAAGGATGGGAGAGAAAGGAGGTAAAGGAGAGTAAAAAGGGCAAGGGAAGAGCATGGGGGAAAATAAGTATTCTAGGGAGAGAACCGAGGAATGAGATAAGGACTAAGAGAAAGAAGAGAAAAGGAGACAGACACAAGAAGAGGATATGGAGGAGATAATGAAAATGAGGTAGAAAATAAGAGGATCAAAGGATAGCAAAATAGAAGAGAGAAGGACAGAAAGGTGGAACTTGTTAACCCGTAGGTCTGCGTAGATCTATTATTCATGCCGCAGGTGTAATGACCCCAGGGTCCAAAGGATTGAGTGGCCCACTGCAGTCCAATTAGCTCTGTAGTTTAATACTGACCCAATGAGGGAATCTGGCCAATTTTCCTTGCTTTCATCAGGGCCCATGACATCCAAGCTATGCCACAGGTAAGGTCTTCTGCCTAACGTGTGAGCTGTGGTCATGCTGTCGTGGTGGGGCAATACATCTTGTGCTCTTCCAAACAACCTATTTGAATATTTGTCAGAGTCCTTCTAGTGCAATATTTTTGGGTTATATTGTTCTGGATCTAGGCTTTAATGGAAACACACTACACTGGGGGCTTGACATCATGTCTCCTAGTTATTCGAACAAATATGTCTCCCCCTGCCTTTTGCTGCTTCTGACATGGCAGCTTGTAGAATTCTCTAAAGTAGGACCCCCTCGGCTTCTTTGTCTGTATCGTGTTTAGGCTGGCTTTATTTTTTACTTACGATGTGGATTGGCACACTCGCTTTCCTGCTTATTCACCTTATCTAGCTTACCAACCGGATGGTACTCAGATCCTAAATTAATGGCATTTGTTGAGCATTATAGATACATTCACTCACTTGCAGAAAAATCCGAATTCAATCCAAATAAAGTCGCAGTTCAAATCATGATTACAAGATCAGTTAAATTCTCAGAATGTGCCAACCTACATTCAACCAAAGGCCAGCTTTGTGAAACTATGTTCAGTACAAACCCCTCAATGGGAACGTCTGCTGGAGATCACCGCTGCTGAACAAGCCAGATTGTTAACCCTTTTGAAAGGGTGGCTAGACTTCAGTCGAGAAAGTTTATTGGGGCTTGTTAGAATGGTGCTGCTCTCACACCATCAATAAATACCTTCTTTATAGCCTCTTCTTCAAGGGGGGCCTTAGAAGCAGTCCAAACAATCTAACAGAAAGCCATATTTGTCCCTACTTAAAAACATTACCAACCAGATGTTTTGGTCACCAATGAAAGAGTTCCTGCAAGGACAGAGTGTTGTCAGGAAGACTCTGATGGGAAACAAGCGTACGAGTAGAACAATCCCAAGCACAGCCTTTAGCTCAGGACAAGGTGTAACCAGAGCCCTTTCATCATCTTACACACTGTTGGCCAAATAGCATAAAATAAGCCTTACTTCAAAAGTTTTAAAAGATTTCACCCAGTATATTAAAGGCTATGCATTACAATATATTTAATATTATTATTTCTGTTCTGAAAGGTAATAACGGGATATTGCAACTGCGCTGAAGTATTTAGATTACCAGATGCCAGCAGAAAGGCTTGGTTTTTAAAAAAAATAGCTGGCTTTCTTGCCTTACTACTAATACTGTAGCATTATAGTCCTCTACCAAGGGCTATACCAGTTGATAAATGCCCTGTTCCCAAGTTATAGTTCTAAGCAGCAGATGGGGACCTATAACAAGTGAAAGCCTCTAGCGACCTATATAGTCCTCTGCAGAAGGGCTAAAATTCTCGTTGAGTGTTCCACCCACAGAGAACTGGTATATCTGAATTAAACAGGGAGAAGCAAGAAGACAAACATTAGAATGTTGGAGCTGAAGGTGTAGAACAGCTAGTTTTGATCCTCTGCCACTATTGTCTTCAATGGAGCTCCTAACATTACAAAGATCTAATATAAACATGCAGACAAAGTGGTTAAATGGCATTTTCATATTCAGTTTCTGTACTCTCCATGCTGCTTTTTCTTTCCTTTCGGCATCGGCCCCAGGGAAAACGGGAGCTTGAAGTTCTGTTTGTCCTTTTCATCCTCCTCGTCTTCATCATACCGTTCGTCTTCATCTTCATCGTCATCCTCTTCCTCACTATGAAGAGGGCTAGAATGTAAGGATACTGAAGGAGAGGGAGGCACTGAGGAAGGCCTCGGGAATCGGAACCCCTCAGTCTGTTGGGAAGAGAAATACTCAGGTAAAGAATATGCAAAAAGGACACATCTTTTTTAGCAAATTAAATTACAATGGCTCCTAATGTCTTGGATATTTTCACTTTAGGCCTGCCTCAAAAAGGTTTAAGGATATTATCATGTTGTCAATTAAATGTGCATGCAGTTCAGCACATCTTTGAGGCTTTAACATCTCTTTTATTGAAGGATGGCCACTCAAATTATATGGAAATAGAGGACAAATTCACTTAGCAGGGTTGATTAAATTATCAGGCTTCGAAATATCATAGAAATGTAACTAGACCGGGAAGTCTAGTGACTTGAATAACCTACTCGACCTAACTGCAATGCTCTCGATCCATTAACTGGTCTTAAAATGTGTGATCCTAGGCAAATATTTTATTTCACCAAGTTGCCTTTTTTTCATTGTCACATATGAGAGCACCCTCAAATATGGGAGTTGAAGAGGTCTGCTGTACAATAAACACTTGTTAGATTTAATAGAATAAAAATGTTCTCCATGTATAAAAAGAATCTAGCCCACATGTAGGGAAAACATGACCACTGACTTGCCTCGTAGATCACTAATAGCATCGTCATCAGGCCGGGGGCAGGAGAATGTTTCTCTGTTTCGCTTTAAAAATTCTCACTTTTAATAGCTGTATCACTAAAGCATGATGTGGAAGCACACTATCCTGAGGCCGCCCATTTTCCTTTGAAATAACCTCAAAATGTCCCATTAAAGTAGTGCAGTTCAACCAATAAAACTATAAAATGTAAAAATGATAATGTGTGGAAATCAGGTTTCAGCAAATATTTATCATTTGCACAATACAAAGTTAAGTGTCCTGATTTGCCTTGATCCTATTAAAATCTTTGCGTCCATCACACTTCAGAATTACAAAAAAATTTGCTTTTCTAAATATTGGCATGTTGTGTATTAGAAAAAAGCTGACACCCTGCAGCGTTTCATTTCACACTTCCCTCTACCCCAGCAAGATTGTCCACAGTTCACCTTACAAAATCCCCTAATTTACAGCCTGAGAAAGACTAGTAAACATCAATCTTCAGGCTTAAAAGAAAAAGCTGACATTTTACCACTGTCTTTGAATGCACAGCAAATTTGACAAGATAAAAACAAGATTTAAAGGCATCTTTATTGCTCATTTGCTTTCTGAATGAACAGGACAACTGCCGTATGACAACTTGGGCTCTCTCACTAGGACGGAACAGTAGGCCCTAAAATACCTCGCACTGATAAAAACTGACTCCCAAAGGAAGTAGACGAGTAGATTTTTCGAAGTCAGATTAAGTGGCATGAACTGGCAAATTATGCGACATAATGAGGAACATTCTGTGGCAGTGTGATTTCACTATTTTGTCATTTTAAAACACGTTACTAACTTTTGTGTAAACATTCACCCAATTAGTAGCAGTTTAATACCTAAATACAGCACACAGAAACTGAAAGGTGACTAATTAACCTTGTAAAAGTGTCTGCCACTGCATCCCTTATGGTGCTTTTTAGTAACATTTAATCTATTTTATAAAAAAAGAAAAAAATATTGTTTTTTACTCTTCAAATTATGCAGTAGATGGTGGATTATGAGGCAAATGCAGTAAACCAATAAATATATGGAAAACACCAATGGCTGCAGTGATGCTGGAACAATTTTTAGAGTGGGGTGTTGCCATGTTTATCACTGAAGTCATAGGACTCATGAAAGATACAACATACAAAAAATACAAGTGTAGCAAATGTGCCATACCCATTCCGCAGGAAAGAGTGGTAAGTAAGGGAGTGGTATGTAGCTGGTGGTACATTTATGGAGCACTGACGAGGTAGCGCACTGTCAATCATGGGCAGCCCATTTTCAGTTGAAATGGCCACTAACTTTGCATAGATATGCAGTTTTACTGGTAAAAGTATAAAGCGCATGTGTGTAAATCATGTTTCAGTGAATGTTTATCATTTGCGCATCACCATCGTAAAGTGTCTTATTTTGTTTTGATCCTATTAAAGTCCTTGTTTACATCACACTTCAGAATTTCAAAAAAGTGCTGCATTTGTACTTTCCCAATTGCTGATATAATCTGAAATATGTGTATAGTTCATTTCCTAATTTTTTAATGTTGTGTGTTAGAAAACAACTGACTTGCTGCAGCCTTTCCATCCATACTCCCTGGATCCCTGCAAGATTGTCACCTGGATCACGTTTAAAAAATCCTCTCACTGTGCAGTCAAAAAAATAAAAGTACACTCCAGTTTCCAAATAAGCAGCAATTTGTCAGAAGACATACCCTGATATTTGACCTTGTCTTTGAACACACCACAAATATGACAAGATACACACAAAATGTAAAGGCACCTTTATTACTCATTCACCTTCTGAACTCCAGCACGATTATTTCTGGGGGTGCTGAGCACGCACAGCACTCCTACTTTCAGCGCCTATGCATGGCTGCTGTCTGCTGATGAATTACATAATTTTAATACAACTTTAATGTGGCTTTGGTCATATAAGTAAAATGTTTACTGTGGTGCCATGCTTGACTCTCTCAGTGTGCAGCAGTCTTGGCTCCTCCCAATCTTAGTTTTGGACCCTCCAATATGCATCACGTTGAAACTTAAAAAAAAGATAGTATGAAACATTCCCACACAGCGTGCCATAGGATCCAGTCAGTCACCAGTGAAGGGACATATGTAATATAGGCTAGGTTATTTGAGTTATTTAATTTCAAAACAACTGTACGAATAATGAGGGATTTCGGAAATGTGCTTTCAATTTACACTAGTGCACTAGCTGCCAGAAACATTAGCACAAATTAAACTTTTTTCTCACTATTGTTGTCTTTCTCCTTGCAAGGATGTGGCCTGGAATCAGCACTTAATAGTAAAATGTAACTGCAATGCAAAATATGTCCATCAATTTTAATACCTAGCAGAAAATAGCCTCCATTTAAAATGTAAGCACAGTAGAGCATGAAACAGATATTGTTCTTTGATATTTTATTTGGAAGCTGCATGTAGCAGTGTACTGTTACGGTTCACACACAGCACTATGCACAGTAGTGTGAATAGAAAATAACTAAAACTATAGGTGGCTCCTATTTCTCAAAGTTATCAGCCTTCTCTTGGCTGGTCAACAAAACAATCGCTTAGGGGATTAATTCAGTGGGACAAGGAGAGTGTTGCTGAGGTGGCCCTTAATAAGCTCTACATATAAAAGTAATACAGTGTATTGTATCACTCAGGAACACCGAAATTTAATGCCAATGGAAGCTACTGCATTGGTGAAAAATGATACCTTCCATCATGTTCAACTTTCAAATTGCTGCATCAAGGCATCTCAAGTGCAGTAAGTCATTTCCCTTCCATCACAAGCAAACACAAATCTCTTAACATCCTTCTAGATAACCCACATTAATGAAGAAAACACATAGGTGAGTGGAGAAGCATAATTTAGACTCCACCTTCATTTTGTTTTGATTAGGCCACCTATATGTTTATTAAGGGTCTTATGTGGTATGGTGTGTCTAATGAAGTGAAGTTCATTTGAAGCCATATAGAAAGTCCATTTATCATGTAACTTTGACATTTATATATGTGTGTAAACTAATGCTTCTTTTACAGTAACAACGAATTGCAGTTCTCAAACATATTTACACGTGTGCATTTCAATAATATTGATTAGACTTCATGTATTCACGTATTTGCTTAAAGATATCTTGTATTTACTGTATAATGGAATATGTATCGATCAGAATTGCATTTTACACTCATAACGTGACTGTCTATGTATCTGTATTCACACAGATACAACATGTATTGAAATCTTAGCTTTGCTAACTTGACCAAAGGCCTTAAGCATTTGAATTTTGCTATGTTTAACCTTAACCCCTTCGATGCTCATGACGAGCTCAGCTCGTCATGCTGCGCGGTCGCGCTGTGCGCATGACGAGCTGAGCTCGTCACGACCGCACCCGCGATCGGAATGTCCAACACCTGGGCGGAATTCCGATCGCGGCGAAGCGGTTAAACATGAATGTTTCCTTTGGGTGAAGTGTTTTTCTTTCCTCTGCAGGTGCCTGGTGCATGATCTAATGAATGGCTAAAGGCACATTGTGTGAACAAGATAGGGAAGCATGAGAGGAGTCGAGGATGATAAAAAATTAATGTCCAGAAGGGAGGAATACTGTCTGTGTGGAATGAGGAGATGGAATCCAAGGTCGCTTCACATATGTGGAGCAAAGAAGAAGAATTTCGAATGTGTCTGTCAAAATGTTTTGATTGAAGGTGGTCAACAATTCGACGTCTGCTACTGTTCTAGAAGGGTCTTTTGTGGGTATAACTATGGAATTCTCATTACCTTCTGCTCAGATTCCTTTCAGACTAGGAGCGGTACAGACCTCTGTGCTGTCTTCCTATTGCGTGGCTTCATGCTATGTGAGGCTCTTGCTTTACAGAAGTTCTTATATGCTGACACCTTTCTAATCTAATCAGGTATTCATTTAGCTTTCTTTAGTTTAGGTTAGTTTAGAGAAATTAGAATTCCTCATGCATTATAGGCAGGAGGACCGTAACTTCCAATCTCACCATCAAATTGTCTTTCTTATATTTTGCACTATCGCTATTGAAGTCCTCATCTGTTACATGCTATTGAGGATAAACTTTATATGCTGTTTTGGCTTGCCTTTGATAATCTTGTACTGCTTTACTATGTGTAGAGAAGAGGCGTCACACAAATTCCTTCAAGTAACTTTATTGTATCCGTCCTGGTACAACCACTGGCAGATGCTCCCAGCACCATCCAGCTCTTCAACTGACTTTGTTCCATAACAACAATACATAGCTACATTCTCCCCTTTACCCCATTACGTATACAATATTCCACTCCAGACTAACTTTACATGACTAACATCACCTATGCTTCTGAGACTGATTTATATTACTTTGAATTTGTAATAAATCCATACTTAATCCTACTTATCGACTCTGAACTACACTGTGTGACTAAATAGGTTGCACTGTAACTTTGAATTGAAACTCTTTTATTCCTCAAGCATCCTAAAAGATCCATCACAGGGGGTAAGAAAGGGGGCCCGACTCCTCTGTGTTAGCATAAGTGTTTGCCAAACGTTTTATATGACCCCATTTTCTTATTAAGAAAAGTCAAAAATTGTGGTGAACCCACCACCTTTATTTTAAAAGTCACTAAGTTGGTTACGAGTTATGTTTGGTTCAACAGCACTTATATCTTAATACTTGCGTATCTCCATAAGTGGAGTACATTGTACTTCCAATGCCTATACCACTGTTTTACCCAGGTTAAACACTGAATCTAATCCAGAATTGAATGCTAAGGTTTATAAAAGGAGGGAGTCACTGGAGCTGTGCTCCTCCTTTATTGAATGCATTTTATTGACTGACAATGAGAGACAGAAAATGCCATTTTCAACAAGGTCCAGTATTCGTCTCATGCTGACAAAGTAAGGAGGATCATCTATTGGCACAACATCATGTTCATAGTTCTGTCTTGATTTATATGAGATTTTATTGACAATCAATAATATTGACTGTAGAGAGATTGCACTGGTGCAGCTGTGCTAGGGCTGAAAGAGCTGTGGTTTACTGGAGGGGGCAGGATCAGCTCCCCATAAATGAGTGGGAGTGCATTTGAAATGTTTTTACTGTTGGTGCATTTCTCTGGTTGTCCTCAGACTGAGATCCCCAAGCTGAGGGAGAGAGACATGTGAATTGATGCTGCAGTTCATCTGTTGGGATCCAGCAAAGAGAGTTCCTGGAACCACAGCTATGAAGAGGGAAGTTCCAGGTTCACACACAGATACTGAACAAGATCACAGGATTAGCATCTCACCCTCAAGCTACCCTCTCTCTCATCACCCTTCCATGTCTAGCTGCTACCCTTCTCTCTTTCTTTCTCTCTCTGCTTTCTGTCTATACTTCTTGCTCTCCCCCTCTGACTTTCTTGATCTTTTAAATTTTTTCTGCCTCTCTCTGACATTCTCTCCCTTTCTGTCTACTCCTCTCCATTTAGCTGAGTTGCCATGAACGTAATAAGCATTACAAAAGCCAGTTGGTCTCACCTTTAAAAGGTGAGTGCTGAACTATTGGCTTTGCCAGTTCTTGTTTATTTTTATTCTACCATTATGAAATGGCAGCCAGCCATGGTGGAGTGGAAATAAACAGCAAAAATGAAGGCAGATGTACCACAATGCATGCATGAATGTGTTACGAAGCATGCACACATGTGCACACAAGTGGCCATCTTGGAATGGTTTTGAATAATTCCAGGATGACTGCCTTGAATGCGTGCGCACCATAATGCATGTTTGTGTGAAGGCGCATGCACTCATAAGTCGGACATCTTAATAAATTTGAAGCATTCAACGATGGCCACCGTGTGCACACATGCCCATGCATGTCTTTTGATGCACCAGAACTATTTTGGTTGTTTTACATTACCGTTCTATCATTGACAACATCTACTTTAGTACGGAGATGAGTAAATAGAGGTGGAGTGTGGATCGGGAGCTCGGGGGCTGGGGATAAAAATACAAAAGTGTATGAGTGGAGCTACTTTTACAATGCTTCCATCCGTGAAATGCTGTGGGCTGATAACAAAGCTGATGGTAAACTCTTAGCCAATGCCTAGAGTCAGCTGATCCGCAGTATCCAATAACTGAAATGGGCAGCCAAAAGCCCTTACTTTTACTTGTATGTAAATGTATGAGAATAAATGTGTGTTGTGGGGTGCCAAAGACCCTCACCAGACAGATAAAGCTGCGCGCAGGTGAATACTAAGCAGGCACTCTGATTATTCAAACAATGTGGGTGAGCGATTCGCTGTTCAGGTCTTGTTTACATAGGTCATCTTCCTTTAAAAGTCATATTTTCCCTAAATTCACAATCAGGACCACCTACACTGTATTTTCTGAACAGACATAAAAGTATTCTCGTGAAATATATATGTAAGCTATATTTTGTCACACCATCTATGCAGAGACGCTTCCTAGACCGTACGCTTGCTTAAACCAAAAGGTAAGCCTACCTACTGGAGATTTCTTTTGCCCGTTCGTTCATCTGAACCGACTCGACAACTGAACTAATGATCTCCCCTCTTTCATCCCATTTTGTTTTTGTTCCCCCACAGCTATTTGTAATGGACACCTGCAAGAAAACTGCCCAATATGCATAATCTACCCTAGTAATAAACCACGCCTCACACTCTGCAACTCATAGTTTTTTACTTGTTTTCCTTTATTATTTTGACTGCTACCACAGATCAAACACTGGTTGATTTAAAGGGGCCCTCACCCCGCCAGTCACAGACTACCTTAATCCCAGGAACTAGCATTTCAAAACAGTAAGGAGTTTCCTTGCTTAACCTATTTTTTAACAATGAGAAATCTTACTGCTTACCTGACAGTCGAATAATGGTCCTTTTAAGGTTACAACGAATCAATTACGAATTGACCACTCTGACAGATTAGACAAGGACTACGTGTTTCGGCTTAAACCCAGCCTAAATCTTCAATTATGTCATTGTAGTGACCCACTCCCCTCTTCAATATCACCTCGACTGCCGTATTTCCATTTTATCATCTTACCTGGGTTTGGCATGTAGGACCACTAAAGTAGTGATAATACAATTAAAATGAAAGCAGAGGTGACGAGCTCATTAGATCTTCTACAAAAATTTAGTAATCAGGGTGAAATTAATTTTAATATCATCAAAATCCACGAGCATATGTTTGAAAATATTAGACGCTTCTTTGTTAAGCCCCATAAAACCTCTAAGAGACCTCTAATTAAACACGATCATTGGTACAACAAGGCTTGTAAAGAAGCATATAAACAGCTATCCAGGGCAATTAAAACTAAAGATATAGGCACGATTAGAACAGCACATAAAATATAAATCCACGCTAATACTGGCTAAAAAGGAATGGGACGAGCAACGGTGGAAGGAACGTTTACAAGCTAGCAAGATGCCTAACATGCAATCATTTTGGCAGCTCGTAAAGTGGGGTAGAGGTAAACATGGTAGTGCCCCCTCAAATCACATAGCACCCGATCAGTGGGTATCATTTTTTGAGAACCAGTTTGCGGTTGCTGAGAATATACCCCCATTCCAAGTCCCAAGCGTTGTCTCACCAGTAACATTTTCCTTAAGGGAAGTGGAAACTGCCTTGATCTCTGCACCAAAGGGCAGGGCCCTTGGCCCTGATTGTATCCCGGCGGATCTATTTTTATCCGACAAGGAAAATTGGCTTAAGTATATCCTAATTCTTGCCAACGCGATTGCCAGAGGAGCTCCCATTCCCGACTCTTGGCGAGGAGCCGAAATCTTACCCATTTACAAGAAGGGGGACCGCTCTAGCCCCAGTAATTATAGGCCAATCACCCTAATTGATTCCACTCAAAAGATTATGACTAGATTGGTCCTGAATAGAATTCAGATCTGGATAGCAGAGAATAATATATTGTCCCCCTTTCAAGCAGGTTTAGGGTTCTTATAAGTACAATAGACCAAGTTTTTTATTTTGTAACAATATACTGGCGTGTTGTACTTTTAGCGGGTGGAACCCTTTATGCTACCTTCGTAGATCTTAAAGCTGCATTCGATACGGTCCCGAGAAACAAACTCTGGGCCGTATTGAGAGATCTCGGGCTACCCCCTGAGCTCCTACAGCTTGTAGCCAAACTGCACGAATCCAACTATGCGCAGGTTCGATGGGGTTCTCAAGGGAATACTACTTCCAAATTTCCAATCCTTAAAGGGGTACGACAAGGGTGCGTTTTGGCCCCCACCCTGTTTTCATTGTTCATAAATGGTGTGGTCAATTATTTTTCAGAGTACTCCACTGATGCTCCTTCTGTTGCTGGCATTAAGGTACCAATACTGATGTTCGTGGATGATACCCTGATTTTATCAAAAACACAAGTTGGGTTACAGCGAGCACTGACTCGTTTTGAGTCATTTTGCAAGGAACATGAGTTACTGGTAAACGTAGAGAAAACCAAATTTATGGTGTTACACAAACACAAAGTAACTAAGTCTAGGGTCACTATGAATAATGAGCCATTGGAACAAACAGATACATTTACTTATCTTGGAGTAACTATAGGCCGTAAATTAGACTGGAAACCCCAGATAGAAACTATGGTGCTTAAGCATTCCCAGCTAGCAGGAGCAATCTTGAAAGAGCATAGGCTCTCACATACTAAGCCGGTTGGTCCTGCACTTAAGATATATAACACCAAGGTTATGGCATCTACCCTGTATGGTGCGGAACTCTGGGGATTTGAAAACCTACTCCCATTAGTTCAGGCCCAAAAAAGATTTCTGAGACGTCTGATAGGCCTCCCTCAAAGCACTCCACTTACTCCCTTATATTTTGATTTGGGTTGTTATTCCCTGGCAGATACTGCTAGGTTTAGACCTTTGGCCTATTGGAGAAGACTTTGGTCCACCCCGGAACTTGCTCATTATGCCCTAGCACTCAAAGACACTAGAGATGCTGACACCTCCCACAAGATCAGATGGTTACAGCAGGTGAAAAGTTCACTGGCGAATATGGGCATGATGCACTTATGGGAAGAACCGATTAATAATATTTTTCCCTCTAAAAAAGCTTTTCGATGCAGCATACTGAGCAATGATTAGATCTGGCAATTTGTGTTCCTCGAATCTATCATCTCTGACCAGTATTTTCTTAGATCACAAGCCGGAACCTTTGTATGAAGATTTCTGGGACTTCATAACAGAGCCCATCGATAGGAAGCGTTTCTTCCAGTTCCGGATAGGAACATTACCGACCAAAGTCTTCACCAAAACCTGGCACCACTCCCAAGACAGTAAATGTACATTTTGCCACAGTGTGGATGAAACAATCCCTCACATATTATTTGTATGCCCCGCATATAGCTCTCCTCGTAGCAAATGGCTCAAACCGATTTGTTTGAATATGGGCACTAGGTCGAGTGCCACTGCTCTACGTATATTGAAGACTAGCACTCAGGAGGCAATTGTGATCGCTCTGGCAAAGTTTTTAGGCTGGGTGTGGAGAATTCGATTTAAGATGGGTAGCAAGTAGACTGCGACAATGTTTAGTTTAGACATTGTCTTCTGCTTAGCCCTCCCGCCTGGTTATCAATTATATCCCTTAACCAGCTTTGGGATTCACTAGCACTGTTTTTATCTGAACTGCTAACAAGTTGCATTGTTTTTTTAAAAACAAATTTTAATGTATAAAGCTGTTACAAGTTCTTTTTATTATACAAATTGATTGTCTTTTATCATGTTTTATCATTTTCCTATGTACTGTCTCTGTTGAGCAAGGAGTCTTATGTATGCACTCCTTGATGTTGTTAATTATTTATTGTCTTTTATGATCAACTTGGTCGAAATAAAGACTTAATGAATTGAATTGAATTGATAATACAATCTATCAAAAAACATTTTTTGTGCCTTTCACATATGTCAAATCAAAGGAAATTGGTTTTAATATACCTTGCTGCCACAAGAGTGCCACACCACTATGTAATAAATCTAGGATGCGAACGCAGTGCATACATGAGTGAGTTCAATAAAGGCATTCTGATTAATCAATTGTATAAAAAATTAACAACTCTACTGTACATCATACAATGTTTTTACAGCCTTGAGAAAGCCTTCGGCCTGTGCGCCAAAGGAGGTGAAATATGTGTTGGCTGTCCAGAGCTCTTCAAAGATAACAAGTTTGAATAAATCGAGTTTACGCACACAAAGAAGAAAAAGTGTTTATTTTAGGGGTGGGAGGAGCTTGCAGAGTTTCACTCCCTGGAATTCCCCAGAGTTACAGAAAAACTCAGCGAGATTCTGCAGAATTCCGCCAACGGGCAGAAAATATGCAGCTTTCGGTGCAATTTAGCGTAGGTAGCACGAGCAGCACTGAAAATCATTGCGAATGGCACCATGGGTTGCGCTAGAGCTCACAGCTATTTGAGTTGATTTTGCTGCCGCTCTAGTAGAAAATCTACTTTAGTGGCAGCAAAGCTACTCGAACGGCAGTCCTCTGACTGCGACTGCTCGCATACGCTGGCGAGCGCCCATGTTAGAAAATCAGGCTGGGGGATGTCAAAACTCGCTCACACTTGCCAGCTCACATATTCTGGAACTTGGCAGTAGAAAAATTCTGCCATGCAGCGATTGGCAGGATTTGGTCACAATTCCGCCAATTCCGCGGGTGGAACGGAACTTTCAACCCACCTCTAGTTTATTTTATGTTTGACATGTAGGATTATGAACAATGAGGATATAGTAATTTAAATGAATGAAGGGTGCTAAGCATCCAAACTGTAACATATGTATAAACTTGGAGTAGTAGGCCGACACCTCCCTTGAATGCAAAGCTAAAAACACCCTGTAACTGAAATCACACCCCTAATTAGTGCAAATAGAGGATAGACACCATAAGGCCTCCTGGACTAATATCGATCTCAAAGATATAGGGCTGCATTTGCTTGCTGGTGGCACTCTAGGTGTCTGCCTAGTATTTCCTTGCATCAAAACTGGTGCAGCTTCTGAATCCCTACAATGGTGCTTGGCTGGAGCAGTATAATTTTGGCTCCACCTTTACAAGTCACCAATACTTAACATACATGTACACTTAGCACATGTTTCCTGTGTGGCCTAACAACATTAATGTAAAGTGTTGCACTTGACATCATTATTGAAGAACATGCACGGTAGAATTAGAGACTTAATTTACACAGAGTGCCTTAATTCATTAAACAATATTTACTGTTTAGATGATTGAGTAGAAACCTGCCTCACAATATAAGAATGTGTTTACTTTATAAACAACAATGGATTAATGAAATGTGGGCACTGTTTTACCTTTCCATTTGAATGTAGTTCTTAGTCACATTTAAAGACGAATATTCAAAGTAATTTTACCTTTGTGAACTTTCACATGAATCTAATGTACTGACAGATATATTCATTTGTGTTAGAAAGTGCACACGCATATTAAAATGATTTAATGCTAAACCATTGATTTAATGCTCTAAAGTTGCCCTGACTATGTCCGTTTTCCATTCTGCATATAATACTGTTTTTCCATTTCCGCTTGCATGACTTTTTCCTTGCAGGTGCGTTCACATAGATTGTTAGTTTGATACTAGATACAGTGCTGTACTAGCGACAGAGAGAGAGCCTGATAAAAAGAGCTTGATTAGGAACATGGAGAGCATAGCGTTAACTGAAGAGTCCTATTCAGTACTGTTGCAACACGGCTTAGGTGACCAAGGATGATGATGTTCCAATGTTCAGTGTGGGACATTTTGTAAATGTTGCAGCTTACAGTGTGAGACTGGAAAAGGACAATGGAACCCCTGATGATGCCAACGGAGGGGTGTTACCTGAGACCTCTATGCTTATTCCCTTTGATTCTTTGCTGAGTGTGGTTTAGGCTAACACTCAAATTCCCCTGACCCAAGAAGACTCTTGACTGAGCTTCTGAGATGCTGACACCTTCTCTTATTTCCTTTACTCCCCGAACTTTCCAGTTTGTTCTATTTTTCTGCATTTACCTGAATTTTGAGATCCCTTAGACTATTGAACCATCCTCTTAGTTTGGACTTTAACGTAGATGATTTTAGATTTTACTCATGTATAGAAGAGAGAATCAGAAACTCTTCTCTGAGCACCAAATTTTGTTATAGATCTTTTTTATTGCTGTGACTGAACTACTTGTTTGTCTCATACTGGTATGCCTATACTTCTTTAGAAGGTTGGGTTTCCCAGTTGTTTTTCTGTATCTTGATAGCATGGTACTAAGATTCGGGTACACTTAGCTTGACTTCTAACTGGTAATAAACCTTCTTAACTATAGTAATTAATTCCTGGTCCTTATTGTATAGCCAAATGGGTTACACTGCTAATTGAAATTGATAGATGTAATGCTAACTCCCATCTCCTCTCAGGCGGGAAAAGAAAGATTAATTGGAGGACAAATGGCAAGAGGGTTGGCCCAGAACGCTGCAACAATGCCTTCTACTGAGAAACCACAGGGGAACATTTCTCTTTGAAGCAATAGAAGTGCCAGGATTACCAAATTTCAGCGGTGACTGATGCCAATAACACTTGGTGAGGCAGCTGGGGGAATAATAATTTAAACAAGCATTTGCAATGCAATAGGTCTCGCATTTGCAAGAGTTAGAGCTATTGGCGTTGTAAATGGTAATGGTAAATGGTAATGTCTTTTACCTATGTGTTTTTGTTTGGAGCGTTGTGAATGAGTGTGGAGTGGAGTGGAGTGGAGTGGAATTACGTGGGTTGGATTGAACTTCTTAGTTGTGGAATTGTGTGGGGTGGAATTGTGTGGTGTATAGTGTATTTGTGTAGTGGAATTTGGGAAATTTGTGGCATGGTAAATAGAAAGGGGTGAGAGAATAGATAGAAAAGGCCAACAACCAAGGTAAAAATAATTCAATGAATAAACCCCATAATGCCATTCAACTCAAGATATTGTATATGGGTGGATGTAAATCGCATAATTTGGTGTAGTGGAATCATGCGGAATTCCCTAAAAGTTCAGTGAGAGCATGTAGAATTACACAAGAAGAGTAATTCTCCATTTAGCATTATTTTCTTAGCGCATAAATGCCCCCTTGTATCTAAAATGGACACGAGGATGCACTTTGCCAAAGAAATAGCACTGAATGCAACAGAACATGACTAGGGAGCACCTGTTTACACTCGCTGAGTCTACACTTAGGGTAGAATTTTCCCCCAACTTACTTGCAGCATTTAGCACTAGTTTCAAAGCATAAAATGCACCCTTACCTCCAAAATCGATGTGAGGATGCATTTTGAGGTAAGGAAATAGTTCTAAATGCAACAAAACATTAATCGCAGCGTGAGCAGCCACTCGCACTCGCTACATGTACTCTTGCGGTAGAATTCTTTCTACCAAATTACTCTAAATTACAATAGTTGGTGTAATTGTGTTGTTGTTGGTAATTCTGCATCAGAGAGTAATATGGGATTACCAAAATTACTCAGGTTAATCTGACGTAATTAGAATTACTCCCAGGTCTAGTTCTGTGCCACAAATCAGAAAGTGGCAAAAGCAAAAACGACAGACGTAAGCAAAATTTGAGATCAGGCCGCATCTTTGCTTCTATGGCAGCCTGAGATTACTACAGACCTTGCCAGGAGCAAGTGGGGTTTACAGGTAACTGGGCCTAAATGGATAGCTGCACAAGACTGAGTAAAAAACAGGAATTATGTGAAAATTTGCTAACTCCACTATCTCTGGGAAATGGCAAGGTTGCCCTAGATGACACCGACAGCCACTTTGTGATGCCAGGCAATGAGAACATGTTAGACTATGCATCTACTTAGTATATTGCTTTTGTTCACCATCTTTTTCACATCATGAATCCAGTCTTCAATTTTGACTGCAGCTTTTAAATGTCTTTTTGCTTTGCTCTCCTCTTTTTCCAGCTCTTCTCATTCACTTTGATATAGCTAGTTGTCTACAACGTGCAGAAGGAAGACGCCACATTCAATGGCCCTCACACCCAACTTATCAACCTTCTTGCACAAAAAGTTGCCACACCATACTCTATCTTATTCTGTGGCCAGTTGGACAGCCGACAAACACTTTCCACCTGTAGGTAATGAGTTCTGATTAAAGACTACAGCTCCTTTGCATACTGAGATAGGTACAACGCTCGAGTGCCTCTTTTTGTGATGCTTTTGCCTTCCCCACCTACTTCAAATTTCCCTCAAGGTGTGTGCTGCATAGTGGGACCGGCCCCCATGCATAGAACTTCTTATCCAATCAAAATCTATATTCCAGTTAATGTACTTGCATCTACAGCATTTATAACCTGCTGCATATACATAGTATCTCCAAATGATAACCATGAGAATTCAGGTATTCTGAATAAATGGGTGTCATTTCAAAACCACCACAACACTGATATTAGTAACAACAATCAAATGATATTGGAGTTTCACTCCTCTGACATAACCATCATGGCTGCATAGTCAGAAATTGACAGTGTATTCCATTGATTGTTGGCTGCAAGTGACCTTCACAAACAGTCTGCATGCATCTGTCAGTCAGGCCCAGGGGTCGCTATTTTCAAGAGTACCCACAGGCACCAAGGTGAAGTGAATCACAGAGCCCGTGTCAAATAGCATGTATATAAAGCCACTGAAAGACACTTTTACACCAAAAAATACATACCACAATCTCACCACCTTGAGATATGGGAGGTGGGAGGAGCCAGCAATCCAGTCATTCCTGTTCGTGATTAGGGATGCGGTAGTGTGCACACAGACAGGCAGAATGACAGACGCAGAAACTCACGCAGTCATATTTCACAGGCAGCTAGACCCAGTTGTACTTCTCAGTAACGGACGGGGTGAATGGAGAACAGATATTCCACAGTCACGCAGCCCAAAGGTCAATTCTGGTTGCTGATAATAAGGGGCACATATTCAAAAGGCACTTAAACACAATATCGCTATCAGCACTCACTAACGATGGTGAAGGGACACATTTTACAGGCACTGGTGCCCACTGTCACTTCTCACTAATGATGGTGATTGAAACCAAATCAATAGGCAATGAAACCCTTTCTCCTGCCTCCCTACTGGAGGAGAGAAGTGGTGATGGACATATATTCCTTAGGCACATCCCCAATAATAACTCCCACTAATTGAGCAGAAAACGGGTGAGGGACATATATTGTAGAAGCACTGATTTCCCTTTTAATAGTAGTGAGGATTGTATGGCAGTATGATGACGTCGACACATCGACCAGCACTCATATTGCATCTGTTACATCACAAACTAAGTTCACTATTACGATTTTTGACTCCAACTCTGCCTACCTGGGGAGGGAAGTATAAGTGCCGATAAGAATAGTAATTGTGTACTTAATTTGCAATGTAGCAGTAGGTTGATGACGTGACGCTGATATTTTTGCAGTGACTCATATCACACATTATGCAGGGGCCCACCGTTGAGGTGAGGGGCATCCATTTCACATGCATTGCAACCCGCTGTTATTTACCATTATTTTTGGTGTTCGACATACATTCAGTGGATACGAGAGCAGCGTGTCACTCACGTCTCACAAAATGGTTGCAAGGGACGCCTACTCCACAAGTGTTGAGAGCTGTGATTATATAATAATCACTGCTCCTGGAGATGAGTCAGTACATAGGTAAGGTGCCACCTGACACTTACCAGACAGAGCCAGACACAGTAGCAGCAACAGAAGACGCCTAATGGTGATCATTTGTCACGTTGTTGTGCCTGCAGCAGGAGAAGCTCAACAAGCCCAATCCTCCTTAAAAGAAAGCCCAAAACCAAACTAGCATCCTACTAAAAAAAGCCCAAATGATGGTTGGACAGTGAAAATTGCTAAAAGCCTAAAAAATATAACCAACGAAGAGGGAGGCATGGCGAAAAACGTACCCCCAATACAACTGTGGAATTAGGAGGAGGTGGGAGGGAGGAAAACTATATGTTAAATGTAATCAGCTATGGTACTGAAACTACACACAGGCAAACAGAAACAGAGCAGGAAACCAAGAAAAAAAGTAGTCCCTCCAAGAACAGACAAAGAACTGTAGTGTGATGAGACAGTACTTAGTCCCTGCTGCATGGGAGGAACGGAAGAGAGAAAGGAGGGACAAAGAGGCAGGACTGACCACTGGCAAGCAAGGATTTTTGAAGGACACTGAAACAAACAAATCAAAAGCTGGGGGATGGCTTTAACCCAACATAAGAAATTACAATAGGTCTCGAATACTTGACCTAAAAATGACTTACATGCCTCTGCCAGACACCGCTTCGATGCTATTCTGCTCCCACCACCTCGGTGCTCCTCTGCTCCCCTCTCTACCCAATCCAGACGCTGCTCTCATGCTATTCCCTAGCATGAGAGAAGCTCCGGGATTGGTCTGAGGGGACTGAAATGACAGTTAGGGCCTGGGACCCTGAGCTCCAGTAGGCTGTGCAACATATCTCAGGTGGAGAGCTCAAAGTGCGCATGTTGGTTTGGCCATCCTAAGACAGCCTGCCAAACCGACATACGCACTTACAGGGCACCTACCACTCATCCTCCCTGGCTGCTGCCGATGCTGAGACGCAAAGGATGGCCCCGCTCGCCCTAGACTCAGCGGATTGGATGAGTATGTGAAAAATAAAATGATAATAAAATAGTTTTATTATTATTTTATTTTTCATCTGCTGCCTTTCAGCAGTGGGGCGATGCTCCTCCGCCATAACGGAGGAGCCACCCCTTCTGACAAATCTACTGCGAGAGTTAGCACCTACTACCCCTTACTGCCCCTAATTGAAGCCCATGAAAGATAGTTTTCACCATGAGAGAGGGCTGGAAGCATACTGGGTTACGGCCTGGGGGTTGCACCGAAGGGAGTAACAGGCTCCTATCGAAATATGGATAAAAAGTGAGGGGTCCCCAGTTCTCTCCTAAATATTATGAGTTACACCTCCAGTCTGAGAGTGGTTTGAGGTTTTCTGTATGTTCTGGTAAGGTGTTCCAAATTGTAGAGTTTTGGACATGAAGGCATCTTAAGAACTGATATTGCTCTTTGCTACATCTACTAGTTTTGCAGGATTTCATAATGACCTCTGGTACTGCATCTTGGCACTTATAGTACTTGTATCTTTTTTTTTTTTTAGAGTTTTATATAGCGCGAACTAGACTTGAAGATGTCAGAGCACATTACATGAGCACCAGTTTCATTACGGATGGACACATTCATTTATGTTAGGCACGGAGAGATTAAGTGATTTGCCCAGAATCAGAGGATGTTGAGCGTCGTTGCCGAGACTCAAACCCAGTTCCCCAGCTCCGAGATCGACTGCACTAGCCGTAAGGCTACATCCTCTCCCCGATTCCATAGGAGCATCTAATAAAAGCCTGTAGTACTGCACCTGCAACTACTAATTTCTTCCTCAGGGAGCCTGTCTCAAGCCCTGTTCAGGCGATAGTCTTACCTGTAGCAATTACACAGCCAACGAAAAGACAGCGCAAGTGGCTTAGGAAATCCCATAATAAACAAGCTGCTAAAGGCCCTGCAAAGGTGCAGATTAACCAAGCGTACTCCATCTTCAGACCGCCTGTTAAGTCCCAAGATGTGGCCGGTGACTTGAGAAAAGAAGAGGATTTGCTCTGAGAAGCTAATACTGTCAAAGACACCATTAAAGACACTGTTAAAGAAACTATTAAAGAAACTCAAATATGTCCAAACCATTATCACATGATACGACAAGTCTTTCTCTTCACCGCAGACATCATCCGCCAGGCCTTGCTACATGTGACCTGAGCATAAGATAGGGAATTTGCCCAGTTAATAATCAAGCCACTTCTACAGCCAACACAGCAGACACATAACTCATTCAGCTAGATCAACCCCCACTTTCGGTGGTGGTAATGGAGATCACAAATCATTAGTGAAAAAAGCCTTAGAGAAGTTCAGGTGCTAACTCAGCAGCCTGTCTTTTCATCCTCTTCTACTGCAAGCAGTGATGTAAGACCTACTCCCCATGTTATCATTACACAACAACCTCCGTTAGAACTTAGTTTACCTCATACTATGCGATCAACGGTGAATGCTGTCAGCCCTGATGAAAAACTCTGTAACTTAATTTTTACAGCCAAATACAAATCGAGGTGCACTTTGACAAAATTAATAGAGGTACTATGCTCCGCATGGCGCAAGAAATCTCTTCACTAGGGCACATCAAATAATCCAACATCCACTCAGTCACCATCTTAAGTACCTTAAATCCTGCCAGGGAAGAATCAACAGTTATCACCTGGGCTCCTGAGCTGCTTGCGGAGCAGGTGTGAGCAGAGAAGCAGGCATTTGCAAAATGGGGCATGAAGATCACCCGTGAGGTTATTGAAGCCTTCCCTTAATTTCTTTTGTCCCGTAGCCCCGGAAAACGTAATTTTTCCCCAGATTACTCAGGAAAATGGGGCCAACAAGAGCAGACCAAGGGGCTTGAAGTCAATGATCAGTCTCAACCAGCATCCATTCTTAGAGGGGCTCAGAGTCATTCAGCATCAATGACATGTGGTCAAGCTAACAACATAAATGGACATGGCAATGTTGCACTGTCCGAGAAACAACCTCAACATGCCAGAATGGATTGGTCTTGGCTTCCGGGTGCTCTATTACCAGTTTCACACAGGTGCCAAAATTATTGACAGAGTAACTCTGTAGCTGATTGTTACCCATAGGATAGTCTCTCAATTTGTGCCTGGAATATAGAGGGACTATCTGGTAAAATGGAAGATGAGGCCATTCTGGCTTACACCAAAACTTTTCATGAGGGGATTTTTCAAGAAACCTGGGCTGTAGAGCCTTTAGACCTTCCAGCGTTTGCAGGCTTTAGTAAACTGCCTGTCAAAACCCATACACTGTGCTGCCCTGCCGGAGGTCTTGCCATCTATGTAGCAGCTGAACTCAATGTTAAAATCAAGGATATTAACATCGACCACCCTAACTTGCAAGCAATAAAATTCTTAGAATACTCCCTAATTAGTGCACTTCCTCTGCTAATTATAAACATTTATATACACCCCTTGCTAGCTAAAAATAAAGAAACAATTGACATCTTACTGGATTTTACAACTACTCAAACTGCTATGATTTTAGTACCTCATATTAATGACTGGCGATTTTAACATGAATTTGCCACAGGCTACAATACGGGATCAAATGGTAGAAACTTTTGACCAGATCTGGCACATCCCCTCATTTCAACCCTGTACGCAGAGAAAGGATACTCGTGGGGGATGTGGAGCATATGGGTCTGAGAGTCTTGAATGGTCCCAACGACCCAGATATCCCGGCACAACCAACTCATCAGTTGGCAACCTCTAACTCAATTATTGGCTACACTCTTGTGTCTCTCCATTTATTTTGTATGGTAGCTTATTATGCCTTGGGAAGCCGGCTGGAAAGCGATCACCAACCACAGAGGATCCATTTAAGCTAGCATGTCTCCTTGCATGATCAAGCCCAGCCGGATATCGGCATAGTTTCTACAACCAATTATAGAAGGCTGTATTGGACAACAGGATCCATCGGGAAAGTGGAACTCAAAGCCAGACTCCAATGGGAGAGGGTTGTGAAGCATTCCACAAGCCACTGGACCAGTGGACCCAGCTCTCTAAATTACTCTTGGAGGACCAAAACCATGCCCAAATGGCTTCAAACGTTTCAGCTTTAGTACGAGCAAGGCCAGAAGGATCTCAGCCCAACTTATTACAGCTAAAAAGGAGCTGAATCATGCCCAAATTTGACCCTATGAAGGAAGACCCTCCCAAAGCTGAGATCTTCATACAAAAAAGCCATTTGGGAGTCAGCCAAGACTGAGGCTGACTTGTACTGGTGTAAATTTATTTCAGCCTCCAGAAGAAATGATGCCAGAGAGTTCTGATGGTTTTGGGAATCACCCCACAGGCCTGCGGTTGCCCCCCTCAAACTCGAATATCTTGGAAGCTTCCTGGTCAACTTATCTTCAGGAAATGTATGGGAGCTCAGAATCTTCACAGGGGGGTCAAGAAACAGAGCCTTTAAGCCTGGAGGCGGAATGTTCTTTGAGTTCCATCTCGACAGGAGCAGAGGAGAAAATAATCATCACGAGCCACTGTGACGGTGCCCCAGGTCCAAACGGCTTACCGCTGGCGATCTTTAAATAGAATCCACACTTTTGGGCCAAACATGTGGTCACCTTATACAATCATGTTTTCATTAACCAGGAATTCCCAGACAGCTGGCACGGGTCGATTCTGGCCCCAATTTTAAAACAGTGAAAACCATACTACCTTTAAATTGCAGGTTGATCACCCTAATGGATAGGGAAGCTAAATATTTAGCAAAATGTCTCCTGTCCGAGTTGTCAGGCTGGGCTGACACGAGCTCAGTGGTACCGGTGAATCATACTGGGTTCAATAGGGGAATTGACACAACCACTAACATCCAGATATTGGCCCTGCTAATCAAACACGCTAGGTGCTGCTCTTTAAATCTACACCTGTGTTATGTGGACTTTTGTTAAGCCTATGATACTGTACAGCGAAACATCTTGTGGTCCAAGTTGCAAAGCTGGGGAACTTCGCCTCTCCTCTTAAGAGCCATTCAGTTGCTGTACACAGATCAATGGGCAAGGATAAGGCTGGGATATGGTACGGAAGTTTAAAAAAAAACCAATGAGTAACGGCCCCAACTAAGGATGTGTACTGGCTCCGTTTCTTTTTAACTTGTATCTTGCCGAGATAACAGCTCTAAACATGCATGCAAAGGACGTACGGATCCACTCCTTGGTTTCGTTGCTGCCGCCGTCGCCTCCGTTGCTGTTTGGCCGAGGCTCAGCTCGATCAGCTCCCACAGCCTGTTCACCAAGGCCCCCCTGGCCCCCGGTCTCGGATTCATGGCCCTTGGACCTTTTGCGGTTGTCTCAAAGCCGACTAAGGAGCTTATTTCGGCGGAGAGACCGGTAGTGGCGCCTGTGGCTAGGAGCGGAGGACCGAAAAGCTCCATCATCAGCAGTCAGCTGCCGCCGCCGCCGGGGGCTCTCAACCGTTGACCACCTCGCCGCAGTGAAAAACAACGCTTTGACCCCAGCGTCCGGCGGCGACCGCAGTGAGGTGTGCCTGAGGTAATGAGTGGCGCATGCTGTGGGAACTTGGCTGAGGGAGAGAACCGCTCTGTTTCTGGACCCTCACGAGCTAATTTCAGAGCCCGAGTCTGGACAACTGAGCTTGGGTGTCTCTGACCGCGACCTTGATTCCTCCTGGGTGAAGTCACCCGGGCAGGAGCACAACAGTACTCGCTGAGGGCTCGGGCTCCATTCCTTGGCACAGAAAGTTGAATCGAACAGATTGCATCCGGGTTTCCGGGTGGCGGAGGTGGCCAGCTGGGGCAGCAACCAGGAGACATCAACAGTCCCAAAGATCATCTCGCAGTTCTATCAGGACCCAGGGACCAGGGTACAGAAAACTGTATTAGCATAAGTCCCAAGGAGGAAGGTCAAGTTTGCCGTGCTTCTTTACAGCCACTATCAACCGGGTACTTCCAATCACAGGATGACCAAAAAAAAGCCTACTCAGCGCCAAGAAAACGCTCCCGCAAAGAAAACTCTTTAGATTCAAGTATCACCCAGAAATCTAAGGAGAGCACGGAACGCAGCCCCAGCCCTAAAGTCTTTGTTAAAGACCCTAACAATAGGCCTTATAACCCAATTTTTACATAAACCCCTCCCTAGTGACCGGAATCCTCCCGCCTTGGATGATCCATCAGCAAGAGCCAAGGCTAGTAATGGAATGAATCACCTTTTTGGGAACTCTCTTAACAGTAAACCCCTCGCAACACAAGAGCAATGTATACACATCGGAAGGCGTCGGTCCCAATCCTGCCCCAGGCCGTGTCGCTCCCCAGGAAACGAACATAAACTCACAAGAGACTTACTTGTTGACACCACTGCTCCGACCTCAGGAAACCATGAGCAGGTCGTTACAGCTCAAATACACTGCCAACAACAACGCTCCCTGCAGTCCCTCATCCAGCCAAGCTCCCCAGAGCTTTCAGGACCTGGACTAATTAAGACTGAAGTGTCTGAGTGTCAACAAATCTTTGGGTATCTATCACCGATATTCCTACAAAACTTGGAATCAAAGATAGAAAGAACATTGGAGCTCACTCCAAAGCTCTTTAGAACGGCCAGTGAAACCCGGCTCCCTCCTTCACCTACCCAAAGCCTTCAAAACAGCGGTTTCATCAACGATTCAGGACCAACCTTAATTAGTGAAACAAATCACTCCATGGCAAGGGCACTACTCTGGCAATCAAATTAAATGGAGCTATCAACTATTGCACAACGCTTAGTGGAACTGAGCAACAAAGTGGACTATATAGAGAACAAGCTATGTGACAACAAGGATAACCGGCCCTGCACCTGCTCGTGCGCAGTACTCATTGATAAATGGGCAACACTTCTGGAAATTTTATCAGACTTGGTAGTCTCGTTAAAGGCACAAACAGGAGGCACCACCTGCCCGGTGAACAACAGTTGTATGATACCCACAACAAAGTGTGCTGACCCTCAAGATAATCCAACTACAACAAACTCGGGCAATTCTCCAATGAAGCCTGTTAATCAAGCCCCATCTGTGTCCAGCAATTCTTCTATCAGCCCACTGAGTCCAAGTCCTAGCCCCCGTACCTCACACTCAGGCAAGGAACTAGAGGGCAAAGACCTCACACAGAAAAGAAAAGATGAGCCCCTCTGGAGGAGGGCCAAGAAAAAATTAAAAAAACAGGAAAAAAAGGCCAAAGCCTCTAAAAAAGTCGCCCTTTTGCAAATAACTCACAATCAAAATCCACAAGCTGATAAAGACAAAATGCGGATCTATCCAATCTTCGCCAAAAAGCTCGCTTCAAGTAACTCAACACCCATAGCATCAATTCCAACAGATGCAAAACAAGTGACTGATGGAACATCACATCCAATTCCTAGAACGGGTGACTTGCACAGCCTATTAGGCCCGGCAACTGAAATTCAACCAGTGTCCTCACCAAACACCCCGAAGTTAGAGCACAATAGCCAACTATGCTTGCATAAGGAGCAAGAACCTACTATCGGGGCACATAGCACTCAGGGTCCTTTCCTCCCAGACCCTCCGAGGACCCGTGACGCTACTACCTTGCCCCTTCTTTAGATTAGAGACCCGTCAACAGGACGTTGGCTCAAACCCTAACTCAAGTATCGCTCCGACGGGATTAAGTGCCCCGCCCAAAGAGAACCTAGTCAACAAAACAACTCATGAGGTAATTCTCACACCCAGATATTACATCAAGGGCCAACATGACATTCTAAATAGGGGTAATATACTTCGCTTATTTAAGCATATCCCCAGTCTGGCAGAAACGCAATCGGAGGACTTAGCCTGGGTTAAGTTCCTAAGTCTTTCCAGTGATTCCCATGGGGAATCAACCTCGATAGGGCTGAGTCGTCATTCCCGGGTGGGGTTAACACCAGAAGAATCATCTTTAATGGCAGATTGGGGCATTGACATCGCATTTCCCGTACCAGAGAAATATCCACATGTGCTAGCAGTACCCTTGCCAACGAATGAAATGTACTCAGTCTTAAGGGGGACAACGAGTAACCAATTAGGGAACAGTTTAGGTGTTAAGCCAAAATCCTATAACGCCTACAGGATAACAAGTACCTCTGATCACAGGACAGTTTACACCAATTGGCCAATGCAAACCCCCGGTCGCGGAATCAGGATCTGTCCAGAAGGTCAGCCACCACGACGGCACTTCTAACAACATAAAGGCTGCTTGCCTCCGGATTAGTACTAGAATCCCGGGAATCAACACACAGCTCTCAATTATATCCTGGAACGTAGCTGGCTTAAAAAGACTTCTTGGTTTCAACTCAGTAATCAATTACCTTCAAGAAAATGACATCTTGTGTCTACAAGAGACTTGGGCTACTCAACCCATAATTTCCCCAGGTTTCTATGAACTTCATTCTGCAGCCATAAAACGCAATATCTTCGGGAGAGCATCTGGCGGTCTCTCAATCTTCATTAATCAAGCTCGCAGAATAGAGTCAACTTTAATTGCAACAAACACCCCGGATCTGCAAGAGGTACTCATCAGAGGGCTAAAAAGCAATAGCAACCCAATTCGCCTTTTGATAATCAGTTGCTATGTCAACCCCGCCTCCCAGCAAAAAAAACAAGTACTAAAAACATTGACAACAAAAATGGATCAACTTTTAAACAAATACGTCTCACATTTTCCAGTTATTGTTGGAGACCTGAACACTCGGGAATTAGGGAACAGGAAAACCTACCCTCCACCTACTGTCGAAGCTGCCCCTTTGCAGCGGCTTCTTCATAATCAAAACCTGGTCTCCGCGCACGCCATTAAAATGGCTGCGGATCCCTTCTGGCTCCCTCTCCCCACCTTTAGGGACAAGTCTACAATCGATTACATCTTTATCTCGGATGACTTGGTATCATACCTTAACAACTTCGAAGTGCTCAATCGGCACGAGAGCGATCATAGGCCGCTGAGGGTAACCCTCTAGTTAAATGGGAAAACCGCATTACAACTGCAAACACTAGTGGTCTCAAAGTGGAGAAGAGCACCATGAAGTTTTGAGTAGAATAAAATGGTCTATAAATCTTGGCCCAAAACATTTGGAGTGGATTACATACAAAGAGTCGAACACTTCAGTCATGTGCACCGTTACCCCCCTAGAGCACTGGAAAGCACTTTTAGCGGAATTAAAACTTGCCCTTGGGGGTTGATTTGGAAACACCCAAGCGCAGGCTATCAACACTCATCGACTCCCCCTACAAATTAGACCACGGGGACTACACTCAACTAAACTCAGTCTCTTAAAGGCCCTGAAGGCAAAAAGAAAAGGAATCATAAACCCCCAAACACAGTCAATAACAGTTCTTCGTGCGGAACATAGAAAGAAAGTCTGGGAGATACACTAAAAGAAAATCGAGGCAGAATGGTTGAAAATCTTTACACTCCTAAAAGAAAGGGGACATATTCAACTTTGGAAATACATCAACCAACACAGCAATACTGGTCAGGCAAAAGGGAATGGAGTGGCAGCCGCCGAGTGGGTCAAACACGCAAAGCAGTTATACTCTAACCACCAGAACCTGTCTTATAATTATCCACAACAACCCTCCCCAGTAAGACATAATGCCGCTAAAACACCCAACATCACAGAGGCCGAGGTAACCACCTTAGTCAAAAAAATGAGGACAGATGGTGCCCCAGGACCCAATGGGGTCCCTGCATCAGTGTTTAAAGCTTCACACGTATTCTGGGCAGAACAGCTCACACCACTTTTTAAGTACGCTTTTGCCACTTCAACTGTTCCATCGTCGTGGAAAGGTTCCATTCTTTTCCCTATTTACAAAAAGGGGGACAATACAAAACCAGAAAACTACCAGCTCATTGCTTTATTAGACATTGAAGCGAAAGCGTATGCAAGAATATTACTGAAAGAACTAGAGGCCTGGGCAAAAGACAACAACATCCTTCCCCTCTTTCAATCCGGTTTTAGGCCCAAAAGTTCCACCACAGATAACATCCTAGTATTGGGACACCTGTCACATCAAGCGGCCCAGCCATCACAACCACCCTTCTTTTGCCGCTTTGTGGACTATAGTGCTGCATTTGACTGGGTTGATCGAGGGAAGCTGTGGGAAAAATTAGATTCCTGGGGAATCCCCCAACAGTTGCTAAACGCAATAATCGCATTACATCAGGGGACCTTGGTCCGTATCAAAACCAGCCAAACCACTGTAACAGCCAAGGTGCCAACCAACAACGCCTTGAAACAAGGATGTGTCCTAGCCCCTTTACTCTTTAACCTTTACACAGCTGACCTCGGGAAAGCCCTGGAAGGGGCAAGTTTATTAACACCAAGGCTGGGGAAAGTGCGGCTTCAAATTCTTCAGTATGCTGACGATATTGTAATAATGGATCATACGCGGTCAGGCCTACAGAAAGCTCTAAATGCCCTACACAGGTATAATCTAATGAGCAACCTCCTGGTGAACCAGGAGAAGACCAAGATACTTATCTTTGGGAAGTACCACCGGAAGAAAAACGTACAATGGCGCCTAGGCGATCTGCAAATCAAAACAAGCTCTAGTTATAATTACCTGGGCATCTGGCTATCAGAAGGGGCAAAACCCACAGCCCACTTGAAACAGCTAAGAAGCAAGGGGGCCGGTATTATTTATAGCTTGAGACGCCTAAACCAGCGACTTGATAGTCTAACAGCAGAACCCATCCTGAAAGTTTTAAAAGCAAAACTTGTTCCCTCTCTTAACTACGGTCACCTAGTCCTTCCCGGGGCTTTTAACAAGCTACTCATGAACCTTCAAATTTCCGCCTACAAGAGGGTTCTAACTCTCCCAAGACAGGCCAGGAGAGCCACAGTAAGTTTGGAGCTGGGACTCACTTCCCCGGATATTACTTGCTCACGGGACATATTAAAATACTACATTAGTACTTTGCGTGCCTGTGCAGCCTCACTGAAAGCTCAAATCAAAACAATATTTGAAGGGGGTGGCTCTTCATGGCAGGCACAACTGGTAGCAGCCATAAGTCTACTTGAAATAGAAGCCCAAAATCTGCACAATCCGGATATCCCTGTAACAGCCTGGAAAAAGACAGTGAACATACAGGCTAAGAGGAAATCCTTTGAAAGGGACCTGGAAAGTCTACACCACCAACCCAGCTTCTCCTCACTGGATGCCTCCTATATTTTGGGAATACCCGAGCCCTACTTTGGGCAAACCTTGACAGTCCTGGCCCAGAAAAGAATCACCTACATGAGACTTCTCGCACTTCCTATTGCGGATTTTAATTCATCCTGGGCCAGGCAAGACAACTCAGTCGCTTGTCGTCTTTGTAATTATCACCGCGAATCCTGGCTTCATCTGCTGTGTTGCTGCCCAAAGCTAGCTAGAGAGCAGCACTGCCTGGTACTTCCAATTTGTAGGTCTTATGGCTTTGGACGATGAAGTGAAGTTTCAGACCTGTGCTTCTCCGCTAATACAGCTCAAACTGCGGCCCGTTTAGGGAAATTCATAGATGCAATCCGGGCCGCACTGACACATAACTTTAAGATACACGAATTAACCAGTCGGTTTCCAAATAAGAGTGATTAAGATTCAAACATCTCTTAAAACAAAGTTTTGGTCCTGTGTCTATAAAAGACCTAGAGTCTTGTCTCGGATCATATTTACTACAAAAATAAGTAAGCACACAAGGAACAAAAAAAAAAAAAGATCAATTTGGCTTGACCGTTATTCTCTAAAATTCTATTTAGGCCCAAAAACGCAGAAATAAGTCAAGGCATAAGGTCAGTTTTTTTTAATCTAATCTGGAAGGATGGTAAACAAAATATCCCTTTAGAACAACTGCGATCACTTTTTACAGCAACTTTAGGGAAGTCATGGAATCTTTGGTGCGCAATATGATGGTGCATAAATATAAATGCATAACCACTGGTATAGCCTTGAACTAAAATCATTCAAGAGGTAGGAAGATGGCCTAGAAGCCGAATGGCTAAATAATATCAAGATAAAGAACTTAGGTTCTATTTAAAAAACATCTGACTGCACCATAAGACTACCCAGAATGCCAAAAACTGGCCATTGTTATGACAAAATCCTTCAATCTGAGGGTGCTCCCTGAGATCAACCCACACACTCTGAACCCCTCCTCCCTTGACTGCAGGTTTTGCTACTGTGCCCCATCCTCTCATCCAGGATCATGCAAAATAATTGCAGATTTCTTCATCATCAAAGTCACGAATATAAGCAGCAGCATGATGGCGACTTCTTTAAATGCGTCGCACTCTGTCATGAATTTCTCTATATGTCGTATATACGGCCCTAGTTTGGCACAATCAAAGAAAATATGAAGACTATCAGCATTATCCGTACCACATCGAAAGCATTTGCCATCATTACCCCTCCCCCATTTCATCATCTTGGCAGGAGTATGATAGAGATTAAATACGGTTTTGTAAAATTGGGCTTTAAGATTCGCCGACAGACAAATTTCCCCGGCAACAGCAATTGCCTTATCTATAGACACCCCTGGCTCTCCCACTTTTGCTGCCCACTTACAATTGTGTTTTTCCAGATCATCCCTCCTTGACTCTAATAGAATTTTATAAAGAGCCCCTATCTTTTCTTGACCCCTAATAGCTTCGACTATTTTAAGTGGTACCATAGCCGTGGATAATTTGCTCAAGAAATCTCGTATTTGTAAGAATTTTAAAAAATGATTCTTGTGGAGAAGAAATTTTGCTGCTAAATCTGTAAAAGAAACATAAAGCCCCCCAGCATCATAAAAATCCCCTATTTGAGAGATGCCATTCCGTCTCCAGCTACTAACGATTTGGTCATAAAATATTGGTGGCAATATGCCTACGGCCGTAGTTGGAGTATAAAAATGTAATCCCTGAATTTGTAAGTATTTTCGGACCACATTCCAAACTTTAAAAGCAGCCCCTAAGATTCTAAAACGTGTTCTTTTATAATAGCTCCTATCCAATTTCTTGAACAGGCAGTTCTTGACCTCTTTACCTAGCACCATCTGATAAATTGAGGGAACCTCAGCCATATTGCTAACTTCTTCTCCAGTCAACATTAACCGCATATGCAATCAGAGACAAGAGTAGTAATACAGTGTAAAGTCGGGGACTGACCACCCCCCCCTTTCTCTAGGAAGAGTCATAAAGTGCATTGCTCTCCGGGGTTTCCCTGGAGCCCACAAGAACTTGGCACAAAGTGCCTGCAGATGTTGTAACTGGGCGCGGGATACCTCCAGCGGTACAGACCTGAAGAAATACAACACCTTAGGGAGAATATTCATTTTGAGGATGTTAGCTCTACCTACCAGAGAAAGATGTAGGCAATCCCAACTATCTAACGATTGCTTTACCCTGGTAGTAATATCCCCCCAGTTAGTATCGACCAGATCTTTCAAGTTTTCTCGGATCTTAATTCCCAGATATGTGACTTCCTTAACCACTCTAGGATCGCTGGCCATGATCTGTTTTGTACACAAAATCTGGGTTTTAGATGTGTTCATCTTATAGCCCGAAACCATGCCAAACTCGCATGCTAAGCGTTTTACTTCAGGTATAGCCGTGAGAGGATCCGATGTTATGATGGCAATGTCATCAGCATATGAAAAGACACGAAACTGGTCTTCCAGAACGCGAAAGGGTTTAATCTGGGTACTTCTCTCTAACATTCTTAGAAAAGGATTGATATAAAGAGCAAACAGGAGGGGAGAGCATGGGCAACCCTGCCGTGTGCCTCTTGACATTTTTATAGGGCCTGATGCCAGACCCACAGAGCAGATCCTTGCCGAAGGTGATCGATATAGTACTTTTACAGCCTGAATAAAACCCTGACCGAACCCCATCCGCTGCATAACCCCCCCAAACGAAATCCCAGGACACACGATCGAACGCCTTCTCGGCATCGAGCAGGATCAGCCCCAGGTCCCTAGCTTCGACCTGAGCAATATCAAAGAGCGTCACAATTCTGCTAATGTGATTCACAGTCCCCCGGCCAGGGATAAATCCATGTTGTTTTGGGGAGACCAGGGGCGAGATAACCTTTGCTAACCTGTTCGCAAGAATTTTGGCATAGATCTTCCCATCACAGTTGATGAGAGAAATCGGGCGATAAGACCCTGGCAGATCCGATGGCTTGTCTTTTTCCTGAAGATGACAATGTTGGCCTCGTCCCAAGATTGCGGTGCACTTCCCATTTGGGCGGCTTGGAGGACGGCCAACACATCTATTTTGATCTCCTGAAAAAGGTCCTATACACCTCCGAGGGAAGCCTATCGGGGCCCGCTGCCTTACCAACCGCCATGCTATTTATGGCTAGTTCTAGCTCTTCCATAGTAATAGGGCTTTCCAAAATCTCTGCCTCCTCCTGACCGACTTGTTCCACCAGCTGTTGTATTGCAGTGTCCCCTATATGCGACCCTGTCTCTTTGCCTAGATAAAGATTTTCATAAAATTCATTAAAAATCTGGAGAATTTCCTGAGGGTCATAGACCATTTCACCTAACTGATTCTTCATGCCGGCTATTCTGTGAGCAGCTTCGTTAGAGCGTAGTCTGTTAGCCAGGCAACGCCCTACCGCTTCTCCATACTCCTAGCATTCCTTTTTGTATACCAAATATTCAGCTGCGATTTCCTTACTCCAGGATAGATTAATGTTAGCCTTGCATCTAGCGACCCTAGTTTGTAGTTCGTCAATATCGTTTTTAGCCAGGATCCCCTGTGTAAGGTTTTCTTCCGCAGTCTTAAGTTTAGTATACAATTCCTGCATTGCAAGCTTAGCTTTCTTTGCTGGTACAAACCATAGCTCAGGACCGCCCCTCTAAAACAGGCTTTAAAAGCATCCCACAGAACCCCAGCGGATGTTGAGTGCCGGTTATCTTGAAAAAAAACCTTGATCCAGCTCTTAATATGATCTATAAAGGGTTTTTCAAGAAGCAGTTTCCTATTAAAGGTAAAAATGTGTGGATTTACATGAGAGCCTAATGCGGGTTTATCCAGGACTACAGGTGCGTGATCAGATGTGATTCTTGGAAAAACATGGATTTGGGCTTCTGTGAATAATACAGGTGAAGCAAAAAAATAATCAAGTCGTACTAACTTTTGATGAGGATGGGAATAAAATGTATACCCAGGATCATGTGGACAAAGATAATCCCATACATCGACCAAACCATGATCCATCAGTAAGTGAGATAGCGCCTTAAAAACTCTGGGTTTCCTACCCTTATAATTTTGTATACCCAATTGAAGTTCCTTATTGACCAAACTAATATTAAAATCTCCACATAGCAGCAAGGGGGTGGGCCATGATGCGAGCTCCACATTGAGTTGTTCCAAAACCATAGCTTCATCAAGATTGGAGCCGTAAACAGTGCAAAGTGTAAATGTATTCACCCCTATCATACATTCTACAATAAGCCAACGCCCCAGTTTATCAACTAATACCCGTCCCGAACTTTGTATGATAGGTTTAGCTAGCACCGCCACTCCCCGAGTCGTTACAGATTGCTGAGAAGCTGCTAAAAGCCCGAAACCCATTTCTGCTAAGATTTTCCGTTTTTCCCAGGATACATGAGTTTCTTGTAAACAAACCACATCTGGTTGAATCTCCCGGAGTTCAGCAGCTACCCTTTGTCTCTTGTTATAACTATTTAGACCACATACATTCAATGAGCATATTCTGAGCCCAGATCTAGCCATTAAATAAATAGGGGGTCGATCCGATATTGAATTCTCTGAAAACAGGCAATAGATCTGTGAAACTTAAACTCAAACTCAAAACTATATCGATACTGTGGATTATTTTCTTTATTTTGCCCCACCCAACCCACCCGAACCCCCCCTGACCTCCCCAGTCCCCACCCACGCCCCCCCTACCCCTACCCGTCCATGAGGCTTTGGGACCGATAGTCCCTGTGATGACAAGCTCCCGCCACACAGGTGAGCCCCCACACCACACCGCGACCCTATGGAGCAGACATGGCATCATATTAATTTCAGAACATCCTTAGACCATGAACATGTGCTGATGCCAACTTATCCTTAATTATATCTCCAAACTTACACATAGGGTAAGATAACACAAGAGAGAGAGGAAAAGGAAATAAACAAAAAAAGAGAAGAGAGAGGGAGAGAACAGGTAGAGACCGATGACAGACATAATTGCAAATCGACATCTTGATTGAAATCCTTATCCTCATTCTACCTGATTCTACCAAAAACCGCCAGATTAAGCGCATTACAGCGTTTGCAAAAACTCTTTCGCTAGTATCTCCGAGATAAAGAACCAGGTTTGATCCTTAACAATAACTTTGAGCTTAGCTGGGTTTAACAAAAAAACTTGAGCCCCTTTGGCCTGAAATGGTGCAATGAGCGGACGTAAATGCCAGCGCCTTTCCACCGTAAGATGGCAGAAGTCAGGCCTTACGAAAGATTCTAGCCCTTTCCCAGCCCTTTTTCTGTCAGGGCGTGCCAAAGAGTACACATCTTCCCTGGCCAAAAAGCTGTTAAGAGATATTAAAATCACTCTGGGTCTGTCCGAGGATTGACCGGATCTTGGGCGTGGATTAAATGGGAAACGATGCGCTCTCTCTACTTCTCTTGCCCAGTCCCATTTCAGCTCTGGAAAGGCTTCTGCAAATAAATCAATAATGAATTTGCGAGGATCTTGTCCTTCGACCCCCTCTGGAATTTGCAAAACTCTAAGATTGTTCCTACGAGAACGATTTTCAATGTCAGCTAACTTCCATTGCGTATCGTCTTTTAGGGACCGTAGAGAGTCAGTTAGAGCCTTCTGTGCAACCAATTCATCTTCGAGAGAGGAGATTCTTGCTTCTGCTTCATTAAATCTCGTTGTGAACTCTGTGCAGGTCTTGGCTAAACGTTGTACAGAGTTCTGTAATTTACGACATGAACCCTGTACTCTCTGGTTCTCTACTCGAGCCTCCTCTCTATGAGTAACCATGGTTTGATAAATCAATGTTAATGATATGTCCTCAGAAGCCTTGGTTGACGGTTCTGTACCAGTCCCCAGGGTTCGCCCATTCTCAATGCTTAAATCGGTTGAGCAGAAATAGTCCCACTGCAGAACATTACTTCCATTGCCACCATTCCTTGTCTTAGCACCGCTTTTCAGATCTAATTTTTTAAGCACTGTGCGCGGACTGCCGTCTGATATATCACCGGAATCCTCCAAATGTACACTAGAATCACTACCTCCGTCATCCTGCGTACCAGACCTGGCTGAGGCCCCGGGAATAGACTCGAGGTCATCATTTGAAGAGTTTGAGTGATCAGATAGCGAAAAAAAATAGTCCCCAGTCTCTATATCCTGCATTGTAGACTTAAAATCATTGGCACCCGTTAAATTGGCATTGGAACCGAGAGCAACCAAAGGTACTGAGGTAGGGGGTTCGCATAGATTAATAGATAAGTTCCCCTCCCTGGTTGCATCCTCAACCATTTCCTCAACCATTTCTCTGACTTGGACAGCTCTGTGTGTGGACAGTGATCCCATGTTGGAGTTATCAGCGACCGCATCATGAAGGTCACAGACTCTATCTCTCCCCTCAGATTCTGAGGTGGAGTCCATAGTGCGCCTGTGTCCTGTTGCCACAGCAGGAGATGTACCCTGAGGGGGTTTAGGGAGTTGGGAAGCTTCCCCCTTATCTTTTACTTTACCAGCAGAGAATAGTATGGGTATAGTAGACTTTCCCACATTCTCCATGGATTTTCCTCCTTTTCCTCCCTTAGAGACAGTGTCTTTATTTGGCGATTTAGAACCACTCACTGTACTTAATGTATTCTTGATTGAAGTTCCGACGTTGTCCACCAGAGGGCGAGTCCTCCCTCTCACTCCCTTGGGAGGCATTGTTGATGCGGCTCTCTCCAGTCCTTTGCGGCCGCCGTAATGTGCAGACACCGGGAGAAAACGCCGACTCCAACTCTGGGCGTACCGCCAGCCACAGCAATATTGCAGGCGGCGTAATTTTCCCGAGAATGATGCGGCCGCGGTAATCAGCATCCCGTCCCGTACCGGTCTTTCCTCAGCTTCTCTCTCACAGGTACGTTAGCATAGCGTGGGGGGTTTAGCACCTAGGAGCAGCCAGCTTACGCGTCCGACCCAGCGGACGCCATCTTTCCTCATCTCGGGGGTCAGCGTTAAAATATCTGCCTCTATGATGTTGTTGGGGACTGGCGAGGATCTCGAGCAAGGGAGACCCTTGTATAAACTCCGGTATCTGCTCTTTATTGCTACGGCGGTAGCTTGACTTTGTTTAGCGTCTTCTTGGCTTCAGCCGGAAGCACCAGCTTTTGAAATCTGGCGAGCCCGGTTTTATAATATGTATAATTTGGAGTATAGTCTGTATTCTGTGAAAGGATCAAGGAAACGTAAATTAGGTATATATATATATGGGGGGCAATGGTCGATCATATGAATTGTTGAGTGGAATGATAACTCAATTTAATTTAATTCAACTCTGTTTTGTGGTATAATTGAATGAAATGAATTGCTTTTATGTCTTGTTATTAGATTTGTATGTATTTTTTTTGATATTTTGATACTGTGGATAATAAAAAAAAAAAAAAAAAAAAAGATTAATGGCTAGAGTTCCTTTCACAGCGTGTAAAGTTGAATCTTCCTGTGTGCTGCAATGATGTTTAAACTTTGGTCAGTGAATTATCAAACAGGGTCGGACTGGGACAAAAAATAGGCCTGGGCACCAAAATTAAAGTGGCCTCCATAAGATTGCAAAAAAAGTGGCCCACATTTGCAGATCAGCCTAGTGAGGTATAGGAGACTGCATGCATTTGTACTTGCTGCAGGCAATGCTTGTGACAATATCAGGGAAATCAGTAAAATCCGGCCTACCTGGCCATAAACTGCCAAACAAGCAGCCCGCACACTGATCAGTTAAACCAGTCTATCGGGCTCTTCCTGTTTGCCCTATAGGCCAGTCTGGCTCTGATGATCTCAGACAGTGGTTCTTAAACTTCCGACTTCTGTGGAGCCCACTTAATCATTACTGGAATGCGGGGACAAAAAAGAAAAAAATGCGTCGCACTCTGCTCCAAGCCATGCTGCCATAGCTTGACTAAGCCCATCCTCACAAGGCCCCCTTGTCATCTAGCTCCTGTTGTCCTGCTGTGCTAAATGAGCGGTCTTCAGCCCTGGGTTGGGTTGTGTAAAATTTACTGTCGCTTTTGCCTGACATATTCATAAGCTTTTTAATACCTCTTTTAGAGACTCACTTAAACGGGTCGTTTGCTGCACCCTGCTATTTTCATTGCTTCTGCCTGATCTGCCAAGTCCCTGTAGCACTGGGCTGGGTTACTGCAGCCTTGTGCAATGCAGTATCCCTCAGAACAACACTACTTTATTGAAACGACTAAAGAAATGACCATTTCCAAAGCCAGGCTCTACAAAGAATTAATTTCATGAGCAGGCAAGTATGTATAAAGCAAAGGTTTTGATTCTATAGGGCCATTATACCTGTAGCTATAGTGTTTATCTTATGTGCTAAGAGCATGAGCGAACACTGAATGCTGCAGCACTACTTCCCCATAGTGTGTGTGGATAGCTACTCATTCGGTTGTGAAGCTGTTAACCCTAGATAGTGACTCTGGTTTAATATGATATGAGAGCAGGCAGCTCAGCGGGTAATAACGTGTATCAGCTCTCACCCTTAACTGTGAGGCTGAACTTGCACACAGATTCCTTTACTCCAGTTAGATTAGGATTGTGGTTGCTCAATGACCCTAAACCACACTAACTCAAGATTTGTTTTTTATTTTATTACCAGCTCGAAAAGAGAAAGGCACCCGGCCAAGGTGAGATCTGCCAGATACGAGCACCAGTTCTTTAAAGAAGAGGGAGAGAGGAGAAGCAGAGTAAAATATAACTCTATTTAAGAAAGTGTATGTGGTGTGAAACGATCTTCCCAGCTTCATTGGAAATTCATTGGCTGTTTAACTGAACAGCCATGTTTCTTTGCTATTCACAATCATGGTGTAGTTTAGTGAGTGAGAGTTGGGCGAAGTGTGAAACTCAAATATCCCAACTGAAAAAGCAGTGGGCAGCAGGGTGAATGGGCGAGGTGCCCCAGATTTGGGATGGACTGTTCCCATGAGGGGCAGGGTCAGTACTGATTTGCAATAGGAGGATCTCTGGGACTGATTTAGAGTTTGGCATGCAGGTACTCCATTGCAACGGTGACGGCGTACCCTGTCTGCCAAACTCAAGGTCTTCCTGCCCAATTTTGAGTAAGGTGGACCACAAGTATTACACTGTTACAGAAAAATTTACTCCGTCGTGTGTAAAACATCCTCCGATGGCCTGACAGAGTAGATGCATCCAGAGGTAAGCCACCCGACCGTCCAAACCTATTAAAAGTGAAAGAAGGGCTAGTTTGTTTAGACAGTCCTTCACTGCCAGATATACACAGACATATCAGATCCGACTCAGTGCCCCCAGGTTCATATACTGAGACAAGAATGCATTTATTTGGGGGGAGTCATACACCAAACACCTCCTGAAGCTACACCACTGTTCACAAGGGACACAATGTGAGAACCAGACTGCCCAGGATCTCATCATCACCCTCCTTATCTGTGGCATCGCACCTTCATTTGTACCAGCCTCAAAGGCGGGCATTGTTGTCTGATGAATGAAAACAGAGGCCTCACCAGGCTCATATTTTAGGTGGCTGCCCATATTAACTCCTACCTCTGAAGTATAGGTAACATCCAGGACAAGGAAGTCTTGTTTCTTTACCATCATATCAGTGGCTGGATAGTGAGGTGTGGGTGTATGTGTGTCTGAGGTCACTGGAGAGGCCACACAAACTGCTCACTTTGTCACTAAATGTAATTTCAGTAAATAGGTTTCATGTTTAACTTATTTTTCCACAAAAGGATCACTATTGCCACCTGACTTCATATTATGTTCTCAGGGATGGAACACAGCTTTTCACTGCTCCACTAGAGATTTATGGAGGTGTGAGTAACCTTTTTATTAAATGTCAAATGCAAGAAAAGACCCTCCCCCCCTTGTGACCTCCAGGGTGTGTGGTCTAGAAGTGCGAGTGCAGCCTATTGCCTTGCTCAGTTTCCCTTTCCCTGGGGTAACAACCTTCCTGCAGGTCATTTCGAAAAATGTTTCCAATCCTGGATTTTTGTTGCAGTCTTGTTTTGCTTTCACTGTATTAATTAGACCAACACACCTGAAATCAATGATTTTTAGGTGGAAAGTTCAGTTCTGGAGACACTGTTCATAAGGACCTGGGGGGAGTAGACCTTCCTAACTTCCCCTCCCTGCCAAATTCTGCTTCCTGCCCTCTCTCCAATGCTCTCTCCCCTCTCTCCCCTCTAACTTCCTGCTCACACGTTCTTGGCACAGCATAACACATCTTCTATGTTTCTCCTCCTGTCTGTCCCTACACACCCTGGGCAGTATCCCGATGAGCTTTGTGGGCTCAGGTTAGCGCCGAGCGCTTGTTTTTATATGTCTGCAGTTTGTAAAGTGAAATCATTTAACTAGATATTTCTTTGAGTTAGTACATTAGTTTAGACAGCATAGCTCAGAAACAAAAGGAGTCAAATCTGCTCATTTTTTTCAGCTGGTCTGACTACAAATCAAACCTTAACTCAGAGAAATATTGAGTTAAGTTACATTACTTTACACATTAGAGGCACATACAAACTGGAGCTCAGCTCTGCGATGAGCTTGCACGGCCTTCCATGACACAGCCCTCTTCTCTTTTGCCCTATACTCTATTTAACCTTCTTCTCCACCTTCCCATCCACCCAAGCTTATTCAATAGCAAAGTGGTGTCTTCCTGCCACTGCTCCCTACTGCACAGATTCAAGGGGGTCTTTTCTGCCTCTTTTGAAAGAACTTGGGAAATCAGTATTTTTCTGGTGCCAAGTTTATCTTAGTCAAGATTTCTAGCACAAGACTATTAAATACAGAATCCTATTCGCTGGTAGAACTTTCCAGACGGCATTTCAGACTACTGGGATCATCATGACCTCTGCAGCTAAGCCACCAAGCGAACCAAGCTGGCCCGCCCTATTTAAAGTATCATACCTGTTCAGCAAGGAAATGTTACTGAAAGTGCTTGTATCAATTCACATGAGTGAGGGGGATGGAGTCGAACAGCCTTAGGGCCTGATTACGACTTTGGCAGTGTGGGAGCGGGCCGCCATGCCAGTGCCCCGCTCCCACACTGCCAAAGTCGACTGCTGCTCGCCAGCCAGATTACGAGTTTCCTCGTGGTCTGGCGGGCGGTGCTTTGGCAGTCTCGCTGCAGTGCAATTCAAAGGCTCATATGTGAGCCTTAGGACTACACTGCTGAGGGAGTGCCAAAGCACGTTCCTGCTCGGCATGCCGTGCAGGAACTGGGGTGCATGCACACAGGGTGGCACACCATGTGCCCCCCTGCATGTATCCCCAGGCCCTGAGGCAACAGTGGGCAGTTTCCTCACTGCCATCCTTTTCATGGCAGGTTCACCTCCATGAAAAGGGTAGCAGTGAGGAAAGTCGTAATATGCTTGGTGGTGCCACAGCGGCATCGCCGGCATATTGCGATCCTCAGACCGCCGTGCCAACGCTGAGGGATTGCAGATCCCTGGCGGTTGCGACGGCCCCATGGCGGTCCAACTGGCAGAGTCAGAATACAGCAGTTGGACCGCTGGTGCGTCAGTTGCCGCACCGCTGCGCCACCCCTGGTTTGGCGGTCCACGGACCACTAAACTTGGAATCAGGCCTTTAGACATCAATAAAGTTTAAAGTTAAGGTATAGAAAAGGCTCAAGACTTGGGGCACAATAAAAGGCAGATGGAATTCCCTACAGTCTGTCTGAGAATGTCCTCATCTCTAGCTTTGGGTAGCTGATGCTGTTTTTTGTTTTTGTATAGTTGTCTTTGGAATTCACAAGCCTGCTTGTCCTATTTTACCTATCTATAGTTCATGGCCATTTATCCTTTTTAGGTCTTGCCTTCAGACAGTTGTGGCTGTCTTACCAGCCTGATGTAATTAAAAAAATACCGTAAACAAAAATACATACATGTGTACAAACAAAGAGGGAATTTAGTTCAGCCATCTTCATTTGTGATTCTCATTTTGTATCTAGGATATAGCATGGGGCAGTCAGTCAGCACACTTCAGACACTGGCTTCTTTCACTGATCACGTGTACATTTACGTAAAATGAAGTGCATTTCAGTACCAGGGCTGGTGTACCCATACTTTAGTTTCCACTGCTATTTTCTGTAATTTATTTTTTTGTCTAGCTCTTGTGTTAAAAGTATCTTCAGGTTGCAGCGAATCAAATCAATATTATTTTTAGCAGTGATGACAATAATTTTCTTGTGATATGCATTACCGTTAAAAAGGTTTTCTATACCTATTCTATGTACACCTACCTCATATTTGGTGCCTGTACTGGCCTATTTAAATTATATGTAATTGCTATTTTTTAACATTTTAAATGTTTTTTGCAGACATATAATTACCACATTTCGGTGACAGTATTTTGTTTTCTTTTTTATTTTGTAGCATATGCTTGTAATAAAAAAAAAGCACTGCACTAGCTTGCCATAACATATATAAAGTGCTTGTTCAACCATTGGGGCTTCTTGGCGCTGAACAGTACATTTTTCTGGTTACACAAATAAATGCTACTCATTTTATTGACCTCAGAATGATGGAAGGCTGAGTGGACACACTGGAATTCAAACCTGTTACCATGAGACAAACACAGATTCCTGTAGTAGATACATTAATCCACTGCACCACCATAGCTGGCTTGGCCGGACGTTTTGGCTTTAGCAATGTTTGTTTTATTATTTTCCTGTACATAGAATTCCTAACTGTTAGATATTGTTTAGAGAAGTGCAAAGAAACATATATAGAGTGAGCAGAATCCACAATTTTGTAGCAGATAAGAGTTAAACATATGCTAGTTTACTTTGAAACTGATTTCTGAAACAGTGAGTACACGTGTTAGCAGCCTGATAATTACATACCTCAAAGTGCTTGGGAGTAGTGCTAGTGGTAAAGTGATATGGCAGCAGATTATGTAAAATGGATGGGTTGAGGCAGTGAGGGTGGCGGGTGAGGGAGTAGTGTGATGACTGGGAGATCAAAGGATTTTAAGCAATGGCAATTGCAAGAAAGGACATCATTTTGATGTGATTGCACCCATGTTTCCATATCTGTTTTTTCTGACTTAAGACTCTGTGGGCCTAATTACAATGTCGGTTGGAAAGCCTCCGACCACTCATTGTAGGTTTAAACTCCAACCTCCATATTACAATGACGGCGGTCAGAGTTTAAACCGGCTGGGGAATCCGACTCGGTTCCGATGGGCTTAAGGAGCCCGTCGGCCAGTCGGAAAGGCCTCATAATCCCTAAAGGACGGCGTCGGGATTATGATACCACTTTCCGACAGCAGTTCCATGTCAGCCTTTCCGACATAGAACTGCTGCTGGAAAGTGTCTTTTGGGGCCCCTAGCAGGGACCCTTCTCCCCTGGCCCTCCGCATGTGGCCCTGGTGGGCATATATGTTGCCCCCCTTCACATCCCTGCACGGTTCCTGCCACACGTGCAGGGATGTGTAAAAACTTCCATTTTTCAATGAGAGCTTGTGCTGTGGGCGGTTTCAGCCCACCGCATAAGCTCCCATTGAGAAATGGAAGGTTGCGACCACACCATGTGAGGTCGCATCCTAATTGCGGTGTCAGAACCGCCGACCTGAGGTCGGTCGGTTCCCCATCCGCAGCGATGTCGGTTGGAGGCAACTCCGACCGACATCGTAATCAGGGCCTGTGTGTGTGCTTTCCTCTTAAAACATGTACTATGCTTTGGAGTCCCTTAATTAGCTTTTTTACATTTCGTGCATGGCTATAGTAAATGGAAAATGTAATGCACCAATTATACAATTTAACTGCTATTCAGTGTCACCGTGTATGTGCTCTGTTTCTAAAATGGCACTGTCAACACTTGTTTTACCAATTGGTCTATTTAACTTTCCTGTAAAGCCAATAGAAGAGATGCAGAATTTGTGCATATGGCACAAGTTAAATGTCATATGTGGGCTGAATTTGTGTTTACACCAGCCAACTTTACAGCTTCAGGGGGCCCTGGCTAGACAGATGTTTAAAAGCACTGCAGTGACACATAGTAATCCAATTGTCACAGATTGACCCCAAAATTGTGCGTTGGTACCCCACAGGGCTGGGTGCTTAATATATAAAAATGTGGCATACAACATATTAGGAATAGTATGACCTCAAAGGGTACAACCGTCTAATGTTGTCACTGCATCAGTAAATATGCATTTTCATTGACCAGGCTAGCTATAAATAAAATCATAATATTATAATTTGCCAAGGAAAATGATAGAATAATGATTAAATCATTTGATTTACTAAGTTTCAAAAATCTAATTGAATAGTCAAAGTAGATTTTTGATGACGTTAATGGAAACCGTACCTTTTGCTGCATAAGAGAAAACCAGTTTTGAACCATTTTGCCTCATAGACCTTTTCCTCAGGTCCAATATACATAATTGGCTGGTTGTTTTTGACCACATTCCCAGAAGACAATAGTTTGGTCTCTGGGCCAAAGAAGACAGAGTGTTGTCACCAAGTGGTCCACTGCCAGAGATTAGTCATCAGGGTGGGAGCCAAAACAGTTGGCTGAACAAAGGGTGGCCTTATTAGTTTTTCCTTTCACTTGGAGCTGCCAAATAGGGCTGGTAGTATTTGCTACCATTTAGTCCCAGAGACCTATCAGATGTCTTGGGTCTAGTAACACCAGAAGGGAAAACACTTTTGGCCCAGACAGAGTGAAGTACATCTCATCGTAATAATGCAGTGGCTTGGTTAATGGCAAGAGCTCTTCCAGGTGTAGGCTGGTGGAACCATCTTGTTTTAAGGCCCATGGGAAGGGTTAGAGTAAACCATGAAAAGTTCCGTAAAAGACGGTGGGAAATTTGCAAGACAATAGTCAGGATTGGATGTAGAGAAATCTCTAATCACTGACTAGCGTGCAGGATAAGACTCATACCTCACCACTACCTCCACAGAACACTTCTTTATCTGGGAAGAAAATATCTTTCAAGAAGAACATTTTGCCTGGTTGCTGGAAGAAAAATACTGAAATAGACTCATTACTCCTACTGGCACCGAGGCTTTGCTGCTGCTTTCCAAGTGGTTGACCTCCTGCTTGCAAGCTCCAGGGACACAAAAAGCATAAGGACTTCTTGCTCCACAAGGGCACAGATGACCATTGAGGATTCAACCCTGCAGGAGCCTTATACTAAGGACTGACTGTAGAAGTGACAAGGAGGAGCAATACCAGCAGTTGGAGAAAAATGGAACTTTCCCTTTTTTTCCACCTCAACGGGACTGGGAAATGCAGCTGAGGCTTCCATGGGGATTGTGCAACCTTGACAGGACTTGATGGTGAAGTTATATGGCCTGATGGAGGTACGCCCGGCTGCAGCTGCCAGCCTTGCCTTGCTGGTGGATTTTGATAAGTAAAAATGTGGTTAAGTTAAAAGGTAAAATTAAATTGTATCTTTTGCAAAGTGCTATACCCGTTTAAGCTAAGTAAACTTATAAGTTAAATGATAACAAAGGAATATTAAAAGGCAAACTCACTTTTGGGGGTGCATTTGGTTCCATCCCGAACTTTTCTGGAAATGCTCTGCTGAGAGAGAGATGCCGGGCATGCTTGTAGAACTAATACAAAATAAAAAAAAAAGGGGTTAGAAAGAAAAAAAAAATTGTTTAAGGTACACAGTAGCTTAAATAATAAATATGTTTCAAAACCTGGTTGCATATGCATCTGTTTGAAACACGTTCTAGAAGACATGCCAATATACCCCATGTGTGCAGTACAATGCTGTTTATGCCCCCATTTTAAAAATTAATGTTTTTGTTAATTAACCGGGGCTATCTCTACCTGGCGAACCTTATCCGAGAAGTTTTAGAAACCAACTAAAATGTACTAACCAAAAAAGGATAAAAAGCTCAGCTCTTTTTTGAGCCTTTCAAAATGGAGTCCGTGGTTATCTGGCCATCAAAGACAGATTCCATCGAAAGAGCGCCGTATGGGGCCAGAAACACTAGTCAACATCAGTGGAGGAGCTCACGGTGCAAATTTCTCCCTATGCCAGATTTGCAAGAGCTCATAGGTTTGTATCAGCACACTGGCAATCAGGGTCCCTCTGGGCCAGAATCAACACTGCCCACTAGTAACAGGGACTCTAGTGCATCTTTTCCTGGGTCTTAAATGCATATCAGTTCCATGGTTCGCAGGGGCTGGTATACCAATGCCATGTTATGGCGCTTAGCAGAAGTGCATCAAGAAACTGAGACGATCTACTCTCCACTCACTGTAGTAGACACAGGAAGGGGACGAACAGGAAGAAAGGTGCAGAGGGGCATTGCAGAGAAGGAGACCCTACAAAAGAAAACAAAGGGAACATTTGGAGATAAAAAAAAAAACTAGTTTTTGGACATTCTTAAAAAACACCTCCAAATTTCTTATTTTTAATTATATAGCGTGGCTATTCACAAAAGTAGAGCGCTTTCACCTCCACGGGCTTCCTCGATAAAATAAATGCTATTTATTCATGTTTGGATTCCCTACAAATGAATCTATTTGATATTAGGATAAATTCCTGCCATTTTACACATCTGTGGTTCATAATTTCTTTGCATTACATTGTTAATTTGGAACTTGCTCGTCATGGGCGTCCGCAGAACTTTTTCCAGGGGTGGGAGGGGGGGGGGGGGCAAAATGTTAACATCATCACCAACCTCCGGCATGATGTGTGCCATGTGGGGCACATGAAAAAAAAGTAACAACATCATGGAAAACGCAAACCCTCATAGGTAATGCTAGATTAAGTAAAGCATGTGAAATGTAAGCAGAACATGATTACCTTAACACTTTTACACTCATTATTCAGAAATCAATGAGTGTTTTTGCCTGAAACGTTAAGCACATGACTACAGGGCCCAGAAGGGACCCGTTTCAATGTCCATTGCTTAAATCCTTACAAAACATAAGTAGTATAGTTTAAAAAGACAACTTACCTGAACAAAGAGCAGCAGTACACATTATAAACTAAAATAAGGAAAGAGCTGATAAGGATCACATTAAAAGTTTTCCACTCCAGTCATCAACCAGGTATTGCAGAACCTCCAGGAATGGTGCACTTCCACACCAGGGAAAAACAATGCTGTTCAAAGAATGACGAGAAAAAGAAAGTAGCGCTTCACTGGCAAACTCTGTGAAGTGGCACTAATGTGTTTGGGTGAGAATAAACCCAATCTGGCCACTTTGCGACCACTCTGTAATGATTTATTTAGTTATTTATTTTTCGTATTTTGCACCTATTTTTCTCTTGGTCCCGAGGCTGCACTTAGTAACAGAAAAATGTAATAAAAAGAGGACATTTCCAACAAAAGTGCTTCTTTCATCTTTGGAACCATTTCACAGGGGGAAGGAAAGTAGAGGAAACAGAGGGTAAGAGACGTTTATTGAAGCACGGTTTTCAGCAAGTGATAAGCTGCGAGAGAGAGAGAAAAAAGGGAGGGAATAAGAGGAAGAAAGAGAGAGGGGGCAGCTGCCAACGGCAGAGCAGGTAAAGTGAACACTTCGACCACTAATCTTACCTTAATACACCTGCTGGCAACTAAGGACTCCCACGCGCAACAGAACACAGAAGCAGGCTGCAGGGTCGGCCAACCAGCCCTTGCCTTGACGTTCTTGACTCCGCCTCCCGAGCTCCAGCACACAGCACTCGGAGTCTACTGCGCGCCCGCGCCAAAAGAGGCAAATGCAGGGATTCAAAAGTGAAGGGAAAAAAATGATGACAGGCCTGCCCCTCATGAGATCATTGGTCCATTCTCTCTGGGGGCAGGCCAGAAACAAGAAACAGGGCCGTCATAAGTAGCGCGTTCGCGCTATGAATGATTGGCGGCCCTGATTGTTATAGATCATCTGTGGGCGCCGCGGAAACCACAGATTTTGCGCACACATGGGCAAATGTCACCCAACTCTCCGCAACCCGCCAGGGCCGTTTTTTCCCCGCACAAATGGGAAAAATGTCGCCCATTTGTGCGGGAAACAGCCCAATCTGGCAACACTGCTGGAGAGGAGCCTGCGCGCAGTGTGCACTTGCTGGGGGCTGGGGCGGGGGCAGGTCGGAGTCGGACCATGATTGGTCCAGACCAGCTCTCGACTTGCATAAGTCAGGCGATGCGGCAGGCGGCTATCATTGGTAACGCTCAGCTACCCAATGACAGTGCTGCCTCGCCTGCCTGCAATGACGCCTGAGCATCAGGGTGGCTGTTGAGACCCACGGCCGGGAGCAGTCCGATGTCATTGGTAGCTGAGCGCTATGCTAAGTTTCATTGGTAGTAGCATAGTGCTCAGCTACCAATGACCGGTACAGTGAGGCACCTAGCACCGCCTCTGCACAATGGCGCCAGCACAGCCCGGCAGTAGCCCGTACTAGACACTCTAGTTAGGGCCCGTGGTGCGGAAGGGCGCCATTCTTTTTTGTAACATCGCTCGCACTCCAGCAGCCCAGTGAGTCACTGGGATGCTGGAGTGCCAGCATTACAAAAAAGAATGGCACATGCACCACGGCACTACGACCCGCACCGGCGATCCAGGGGGGTGGTGAGCGCTCCTCCTTGCCCCTCCCTGCGGACACCCATGTTGCTTGCGTCTTTTAGCAAAACAAGAACAAAAAAACACGTATATCTTGTCTAAATAGTCTAAATCTTTATATATTACCTGGATGGGGTATGCTCAATATGAGTCACCAATATGATGACTCGTAATATATGCATATTGTCCTCGGGTGAGTGTAGCCATGACAGATTAAATTATTATGTATACCTCACACTTTTAAGCCTCTATATAGGTTTTTATTATACTTCTTACCCGATAAGGTAGGAGCAAATTCCCGTTTGACTTTCTAATACAGACAATTTATGAGCCAGAAACGCCTAAAATGGCAAGGAGGTATCCTAACATCAACTGTTTAGATTGAATATGCAGACAATTCATGACTGGACAGAATCAAACCTCTTTGACTTGTAACTGATATGAATGGACTATAGACATCAAATTTCTATAAGGCAAACTTTGAACATGGGTGGGAATTTATAGGAGTTTCTCACTGTATGAAATTGGGTTATAAGCTGAGACGGGTGAAAGCCCCACTCGAGTAATAAACACAATCCTTGTAAGGGTGAACCACAAAAGTCAATAAATAAACATTTGCTTAGCCTTCTAGTAGCTTGCCACAAAAGCAGTGAGACTTAACTTAGAGGCAATATGTAAGTTATTTATACACACTCAACTAGCAATAAAGTAAAAACTCATCAGAGGAAAAATCCCAAACCAAAAAAGAAATAGAGTTAATTTTGATGAATAAAATAACATAAAAATTAAAGAAATTCAGTAAGTAGAACCACAGTTATGAATTTTTATAGGTGAAAATAGCACCAAAAAGTACATACGCCATTCACAGGAATCTGGTGGCGCTACACCGAGCCAAAGTCACCAGTCAGGCTGACCTCAATGGAGCGCAAGTCGGATACAGGGACAATGTTCGCCCCAGTAAAGAGTTTACCTTCTCTGAATCCAAGACCATGCGAGGAGCCAGAGCTGAAGCTTTGCGTTGGCCGTGATGAAATCTTTGTCGGCACGAGGAGCAGGTCATCATTGAGGCTTTGTGTTGATGGGAACGTGGGCGTTCACTGTTTGGCGCAAAGAGCAGGTTGCCTTTGGAACTTCACATTGGGGGGAAACACGGGACCATTGCTAACGAGAGGAGCCAGCTTGCGACTGAGCTCTACATTTCTGGATTTTCACCTGCAGATCAGTTTTGAGATAGAAGGAGTACACTCTGATGCCAGCCAAGGGTCTGGACCTAGGGGGATCTTGGGGATCAGGACTCACTCCAGCAGAGGCTGGCAGAAGGGCTCTGGCAGCATGTGGTGATGGTCAGCCGGCCAGTTGTAGGGAATGCCTCGGAAAGCTTTTGTGTCCATGTAGCTCAAACAGGAGGTCAGCCAACTGATCCCTGGAGTTACTTCTGGGGATCCATGGTTCAAGGCAAGCAGGTCCAGTCTTCCTTCTTCAGATAGCAAGGCAGTCTTTCTGAATTTTCCACGTGTTCTGATGAGAGGTTCTGAGGGTGCTATTCTAATCCCAGTGACAGCCTGTGGGTGGGGGATGCGCCCTTTGTCTAACCGTCCCCCTTTCCTGGGTCTCGCTCCAAACTGTCTAGGGTAACAAAGCTTAGGCAGGCCTAGATGTGAGCTGCATTGTGAGTGGCAGGGCAGGCAGCCTTAGACGTCAGGAAGGGGGGTGCAAACCTTAAGGCTATCCTTTTGAAGCTCAGTAAGGGTTGTGTACAACTGCCAGGTCATCCTGCTCAGGAGAGGAACACCCAGCCCCACACTCAAGACCCTTCTATACCCATTTCTGGAAGAAATACACAACACACCACAGTAGAGCCATTCACAATCATGTGACCCTGGACACTGGCAGAAAGGCACATTTGGCTTAGACAAAAAAATGCCAAGTTTCTAAACATGACATTTTCAGAATAATAACTTATAATCTGACTTTACCATTAAAGAGTATTTTAAATTGGCATTCAAATGAGTGGAAGAAGCATCTCTCTATCTGTTCCCAAACTGAAGTTATCACTTATTAAGTGTAATAAGGTAACACAGTGTTAGTATATGGGAGAGATAGCCTCGCTATAGTGAAAAATGACTTTAGGAGTTTTCCACTGTCAGAACATGTAAAACCTAAATACATGTCCTACTTTTTAAATACAGTGCACCCTCCCCTATGAGCCTTTAGAGACTACCTTAGGGGTGACTTATAAGTATTTAAAAGGAATGTTTAGACCTTGCAAATGGTTTATTTTGCCAAGTTGAAATGGCAGGTTAAAACTTCACTACTGGCTGTATTAGCAGGCCTAAGACATGCAAAGAACCATAGATAGATTAGGAAGTGGCCCTCTTGTAGCATTCAATTTACAAACTCTGGGTATATGTAGTACTGTCTTGTGGTTTGTTGCCTGCCTTGTTATGTTGGCCTAGGACTAGCTGCCATGCTGCTTTTCTTTGCGCACGTTACACTGAGCCAGGGCTCCCTCGCCCTTTGCTCTTGCCAAGTTCTTTGCGCTGTCTGCACTTTCTGTCTTTCACCTTTTCTCTTGTTCGATTTGGGCTCAGACTGCACAACATGTACAAGGTCGCATAACAATGTATTTCGGTTCTTCCTGATATGGCCAGTCTCGCGCACCCAGACATAACATTAGGCGCAAATGACATGAAACTTTGTGTGCCTTTAATACTGAGGTTTTTACTGGCGCTGGACACTTGGAGGAATCCTTTCCAATGAGAAGAGCTGTGATTGTCTGCTGATGTAGTTCTGCATCTAGAGACCGAGGTATGAGGGTTCGCTAGTCAAAGCCCAGAGGTCTTCTATTTTTATAATAAACTATCTTACTGCACGGGGAGGGTGGTAATGTTATTTAGACATTTATCCACTGAGTTATGAAATGCTTTCCCGTTTGTATTCTATGGAATTGTAACCATGCTGCTTATATTATTCATATGCATTATGCTATTAGTACTGACACGTGTACTGTACATTAGAGCACGTAAGTTGGAATAAACATTTTAACCTATCCAGTGTCTCTTCCTACGCACCTTGTGGACAAGTACGAGTGAGTGACGAAAGAGTGTTCTTGCTTCTGCGAGTCCTGAGATAAAGATACCGTGTTCTGGGTTGTCCAATCATTGGTACTTGGGTGCTAATGGGATGCTAAGCTAGTTGGGTTGGGGTTTTTGGGTGCTACGGTATATGGTAGGCAAACCACTGTATTCCGGGGTCCCATTATCCTGTGCATAGCTCTGTGTATGTGCAGAAACCCTATGACATGGCGCGGCCAACGTGGGGCTGCTTATCTGCGAGACGCTTGAGTAGTACTTGTGCTTGTCCACAAAACCCTCACGTACGCTTCCGGAGGCGTAAGTGACGGTGATACCTCCTATATTGAACGTTTTATAGGTTCTTTAAAGCTTGAAGTTATTAAAAAGGTTACATAAAAAACCCATTTTGTGCTCCCTGTTAGGTTGCCGAATACAATTGTTTAGTTATGGCTGGTGTGGCGATAGCTGCACATAGCCGAGGACCACTCCGAGAACACCTAGGTGTATACGGAGTGCCCGATGCTGGGGTCGAGTTGGTCTTTGTGGTTCAAGCCGATCCGGCTTATCACTTTGAAGTGTTTTACACTTGGATCACTTTTGAGGCGGTGGATGCAGGTGATAAGCTGTTTCATGAATATAAACCCACCGCTATTCCTGCTGCCTATCGACCCTATACTAATCTTGAAGTGCCTCTCACGGCTTGGCAGCACCGTGTTTGGTTTAATGGCGCCCTCCCACAACCAACTACCGCAGTTCGTTTAGGCCCCTTATCAATTGAGGGGGCCACTTGGCCTGTATTGGCCGGGTATACCCCGCATCCAAATTATCTGGCATTATCGATTGCGGATCTGCGCACTATGCATACCGAACTGGTGCGAGTGCATAGAGCCTTAGTGACATACGTTACAGGTAGCCTCCATGGAGCTGCTCCTGTAGTCGCTGGCCAACCAGCTGTTGCAGCTGGAGTGACCATAAGTCCTGTCATGGTAAATTCTGTGATGGGCAAACGTCCACAAAATAAGGACGATTATCCTTACTGGCTTGCAGAAAAGTTCGATCAGATAGAAGCGGTGTTTCCACATACATCCCCGGTGGATAAACACCGCATCCTTACGATAAGTTTGCCAAAAGACTTAATCCCCGATTTGACATCATGTGAAAACTGGGGTAAGGTATTCGCAGCAGTTTATTCAAAATGTTTTGGTACTCCTTCCATGACGGTTCTACCCTCTGTAATTAAAAAGTACAGGACGAACATGGCCCTGAAGCGGCTGTGGAATTAGGGATGAGACTAGTGGGAGTGTTTGATGTAGTAGCTGAACTGATCCTTGGAAATGTCAAGGGCGATGCTATGAACTTTCAAGTAGCGAATGCTTTGGCTTTGGTCCCAGAGTTGGACAGGCCTCGCGAATTACCGAAAATTATTGCCCGGGCTTATAAAACAATTGGAAGAAATAGCCTAGGCAACAAGCCTTTTGTAAAAATGCAAACTCAATCGCAACCACAAATTACACAAACAAAAAGTACATCTGAGAAAGATGATAGACCAGTCTTCACTAAAAGAGTTGGAGACAGAAAAAACAGGGTAAGCAACAAAAGAAGCCGGGGTCGAGAGGCGCTTCCCCAGTTTCGGTTTCTTCTGAACGTACTTATGATTTACGTGATAGGTCGAGAATTAAATCACCAGAAAGGTTTCAGAGCTCTGATACGCGTTCTCCTTGTTCTTCACAGGCCCAGACGTCGTCACAGGCTGGTGGAGGAGGACGGCAAGATAGAGGAAGGGGCCGAGAGGCTCCCCAGGAGCGAGACCAACCTCGACAACAAGTCAGAGGAAAGCAGAAGACTTTCACCTTTCTCGACCGCAATTTCAGAAGAAAAAGTTGCCGCTGTAACAGCGAAATATGCCACAGACCGTGAGAACGAGACTCCTGAATTGGACGTGGGCAGTGACCCTCCTAGACAGCGCCGCGGAAGTTACCATAGTGCGGGAGCGCTACGTCCTCATATGGAGGCGACAGCAACTGAAACATTTGTTACTGTAGAGACAGCTGACACCAGAGTGGCACCCCTGACAGACTTTACAACATAGTCATCCAAATTGAAGGTGATATACCGCGTGAAATAACAGGGATTTTTTGGGAAAATCTAACCTCTTCATATGACATTTTGTTAGCAGAGGTGGATTGGCCACCCCCATTCGTTCTCGCTGCACATGAAGGAGAGGAAGTAATCCTTCCAAGCTTTTCACGGCATGTCCCAAAAGACAAAGCTGAAGCACTTGCAGCTGAATGGGCTGTGTACCTGGCTCCAGCGTTATACCGCAACCATGTGGGATGGGATGTAGAATCACCTCCCCATGCAATACCTTTGCGGTCACTACCGCAGCCACAACCCCAATATCCCATCAAACGGCAGGCAAAGGCCCCGTCTCCGAAATTCTGACACAGTTGGAATATCAGGGAGTAATCGAACCATGCGTATCACCTATGAACAATCCCCTTTTCGTGGTTTCTAAACCCGATGGATCGTACCGCTTAGTTTTGGATTACCGGCATTTAAATTCCCATTGTCGGAACTTTGCGGTACAGAATACACACAGTTCTGCGCTTGTAGACAGTCTTGTTCGTAAAAAATACAAAACGACACTTGACCTTTCAAACGGTTTCTACACGCACAACCTAGCCCCGGAGAGTGGTCAATGGACCGCATTCACTTCCGGTGGTAAATTATTCCAGTTCCGGCGTTTACCCATGGGCTACAAAATAGTCCGGGTATATTCGCCGCCCGTGTTGTTTCTTTGTTAAATGACATTGATCAAGACGCATGTTCGTACGTAGATGACATCTATCTGACAGACGACGAGTTATATCAGCATCTGTCCCGTGTGGACCGCATTATTCTTGAATTTATGGAGCAGGGTTACAAATTTAACTTTGCTAAGTCACACATTGCTGAATTTACCGTTCTGTTCTTGGGCTATGAGCTCAACAACGAAGGGAAGGGCTTAGCCCCCCATTTCTTGGAAAAATGTGCACATTTGTGCCCCCCAAATACACTGAAGAAACTTCAGTCTTTGCTGGGTTTCCTGAATTTCGGGTGTACTTACATTCCCGAATATGCCCAGCGTATCAAGCCTTTGTATGCTTTGATACAACCTACTTATTCAAGGTCTTGCTGGCTGCCTGAGCATACCTTAATTCTGCGGTCTTTGCAGACAGACCTTTGGAGTCTAAATATCTTTTGACTCGTGATAACCACACAAACCTGGTGATTAGAATAATTCCGGGGGCGGTGGGATTCACATACTTAACCTTTAATGAAGGTGATACAGTACCCATCGCATACAAGTCGCATCTGTACACTTCCGCTGAATTGCGCTTTACATCTGTCGAAAAGTTCTAACTGCAGTGCAAATGGCGATTCTAAAAGAACGCGCACTGGCACAGGGAAAGCGGATTCTAGTGGTGACACCCTGTCCTGCCCTAGAGGCAGTAACAAAGGCAAGTGTACCGAACTCAAAAGCAATGCATCCCCGTTGGATACAATGGGCTACATCCTTGACATCTTCGGACGTCACTTTTGTTTTTGATTCTTCTCTTCAGACTCAGGAGTTTTTGCAGTATGAATTCGTTCATCCTCCTCCTTTGTTTTTACTACCGCTTGAGGATTACAAATGTGTGATCTACACAGATGGTTCGGCACAACCGGCCACTGGGTCCAAGCACGCTTATTCAGCTGCATGTGCTATTGTTGCGGGTTCCTTTGTAAATGGAACGTTCAAATCCTCTGTAGTGCACACTCGCACACTTGGAGATAGTACCGCACAATTGGCCGAGCTGCATGCATTGCTACTTGCGCTTGAGTTCGCTTCTCAGGATGAGACCACTCTTATTGTATGTGATTCCTTCTACTGTGTACAGTCTTACAATGACAATCTGTTTTTCTGGTCGAAAATGACTACAAGGACGCAAAGGGAGCACAATTAAGCATAAAATGCTTTGGGTTCGAAGTGGCAGAATTGCAACAACGTCTGCCCCTCACACAGGTGGTTCACACCTTAGGCCATCAGCGGGTGGGCGCACACGCTATTGGTAACGATCTGGCAGATGAAGCTGCCCGTTCGGCAGTAGTCACGTGTTCAGTAGCAGCGGTTACCAGGTCCATGTCTAAAATTGACTCTGTTATTCTAGCAGCTATTGCTGCAACAAAGGAAGGTGTTAATTACCCTACAGGTTTTCCTTCCAAGTATTCTTACAAGTTAAGTCCCGAACAGGTTCCTTATGTAACAATACCTGACGTTGGAGATCGGCTGATCCCCAACGCGGACCGCAGGAGTGCCTTGATATCAGCTGCACACGAAGGCATGGCTTCTGCTCATGCAGGTGTGTCAGCTACAGTTTCCATCTTGCAGCAGCGTTATTGGTGGCGTGGATTGTATAAAGACACCCGTGCTTTTGTGCTTTCCTGCGACGTTTGTCAACAGATTAAGCCTTCCACGGTAACACGCCCTCCACAGACCCCGCTCTGCATTGCTAACAGACCCTTTGGGTGTGTTTACTTGGATCACTGCGGTCCATTCTCATCAGACACTGCCTATAAATACATCTTAGTAGCAGTGGACTCGTGCACACGGTTCCTCTGGGTCTGGCCACAACGTAGTGCTGACGCTCGAAATGTAATCAGGGATTTGCGTGTCTTTGTGGGAATTTTCGCATGCGGCACCTTCCATTCGGACCAAGGTCCGGCGTTTGCCTCTAGGGGCTTACAAGGATGCAATGGCTTCGCTTGGGGTGCGGGTGAAATTTTCGTCTCCGTATAGGCCTGAGGGCAACTCTATCGTTGAACGAATGAACCGTGACTTAAAGCAATCCTTAACAGCTAGAGTTATAGGTACTGGCAGGAACTGGCTGGCCCACTTGTATACCGTTCAGCGTGCACTTAATAATCTCCCTAGAAGACCTCTGGGTGGGCGGACCCCATACGAAATGCTCTTTGGCATAAGAATGTTTGTGCCTGACCTTGAGGGTCCAGACATCGCGGCGCAATCCGCCAAGTTTGATGTAGATAACCATTCTGCTATGTTACAGGACTTACAAGAAGCCCGAGACAAACTTGCAACTACACATTTGCCTTCAGCCACAGATCCTGCGTTGCAGATTCCGGTAGCCGGCTGGCTTCCAAAGGTTGGAGAACTGGTTCGAGAGAAGGTTGAAAACAAAAAAGAATTCGGCCCTCTTTTCGTGCACCGGTTCCAGTTCTGGGCTTGAAGGGAACACGTACAGTCATTTTACCACCGCTTCCTGGTCGCAAGGAGAACAGATACATCTCAGTGGAAAATGTCAAGCTACAGCGCCTGGCCGATCCTGAATAGTGTCACACCAGCGGTCTCTTGTCCTGCCATTTATCGGACATATGTTCGTGGCCCATCTACACGAACGGTCGCTGATGCTGTAATTGAGATGGTTGATTTGCCTGAATCCTCTCCTTTGCCTGAAACTATAATTGATCCCCAACTCTCCCCCAACATAGACGAGGACGAGTATACCTATCCTGCATCTGAATCGGTGGCACATCAACCAACAACGCCACTTGGCCCGACTCGTTATTCCTTTGATTCGGATTCCACCTCTTCAAAAGTCCCATCCAAGTTCAGTATTTTTGTATCCTGGTTTAGAGACAATTTTTTAATTCCACCCTGGACATACATCTGGTTGGTACTTTTCTTGATTTTTTTGTTCATGTCCATTGGTTTTGTCACGGTGTTTTTTCTACTAATCAATGGTCACTATTTACCTGAACGCTCTGCTGTGAACTATGTTTCTGGAACTTTGGCTCCTCATTCCTCGTCTCACATCATGAAGCGTGACCACACATTTGTGAACATTTCAGCTTTTCCAGTTGCTGATGGCATCGTATGGGATGCAGTGAACTATCAAATCCATGGTCCGACGGAAATTATTAATGTACCTAATGTCCTTCGTGTTTCAATGGGTGATGTAGTAAAAAATAACATTCATTCTGATGATTGGGATGTGCATGCCGTTGAAGCATTGTTTGCCGATTTAAAATATTATGCATCTTTTAATGCTGAAGATTTATATATGAATTCTGCGAATTATGCCGATTTGTATTGTTACCAACATTGGGGTAATCATTTTCTCCATAAGTCAAGTGCCCTGCGTAGTTCTGTTAACTACACCCAATGGGAACATTGTCCAAACCCCTTGCCAGGTAGCTCACAAACTCTTCGAAATAAGTTTACCTATTTTACTGATTTTAATCGGTCAAACCCCGCATCCTATTATTTTAGACTAAATACCACGTCAACTCAGAAAATTATGTTAACACACACCAAATTGCTTTATTCGGGTTCCTTTTAAGTGCCCTAGCAGTGGGTGGTTATGAGTACTGGGAGGATACAGTAGATTTGAAATCTATTTGGGGCTCCAAGCCATGGCAGGTACAAGGAACCGAGGCATTGCACCGTGCTTGCCTTATCCCTACCCAAATTATGTTCCTAAATGATTCTATTTATCAGACTACGTGTTGGGGCTTAGCTACCACTAAACAATTAAACACGCCCTCAATTCCATCCCTGTCGAGTTTTCCCAATGATAGCGCACGTCTTAACCTGTCCCTGGCGACCCTACAGGCTCTGTTACAGAATAATTCGTTTAATGTTTCCGAGATCGATCTGTCACCCTGGTTGGTATGGCCTATATCATCTAATGCATGTCAAATGCGTTTTCACGACTCAGGTACTAGCTACACACAGGATAGGCCTGATCCGAGATTTACTGCTTCCCGTACTGTCACTACATATTCTGTTGGTAAATTATGCAAACAATGGCTGCAACATTCGTCCTTGATTCTGTTAAACAACATTTGTCCCTCCTTTCAGGCAATATTGATCTGTCCGACTTTGTTTTGGGACCCTCGTGGTCCCCGACCTAAGAGATTCATTTATGAAACGTATAATGAACTCTGGAAGCTGTCACAAATTGAAGCTGCTTCCCGTCTTCGGGAAATAGATCAAGCAAATTTGGAAAAGGTGCTTGCTGTTGTTGACAATAGTATTAATACCCTGTCTTCTCGCATTTACACTTTAGAGAATATTGTGTCCTCTGTTGTTGATATTGTACAAGATGATGTTTCTGTGTTATATCATGGTCAGAATCAATTGCGTTCAGTTATGCAGTTTGCATGGACTTTACAAACGCTCAAGTTAGGTAAAGTTCCTTGGCATTTTTTGAACACCTCTGCCTTGTTTCTACCTTTTAATTTAACTGACAAACAGCAATTCATGTCCATGAAAGATGCAACTTACACTTTATTACATATCGAAAAGATGGATCCTTTGCCGTTCTCTGTTGCAGAACTCGATTCTGCTGTGTGGCTAGTTCATGGGGTTATCGCTTTACCTTTTTCCTTGTTTGAATTTGACTCGTGCATGAAACATTATCCTGTGGGCCGTTACCAGCCCTTGGGCAGTGCTTTCCTGCATGAACTCTGGTCCTTGCCTTTCATGTATAAATGCCTTCGGGACGGCAAGGAAGTCTTTCTCACGGGGGAGTCCTGCGACTCGACTATGGGTCATTCGCTTATTTGTAAACACATTAAATTGCATGACTCATGTAGCGTTTCCGCTCCTAATCTTGCTTGTGTGCTGAAAGGTATTCCTGCTCCTGTTATTTCTCCTACTTTCACTCTCCTTTCCAATGGTAGTTATTTACTTTTAAATAACGAAAACTGTTGTGGCCTGCAGGCTGGCATTCCTTACATTGTAACAGTTTCGCACAGGGTTGTCTGCTGCAAAAATGTGCTTTTTCCTCCCCCTCATGGCAAGGTTGATATCTCTATTTGGCCTTCCATCCCTACCATGGAGGCAGATTTCAATAGACTGAGCAGAATAAAGGCACTATTATTGAACGAGGAAGTTATGCTCACGTCCGCCCGGGAGACATTCATTCTCCAGGTGGCGAGTACCCACAGTGAAATACAGGCCCTTTTGAACACTAATCTCCCCCAACATTTTGGGGAGTTAATTCATCGTATTTTTAACGCATCTAACACTGAGGGTCTGGTACACTTTTTTAAGGTCGTGGGGTCTGGTTTGGTGTCCTCCTTCCAAACTATTTTTGGTGTCATCCCGGCATTTATTCATTCTATTTTTTCCAGCGTCTTTGGCGGTTTCCCGTTGATCCTCGCTTTGGCGGCTGGTGTCCTGCTATTAATTTGTTTTCTGCGCAATGGCTGCTCCCCGATGGGACCTGCTCGATCCGGACCGCCTCCAGCTGCTCCGTGAGCGCCTTTTGGCTGGTTTTGGTGTCTTGCCATTGGCGACACTGAGTGTGTCATATACTCTTTCTTTTCGCTTTGCGTATTTCACTTGCGTGCAACCTGTAATGACTTGTGTCCGCTGTCCTTTCACCTGGACTTTGGATTATTGCCTCTCCAATTCGTCATTGTCTGTTCCGGATTTTGTTCAGTTGATGGGTCCCTTAGAGGCCCATGAGCAGGACTGTTCCGTTGCCGGCTGTATGGCGCGTGCGGCTGCACTGGGGATTTTGGCGCAATGGGATATCTGGGCGGCTGCCCAGGATCTCCTACAACAAAGCTGTTTCGTTTATCACGCAAGTTGTCCCGCATTGCTTTTGGATGCTCCCTCTGCTGAGGAGCATTCCTGCTCTTTGATCTCATGGATTGGATGGCATCTATGTTTTTTGACGATTCCAATGATGTCCTCTTGGAGGGTATGGCTTTTTTCTGCACTTACACTTTCATGGATTGACCTTTCCTTCGCCGTGTGGGCGCTCCCTGTGCTCAACTGGATGTGTTTTTCTCTATTGGACCTCTGTCTTGGCCGCCGGACTGACCAGGGGAGGGTGTCTTGTGGTTTGTTGCCTGCCTTGTTATGTTGGCCTAGGACTAGCTGCCATGCTGCTTTTCTTTGCGCACGTTACACTGAGCCAGGGCTCCCTCGCCCTTTGCTCTTGCCAAGTTCTTTTGCGCTGTCTGCACTTTCTGTCTTTCACCTTTTCTCTTGTTCGATTTGGGCTCAGACTGCACAACATGTACAAGGTCGCATAACAATGTATTTCGGTTCTTCCTGATATGGCCAGTCTCGCGCACCCAGACATAACATTAGGCGCAAATGACATGAAACTTTGTGTGCCTTTAATACTGAGGTTTTTACTGGCGCTGGACACTTGGAGGAATCCTTTCCAATGAGAAGAGCTGTGATTGTCTGCTGATGTAGTTCTGCATCTAGAGACCGAGGTATGAGGGTTCGCTAGACAAAGCCCAGAGGTCTTCTATTTTTATAATAAACTATCTTACTGCACGGGGAGGGTGGTAATGTTATTTAGACATTTATCCACTGAGTTATGAAATGCTTTCCCCGTTTGTATTCTATGGAATTGTAACCATGCTGCTTATATTATTCATATGCATTATGCTATTAGTACTGACACGTGTACTGTACATTAGAGCACGTAAGTTGGAATAAACATTTTAACCTATCCAGTGTCTCTTCCTACGCACCTTGTGGACAAGTACGAGTGAGTGACGAAAGAGTGTTCTTGCTTCTGCGAGTCCTGAGATAAAGATACCGTGTTCTGGGTTGTCCAATCATTGGTACTTGGGTGCTAATGGGATGCTAAGCTAGTTGGGTTGGGGTTTTTGGGTGCTACGGTATATGGTAGGCAAACCACTGTATTCCGGGGTCCCATTATCCTGTGCATAGCTCTGTGTATGTGCAGAAACCTTATGACAGTACCATATACTAGGTTCTTACAAGTAAATTAAATGTATCACTCAGGTATATACAATGAGTTGGAACGGTAGAAGTAAGTGATTCCAATGTAGGTTTAAGGATGATTGTTGAATGCTACAGAGGAAAGTAGGGTGGGTGTGTTTGAGCAGTAAGGTGACAGAGGATGTTTGAGCAGTCCGGGTGAATGGAGTGTTGCGGGTATGCTTGTGATGAGGAAAGGAGTGAAAGAGGGTTGGGTAAGAGGGGATTGGTATCCATTTGAAGCACAGTGAGTATAAATGAGTAGGAGTATTGGAGAGCATGCCAGGGAACGGGACGCACTCAAGGAGGAGGGATGTCAAGGGATTAGGCCCGATAATTGAATGACACATGTTGGGGTCTGTAAATGCTTTTTTAACGTTTCTTTTAATGTTTTGTACCCACAAAAGATGACTAATACACATAATGTATGTAGTTTGATTACATCTAGGACTACTAGACTTTATTAGAATGAGATGTTTAGTATCAATCGTTAGATGCATAAATCAAGGAGACTGTTACATTGATGAATGTTTTATTATTAATTGTAGTTACCCCCGAAGAAGGGCTCATGAAGCCCGAAATGCATTGGGTATGAATAAAGAACACTGCCAGTGATGGATTCATGCGTCTGTCGTGTTTTTGATGAAGGTCCGGATGGGCACGTTCTAAACATTTGAAATCTAGGAAACAGCATGACACCCTAGCGTGGATCAAGTGTGATTTAAGCATGAGGAGAGGAACAAACAGACTGAGTACGAAAAAATGAAAAAAATGGATTATTAACTTTCGAACTTTGTTCACCTACAAATTTAGCTGTGCAACTGGTTTAGGGGTGAAAAGTCGCCCCGCATCTTTTGGTTCATTACGCACGTGCCACCAGGGCAAGGCACTAACCAGTGTGCACGCACTCTGAGACAATCAGGATTAACTTGGATTAAATAATGAAAAAATGGTGTGCATCCCATAATTTATCTTGATTACTTCATATACCAATGTTACCCTGTTTAGAAGAGAGAGAGCAAGCCCTTTACCCACTGGTTAGCAGGAGCAAATTGCAGAGTCCTAAATGCCAACAAAAACAGGTTCAGTAAAAGAAATAAAAAATCTGAGGTGACTCTGTGGAATGGGCCCAGTCCAGAACTCATTCTATTTTTACCCTGAGGGAACCTGTAGGAGTGAAAGTGATCTGGTTTGTTTGTAGCCATGAGGGGCACTGGAACAACTAGTTTTTTTTATAGACTGAACAAAAATAAGATGTGTAGCATGTGTTATTGTAGATACACATGCTGGGCATAACTCCATGTAAGTTTGTTCTGTTCTGCAATTGGGGTTCAGAACCGCAGAGTTGGGGCTCCGAGTGTGACACGTTTCTAAGCATCTGTTTAAGCCCAGCGGTCTATTCCAAGACTCCGATAACCCTTCATAATGAATCTTAAATAAACTGAAGCAAACTAGGATTTGCACTACTGAAGATGTTTGGAGTGTGATCAGCCAAACCTTACATTTTGTATTACATGGTAGGATAAAGCACAGATGGTCTCAGTGCTTGATATATTTGCTGCACTGCCCTCTGAGTATCGCATACTCAGAGTAGATAGCCAGGAAAGGGGGAGGTATTGCACTTATTATTAGAGCACTTATTATTAGAGCACAGTATTTATGTAAAATGACAAACTCATGAAAGCTGATTGTGAGGCCTTGCAGATCTCCCTGTCCTTAACCAAGAATTTCGCCATGTCTGGCACTCTAATTTATCGCCCTTCTGGACCTGCGGGTATCTGAAACACCTGCATTTCAGAGGTTCATTCACCGTTCATCTCAAAATACTCAAACTTCAGCATTCTTGCTGATCTTAACATTCACTTTGACAATTTGTCCTGTACAACTGTCTCCTCTCTGATAGAGGACTTTATGGCCTTGGATGTCCAGCTCACTAACAATGCTTCCATTCATGAGGCTGGGAATCTGCTCGACCCCCTATTCTCCAATCTAAACAGCTTGCAGGCAGACCATTCAATTCTTCTATCTTGGTCTGATCATTTTACTATACATTTTTCCCTCTATATCCCTTTGGCGCCCTGTACGCGGGAGGACCAGCCTGTCTCCTTTTGTAGGATTCGGTCAAAACTCAATATTTCTACATTGAACTCCACTTTAAAGTCAAATTGCCAAGCGATGAGCAACTCAGTGGAATTCAACTCACCCATCATAATGGGCTTCGGTCCTCGCTCGACTCTTTAGTTCCTATTATCCGCAGGAAGCATCACAGATCCCATCCCCTGGCACCATGGTTTAATGATCCCTTGTGTGAAAACAAAAAGATCTGTACACTTTTGGAAAGTGTCTGGGTTAAGTCCTAATGTGAAGAGAACATGCAAAAGTATAAGTCAGCTTTAAAGGGCTATCATAAAAACTGCTGCTATATAGAGCCTTCTTCTATTCTGGAAAAATAACTTCAGTGCAAAATTGCCCTGAAACCATTTTTCAATTAGTGAAAGCATTGTCAGATCCCACAAATCACCCCCTTGTCGCAACCGCAGTGTGACAAATTATCCAGCATTTTCTGCAAAAGAGATATTCAGGCTTCTTTTTCCTCTAAGCCCGACCCTAACTGCTCTCAGTTACAGTCTGCCCTGGCTTGCTCTCTGAGCTCCTTTCTGCCTTTGGGCATTTCGACTTTTTCATCGCTTCTCAACGCTACCAAAGCAGGTTCACCTTTAGACCCCTGTCCACCTTCGGTGGTACTTAAACTTGCCCCACAATCTCTGGATCTGCTTACTCTTCTTCTGAATGCATCACTCCCAGATGGTACTGTCCTAAAAACTTGGAAACACGCAATGGTCATGCCCATGTTGAAAAAGCCTAATCTTGACCCTTTTTCCTGGTCCAATTATCGGCCAATCTCCCGTTTGCCTACTTTGGCCAAAGTGCTGGAAAAACACATGAATAAACAGCTCCTGATGTATACAGAACAAAATGGCCTACTCCACCCCTCACAATCGGATTTCAGAGCAGGCCATAGCACAGAGTCAGCTCTTCTATGTGTCACTGAATATCTAAGGCACCAGTTAGATGATGGTGGTACTGCTGCTTTGATTCTCTTCGATCGTAGTGCTGTATTTGACAAAGTTAACTATAACACTCTTCTCCAAAGATTAGAGGAGAGGGGTGTGCAGGGCAATGCCTTGTCCTGGATAGGTTCTTTTCTGCTGGACAGTGCCTTCCAGGTGCACACTCATCAGCACTGTTCAAAGTCTTACCCTTTATCATATGGCGTACCTCAGGCTCCTCCCTCAGTCCAACCCTTTTCAATCTTTATGCCACTTGTAGATATTGTGGAAAGCTGCAGTCTCACACTGTTTTCATACACTGATGACACCCAGATTGTTTTCTCCCTGTCATGCCAAGAGAATCGGAGTGCGAGGCTTTGAACATCTGCCTTACCAAAGTTTCATCTTGGATGAATGCCAAGTCCCTTAAGTTGAACGGGGACAAGACTGAGGTTCTGTTGGTGGGCAACTTTCCCCTCCTTTGGAGACCTCATGTGTGGCCTGAGGCTATGGGTGCTGCTCCTATTTCAGTATCTGTGGTCAAGAATGTTGGTGTTTGGGTTGATAACAGGCTGTCCATGAGTCATCAGATTACCAAGGTTGCTTCCATCTGTTTTGGTATTCTAAGATGGTTCAGGAAATTTCTTGGATTTCTTCCTGTCTCAGCCCAAAGAACAGTAATCCGGGCCTTGATTATCTAAAGCTGGATTATGGTAACATTTTCTACCTAGGCGTTCCGAAGGTCTTGCTTAGGCGGCTTCAAATAGTGCAAAACGTAGCTGCAAAACTTTTAATACACCCCCCAAATTCACGTCTACGGCAAGCCTTCTCCATGATCTTTACTGGCTACCAATTGAACAACGAGTGCAATTTAAAGCACTAGGCTAAATGCATAAATGTCTATCTAATTCTGGCCCCATCTATCTCAGATCCTTGGTATCACCATATAAACCTATTCATTCTTTGCGTTCCAGCAATCTTGATTGTGCTATAATTCCCGGGGTGAGGAAATCCCATCAAGGAGGTCATGCTTTTTCCACTTAGGTTCTAAGCTATGGAACTCCTTATCGCCCTCTATGAGAGCATGTCGTTCTCTCTCGGTTTTCCACAAACTGATAAAAACTTGGCTGTTCCAATTTCATGAAGAAGGGAAGGTGTGACCTTTAGTATTGGGAGGAGTACAGCGCTGGGAAACCCTTTTTGGGTTACCATGCGCTCTACAAACCTGTATAATAAAAAATAATAATAATAACGGCATGGTTGGAGACAAGCACACCCAGATGTAGAACAACCAGTGTGGGGGCAAAGGTGTGCTTTTACACTACAGAACTCCCAGGCTCTTGAAACAATCTCTCCGAAACTCAAACATGAATGACCTGATCTCGCTCAGCAGGAACACCTTGCTGCCTCCTACTGACATGTCCGAGGTACAGGACCTCACGGAACATTACAACAGCTCTTTACTGAGTATTTTAGACTCCGTTGTCCCCTTACAACTTAAAAGAAAGTCCTCTAAAGACTCCAAGCCTTGGTTCAACAATAGCTTAAATTCAGAGAGATGCAATCTTAGACTGGCCAAATGATCTTGGCGAGGATCCCCGTCCCCGGAACACCTCCTGCTCCTGAGATCTAGAAGAAGCTCCTACAACAAACATATCAGGAGGGCAAAATCTAACTTCTTCAGAAGCCAACTAGATAATGCCAGAAACAGACCAAAAAAACTTTTTGAATTGATCAAACTCCAATTCAACTATCTTCCTACCCTTCCGCCATCTCAGGCGCCTACGCAGCCAACCTGTGAGTGTTTGCCTCTTTCTTCCTTGAAAAGACTATTAAGATTGAAAATGATCTACGAGCTCTACAAGGCAAACAACCAACTTTCCTATGCCCGACTAACCCTACTTTCCCGCCTCCACCTCATCCGCTGCCTGCTATTGTTCCCTCACCCAAAAATATCTCCTGCTGGAGCCAACTCACTCCACCTCAGCCTCTACCTGACATGGGTCTCTCATCCAAAAATAACACCTATGGAGCCAATTCACTCCCTATGATGAATCCTCTATTCTCAACTTGCTTTCTACTTTGAAACCCTCTAACCACTTCAGTGACCTTCTGCCCTCAAGTTTCTTCAATGAGATGAAAGGGTCCTTAGTCCCCCTCTGGACCAAAATAGTAAATGCCTCCCTACGTCAAGGTGTGATTCCTGACTGTCTGAAGGCAGGAAAGGTTTCGCCCAATCTCAAAAAACCCACGGCAGACCAAGAGGACCTTAATAACTTTCGTCCTATCAATAGCATTCCAACTCTTGCGAAGCTCCTTCAGAAATGGGTTCTTGTCCAACTTTGTAACCACATTGATCAATTCCAGCTTTTAGATCAATTCCAATCAGGTTTTCACCAGCGCCACAGTACTGAAACGGCTATTATTCACATAGTCGATGACGCCCTAAAAATGCTCGATCGGAATGAAGCTTGCCTTCTAATCCTCCTTGACTTATCTTCAGCGTTTGATACGGTCAAGCATGATAACCTCCTGGACTTACTGGAACGGAGGATGGGTGTCTTTGGCCCTGTATTAAACTGGTTTGCCTCCTTTCTCAACAACAGAACGCAAAGATTCAAAGTCAATCATTCCCTTTCTAACTCCCTGCCATCCACTTTTGGGGCCCCTTAGGGATCTGCACTCTCTCCCAGGCTCTTCAACTTGTTCATGGAGCCTCTAACGGATTTACTCAATTCATCCAACATTCACTATCACATGTATGCCGATGACACCCTACTTTACCTGAAAATCTCTTCCCCAGACGACATCAAATCACTCAATTCAACCCTACTCAAAACTCAACACTGGCTGACTACCCAACATCTTAAGCTCAACTCCTCCAAAACGGAATTCCTCCTGATAGCACCAACCTAACAGACTGCCATCATCGCTGAGTACTTGAACCACCTAACAGCTCTCAACTGTACCCCACACATCATTGACTCTGCTAGGTCTCTTGGAATTATACTTGACAAGTCTTGAGCATTCAGGAACACATTAGCTCAGCCACCAAAGGTGCCAACTTCCACTTGAGTATTCTAAGAAAGATAAAACCCTTCCTCCCCCCGGACGACTTCAAGTCTGCTGTTCAAGCTCTAGTAATCTCCAGGCTAGACTATGGCTGTGCAACACTCTGTGGGCTACCCAACTACAAGTTGGCTCCGCTCAGGGCTTCCCTGAATTCTGCGGCAAGGCTCATCACAGGTTCCAGAAGAAATAGCCACATCACGCTGGTACTGAAATCCTTGAACTGGCTGCCTTTGGAGTCTAGGATTCATCTCAAGATTGCGTGCATGACTCACAAGGCCCTTCACTTTAACACCCCTGTGTACCTAGCCCAAAAACTGGAGCTCTCTGGTGGGAGCCGATCTTCCAGGAGTTCCAGCACTCTGCTGCTGACACCTCAAAAATTCCAGAAAAAGAAAACTTATAATCGGGCGTTCTCGGGTATTGCCCCGAGAATCTGGAACTCCTTGCCTCCGCACATCAGACTGACTCCCTCTACGGCTTCTTTCAAAAACAGAACTGAAAGCTCTATAGATGAATGCCCTTGTTTGATGGCACCTACCTCCATTGACGCTACTTAATTTTTTTTGTTTTTTTTGTTTCCTGTATGGGGTCCAATGCTTTTGACTATGTCTACGGCGTGGGTCTGTGCTCAACCCCTCTATTTGTCTGTTGCACTTATATGCTACACTATTTCCTCTTGCCTTAGCATATTTTACTGCTCCTCTATCGTCTCCATTACTTTGCTTATCATTGTTTTACCTGCAACTCTGTTTGTACCTCTGTACATCTGTAAAGCGCTCTGATACCCGCTTGGGTCACGTCCGCGCTATATAAAACTTTATATAAATAAATAAATAAATACAAATAAATAGAACAGTCAAACCAGTATCTGCGCCATCGTCCTTCCTGCAGAGGGCAGAACACAGCGATCAGAGTGAATATAAATGATAAAAATGGGCTTCTAATGTATATTTGCAGGTCACTGGGTATAGGTGAGTTCCATAGCAATAGAGAATCTCCAGCCTCCTCCCTTCATCGCTTGTGACGTGGCAGTGATCTACGGATGTCCATTTTATTGGACAGGTACGCCGAGGCTCTACAGCACTGACATTCATAACCGAGGCAGAAAAAAATATACATATTTGAAGCGGCTTTGCGTCATTTACCTGAATTCGTGAAGTCATTACAGCCGTTGCTGTATCTTTTGAAGCAGCACACGTGTCCGCCTGCAGAGATCACGGCAACCACCTGGGCACATTTACTCTGCCAGCCTTCATGGTTCAAGAGTTCGTAAGCACCATAATTGGTTAAAAAACAGCGTGCTGCATGCGCAGTCAAATAAAAACACTGCTGTAATTACGGTGAAATGTTTCATTTTCACTTGCATTCAGCGCAAGAGTCAAGGAGACCGCCCGGAGTGGTTTTGCAGGGCGACCCTGACATTAGTGAATTTGGTAATTATGGTATGAGGTAAAGTCCTGGTACAGAGGCCGTTCCGCGCATTCTCAATCATTTGTTTTTCACTAACAGTGATCTCATTTATTCTGACAGACTTTTTCCAGAGAAATGTAAATGGTGACCAAAACCGCACAGTGCTCCGGAAAGTTACGGCTGGGATGATAGCTTTCCAAATCAATGATTTGACTGCCACCTTCTGGTAATGCATCAGTACTCTTCGGTTGTTTTAAAGTTAGAACCGAGCAGATATTATTATGGGTGGCACCACTATCTCAGTGCTTCTAAACCTTGGTCGCTGCATATCTGCAACCCGTGCCCACCACCCCCTCCACTAATGTTCCTATCACACGTCTCATACCAGTGGAGGACAAGTCACTGCCACATTCTAAAAAATATCCCTGACAGAGGCGTCTCTCCAAATACAAATACCGTGCACAATCTACAACTACCTAGCCATATTAACAGAGATCGTGAACCTGATCTGGAACTGGGAACAATTTACTCCGAGAACCCATAAATTGGGGTCAAGGTGTGGCAGCAAAAAGGGGGTGCAGTCACGAGGTGCTTAGGCATGAAAAGCGGAGTCAGTCAACTTACACATTTATTTTGTAACTACAGCACTGCAAAGCAATTGGCAACGAGGACAAATCTGACAGTAAATCTGTTCTGGGTTACTTAACTGAACACAAAGATGTTGCATTTTAAAATATCTTAGGGGGTTAAGGCACCTGCTGCAGATATCTGTGTGCACAGCAATTTCCAGGGGATAATAATAATGGTAATATAACTCTGGTGGATAATGCACTTGCTGAAGAGAGCGACGTTTTCTCTAGTCACAGGTTTGACTCATTACATAGGATGGAAGGTTTACGTGAGGGCTACAAAGCACATTGTGCATCATGAAGATCACAGATTTGTATTTTAAGTAGTGGGTTACTACTTTTGACAGAGATCCTTCTGTCACTTTTATAAGTTGCAATCCTTCTCACATAGCACAGTGAGCTATAAACTGGCATCAAGGAACTGCATGCAAACTGCAAGGGCTTAGAACCTTATTGTTTGTTTTTCTCGATTTGTCATTATCATACGGTTGCAATAAAAGGTTGTTTTGTGTAGTAATAAACTCTTAATAGTACAGACAACCCTAACCACTGTGTTACATTTTAAATCCTGACTTTATTATGACTACAGTGGTCCATTGAACCGCCATAGTCGTGGTGGCGATGTGACCACCGCCACACTGCGGGACCGCCCGCAGTATTATAAGTGTGGCGGTCGGACCACCACCGAACCGTTGCTACTGTTGTGGATCAAGGATCCTGCGGGGGTCTGGCAGCAGTTCGAGACCAAAATATGCTGGTGGTCCCGCAGCGGCCCCGCCATGCATATTTTGAGTTGGCTCACCGTCACTCTTTCATGGTGGTTGCACCACCATAAAATGGGTGGCGGTGAGGCAACATGTAGGGCCCCCATGTGCCATGTGCACGGGGGTGCATGCAGGAGGGCACATGTTGTGCCCCCCTGTAGTTCTGCACCACCAGTTTCTGCACTGGAAAGAATGCACTACATGGTGCATTCCTTCCCGGGCAGGAACGTGCACTGGCGGTCCAGCCGCGGTGCTGTTTAAAGCTCACAATGAGCCTTTAAACAGCATCGGCACGGGACTGCCACGCCACCCGCCCACCAGACCACAAGATTACTTGTAATCTGGCGGGCGGGTGGTGGTGGGTTTTGGCGGTCCTGGAGTGGAGCTGTGCCGTGCCGCCCGCTCCAAGACTGCGGAAACCATGCACTCTTAGGGCCCAATTACGACTTTGGTGGTGTGGGAGCAGGGCCACCACGCCGCTAACCCGCTCCCATACCGCCAAAGCTATGTGAGCACCGCCCCCCAGATTAAGAGTTATCTCGTGTCTGGTAGGCGTTTCTTTGGCGGTGCCTCTGAAAATGGGCACCGCAATGAGAGCGCCAAAGGCAGTTTCTGCATGGCATGGACTCTTCAGTCCATGCCATGCAGGAACTGGGGTGCATGCACACAGGGGCACACAACATGTGCCCCCCTGCATGCATTCCAGTGCACAGTGCCAAGCGGGGGCCCTATCGGGCCCCCTTTCTTTCCTCACCGCCAACAGTTTCATGGAGTAAGAACCTCCATGAGACCGCTGGCAGTGAGGAAAGTCATAATATGCTTGGCAGTGCCGCAGGGGAACACCAAGAAAATTGCAGCCCTCAGACTGCCGCGCCACCGCCCGGGATCTCTGATCCCTGGTGGTTGCGGTGGTGCCATAGCTGTCCGACCGCCCAAGTTGTAATCCGGCGGTCGGACCACCGACGCAGCGGTGGCCAGACCGCCACCCTGTGCCACCGTGAGGTTAGCGGTCCTCGGACTGCCAAACACATAATTAGGTCCTTAATGTGTAGTGCCTACCAGTGAGAATAATGACAAGTTGTGATCCTTTGTTTCAATCCATTGCATTAGCATCTAGGTGTAATGCTCCCGGTAGCTCCCAGGGAGGATGATACTGGAAAAAAGGAGGGTTGATGACTATTTAAATCAGACCGTTGTTTTGGACCCAGTTGGAAGTGAAAATAAGAAAACTATTTCACTACCTGTAGGTTACTGATCAGAATGGAAGTCAGACCACTTTCAGGTGCTGCTTAATGTGTCATGGTTGTTCACTGACATAATGTTGATGCATAATATATTGAAACACAAAATTATTGGAAATTAAATATCAATAACAAAAATATCAACTTCCTACACTTAACTAGTAAAACCACAAATATCGAGAGCACAAATATTGTTGTTAAACATATTGCTTCGGCATTTTGAAAACTCTGAGAAAGTTTCTTCCTCTTCTTCCAAGATCGGCAAAGGAAACGGTTGTCCGCGCTCTGATCCTTTCCCGTCTAGATTACGCCAATGCACTGTACACTGGCATCCCGGGCTACCTCTTGAACAAACTGCAGGTAGTCCAAAACTCGGCCGCCAGACTCCTGCTCGGTCTTTCCAGCAGGTGCAGCGTGCGCTCTCACTTCCGCTCTCTGCATTGGCTTCCGGCGGAGGCTCGAATAAAATTCAAAATTCTGACTATTGCCCATAGTGCTCTCCATGGCCTGGGACCCATCTACCTTCAGAAGAGGTTTGCCTTTTACGTCCCTGTGAGACAGCTGCGTTCTTCCTCTCAGCTTCTAGCTCAGATCCCTCGGTTCAACCGCCAAAGACTTGGTGGGAGCTCTCTTGCCCGAATATCTGCTCTGGCATGGAACGCATTGCCGCTGGCTCTGTGCGGCATGCAAGATCCTGCGACTTTTAAGAAAAAGTTAAAAACCTTTCTCTTTTAGCTCTGCCTTTTGACCTTGACCCCTTTTCAGGTTCGCACCAGGACACTCCACAGAGTATCTGTGCGCGGTATAAATTTATATAACATAACATAACATTGATTTTTACCTATTTCGAAAAGAGAAATATCAGAAACAAAAATATCATTACCTTTAAATAAATGTATAGTATGTCAAAAATATGAATTCAACCAATATTGACTCAAAATATTACTGGCAAAATTATTAAATAATCATTCATAAATATTTTTTTTAAATCACTTTTTACATAAAACAATTATTGAAAATAAACCTAAAACATTTTATACACGTTTAAACTAAATATAAATATATTACATAAAAAAATCTTTACCCTTCACCCAATTAAAATATATACCAATACATTTATATTCAAAACTATCAAACTTTATATCATACACTAAAAATAAAACCTAAATTAGCATTTACCATAGAAAGACATAATTGATAAAAAAATCAAAATAAAACTAAAGCAACCAATAAAATAAAAGTAAAAACAACTTTAACTAATAAAATCAGAGAAACAATTAAATTATCAATATAAAAGGCATACTAATTTAAACAACTAAGGGGTCGATTCCGATCTCGGCCGGTAGGGCACCGAATCGGATTCGGCTGAACCGGATCCGATTCGGAGCCCTCTTTTCCGACCGAGTCGTACGTGCGTCCGGGCGAGCGAGTACGATGCGAGCGCACGCGAAATCGCCGACCGACTCGTATGCCCGTCCCAACCGGACCGACCGACTCGCACGGACATGACTCGCACCGCGCGATGGAGACGATCCCCGGCCAGGCAAGTACGATGCGAGCCGCGAGCAGTCCGACCGACTCGCGCCGTCCGGCTTCAAGAAGCAGTCGGAGCCGTACTTCGGGGGTCCGTGTCGGACCCCCCTGTACGCGTAGCTGCGCGAGTCGCACACAGAGGGGACCCATGGGTCCCCCCTACCTGTGCGTGTACGGCGCGAGTCGCTTCGCCGCGTACACGGTGTAGGGGGCGCCCTTGTTCGGCTCGCACCCATTGAGTCAATGGGAGCCCGCGTACGCGTTGTACGACCGGCTCCCATTGACTTCAATGGGAGTCCGACCGAATCGAGTCCGATAGCATGCGTACGCATCGTACTCGTTCGGTCGTGCTGCTAGGGTCCGATTCGGTCGGAAATCTCTCCGGGTCCGGCTCGGTCGGAGAGATTTCCGGCCCGAATCGGAATCGGCCCCTAAGGGCCCCATTAGGATGGCGGGCGGACTTCAGTCTGCCCGCCACCCTAGCGGTGCTGGGACCGGCCGCCAGCGGTGCGGCGGTCCCGCACCACCAATTAGGATGTGACCTCCGCCTGGCAGTCGCATCCCGCATCTCTAACATTGCGGCGGGTGCTGCTTATAGCAGCACCCGCCGCAATGCCAAAGAGGCATGTTGTGCATTGCCATGCACAACGTGACAGGCACCGCGCGGTGCCTGCCACCTTGAGCATGGCAATGTAGGGGGGTACCATAGGTACTCCCCAAGTGCAGCCCACCACCCACCCACCCCCCTGGGGGCCCGCAATGGGCCCCCAAAGCAATTCCCGCCAGCCCTTCCATGGCGGCATCGCCGCCATGGAAAGGCCAGAACCGCCAGGCATCATAATATGGGCGAGTTCCGCCCGGCCGGCAATCGTAACGATTGCCGACCGGCGGAAAAGCGGCGGATGGACTTTCTGTCCGCCGCGGTACCCCCGCCATGGTAAAAATGGCGGGGGTTAAATGTGGTTGTGATGGCGGGCGGATCGCCACCACCGGCCGGGCGGTGGCGATCCGCCCGCCATCATAATCACCCCCTAAATACTTTAAAAAATGACAAATTCTACAAGATGAGGAAACTCGGCAGGATTCTCACATAAGACCATTAAAGCAGAAAATATACACTCCAACAACTACCTAATCAAGTGAGTAAAACATATATTTAAACTAAAACATACTTTTTAATTAACCTAAACACATAACTAACAAATAATTAATAAAACACTCTCAAACTTCTATCTCTTTACATAGACTTCCTAAAACACAAACTACAACTTGAAAAGCGATAAACTGCCAGAAAAAACAACTACCACCCCCAAATCAGCAAAAATATATAAGAAAGTAAGCATACATAAATTATTTTAAAAAAACTATAAACTCACCCAGACAGCAAGTAAAAGTAAACCTAACAACCTCAACCTCTCCAAACTACCACTGTAAAGTGTAATTTGTTTATCGTGTTCTGTAACATTGTGTAACCCAATGTAAAGCGCTCTGATACCTCCGGGTCTAGCCAGCGCTATATAAAACACTCTCAAAATAAATAAATACCAAAATATTAACATTAAAATTAAACTAACATTCTTTTTCATCCAACAGAATAGAATGCATGTGCTGCACATTAGAACACCCCCAACAGAAAATCTGCAACACCATGTGAAACATCTAAACAGAACATACATGTAAGTATACAAAATAGAAATAGTTGCATGTAAATAACAAGCGTATAAGCTTTAAATTAGTTCATATATTTATACTATTACACTACTTTCAGATACAATGACAGAGGCAGCAATGTACATAACTTTGCAGAAAGGAAAGCAGTTATTAAATCACATGGGCTACACCTACAGCGAAGAAAGTGCATTAACGGAAAATATAAACTGGAAATGTACCAAATATTATTCAAATGCATGCTATGGAGGGCAACTGCAAAAGACAATGTCATTCATGTAAGAGAGCACAACCAACCCTAAAATGTGACAGAAATCGAAGTAAGGGAGATATTGCAGGATATAAGAGAGGCATGCACTACCTACCAGGAATCCACAACCTAAATCCTTAAAGATATACTGACATTACAGGCCAACTACCACCTATACCCACTTTAAAATGTTTCATTGCACAAACTAAAAAAGCCACCAGAGATATTCCTCCTGCCCCTAGAAGATACCATGACATACAAATACCTGAACGCTTAACAATAACACATAATGAACCTTTCCTTTCACATAACAACCTAAATAATGAGAAACTAATCCTAATATTCTATACAGCAAATAAGTTACTAAAACGTAGCCAAAGTCAAAAGTGGATGACGGATGGGACCTTCTAAATGTGTCCCAACCCATTCACTCAGATATGCACAATACATGGCGAATATCAAGATACAAATATCCCTTTTATTTATGCCCTACTACCAAATAAACAAAGCAGCACTTACTATGACCTGGTAAACCACATTGAGGCCCTCATTACGACCTTGGCGACAAGCTGCAGAGTCTGGAGTTGGAAGAACGCCGCCAAGCTGGTGGCATCCAGACTGTCGCATTTGGAGTTTACCACCAGGCTGGCGGTGTCCCAACAGCGGCTTGGGGCAGCAGCATGCTTCTGCTCACAGAGAGAGCCTGAAGGCAATGCTGCTGCACTGCAGCGCCTGCACTATCGTGCGTGCATGGCACACAGTGCGCGCACAACAGTGCAGGCATAGGGGGGCACAACATGTGCCTCCAGCCACAATGCCCAATGGGCTAAAATGCCTGGGGCCCAGTTTAGAGCCCCTTCCCTGCCTTTCCGCTGACCTTTACATGGTTGGGTCCATGCCATGAAAAGGTCGGCGAAAAGGCGGATCATAATCAGCATGGTGGTGCTGGCATCGACTCCATGGCCTGCCACTTTCCTGACTGCCGCCGCTGTGGGATACAAGATCCTGGCAGTGGTGCTGGCAGCAGTCTCGTGGCAGTCTGACTGCCATGCTCGTAATCGGGCGATCCGACTGCCGAGGAGGCGATGGTCAGACCGCCACCGACGGTACAGCAGTCTTGGGACCGCCATACTTGTAATCAGCCCCTTAACATAAAACAAATAACTGCTACCCCCAAAGATAATCATGACTTTGGGATAGCTATGATTCCAACCATTTTAAAAATGTACCCCCACACAGCCATACAAGTCTTTTACTATCATTTCAAACAAAGCATATAGAGACACATCCAACAATCTGCACTAAAGGAGTAATTATGACTTCGGCAGGAACACCGCCAGCAGCGGCATCGGTCGGGAGCATGCCGCCAAGCCAGCAGCCTCCCGACCTCCACATTACAACTGGACTGTGGGGCTGGTGGTGTTGTGCCAGTGCAGTCATGGCAGTAGCATATTGCGGCTCCAGGAAAGAGCCACAGAAAATGCCGCCCATGCTGTGAAGCATCCTGGTAGTCGGGCATACTGTTTCCCTGCAGCACGGTCTGCAGGAGAAACAGTGCGCACCACCGTGCACAGGGCATGGGGGCACACACAGCATGCAGCAGAAACATGCCTCCATGGCACACTTGCCCTGGAGACATGTTTGCATCCTAAAACCTGGCCTTTCCACTGAACTTTTCATTGCGGTGTCCCCGCCATGAAAAGCTTGGCAGAAACGCAGGTCGTAATGGGCATGCCGGCACCACCTCCATTGCCCGTCGCTATCCGCACCACCGCAACCGCCGGAGCTCAGCTCTTGGCAGAGGTGGTGGTCTGGAGGCAGTATTGCGGTGGTCCCAGGGTGATAGGGTGGACGGACTGCCACGGTGGCGGCAGTTGGACCACCAATGCGGGTACAGCGGTCCCAGGACCGCCGTACTTGTAGTCAGGTCCTAGGTATAGAATATTCTACAAACAGCCAATTTGCATCTGAAATACGAAATGATAGCAACAGTCTATGTCCCAGTCAGAGAGGTAGCCTACAACTACAATTTACAAATAGAAAGTCTTTTCTACCAACAAAATGAAGACAAACTAAGTCCCCCAAGGGACTATTTAACAGACACTTGGGTTGGCAGACTGCATCACCCCTGACAAGACGCCAAATCAAATTCCAAATACCGTGGTGGAATGTCTATGACAGCACCTTGACAGAGGAAACCAAAACAAACAAGGCAGTGGAAGCATGGCACAATGACTTCCAATCAACACTAGGCAGTACCTAACCTACACTCTATAAATTTATGGAAGCATTACAAAAAGAGCAAAGCTATCAACAACTATGAATAGAGCAATCTGTTAGTTCAATTGCCCCTAAACTTAGCAAAAAAAACAAAAGAATGTACAACAATCCAAAAATTTAAAGTCAAACTCTTCAAAATAACACAGGGGTAAATTACTTAAGGCCTCACTACGAGTCTGGCGGTCCATGGACCGCCAGACCTTCGGGGGCGTGGCAGTGGCGGTCTTCCGACTGCCCTATTATGACCAGGATGGTCAGGACACCCAAGGACCACCACAACCACCAGAGATCCCTAGCAGTAGCGCGTAGCGCAGCACTCTTGAGGCCGTAATATGCTTGGTGGGGCTGCTGCGGCCCGCCAAGCATATTACAAGAGTCCTCACTGCCACACTTTTCATGGCGGTGCGACGGCCCCTACAAGGCCACCTTGTGCCTCTGCGCTATGGGGTGCATGCAGGGGGGGAATATGTTGTGCCCCCCTATGTACATACACCCTAGTGCCTGCACGGCATGGACTGCAGCAGTCCATGTCGTGCAGGTACTGATTTTAACATTCCCATTGCAGTGCCTATTTAATAGGCACTGCAATGGGAATGCCAAAGAACCGCCCACCAGACAGGAGAAAACTCCTAATCTGGCGGGCGGTTCAACCATGGGTTTGACAATGCGGGATCGGGGCGTTCCCGCTCCCGCACTGCCAAACTCGTAATGAGGCCCTTAGAAATGATAGCCAAAAGCATATTATAAAAAAAGTATTAACCTACCAAAGACCTAAAAATTTATCACGAAATCGAAACCAACATAATAAGTATTTTTTTCTCAATACGAAATATATTATTTGATTACAGAATTCAAAAACTTAAATACAATTTCAATGGTAATGAAGACTGAAATAATAAAATTATATATAAATTATTTGAATAAAATATGTAACTGTCACCAACCAAGAAACTAAAAACAAACTCAATCTACCACATAAATTAATTACAATACATAAACCACACAATTCCAATTAACAATCACATAATATTTCCACAAACTCCCATTGCACCTAGCACACGGTCGTAGACAAAAACCTGTAAAGTAAACTAGAAAACACACCCACAAAACACATTACATTCCCAAAAATACATAAACATTACACTTAATCACCAAAATATAAGTAACATAACACAATTTAACATAACATAACAATTAGGGGTGGGTGGAATTGGCGGAGTTTCATTCGGCAGAATTTAGAGGAATTACATTAAGGGCCTTATTACGAGTAAGGAGGCCCTAGTACGAGTGTGGTGGTGGGAACGCCACAAGACCGCCGCCTCTGCAGGGATCAAGGATCACGCTGTGGTGGCAGTCTGACAACGGCCTGAATATGCTGGCACCAAGCATATTCCGATCTGCATATCCACCGCCCTTTTCATGGCAGGGACCCCGCAATGAAAAGGGTGGTGGACATGCAGGTAAGGGGGCCCTAACAGGGTCCCTGGCCAATTCTGGACCTTAAGTCCATGCGGGGGGGACATGTTTTGCTCCCCTGGAATTGCACTCCTGTTCCTTCACAGTGTGGCATGCATGACATGGTGCATGCCACACTGTGCAGGAATGTGCTGCCCGCTCACTTACGGTGGCAGTATGCTTGTTAGTCTCTCCTATGAGCTTAACATACCACTGCCATGAGAGCAAAGTAGCCCTGCCCGCCCGCCCTGGAATAAAGTCGTAATCCAGCAGGCAGGCTCACCACGGCCTTGACGGTCTTCCTGCGACCGCGACGGGGGATGTCCCAGCCAGAGACTGCAAAAGTAATTGATAAGGCAAAGGGGCAGAGTGGGCACCGCAATGTGCAGTGCATAACCCTTGGTGCCCTTACATAAGTTTGTAAGGGGGCAGAGGAGTATCCACTCCAGTGCATACCACTCAGCACCTTTATATATTTATGTAAGGGCACCGAGGGTATGCACTGCAGTGTAGTGCAGTGCATACCCATCGGTGCCCTTTCACATAAGTATGTAAGGGCACTGAGTGGTATGCACTGGAGTGGATACTCCTCTGCCCCCTTACAAACTTATGTAAGGGCACCAAGGGTTATGCACTGCACATTGCGGTGCCCACTCTGCCCCTTTGCCTTATCAATTACTTTTGCAGTCTCCGGCTGGGACATCCCCCGTCGCGGTCGCAGGAAGACCGTCAGTTTCTGGGGAGCCCCAGGCCGCAAATATGTCATCCAATATTGGTAGCGTCGCTGTTGCCGATGTTGATGAGACGTGGCGCACTATGGGAAATCGTGAGTACTCGTCAATGATCACGAGCAGATAGTTGCCCGTGTCCAGTGGCCCAATGAAGTCAGCTGCCAACCATGCCTCGGTGTGTATCCTATAAATTTGTTTAACCAGAATAGCTGCAGGATACTTCTAATCTAATGCGCTATTTGCACCCAAACATACCTACCGATATTTATAACATTATTCTCATCCTCACTGAACTACCTCATTTTGCTACTTTTATTTTTGGACTGTTTTTGTTGTCCTGCTGCACGAAAGTTCGTAATTTACTCTGAATAGTTGCTAGTTGTTATTTACCTTTGCTCTATGTGCACCCATAATGGTCTACCTCATCTTGATTTTTTTGGTTTCAATTTTCTGAATATTATATAGCCTACCATTGAAGAAGACGCACAGCTGCACTTCGTACTTTCGCCTCCTTGTACTCCACTGATCTGTTTATTATTATTGTTTCACTGATCTGTTTTTATTATTGTTTCCCTCTGTTTCATTCTTCCCCCTTCCTTTTCCCTATTTCACTCTATTGTTTTATCTCCCAACTGGTTCTACCTTTCCATACTCCCTATCTCATGATATTGACCTTGTCTATTGTCTCTACTCCTGGACTCCCCCCCTTCTCCCATCTTCCTTCCCCCCTAACGCCTCCCGCTTGACCCACCTCATCGCACGACCCCTGCCCTTACCTGGAGATATTACCCTTCACTGACTTCCCCCCGCCCCCCCCTTTTTTATTCCCCCTCCCCTATGTGCCCCACTCCAATCTTCCTCCCGCACATCTTCCCCTCACCCCCTGACCACTACAGTTGAACCACCATGCCTCCCCTCAATCATACTCTCGCGACACTGGACTCACCCATCACTAGGCATGGCCCTAACTCTTGGTCCATCCTTTACCCCCCCAACCTTTCCAAAAATGGCAAGAAAAACTTTAAACACAAACTTCTAATATGTCACCAAGAAACCTTATTTGTTGACAACTAACTTAGCCTAAACTCCATTATAAAAACTAACTACATCTTCTACTCCAAACCCCCCTCTAAATGGAAAAATATCTTCCTCCACCACCTTCCTATCACGAAATCCTGCAAAATCCCATAAGGTCTGAAACTATCCACCACTCCTTCCCCCACTTTTCTTGGCGAAATCGACATCTCTATTTTCAAATCAGGAAATATCCTTATACAAGCCTCCGAAAACAACCTCACCATCTTTGAACACCACTTCAGCACCTTATCCCATTACCTTCTACCTACACTTACCTCTAACCTTTCAGCCTCCCAATCGCAGGATGCCCTTTCGTCCTCTCCCTCCTCGACCCCAACCCATCCTCTCCCTGACTCATCAACCATCAATGAAATCCCCGAATCCCAGATGTATTTTCCCCCTGCCTCGTTAGCATCTCCCCCTCCTCCTGACACTCCTACAACTCCCTCAGCCACCCTAACCCTCCCTCCTCCTCTTATACCCCCTCACCCCGATCCCCCGACGGCTCCTCTAATAACACCAATCTCCTTCTCTCCTAGTAACCCTCCCCCCCATAACCAAATTAACAGCCCTCTTCACCCCCCCATGCCCCCTTTTCTTCTCATGACACCCAGGCGACTCCTGGGAATGCTCTCTCACACCCTTCAATACCACCTCTATCTTACAACCTTAACACCCCTCTCTTTCCCCCACCTGGCTTCCCACCCTGTCCACACCCTAGACCTCCCTCCCCGACCAACAAGGAACACACCCCTCTCCCCTGACCTCCTAGTCCCCTCCCCTATCTCGCTTCTTACCTCAACATAGAACTCCACCTCACAACCCTCGTGTTAGAACTTTCTTCTCTCAGAAATGACTTCAACTCCCTCTCCTCAATGAATCCCTCCAATCATGCCTATCCCTTGGGTTCCGTACAAACTAACACCACACTCCCTCACCAAGGGAGTACTTCCCCTTGCGGCAATTCTCCACCTAGACCGCCTTGCAGAAATTGTTTACTCAGTCCACCCTACTCCCCGAGCCATCTTCCCTCCTCCGACCTCCTTGACCTCAATAAATCCCACCCCCCTATCGCCTCAACTACGAACACCCTTTCACCTCACTCATCTATCTCTGTGATCCTGGGGACAAGTAGGATCCCTTCCTCCCCAGTCTCGCCCAGACCCCCACAACAACTCACGACTATCCATTCCTGTTCCCCCACAAAAAACGTCCCTAAACCCCTCAAATGCATGCTGGTTAACTGCCGAACGGCAGCCTGTCATGCAACAGAAATCGCAGAAACTATCCTTAGTGAAGCCATCGACATCGCCTTTCTTACGGAAACCTGGCTCAATGCTCACTCGTCATCAATCCTTGACCTGCTCTCTCCCCCTGGTTACTCCATCCTCAGAAAAGACAGGCTTGACAAAATCGGAGGGGGCCTTGCCATAATCTATAAAGAAGAACTTCAACTCTTACCTGTCCAGCACTCCGACCATACTACTTTTGAATACCTTGGTGCTGAACTTATAGTTCAGGGTTCCCCCCCTATTCGTCTACATAACATCTATCATCCCCCTGGTGACCCTCTTTCCTTTGTGGAGGAATTGTCCGATCTTCTTACCCAATCCTCGATTTCCAATTCTAGAAACCTCTTCCTCGGAGACTTTAACCTCCACTGGAACAAAAATGACTATCCCTCGGTTAGTCTCATCAATGACCTACTCGATATTAGTGACTTGAAACAACTCTGCCATTCTCCCACGCACTCCAAAGGTGCCACTCTTGACGCTATCATCACTAGCAAGGAACTGGCCTCCCTCTCCCACATCGTCCCCATTGACTGGTCTGACCACCACCTCATCCTCTTCACGATCACCAGCTTTGTGCCCCCTCTCCCCCTTCAACCATCAAACATAAGAAATTGACCAGAAATCTTCACCTTATTCCTCCGGGCGAACTGGAGACTAAGATCAAAGCACATTTACGGCTTACTCCTCTCTCACAAAGTGCTAATGATCTTACTGAACACTATAACAAATCCATTGTTATCCTTGACCAAATTGCCCCAGCCAAATTAAAACTGCAAAAACGTAACCCCTCCAAATCCTGGTTCAACACTGACCTCAACAATGAGAGACGTGCTCTTAGGCTGACTGCACGCACGTGGAGACAACACCCTTCCCCCTCAAATCTTGTCCTCCTCATAGCTGCTAGGGCCAACTACAAAAAACACATCTTCAATGAAAAGGCCTCCTTCTTCCGTTCACAATTCGACCGGGCAAGAAACCGACCTAGGGAATTATTTAGCATTGTCAAAAACCAAACTGCCTCAGCCCCCCCAAATTAATGGCTACGGTCGAGAGATGTGAAGAAATTGCAAACTTCTTCTCGGATAAAATCGCTAAGATTGATCAATCCTTCGTCTTAACTCCCCTCCCGCATAGCCTACCACCTCTCCTTGACATTCCCCCTAAGTCTCCATCCGCACCTACCCCTCCCCGGACTATTCCCAACTCCCCCGTTGTCACCCCTTCTGAACCCTACTACACTACCCCCAGCTAAAAAACAATGCATCTTGGAATAACTTTTGCCCAGTTTCTGAACGGGAAGTCCTCAACATCATCACCAAGCTTAAACCATCCTCGCATACCAGAGATCCCCTCCCTGCCTATCTTGTCCAAGACCTAAAACACATTATCGCCCCATATTGGACCACTATCATCAACTCCTCCCTAGCCACCGGTAGTGTCCCTGCCTCCTTCCAACTAGGGCAAATCACCCCCACCATCAAAAACGTTACAGCTGACCCTAATGACTTAAATAATCTGCACCCTATTTCTAACCTTCCTTTCCTATCTAAGGCCCTTGAAAAATGCGCCCTGCTCCATTTGGACAAACACATCGACTCATTTAACCTCTTGGACGCATTACAGTCAGGCGTTCGAAAGGGCTGCAGCACTGAAACTGCCATGCTCAACATTATTGATGACATCCACCACTCCCTAGACAAGGGTGAATCCTCCCTTCTCATTCTCCTTGACCTCTCTGCAGCTTTTGATACTGTTAATCACGCTGCCTTACTCAATATTCTCAAAGACCGTTTTGGCTTCAATGGTGCTCAATTTGGCTCAAATGGTTCACCTCCTTTTTCCAACACAGAACCCAACAAATTAAAGTCAGCGATTGCCTTTCTGAACCTTTGCCGGTCTCCTTGGGCGTCCCCCAGGGCTCTATTCTCTCCCCCACTCTATTCAACCTCTTCATGGAACCCCTCACCCTCATTCTTAAGCAAACGAAAATCAGTTACGACCTCTATGCCGATGACACCCAACTTTACTGTAAGATTAAATCCCACGCTGACGTTCTACACCTCAATGATGCCTTGACTAAGATTCAATATTGGTTCCATCACAACCACCTCAAACTCAACCCTAAAAAAACGGAAATCATTCTATTCTCTCCTAAAAACAACTCGCTCCCCATTCAACACTGGATCTCTGACATCAAAGCTCTCAACTGTTCTCTTTCCATCTCTAACTCAGTTAAATCCCTCGGCATCAGCGTCGACCAGAGCCTCAGTCTTATTCCCCACATAAAAAAATTTGGCCAAAGGTGCTCTCTTCACACTCCATCATCTCAAGAAAATTAAACCCTTCATTCCTGCTGATGACTTTAAATCAGTGGTACAATCACTGGTCCTGTCCAGACTCGACTATGGTAATGCCATTCTCTCTGGAACTCCGAAAGTCCACCTAGCCCCTATCAAATCCGTACTCAACCTTGCTGCCAGGCTTATTACTGACTGTAAGCGGTTCGATCACATCTCCCCCATCCTCAAAGACCTTAAATGGCTTCCTATAGAAGGCAGATTCACCTACAAGACTGCTTGCATCACGCACAAAGCCCTTCATCAAAACACCCCATCTTACCTCTCTAATAAACTCCACAAAGCGGGCTGTACTAGAACTATGAGGAGCACTAATGCTCTCGTCCTAGTCCCTCCCTTGTTAAACAAGAAATCGACTCAATCACGCTCTTTCTCTGGAAACGCGCCCTCCGTCTGGAACTCCCTCCCTAAAGATCTACGTTGCAACCACTCCTACCTCAGCTTCAAAAAAGACCTCAAGCTACACCTTCTCAACAAATACTGGGGTCCTTAATACCTTGTCTCTGGACACTAATTCTTACCCCTGCCTTGACTGTATAGGTTCCCTCTACTTAGGGGTCGATTCCGATCCCGGTCGGAGGCGCACCTAATACCATTCGGCCGGGAAAAAAGCCAGGCGAATGCCTGTTTCCCGACAGATTTGCACATATGTCCGAACGAGCAAGTACGATGCGCACAACTGCCCAAATCCCGACCCAGTCATACTCACCCAATACAGGTCCTGTTCACCGACCGAGGCGGATCCGGAAACGCAGAATCGAGTCGCACGGAAGCAAAAATGCAGCCCCGTCCGGATGGACAAGTACGATGCGCTTTCCGTACGCGCCGAACCCGTCGCTACGCACGGCATGTCAAAGCATCCAGGAGAGGCGCACATAAGCTCCGATTCGCGCCACAAGACGATCCACGGCTACGAGACGAACACGCCAGCGACGAGGACGAGGCGAAGCAAAGAGAAAGACGAACGAGACGAACCAACCATGAATCCCATCGTGCCGATCCTACCAATATTCTACATCTATTACCGGAACAGGCACGGACGCGTACGGCGCAGAAGGTAAGTCAGACACCAACCACAAAAACAAACTACACGTACCAGACATATCACACACACACAGAGGGATGCAGAAATACTCACACCAGCAACAGCAGCACCATAGGGGCGGGATGGCCATCACCACTACCACCCCTACTCAGGGGGTGCCAGATGCCTGTCACTACTACCACCTCTACCCCTGGGGGGCTGGATGCCCACCACCACTACCACCCCTACTCAGGGGGTGCCAGATGCCTGTCACTACTACCACCTCTACCCCTGGGGGGCTGGATGCCCACCACCACTACCACCCCTACTCAGGGGTGCCAGATGCCTGTCACTACTACCACCACTACCCCTGGGGGCTGGATGCCCACCACCACTACCACCCCTACTCAGGGGGTGCCAGATGCCTGTCACTACTACCACCTCTACCCCTGGGGGCTGGATGCCCACCACCACTACCACCCCTACTCAGGGGGTGCCAGATGCCTGTCACTACTACCACCTCTACCCCTGGGGGCTGGATGCCTGTCACTACTACCACCTCTACCCCTGGGGGCTGGATGCCCACCACCACTATCACCCCTACTCAGGGGTGCCAGATGCCTACCACCTCTACCCATGGGGGGCTGGATGCCTGTCACTACTACCACCTCTACCCCTGGGGGGCTGGATGCCCACCACCACTACCACCCCTACTCAGGGGGTGCCAGATGCCTGTCACTACTACCACCTCTACCCCTGGGGGCTGGATGCCCACCACCACTACCACCCCTACTCAGGGGTGCCAGATGCCTGTCACTACTACCACCTCTACCCATGGGGGCTGGATGCCTGTCACTACTACCACCTCTACCCCTGGGGGCTGGATGCCCACCACCACTACCACCCCTACTCAGGGGGTGCCAGATGCCTGTCACTACTACCACCACTACCCCTGGGGGGCTGGATGCCCACCACCACTACCACCCCTACTCAGGGGGTGCTAGATGCCTGTCACTACTACCACCTCTACCCCTGGGGGGCTGGATGCCCACCACCACTACCACCCCTACTCAGGGGGTGCCAGATGCCTGTCACTACTACCACCTCTACCCCTGGGGGGCTGGATGCCCACCACCACTACCACCCCTACTCAAGGGGTGCCAGATGCCTGTCACTACTACCACCTCTTCCCATGGGGGGCTGGATGCCCACCACCACTACCACCCCTACTCAGGGGGTGCCAGATGCCTGTCACTACTACCACCTCTACCCATGGGGTGCAGGATGCCTACCACCAACAACACCCCCACTCACAGGATGGCTAATGCATGACACAACAAGCACACACCAACATAAGGAATGCAACAAAAACACCCCCCCACACCATGACAAGCGTGTGTAGACTGTGGCAAATGCCTACAACACTGAACATGACTTTGAACATACAATGTGACCCCCTATCACATGTGTCACACATAAATGTGTGTGGCCCCCACAATGCAAGCAGACCATGACCACTGTGGCAATGGGGTCTAAGCCCCCATCATCACAGTGACCAAAAGGTATGTGTGGGGTCCATAGCTAAAGCACCTTTTGAACATTGTGGCAATGGGGTCTCAGCCCCCATCATCACAGTGACCAAAAGGTAAGTGTGGGGTCCATAGCTGAAGCACATTTTGAACATTGTGGCAATGGGGTCTAAGCCCCCATCCTCACAGTGACCAAAAGGTAAGTGTGGGGTCCATAGCTGAAGCACCTTTTGAACATTGTGGCAATGGGGTCTAAGCCCCCATCATCACAGTGACCAAAAGGTAAGTGTGGGGTCAATAGCTGAAGCACATTTTGCACATTGTGGCAATGGGGTCTAAGCCCCCATCATCACTGTGACCAAAAGGTAAGTGTGGGGTCCATAGCTGAAGCACATTTTGCACATTGTGGCAATGGGGTCTAAGCCCCCATCATCACAGTGACTAAAAGGTAAGTGTGGGGTCCATAGCTGAAGCACCTTATGAACATTGTGGCAATGGGGTCTAAGCCCCCATCATCACAGTGACCAAAAGGTAAGTGTTGACATAGAAAAAGCTGCAACTGCCAAACTGCATGGATGATTCCTGGTCACAGAACAACAAACACATCAGTGGCAAAGTAGTGCCTGTGTCCCATAGCAACATAGATTGGGGGAGGCAAACAGTGCAGTGCAATAAGACATACCTTTGGCCATGTGCAGACAAACATCACCCATGGGGGCTGACACTGTCAACATCCATCAATGACACAATGACAGAAGTGACCATCATAATGCAGACCCACATATTCGCACCAATGGGCACACAAATGTAGATACCCTGTGGAGACTGTAGATGTGAGGTGAACAAATAACATACCATGGCAGCAATGGGACACACAAACAATGATCATTGTGCTGACTAATGACCTAGGAGTCCCAGGGACAGCAGGTCAAACCCACCAAACAACATACAGCCAATAGCACACTAAAGATATGCCAATGCAGTGGTGCAGATGCACAAACAGGCAGACCCACACTGCACAACAAACACAACAGGTGAGGAGGGGGGGTGCCAGTGTCCCCAGGCAACCACACAACACATGATGAGGCCTGAATACCAATTACACAGATGCACATACAGTGCCACACAAAAGTAACTCATGGATCCAAATCCCCTATGTGGGCAATTAGGCATTGTTAGATGAGAGGGAACACAAATTACACATGTCACACAAGCATGTAGGAACTGCAACAAACACAGCAAGAGACAGACCCACCACAGCACTACCCCCAGGGACCCCATATTGTGCTGACATTAGCCTGCATGATAATCCCACTGTGATGACAATGTCATATGTCGTTCACACTGTGAAACCCAGCCATGTGTCCTGAGCAACTAACTACCATCACACCTACACAAGCTCCAACCAATCAGCATGGCCTGCCAGCCAAGGCCAATATGGAGGTAGGGGTCTGGCCGGGCAACAACTCACTTCTGCACACACTCAACACCACACACCCTGAACTCCAACAATGTGCAGCAGTGAAGCTCACATGGACCGGTGACATTGCACATGCACCCATGACAATACCAGGGTTGGTGGTGGGAACCAAGGTGCAGAAACCCATCACACATGGCCAGTCAACAAGACTTGTCAATGTCTGACACACAGCACAGTATGCTGTACATGGGCATGATGTGAAATCCACCACAATAAATGGGATCCTGGCCATAGTCACACACCAATGAAGAAGCCAAGGTGACTCACGAAGAACACACGTACACAACTACCAACATTGCAGCTCTGACCCTGAGGAGTGGCATCAGTCACACACACGTGTCACAATCACTGTAAGCTAACACAAACAGTAAATCAGATTACTCGTGTAAACAACAAGTGCCAAGGGGAATCCTGAATGTGTCCCATCTGCGTTTGCCCACATCCCCAGCACTGACAACTAAGACAACCTGGGATGACAACCTCATGAACATTAGTTTGCCATGCACCCACATCACAGAGAAACCAGGTCCAAGATGCTGGATGAACACAGAACAACTCAGCAAGCATCACAAATAGGAACATCCCTAGGGACACAGCCTGTGTAGGAAAAGGGAAGGGAACACGCACAGACATGCTTACCCAACCAGGCCCACGCAATGTCACCAGATTACACACTGCCATGAGGGCACAACACTCATGTGGAAGGTCCGCAGTGCCAAACCTTGTCTGTGCACGACCCAAACATGTCAGCAGAACACTCCGTCAGTGAGTCAACAACCACAACACACAGAAGGCTCTGCTCACATCAGCCTGGGTACGGGGGTGTCACGTCAGTCATCTGCACACACACCAAACACCTGTCAAGCAAGTTGCACTGTATGCACAGATGAGTCCTTCGACATTGATGTGCAAAACTGCATGTCCAGTGGAGCTGGGCACACAGTCAGGGAAATAGGAACATTGAACAGTGCTAAGCCCACCAGATGTGCATCAGTGTAAGACAAAGATGTTCATTTACAAATGCAATAAGGACATCCCTGTGTCAAATGCTGAACATTACACCCTCAGACTGTAGCAAAGGATGCCATAGATCCAGAATACAACAGGACACATATCCCATGGACCACATGGAGTCCATCACTGCAACACTTCATCGTCCTGATGTGAACACTATTACAACTGCAAATGCAGGATGCTACTCATCCACATCATGTACATCAAAAGAAAACCCAAATGTAAACAAAAAGAGGCTTTATTCAGCATATGTCAGGCTAAAAACGGAAGTCCAAAAGAAACTAAGGCCAATGGCCAGTCCAAAATAACAGTACCAACGGGGTGAGAAGTGACAACTGGTCACACATTGCTTGCCTGCACTGGTACGGTTGGGGGACATCACCCTTGGAGGGGCATACAAGGGGCAGGCCAGGCACCGCAGGGACAGGATCAGGGGATGGCAGAGTGAGGCAGTGAAGGGGTGGTGGGTGCAGGAGTGTCACCGGCAACTGCAGTGGAGGTGTCTGACTCAGGGGGCCGGCACCACCGTGGTACACAAGTCAGTTGGTGTGGGTGCCGCAACCACTGCAGTGGGCTGGACTGATGTAGTGGACTGGGTACCCACTGCAGTGCCCGAGTCAGACGTAGTGGTTGTGGACTCCACTGCAGTGCATGACTCCAAGGAAGTGGAAGGGTGGGCAGATGAGGTGGGCAGGACAGAGGGGGGGGACCTGGTCACAACAACAGTGCCACTAACAGGCATAGCGTCTGGGTTGGGGGTGGAAGAGCAAGTGGCAGGGGGGGAGGGCCTAAGCAGTTTGGGGATGCGGTATCAGTGTGTGGGGGAACCTGGGGCAGGGTGTGGCGAGGGAACCTGTGCAGTGGTGGCCTGGGGGATGGAGGAGAGAGACTGGGCACTGGAGCTGCGTGGTGGTGGGGTCTTGCTCTTCCTGCTCCGGGGGGACTTCCGAATGGGCTCCTGTGTCTGCCTGCGCCTGGGGGAGGGTGTCCGGGGGCGAGGGGCACTCCTCTCTGTGTGGGTGGACTTCCTCTTCCCCTGGTGTGCTGGGTCAGCAGGAATGGTGGGGAAGAGGCCGAGGTCACACAGGAAGACCTGCTGTGTATGTGTGGTAGCAGGTGAGGCAAGGGAAGGGGTCTTGGAGGGAGAGGATTTGGAGGACTGCGGAGTGAATGTGGATGCCTGTGTGTGTGTGTGTGTTCCCCATCACCTGTGTCTGTGGTATCAGTCCCCTGAGGATGCTTGTGTGCACGTCTTGCCTTACTCTTGGGTGTGTCTGTGCTGCTTGTGTCTGTGTGTATGGATGACTGTGCAGGTGTGCATGTACTTTGGACAGGTAGGGGGGCAGGAAGTGTGGATGGGGCAGAGGTGGGAGGGGTGAGGGACTGTTGAAGGAGGGACACTGCTGCCGTCAGGGAGGAGTCCATGGACCTATTGCTCCTCTGTAGGGCAGACATACCTGTCGAGATGCCCTCCATGAACGACACCAGCTGTGTCAACAGAGTGGTGTGTGCATGGAGGACACTCAGCATTGCTGTCTGCCCTATATGGAGCTGCCGAAGGAGGTACACAGACTCCTCACTCAGGGCAGCAGGGGACACAGGGGCAGGGGCTGCGGTGCCTGGCACGAAGGAGACATGCTCCCGAGCACGGGAGCCTCCACAGACCTCAGGGATGGGAGGCGATGGGAGGGCGGTGGTGGTGGTGGTGGTGGCGGGGCCAGACAGACTAGCTGGCCTTTGGTGGCTGCCGAGACCGGCCTCCACAAGGGAGTCATCCTCCGAGCTGCTGTGGTCCCCAGCTGAGGTGAATGGTGCTGAGGACTCCTCGGTGTGGCTCCCCTCGCCCTCCGTGCCACTGGGTCCCTCTGATCACTCGTCCGATGCTGACCCAGTCTGGCTCCGCAGCTCCTCCTGGTCCGTGGAGCTGTCCCCTCCTGTGGCCGTGGATGTATCTGCAAACAATTAGGGAAACAGACAAACATCAGTCACCTGCACTGACTGCACACACCACAGTAAGTACAGCACATTACAGAGCAAGCCCTGGCATCCTTAGTTGAACATTGCCTAAAGTCCTCGCACAGATTCGGGGAAGCCAATTGTCAGTCTGATGGTCAACCATGGGACTCACACCCCTCCTGCCCTTGCACCCACCTGTCTGGTGCCTGTCTGATGGTAAGACCCCAGTGTGGACACATGCACCACCTACACAGTTGTTGGACATTGCAGGGAACACGGTGAAGCATGTGAACATGCACACATCACATCTCTTGCCACTGAGTCAGTGCAGGTGTCCGGATAAAGGGATGGCCAGATTCTAATTAGAAATGCATGTGATGCATACCAGCAACAGACACCATGATGCACCCATGTCCGGATAGTCAATGCCACAATGGGGTGCATGTTGCACATGTACCTCCCCTGCAGGATCAGTCCCAGGAAGTTGAATGCCATGACACAGGAATGCGTGCAAAGTCATACATTACTGTCTCAAGTCACATGGCCATGGCAGCCAGACAACAACAGTCTGCACTGTGTCACAATCCGAGGGCAGGGGGAATGCAAGTTATGTGACTGACAAGTGCACATGTCCATCCCCCAGAAGCCACATCATCTGTACTACTATTTGACCACGTCATACCAACTGGACATATGGGGGACATGAAACACAACTCCCTGAACATGAGCAGCTCACAGTGTGCTGTGAATGAAAATACAGCTACCTGAAAGTCACAGTCGCAAACACCTGTGTGCACAGTCAAGTGATCAGACACCTATAAGTCACAGAAGTATCGTCTATCATGGTCACATCTCAGATGGCATGCTGAGCCCCAAACGATGGACATACCAGTAGTCCTGGCAACGAAGACACAGCACAATGAGACAGAGGCAGACACCTGAGGGTACATTTCACTGATAACAACATGCCAGATGATACACGGGAGTGGGAGTACAGAGTGTATTGTATGCACTGGAGTAGGCATGACTGTCCAGCTCCACCTGTAAGAGGGATGAGTCCTGGACAGTTGGCAGGTGGCTAAGCATGTGTGACACACTGGATACACATACTCCTGAGGCCCAAATATTGTTCCCACCAGCAGCATGGGTGTGTGCCACATTCCCCAGGGATATGTGGTGAGTCAGAGCAGCAAGCGGACCACATATCAAAGTTACACGCAGATCACATGTCAGAACTTAGGCACTGTGTAGGCAATTGACCCACCCATGAATCGCACAACATAGTCACGGGAACAAATGCTGTCCCCCACCTTGAGCTAAGCAAAATGCAATGACACAGTCCCCAAATGACACAGTTTCCTGACTATAAGGGCCACACATATGCGTATCAGAGGAGAAGTGGGCATGTAACAAATGAGGGACATGGGTCCTGGACCACATGACTGATGTACTGTGGAAGTTTAACCAGGCCAGAGGTGGGCACATAGCATGTCAGACAAAGTGCACAGTGCAGACATGGACTCACCCCCTCCTTGCTGCTGTCTGTCCCTCAGCTGCCCATCCAGGTCAGGGAAGACCACCGCCAGGATCCGGAGCATGTGGGGGGTCAGGGTCCGGTGTCTGCCCCTCCTGCGAGGAGGCGACAGCTTCAGCTGGACCCCTGCGATCCTCCGGGTCCAGCCACGAAGGTCCTGCCACCTCTTTTGGCAGTTGCGGATCCTGCGCCTGTAGACCCCCACGGATCTTACTTTCCGGGCGATGGTCAGCCAGATTTCCTGCTTCTGGTGGGCATCAACCTGTGAGGATGACAAAGTGAAAAGGCCATTACTACACATGCAACATATCCGTGCATCACACAGTTGGACATACATGTCTCAATACAGGGGCATATGATGTACACAGGCAGTGCAACAATGGCTATGAACAGTTTGCCAGCAGTCACTACATGGTATCATTGCATGGGAAGTAAACCTAGTTGGAATGCACTGTTACTGCCCTGTACCAGTTCAGTGCATGTAACTACACACTTTGGGGTGTGACAACTACTCAGTGGGCATGCTAGCCAGTGGTGTGCACAGTGAAAGTCCTGCTAGTCAGACAACATGCACAATTAGTGATGCAGTGGACAGCACACTCACCTGCTCCCCTGGTTTCCCATACAGCTTGCTGTACTGTGGAAGGAGGCTGTCCAGCAGGGCCTGGTTCTCCTCAAGGCTGAAGGCTGGGGCTCTCTCCACAGTATGTGCCAGTGCAGGAGCCAGAGGATGCATAAACAGCAGCAGTGTTGGTGGCAGATGTCGTCCTGGAGCATGTAGTGCAGGCAAGTGAGCTCTCAGGGGAACAGCCAGCATTATATGTGCGCTGCAGAGGCAGATACTGTCCCATGTGTCCAAAGTGATAGGTCCAAGTCGTTTGCATCTTCTAAATCTGACCAATCCATGGTATAGCAGCACTAATACACGCCCACAGCATCCTTCAAATCTTCAACTTCATGACACCCATGATTTTGCAACATTGTTGTGGCTGGCCAACTGAATTCACTGCATCAGACTCGTTGGAGCTTCGAAAATGCGTCTGTTGCCATGCCAGGCCCCAGCCAATGTGTGCGCACCGATCGGTCCATTGCTGTACAACGGGTACCCGCGATACAACGCGTACCCGCTCACATTGAATGCAATGGGCCGGCCGGGCACACCGATCGGTCCATTGCTGTTCAACGCGTACCCGCTCACATTGAATGCAATGGGCCGGCCGGGCACACCGATCGGTCCATTGCTGGTCAACGCGTACCCGTGATCCAACGCGTACCCGCTCACATTGAATGCAATGGGCCGGCCGGGCACACCGATCGGTCCATTGCTGGTCAACGCGTACCCGCGATACAACGCGTACCCGCTCACATTGAATGCAATGGGCCGGCCGGGCACACCGATCGGTCCATTGCTGTTCAACGCGTACCCGCTCACATTGAATGCAATGGGCCGGCCGGGCACACCGATCGGTCCATTGCTGTTCAACGCGTACGCGCGATACAACGCGTACCCGCTCACATTGAATGCAATGGGCCGGCCGGGCACACCGATCGGTCCATTGCTGTTCAACGCGTACCCGCGATACAACGCGTACCCGCTCACATTGACTGCAATGGGCCGGCCGGGCACACCGATCGGTCCATTGCTGGTCAACGCATACCCGCGATACAATGCATACCCGCTCACATTGAATGCAATGGGCCGGCCGGGCACACCGATTGGTCCATTGCTGTTCAACGCGTACCCGCTCACATTGAATGCAATGGGCCGGCCCGGCACACCGATCGGTCCATTGCTGTTCAACGTGTACCCGCGATACAACGCGTACCCGCTCACATTGAATGCAATGGGCCGGCCGGGCACACCGATCGGTCCATTGCTGGTCAACGCGTACCCGCGATACAACGCGTACCTGCTCACATTGAATGCAATGGGCCGGCCGGGCACACCGATCGGTCCATTGCTGTTCAACGCGTACCCGCGATACAACGCGTACCCGCTCACATTGAATGCAATGGGCCGGCCGGGAACACCGATCGGTCCATTGCTGTTCAACGCGTACGCGCGATACAACGCGTACCCGCTCACATTGAATGCAATGGGCCTGGCACACCGATCGGTCCATTGCTGTTCAACGCGTACCCGCGATACAACGCGTACCCGCTCACATTGAATGCAATGGGCCGGCCGGGCACACCGATCGGTCCATTGCTGTTCAACGCGTACCCGCTCACATTGAATGCAATGGGCCGGCCGGGCACACCGATTGGTCCATTGCTGTTCGACGCGTACGCGTGATACAACGCGTACCCGCTCACATTGAATGCAATGGGCCGGCCGGGCACACCGATCGGTCCATTGCTGTTCAACGCGTACCCGCGATACAACGCGTACCCGCTCACATTGAATGCACTGGCCCGGCCGGGCACACCGATCGGTCCATTGCTGGTCAACGCGTACCCGCGATACAACGCGTACCCGCTCACATTGAATGCAATGGGCCGGCCGGGCACACCGATCGGTCCATTGCTGTTCAACGCGTCCCTGGACAAGTCACTGGCATATGTCACCATGCCTGTCACAGGTGAACATATGCCAGCTACATATACTTCCCAGGGAGTGAGGGGCACACCTACAACATCACAGCCTGTCCACACTGTATCCTAAGGCATGTAAGGCTGCATTACCTATTCCGTGTATGGGGGTGAACATGTTCTGTGGGTGTCACTTCGGGGCAGCCACTCCCAGGCCGTGCACGTGTTCATGGGGACAGGATCCTTGGTGTGTCGTGCACATGACCACTGTGATGTGCAACTGTTCATTCCTGAGCATGTGGCATGGTCACATTTCACGGTGGTGTATGTGTATGTCATGTCACATACCCCCTGAGTCCCATGTGGGACGGTATGTACATCCCAGGGTGACCCATTGGCACAATAGTGATGGTCCTCCACAGTCTGTGTGCATGTTGTGTTTACAATGTCTCTGATTCCATGTGCACAATGGGAGACAGTCTCCACATCCACGTTGTTTGTGCATGAACTTTGATGTTGTGCGTGTGTGTGTCACAGACGTCCATGTCTGTCCTGACGAGGCAACAGGGACCACTACCTGTGGGGGTCATGGTTGTTTTGCTGTGGTGTATTCATGATGCACCATGTCATGCCAGTGTCCATGTGGCAATACAGGGTCCCTGGGAATCTACCTGTCGATGAGCTGTGATGCCTGGGGCACATCTGTCCTCACATGTCACTGTGGTGTGTGTTTGGAACGTGGCAGCAGTACATGGGTACTGTAACACAGCCTAATGATATCCCATTGCACAACCTGGGACTTGTTGAGGGAACATGTTGAACTGTGATGTTAGATGTTAGCCATGTAGGTGCCATACATGTCCTTACGGAACGGCACACGCATCATGTACTTGTGTCTCGTAATGGTGTATCATGTGATATTGAGTCTGGTCTATGCCACATATGTGGGGTGACTGACAATCTTTCTTTCTTCACCTATGCACTGCAGGGCACCAGCTGTCCATCGGCCATTCCCTGACCTTGCTACAGTGGTTGAACGGGACTGCATCCGACAGTACCACTTCACCAGGCCACTGATTGAGGAATTGACGGTGCAGTTGGCCCCACATTTGCAACCTGGCCGGACATACCTTACAGCGCTGACCCCCAAGGTGAAGGTGATGGCAGCCCTACACTTCTTTGCCACCGGTACCTTTCAACACACTGTGGCGTCTGCTGGTGGGATGTCACAGACCATGTTCAGCCATGTGCTCCGCGATGTTTTGGAGGCTATGTTGAGATACCTGAACCAGTACATCTATTTCCCTAGACTTCAACAACTCACTGACGTGAAGAGTGACTTCTATGCCCTGGGGAGGATGCCGCATGTCATTGGCTCCATTGATGGGACACAATTGGCTTTGGTACCACCACAGGCCCAGGAGCAGGCATACAGGAACCGCAAACACTACCATTCGGTCAATGCACTGGTGGTATGTCTTGCAGATATGTGCATCTCACACGTGTGTGCCCGTTTCCCCGGTTCTGCACACGATGCCTACGTGATGAGGAGTAGTCGCATCCCGACGATGATGTCACAGATGCGGAACCAGCGTGCCTGGCTTGTTGGTGTGTACTGACTTTGTACCATTGTGTGTGTTCTGTCTTGTAGTGTTCCACCCTCTTTTCCAGCTCAGCTAATGTGCAATTGTCTGTATGTAGGTGACTCCGGATACCCCAACATGCCGTGGTTGCTGACGCCCCTCAGGAACCCTGTGACACCAGCCCAGATGCGTTACAATGAGGCACATGGTCGGACCAGGAGAGTCATTGAGCGGACATTTGGTCTCCTGAAGAGCCGCTTCCGCTGCCTGGACAAGACAGGAGGGGCCCTCCCATATGCCCCAGCAAAGGTGTGCAAGATTGTCATCATCTGCTGCATGCTACACAACCTGGCTGTGCGGAAGGAGTTGCCTCTCATCCTGGATGATGATGATCAACATCCGCCACCTGTGGAGGATCCTGGCCTGGATCACGATGCCAGTGATGATGATGATGATGGTGATGTCCGCACACAGCTCATCACCAACTTCTTCAGCTGAATGTGAGTATCCGGAGATGTCATGTCAATGATGTGAGTATGCATAATATGTGTTGGTGGTGCTCTGGTGCTGTTTGAGTGTGGCCATGTGCTACATGACTGTATGCGTGTAGCGATGTGTCCTTACAGGTAGTCTGTACTCCCCAACAGTGTTGACATGCTAACGTGGTTCTGGGTGGGTATCTTGTGACATGTATTGGGCATGAGTATTGCAGTTCTGTCCTGTTCTTCAGTGCTTTTGACTGTGTGTCATTTCTGTCCTTCACAGGGTACTTTCAGAGTTGTTTGGTCAACTGTGATCCCCCAACACCGTGATTAAACTTCCAGGGTGGTAGCTGTCGTGTCCCTACAGGTGATGTGCGCCACACCCATGGACTTCCTTCCTTCTACACTTGTTGACTGTGTGCCCACTGCCAGGTGGGATTACCTTGCATCTGTAGTGGTTACAACATGTTGCAAATGTGTAATAAACCTGTGCTTCACTTTATGATGTGCGTTGTCTGTGGTCACACATCTGACTGACATTTGCTTACTGCACCAGTGGGCTAGTTGACAAAGACTGTGAATAGGTGTTGTGTCTGTGCATTGCACCGTATTTCCTGGCAACATCAGTGTAGGCGATGAGTCAGGTGGCCTTGGTGTGTATATGTTGTGTAGCCCTGGTGGTGTGTCTCCCTCATATGTGTCACGTTGCCATGACTCACATGCCTGTGTTGTACTTGCTGTGGCAGTTAGCATGCACAGTGTAATTTCGCAGGTCATCATCTCCATGACAGAAACCACGTTTGAATCACAACAGAGGCAGGTATGGTGTATTAGTGTGTTTATTGTCATACATGTGTGAGTATAGTGCACAGGATGGTGGGTGCTGTACATTGTGATTGTAATCCAAAGTTCCTAAATGATTTGGAAGTCCAGGTAGCAGAAATGTCCTGAGTAAAGTCCACAGTCATCTGATACATTGGTCCAACTTGTACTCCCCATGTCATGTGGGGGATTTGTGTTGCATTCCACAGGGTGTACAATTTGCGCACAAGGGTGATTATCCAGAACAGGTTTTGGCTTCCTGGGGGTTGCGCATGGCCATCGGCCTCTCAGTTGCCCTTCCTCGGACGACCCCTCTTCTTTGGGGGGGACCCTCAAGTGCAGGCTGCTGCGATGCAGGGGACTCTCCGCCAGAGTCATCCTCCCTCCCTGTGGCAGTTGCAGTTGTTTCAGCACCAGATGTTGTGGGCACACAGGGAGGTGTTGACATGTTGCTGCTCATCTGGCGGAGGCATTGTAATATGTCCCTATGCACCGCCGTCATCTCTTGCAGTGTGTCCCACTTGGACTCCATGCGGGACATGTGTAAGTCCAAGCGTGCATGATGGGCAGCCTGCTGCTGTCGTATGTCCCTGAGGATCCCCACTACCTGGCTGAACTCTCCGGTGCTGGACTGGTACGCATTGGCTATGCGTACCAGTTGTGGGTCATCATGCAGTCCAGACCCCTCTGCGAGCAGCGACCTATGTCTACCACCCCTCCCACCACCCCTGGCAACACGTGCAGTACCTGAGGTGGCACGCACAGGTGATCCTGGGCCCCCTTGGGGGTTGTTGGTGGTGTTGGTGTCCATAGCCCCACATTGGGCAAGGGTCCGTGTGCTGGTGGTGGTGGTGGTCCTTGGTCTGTCCGTGTCGGCAGGGGTGGTTTGTGTGTTGACAGTCGTTGGAGGGGTGGGTGCAGGGGGTGCAGCTGGTGGTCCTGCTGGTGCTGCATGATGACTCGCTCCGGAGGTGCCAGGTAGGTCTTCGTCATCCGAGGAGGGCAGAGGCTGTTCCACACCAGTGAGCTCCGTTTCCCCTGGATCCTGGGACAGGGACTCCTCAGCGTCTGCTGCTGTGTCCCCATCATCACCTGTTTTTGGGAGACACACACAATGTATGTTATGTTGCTGCAGGCATCAATGGTTGACACACCTGACAGTTGTGACTGTACCTCTGGATGCGGGCCTGTACATTGCATTGTCCTAAGTTGTCACAGTCAGAGGTTGATATTGGTGTAGCACATTGTCCTGCATACTTTGAGCATTTCAATTTGAATGTTGGGGTGTGTACATGGTCTGCATTGGTTGTATTTGGTTGACATCCGGCCCTCCTTCTCCCCCAGCCCAGTTATCCCACCATGAAGCATGCCACCCTTGCAGTGGGTTCAGGTTGACTCTCAGGATGTCAGTGAGTGGTGTCCTGCTGTTGGTGGTGCCCAGTTCCCAGCAGGGCCTTGTGCTCCCCACAGCAGTACCCAGTGTCAGCCATCTTGTCAGTTCTTTTCCACTCCCTGTGATGTGCGCATGGTTCAGGGTGGTGTTGATGGGACAGTTGTGGGGGTGACCAATATCTGTGACTACCACTCCCATCATGCTATTGCCTCCACCCCCTTCCCAGCATGCCCATGCTTCCTTCCTTTTGACTCTGCTTCCCTGTGGGGTTGTGTGCCTGTGCTGACAAGATGGCTGACAGTGTTATCCTGGGGTTAGTTTTGCTACAAGTCCCATGTGTGTCCCTGTGCTTCACACAGCATGACCCAGGGTTGTGGTTCTTTGTGGGATATTTGATTAGAGTGTGAGGCAATGCATTCTCCCAGGTGAGTTGTGTGGAGTTTGTGTTAGGGGTGTGTGTGAGTGGAGCTGCCGGTAACTATGGTCAGTGCTGTGAGTCCTCCTTCCCACCCAGGCAGATATCCCACCATGGAACGTGCTTCCATTGCAGGGAGTGCAAGTTGTCTTTCAGGATGTCAGTCAGTGGTGTCCTGCTGTTGGTTGGTGCACAGTTCCCAGCAGGGCCTTGTGCTCCCCACAGCAGTACCCAGTGTCAGCCATCTTGTCAGTTCTTTTCCACTCCCTGTGATGTGCGCATGGTTCATGGTGGTGTTGATGTGCGCATTGTGAGGTTGGGCAATATCTGTGACTACGACGCCCATGATGCTATTGGCTACACTGACTTGCCCAGCATACACAGGATTCCTTCCTTTCAGTGGGCTTCACTGTGAGGTGGTGTTGTAGTGGTGGCTACATGTCTGGATGTGTTTGTTAGTTATATTTGTGCCACTGCCTAGCTGTAGTTGTAGTTGTGTTTGTACATGTGATGACACAGTTACATATAACTATGAGATGGCATGTGTTGTGTTTATCTGACTGACATACACATTTTGGGATGATTCTGTTTTGGTTGCTGTGTATTTGCTAAGGGTGCATGGTTTGACTCTCCCTTGACAGTGATGTGTGTGTATTGTCGCACAATATTGTGTACATTTGTTGTGTACTCACCAGGCTCTGGGATGTTTTCTAGTCCATATACGCTCACTGGTGGTAGGATGGCCCGCACCTTCTCCTCCCAGGGCCTGAGGTATACTGGTTTGGCAGGAGGGCTACTGCCGGTGTGTTGGCTCAAGAGGTAGTCCTTCTTCAACAGCTCCCTGACCCTCCTGCGCACGTCATACCACCTGTTCTGGATGTCTCCCTTTGTGCGCAAACATGGTGATTGTGCGTTCACCCTGTTGACAATCCTCTCCCACATCTTGGTTTTCTGCGCCATGGGTGTCTGTTGGACCAGTGTACCAAACAGCTGTGGCTCTACCCTGAGGATCTCATCTACCAGGACTTCCAATTCACTATCTAGGAACTTTTGATTCTTCTTTGGGGGCATGGTGATGGTGAGTGATGTGTGTGTTGGTGTGCAAGTGAGGGTGTGTGAGTGTGTGTTTTGCTGGGTGTATGTGAGGGTGCTATTTGTTGAGGTGCTGCTGGTGTGTGGCTTGTGTGATGGATGAGCTGTGGGTGTGTGTGTGGTTGCTGTCTGTTGGTGTTGAGTGCTGGCAGGTAATTTGAATTTGCAAAGGATCATGGTAGGGATTTGTGTCCTTTATATGGGTGGAGTTGTGGGTGTGTCTTTGTTCCCTGTTTCCCCCCAGTATTTATTGGCTTTGTAATTGCTTGTTTGGCCTTTTTTGTGTGTTTTTTCCTTAGTACTTTTTGTGCATGTAGGAGACGTTCTTCTGACCGAGTCGGACCCTGCAGTTGTCTCGTGCGAGCTTCTCCGATTCGTTCACGCTGTGTTTGTGCTGTTTTCTGTGCTGCGTACGCGTCGGTCGCGGTGTTTTGGGTTGCTTCGGCTCGCAGTTTTGTATGCGTGTCGGTCGTACGGCTTGGGCCCCGTGCGACTCGGTCGTGTTTTCCACGCGTTGCATCGTACTTGGCGGGTAGGAGTTCGCGGGTACGTTTCGTTCGGGATTCTTCCTGGTGCGTGTCGGTCGGTTCGATTCGCGTGGTTTTCCGGCCGGATAGTTGTTTTCCGCGCGGTTCGGTCGTTCGGCTTGTGTTCCGTACGCGTCGGTCGGATTTTGCACGCTTCTCATCGTACTTTGCGGGTCGGGCTGCACCGGTACGTGTCGGTCGGAATGAATTCCGGCTCCGAGTCAATCGGTACGTTTTCCGGCCCGAATCGGAATCGGCCCCTTATTGTCTCACCCCCTTCCTCCCCCCCTCCTTTCAATTCTTTCATTCACGACCACCTCCCCCCCTTTTTATTTTATTTCTCGGGTAGTTCCCACCTACTCCCACCTGCTTTCCCCTTACCCTTCACTCTCCACAGTCGCCCTTCACTTTCACTCACTCCCACCTCTTCATTCACTAACTAACTATGCTATCTACCAGTCCTACTATCTACGATCTGCTGTCTGACTAATGTTTTCCTAGTTAATTTACCTCATTTAAAAAGAATTCTGTTTAAAATTTTCAAATTGCCTTGTTTATTACCTCATTATACAAATGTTATATTGCAATTTTGCATTACCAAACCTTGTAAAGCGCTCTGATACTCTTGGGTCCAGCCAGCGCTATATAAAACCTTTTAAATAAATAAATAAAAAAAATAAAAAATAAACTGAGGGGTATCCACTGTAGTGATTAATTATGTAAGGGTGCCAAGGGGTATAGCCTGCTGTGCAGTGGTTTAATCAGGGCAGGAAGAGGGAGCACTTCATCTATGTTTAAAAACCACTGCAGATTAAAGTTTATCTGCACTGGTTTTAAATCCAGGGGGACAGCTCCCTCTTCCAGCCCTGTTAAATTAAAAACCACTACAGATTACTTCCGCCGGCTGAGTGGCTGAATTTAATCAGTTATTCTGCGTTACAAGAGCAAGGGAGAACTATCAAATTCCTCCAAATTCATCAGCGGAATTAAAATTCCGTCCACCCCTAATAACAATACAATACTAAAATAGTGTAAGAAAACCCAAAACTACAAACTAGTGAAAATCACTGCTATTAATATATCTAAATATACCAAAAAGCCACAAACAACACTATAACTAATTGGTAGAACTCTTCCTTAAATCCCCCTCCCCTCAAAACCTTAAACAAAATCTTTATGAAAGAACTTACCTATTCTGATGAACAGCAGCACCTTACCACAACCTAGTTCTAGGAAAATAGACTAAAAATAACACAAATAAATTACAAAATAGAAGGTAGCGCAAAATAAAAATGGCAGTTAAATGAAACTAAAAAAAAGACTATCTCGCCATAGAAATGAATGGGAAATAATGTCAAAATGTTGAATAAATACATGAAAAAATGTAAAAAATTATTAAACATACAAAACGTAAAAGAATGATTTAAAGATTTATAAATTAAATAATAGTATAAAATATATGCAATTATTTAAAATATACTGAAAAAATATATTAAAATGAAGTTGTAAAATATGCATTTGAAACAATTTAAGAAATGTTAAAAAACTGTGGAAAAATGGAAAAAAGTGGAAAATATACAACATACAATAATAAATATAGTTACTTTTTTAATATAAAAATGAAAAAAATATTTACTTAACTTTATATAAACGTTTTCTTTTAAGTTGAGAGACGTTTACAAATGTAAAATGAAACAATAAATAAACTATGAAAACATAAATAAAATTAGAAAAATATGTTACATGTCTTTCTTTTATAGAAAATGTAATCAGTTAGACACTAAAATGGTGACATTTACTATTCCCACTCCAATCTAACAATATCGAGGGAAGGTGTTGAACACTAAAGAGGTGACATTCACTATCCCACTACAATCTAAACCAATTTGGGGAAGGCGTGCAACACTTTGGGGCCGATTCCGATCTCGGCCGGTAGGGCTCCGAATCGGATTCGGCTTAACCGGATCCGATTCGGAGCCCTATTTCCCGACCGAATCGTACGCGCGTCCGGGCGAGCGAGTACGATGCGTATTCGCCGACCGACTCGTCCGGGCATCCCGACCGCTCCGACCGACTCGTTCCCGGGTCCAACCACACCGACCGACTCGCTCGGACTCGACTCGCACCGCGCAATGGAGACGTTCCCCGGCCGGGTAAGTACGATGCGCGCCGCGAGCAGTCCGACCGAGCCGCGCACTCCGGCTCGAAAGAGCTGTCGGAGCCGTACTTTGGGGGTCTGTGTCGGACCCCCTGTACGCGTAGCCGTGCGAAGTCGCACACAGGGGGACCCATGGGTCCCCCTACCTGTGCGTGTACGGCGCGAATCGCTTCGCCGCGTACACGCTGTAGAGGGCGCACTTGTCCGCATCGCACCCATTGAGTCAATGGGAGCCCGCGTACGCGTTGTACGACAGGCTCCCATTGACTTCAATGGGAGTCCGACCGACTCGAGTCCGATGGCATACGTGCGCATCGTACTCGTTCGGTCGGACTGCACGGGTCCGACTCGGTCGGGAATCTCTCCGGGTCCGGCTCGGTCGGAGAGATTTCCGGCCCGAATCGGAATCGGCCCCTATATTGGTGACATTTACTATTCCCACTCTAATATAACCATATTGAGGGAAGGTGTTGAAGACAGAAGGAGTGACATTTACTGTTCCCACTCCAATATGACCATATTGGGCGAAGGTGTTGGACACTAAAGGGTGACACTTGCTTTTCTCTCTCCAATCTAACCATATTGGGGTAAAAGTGTTGGACATGCCAATCTAAACTAATTTGGAGAAGACGTGAATACTAAAAGGGTGACATTTATTTTTCCACTCCAATATAAGCATATTGGGGGAAGATGTTGGACACTAAAGAGGTTACATTTACTATTCCTACTTTAATCTAAGGCTATTTAAAGAAGGTGCTAGATGCTAAAGAGGTGAAATTTACTACGTACATTTCAATCTAAAACCTTTTAAAGAAGGTAATACAAATTAAACCTTTTATACACAATCAATACTCCATACACACACACAATGTTTTGACTATAAAATACAATAAAATGTATTATATTAATACTCTATCCAAAACTACAAACCTATATATACATATCCAAACATAAAAATAAATATACAATTTTTTTGTCAATTAATAATTATAATAATTATAAAAATATTTACTGCCATTCCTAAACTAGTTTATACCATAACAAAAAAGAATGAAATAATCCAAAAATAACAATATTAAAACTAAAAATTGATTAAAAGCATTTTATTTAAAAAAATTACAAATCTAATTTAAATCTAAAATTGTAATTTTAAAGCAAAAAAAAAAAAAATTGTATTTAAACGTTCATATAAAAATATTTAATTATCTTACTTTATTAAAAAAAGTTGAAATATTTTTCTTTGTAAAATATTATACTAATTTTATTAATTGACAATTTTTTTGTTTATAATTGTTTTAATTAAATGTAATTTACTATCATTAATGGTATATTTTATTTCATATGTATTATAAAATATTAAAGTAACAAATTAATTTTAAATATTTGTATAATTATTTTACTTTATCAAACTACATTTTTATTATTTAAATTATTTTAGTATTTAAAATTTTTAATATTTAAAAAGTTTTAAATTAAATACCATAATATATATTTCAATTAATATCAAATTAGTGTATTAAAAACATTAATGTAACAAAATAAATGTAAAGATTGTAAAATATTAATTTGCATATCACCAAATTATTACCATAAACTTGACTTTAAAATATACACTTTAAAAAAATCTCCCCACACTTATCCCCTGAAAACCCAACATCCTGCTACAAAAAAATGTATAAAACCATTATATTTATACAGGACTACACCTAAAATTACCAATTTCAACAATTTCATAACACATAAATTATCTTACTAAAAACAACACAAATGAAAAAAAAATCTAAACATATAAATCAAAAACACCACAATAAATTATATACTAATTAACTCCTACAAACGATATAGATACAACGCTATTTACCAGATCGTTATTTTTACAACAATATTAAAAACAACACTAAAATGATATTTTTACCTTCGATCTTCATGTCGACAATATTTCTGACATCCGGATATTCTTGAGAAGAAATTTTTGTATCACAATATTTTTTTTTACGATATTTTGTCCAAACATCTGTAGCAGTATCAGCAAATTGGACCGGGACCAATTCAGCATATTTCACTGGGGCCAGCCAAAACCAGCTCAATAATAGCTGCTGGATCCACAATCCAGCTGGATGGGCCTCATTTTGTGCACTGTTGTGAACCCTACTTTTGTGTTACAGTTTGTGTGGTGTTTTTGAGTACGCTTGTTTATTTTGCAGATGTAATGTACCTACTCACTGTCTTAATACTGCACTCATATGAATTTCATGCACGGAACCAAAGTATTCAGCACAGGATATATGTCTAGATAATACAACATCACATCTAAAACAGTTTAATCCAGATTGAGGAGAGACCGGAAATGTAACTGGTTTGCTTTTTCATGGGTGTGGTGTGTGTGCGTGTGTGTGTGTGAGGGGGGGAAGGAATATCACCCGCCCCCCCTATTTGGTGGAAGAAAAAACACTGTCACATTCTTCTTTGTGGGAATGGCTGCCTTATTGGGAAGCAGGCTTAGCTCATATAATGCAACATTCAGCTTAGCCCATCAAACTAAAGTGCCCCAGCCATGATCTAACAATATTAACTCTCCCATAACCCTCTATCTAATACCATTTGATGAACTCTCCCACCCAGTTCCCTCTAAACCTGAAACTACAACGATTCCTTTTAACTTTACTAACGTGCCGATCCTATTAACTCTTATAACCATGCACTTGAATCACTTCCACTTTCTTGTTCAGCCTGTCTGCTCTTGGTATAGGACTGCCTTGTGGTTTGCTTTGTACTACTCTCTACCCCTGCTTTGCTTCACAATTTCTTACCTTTTGTGCTACCCAACTCTCTTTGGGTCTTATTATGAGTTTGGCGATGCGGGAGCGGGACCGCCCCACTCCTGCACCTCCAAAGCTGTGTTTGCACCGCATGCCAGATTAGGAGCTTTCTCCTGTCTGGCGGGCAGTTCTATGACATTCCCACTGCAATACCTATGAAACATCAAAATCAGTGCCTGAACGGCATGGGCTGCTGCATTCCATGCCGTGCAGGTACTGCGGTGCATGCACACAGCTGGGGACAACATGTGCCCCCCTGCATGCACCCCATGACGCAGAGGCACAAGGGGGCCCTGTAGAACCCTCTTTGTTTACTCACTCCCACATTTTCATGGTCACACCACCATGAAAAGTGTGGCAGTGAGGAAACTTGTAATATGCTTGGCGGGCGGCAGCAGCCCCGGCAAGCATATTGCGGCCTCAGGACCGCTGCACCACCGTCCCTGGTGGTTGCCATGGTCTCAAGGCAGCACGACCACCCTGGATGTAATAGGGCAGTCAAAAGACTGCCACCACCGCGCCCTTGCGAGTCTGGCGGTCAGTGGACCACCATACTCATAATAAGACCCTAAATTAGCAAATAAACACTAATGCCTTATTACGACTTTGGCGGTCTTCCAATGGGACTGCCACCGCAGCGGTCCCAGGAAGACCGTCAAGGCCGTGGTGAGCCCACCCGCCGGATTATGAGTTCAATCCAGGGCTGACAGTCGATGTGGCGGTGGTCTTGCCACTGTGTTAAGCTTATAGGAGTGCCTTAACAGCATGCCGCCGCCGTGAGAGTGCCTGCAGCACGTTCTTATACAGTGTGGCATGGACCATGTCGTGCATGCCACACCGTGCAGGAACTAGGGTACAATTCCAGGGGGCACAAAATGTGCCCCCCGCATGCACCCCCAGTCCCAGATTTAGCCGGGGCCCTATTAGGGCCCCCTAACCTGCATGTCCACCACCCTTTTCATGGAGGGGTCCACGCCATGAAAAGGGCAGTGGATATAGAGGTCGTAATATGCTTGGTGGTACCTGCATCGGCACCACCAGCATATTCAGGCCCCTTTAAGCACCACCGTGGGATCCTGGATCTCGGTGGAATCAGCATTCCTGTGGCGGTCCCAATGTCACCATCATAATACAGTGGGCGGACCCACAGTGGTGGTGGTAGTTGGACCGCCGCTCCGAGTACGGCGGTCCTTGGATCCTCAACATGCACACGCTATATAGAGACAGTCAGGTTACTGGTCACTCGCACCACCTCCTCATTGTTGATTCTGTATGTCACTTTTTTGCTGCATAAGTAATTCCCTTACAATCCTACTTCCTCCACTACTAGGAAGAACTCCAAAATGGCAATGCTATGTTGTCTCCTTGATAAGTCCTCAGGCCACCAGTCAACAAAGGCCTTTCCAGTATTGGCCAAAACACGCTGAACCAGACACAAATGAAGTAATTTCCTGCAACCACCTTGTCACTCTGTTATATTCATTCAGAAATCTAATAATCTATGCCAAACAGAAAGTCCCACCATATCCTGTGCATCACTTTGATCACAGCCTTCCTGTAATTTGTCTGCAAAATGAAAAGCCCGGTGCCATCGTTTTGCACGCAAAGTTTAGATGACTCAAAATCTGTTGCATATACTGCAATTCAATTTGTTTGACATCCATGTACCTTTCAATAAGCTTCGCAACTCATACAATCTGTCTGTTGAAATAGCAAGGCCATAACAATCAAATTTAATTCAATGCCCAGCAACATCAGTGGCATTGCTGGCCCTTCAGTCGATTCTGGTGCCAGTGGAATTAACCCGCCACTTTCTTGAACACAGTGATCAATCACCCGAAATTCATTCCATTTACCTGCCCTTCCTATCATCAAAAAGTGCCAGAGGTAGTGCTTCTCTTGTTCAAACTCCACTACCATTTGAACCACTCATTCAACAAACGTGGTAAAAGTTTCAAATAATGCACATGCCTAACAACAACCCAAGCAGATCACTTTGTCTGTAAATATCATGCCTTTAAATTGTCTGTCAGACACTGGAAAGTCATACCGAGGATAACAAAGAAGTGGTGGGTGGAATACTTGAATCCACCTTACCCACTGGTAATTACGCTGGGCTGTATCCCAGTAGATCATTTGTCTGGCCAATATGTCACTCTGGAAATAGATCCAACATATGCACAAAACTGTAAATCATCGGAGTGAACAGGAAGCTGACATAATATTAGTCTTCCTCATCTCTGTTCCAATTCTGCAGTTCTAGACCATACACACTGCCACGTTAATGCTAACAGGTCATTGTACACACATTCTCATCTATGTAATCATTGATCAAATAGCCTTAAATTATAAGGCTGGCAAGCACGGAGGGGGAGAGGCCGTCGTCTTCCCATGCCAAACTTCCTTTGTAAATTTATCCTGTACTATGTCTGTTTTGTAGAGTTCTGGAAACTTTTTAAAACTCCCATATCACACCGTGGACGTTTCCCTGTCTTTGTTAAATATGCATTCATACTTCCATCTTTTCTATGTTAACTTGCGGACTGGCCCTTTTTCAGTACTTCTGAGCCCACCACAAGTTCTATGACTCCCAAAGCATTGAACTACAGTGTGTTTGCCTCCACATTTCAACCACTTGTGTCTGAACCTGGCTGGTTCCTCATCCCACCTAGGGTGTGGTGCCCTGCAAAGGACATAAAAGTCAAAGATAGCCCACTTGCTGTATCTCCTGCCCTAATATGCCTGGTCGGTGTCAAAAACTGCAGTCATAGTTCATTATCCAGCTTCCCCCATTCGGATTCAAAACCTGACTGGTTCTGAGTTCTTTGTCATAGTGCAAGCTTATACTTGCTGTTGTAGTCACATACAAAGATATAAATAACACTATGCTTCACACAAGAAATGCTGGCTTATGTCATGAACTCTGCATCCATTTGTAAATATTGGTGGTAAATCTCAGGAGCTTGACTACCTCTCTTCTGCCTGTGACCTCTCTGTCCATTGCATCTCTCTATGTAAAATTTTGAATATATTAGCTCACCCAATTTTTTTTTTCCATACAGAAAAGCACATACCACCCTAGATGGTCCAATCCCAATATAGGGTAATTTTGTATCCAGTAAAGCCATCCCTGTTTCCTCCTTCACTCTGCCGGAATTGTTTATTTCTGCTTCTTCGTCCTTCATTCCTGATGACCTCTATCTGCCATAAACAGTCCCTTTCCTGCACACCAGCCACAAACAAGCATTTGAACGAAGAGCAACATCATAATAAACACTAAACACTAGCTAGCAGTAAGGCAACACCAGCTACTGGTCGGGTAACACTATGGCCCATTTTTAATGACAGCCTTCATGCAGTGAGAATACCTCTTATAGGGCAAACTATGTAAGGCACAAAGACAGAATACTTGCATGATATGCAGCTTTGACACATCAGGTGGTTCTGGCTGCTGCAGCAGTACCCAGAAACACTGAAGGATAGTCACTGGTGTGTGCACAGTGCAGACTATGATGACGTAAGCAGAGAGGCAAGGTACAGTAGTTGGTGGTGAGGACCTGATGGGGGCACAGAGTGAGGAGGAGTACTTGTTGGCAGTGCGGACATGCAATTGATTAGGCAATCTGGCAGTAAGTTGCACCCGTTGAAGGTCAACAAGGAGGAAAGGATGATTTTAGAAGAGTGGTGATAAATGCTAGCTAGCCTAGAAGATCTGAATGACTGCATAGACGCATTGAGGCAAGCTACGTAGTGAGAGTAGTTGTTGGCAGTCAGCAAAGAATAACATCATAGGTAAAATAAAAGGTATCTGATGAGGTAAGCAGAGTGGTGAGGCAAATGTAGTTTGCTGGGCCTACAACTTATTTCATGCAGCAGAAGGCACCCTTAGAGAAATATTGAGGCTGGAAACTCTTGTATTACTCAAAAAGACTCTAACTTCATTGAAAAACTTACATTGTTCTTAGATAAAAATGGAATGTGAGATGGAATACTTCCAATTAAATAAATCTTTTCTTTAAAAAACTACATCCCAAGATTAAGCCACTCTTGTGACATCATTCATTGTATGAATTTAAAGCTACTAAATCATTGCCGGATATTTTGGATGATACACAACAGCAGAAATATTTATTCCTCACTTTAGATGAAGATGTCAAGTTGGAGGCCTTACCAATCAATGCCTACAAACGTCATTGGTCTGATTCTCCATATAATAGAGGTTTGTGTGAATTGTAGCACAAAAGGATTCAAGATTTAAGGCATGCACTTCACGTCTGACCTGTAGTGTCAGCAGTACCCCATCACTATTTACTTCCTTTATATTTTACATTTAGTATAACAAGAACTGATGAACTGACTAATTTAATATTGTCTCTCTCGAATGAATATATATTCTAGAATATTTTTACATTTCAAAGTCTTTTTTTAAACTGTTTTAAATATTTTATGAATGTGTAGTAATAGACTTATGTCACGGTTGTGCTTATATTGTTTTATATTGTTGATCCAAGTTGGGATCTTAATCAATACCATTTTTTATTTGATTTGGTGAAGCATACCAGTCCACAGGGTGGACACGTATAATTCCTTAGGTTAGTGAGGTGCACCTGTTGGCGGTGAGGTTCTTGCTAGATAAGCAGGACAATCGTCTGTGTTGCTTGAATGGATGATGAGCAGAAAAGTGTACTGTGTATCTTTTCTCCTGATACATATAATTGCACATAGAAAATTTGTATTCTGATTGCATGTATGCATGTTAAGGGACAGTTTCACATTAGCAGGGATTTGATTTAAGAATTGATGGTAATCATTCATCTGTTCTGGTGTACCTGTCCAGAATATTATGATATTGTAAGGAAATGCCTCTTTTTGCATGATCACCCCATAAGTTTTTGACTGATACTCCTGGTTTTTCAACTGAAAGTGGGAGGGGATCTGGTAGCCCGCTGGCGGGTAGTAATCGCAACCACCAAGGGAAAGTTGTGAACAGAAAAGTGGTACCCCTGGTACCCAGACTTCCAATCACGTCTGCACTGGAGAAAGGACTGAAGAAGGACTGCCCAGCTGTTCCCTGGAACCAGCAAAGAGAGGCTGAACCAAAGAATGGAATGCACGAGTAAAAGTCGTTGTCGAACCCCAGATAGAAGAGGTAAGCTCCAAGCAAGCCTGACTTGGTGAGTTGGTACCCACACTTGCTTGATTGCCACTGACCGCTGAAGGGCAGCCTGGGGCACCGATTCCCGATGCTCAAAAGTTACACCCGAGTCTGTTGGACCCAGGGTAGTAGTTAGAGTGCATGTAGTTTGGTTGCCCAAGATGGTCACTTGCCTCAGTTAAAGGGAACTGGTGGTTTTGCAATAACCGGAGACCAGTAGACCAGTGGCAACTGTTTTTTTGCTGGACTTCAACCAGACTTCGAGGAACATCGACCTCTGTGGCCAAAATCATCCCACCATGTTCGTGGACCAAGGGGTGGTCCCAGGAAGAACCCGTCAACAGGATCAGGATCCACAGCATCCTTCAGCATCTTAAGCATTGTGTATCCTTGCATCAGAACCACTCCACTGATGTCTACAGTGGCTCACCCATAGAATATGGATCTGGACTGGAGACTGCTTAGGCCACAAGGTAACTGTCTTGCCAAGCATTATTGACCTCTATGACTTGCTCCCTGACGGAGTTGGTCACCTAAAGTTGCTAAAGTAACCAAACACAACTTTACAAATGTTTCCAAATGTTTTCAAAGTAACAGCTAACCACGGTAGTTGTTAATGCATGTTTGCGATTTGAATGAAAAAAACTGATTTATTATTTGCTTAATAATTTATATCTCTGGAACCCTCTGGTGGATTTTGTTCATTCTGGTGTCTAAAATGTCATCAAAATAAGAGCTATTTTACAAATTGCTGTCAGATTCTTTGTTTGTTATGCTCCTTTCTCATTCAACTGTTTTGGTACTTCTAAATGCTTTGCGCTTACTTTTTTGACAAAGCCTGACTGCTTAAAGCCACAGCTACCCAGGGTTGATCTAAGACCTTACAAATGAACATAACTGGACCCAAGTTGGGTTTGTGAGTTTATTACACTGTCAGGCCGCACAACCACACCAATCAATAATCTGTTTTCCTCACAGATATCAATATATCTGCCCCATAAATATACTTGCAATATAGAGTCTTGGGCAAGGTAGGACCAGGTAGACTCATACTATGAGGCAAACCTAGAACTCATTGTGTGTCTTGTAGTTGATGATACCAATCTCAGGAAACAGTTAAACTCACACATGTTGTTTTAAAATGTTAGACCTAAAGCATTGGAATGGCTTCATCTGCTTTAAACCAAACCAAGTTAGTGTGCAATACATCCCAAAATCCCGTTTTCTCAAAAAAGTGCATCAGTTTCACTGACTTTGTAGTGGAGTTGTTTGTTGTTTTGTAGTATAGACTATGCACTTGTGAGTATGTAATATCTACCTCTCTTTCCTCATACATTCTTACCAGATATCTTGGATCCCCAATGAGAATATCTATTTTAGATGACAGTTCCCCTTCATTTCAAAGCCATTTGCACTTTCAAGGTTCTCAGAAAAGTCTCACAAGTCCTTGTTTCTCTCATTCAATCAGTAATCTGCACTTCCTTCTCAATAAGTGATGTCCTCCGGAACCAAAAGCAGGTCACTGTCACACCACTCAACTAGAGAGTCATTGCTTGATCACCTTGCAAACCAGAAGAGTTCCAAAATGAATTCACAAGACTTTTGGAATAATGTGGCCTCTCGTTGATTTTGCCCCTCTCAAGCAATAAAAACGACTACATTGATTATGTAGAAAGAGAACAATTTAACTTAATGGCTCAAGGGTATGCTTGTGCCTTGGTCTTACTTTGCCTATTTCCTGGTTTCAATAACATCGATCTCACTATCCTGCCTGCTGTGCTCAGTTGGAGGAACCAAGGAATTACACCTGCTTGACTCATGTTCTTCTTGATTATTCAAACTCACCAAGAATATTGGGTTCATTTTCCTCCATCAGTACCAACATTCCATGAGGGGTATCTCAAAGTTCAGCTTTTTCACTGATCCTTTTCAAAATGACATGAACCGACTGACCCATATCATCAACTTGCTCAACATAGTTGTTCACAATTAAGATGATGCCCAGTTTACCCTGGCGCTTCAGTAATGATCTAGGCACTAACTCAAATTAACTGGTTGCCTAAGGCCATGTTCATCATTGAATGAACCATAACTCATTTTGCCTCAATGCATCCAAGATAAATATTTCTGTTGTTTGTTCAACTGTACAGCAAGGTGGATCTATGCTTCCTCCACCTTCATTGCATATCCCTACAAATGATAAAGAAGGTCACTAACCTTGCGGTATTGTTTGATGTTGAACTGCCTTTCACTCCTAAAATTAACATCACCAAAAATGTCTTCTATCTAGTCTATATAAGTTACCCAATCAAAAGTCAATGATGACATTTGTAGCACACTGGAATTGATGTACTCGGATCACACTGCCTTGGTCTTTAAGTCCTTGCATAGAGTCTTACAAGGTGAAAACCTCTCTTCCAAAACCACTCTCTTGGCCACAAGGCAATTCATGCTCATAACCATGGATGTACTTCAAAGGTCTAAACACCCTATCACCTGCCTAGACCCCTACTGTTGGCCAACCCATGATATGCTAACCATACGCACGGCCAAGAACGAACAATGTAGGGGGAATCTTTCTACACTAAAGTTTCAAATCTCTAAGCTCCCTGTGCTTCATCTAAGATAAGAGGATAACTTCGTAAATCATTTATTCTCCTCAGTCTATGTCCTTGAAGCCCCTCAAGGGACTCACAAATGCGTCCACCCTGTAATAATAAAAGGCATCATTGTCTTTTCACCTATTTTCCATTAATGGCTTCTCTTAAGCAGCTCTGCTCGTATTCTGAGATGATGAACACGTTTACAAGTACCACATGAAAAATAAAAAAAATAGTACTAAGACTTATAGACAACCTTAATAGGTGCATGTGTGTTCCAGCACAAGTCTAATGCAGTAGTCCTGGGCAGCATATACACTACCTTTTTGATTTTGCAACTAACTTTTTATTACTGACAATACCCCATTATTGATAACAACTGGTTTCAGATTGATAATGCAGCCAACAACTAAATCAACCTAGATAATAACCTTATTGCTTCAAATGAATCATCATTCCACCATGCAGTGGTCTTTCTCATCATTTGGTAATTGCTGGCCTATGCTAAATGCTGAACAGCAGATAGGTTTGAAGTCGATTTACTGTACAATACACGTGGAGCATTGATTGATAACAAGTATAACACTATGATTATCCCTTTATATGAGTACCTATGGTTTTCTACTTCTTTCTCACAAAATTAATCAAATAGAATACTCGTGGGTCCACATGTACGACCATTTCCTGTTGCGACTCGTAATTTGTGAATTTTAGCGACTTGCAATTTGCAAAAGGGAAAGTACTTAGGTGTCTCAGACCCATATTGCACTATTTCCCCACATTATTTTTATAGTAGGATAATACAATCAGTTACATTAATATTGTGTCTTGGTTTGTCCATAAACTATGTATGAAAGGTGTAGGATATTACTATTAACTGAATTCACTCAAACATTCATCTTGCCAATACACTTTTGGTGATCATATTCTATATGATAAATAACCTCTCAGTAGAATATTGCATGTCTGTGTCTATGTGGTATATACATTTCATCATTTTATTGCAAATGCGTGGTCTCATAGGAAAAAACATTGTAAATCAAAAATGTCAAAACCGTGTTTCCTTCTCCCAAACCATTTATATAACATTATCTTTCATTGTGTTCCACCCTTCAGCTCTGTATATTTATCCTTATCTTTTAGGATCCTTCACTAACACAGCTTTCAAACACCACAACACTGCCCAGATCTATCTACTTTACTACATTTATAAAAAATAGCTACAACTGTGGCCTTGATGGCACATTCACTTACCCTGCCCAGAAATCTCCAGTCCAGCAGGTCTGAAAGCCTCTCAGTTCGATTCCTCTGAATGATCCTCTGGCGTCGTGACTGCTGGCAGAATCCGTACAGGAACTGCGTCAATTGATTGCAGGACTCGTCTGGAGCGCGAAACCTTCTGTCAACTATGTAAATCCCTGGTGCAAATACAGGTGGGCAGAAGGTACAGGCATCACAACTTGTTAGCATTCTGCACTCGGTCGCATCTGTGCAAGGCCAGTCTTAGAGTCGGAAAAGAGTTTAAGAGAACTGGATCTGCGTTTTACATTCAAGGCAATAAGAGTATGCAGTAAAACAACTGACAGTAACTAATTTCATAATCTAGGAAGCATTGAAGTCAAATTAATCTTTTACATTGAGCCTCTTATGAGATGTAAAATTACTCCATGTGCTCAAAGAAAAAGTAGATTCTTTTTTTTAATTTGAATCATCCTGGGTTTTTTGTCTGAAAAGCTTTGCAACTTTGCTAATTTTCTTTGAAATCAAGCAGCATTTATGACATTTTAATTTGAAAATCATTTGCGGGCGTCACAAAGTACATAGTGAAAGCCAGGAATGTGTAGCACCTGATTAGGGACAAGGAAAACTTTCACTCAGTCAGAATAATCCTAGACTCAGACTCACAGCTGGGTGGTAAATGTGATGCATAGGCGTGTAGAGGATGGGGCTGAGAGGGAAGCGCTTCAAGGGCTTTCTTAACGACACCCTCTTTCTTTGCCAAATAGTACTGAAAATACAGGTACTTCTGGGAAACATTGAGAAGCAGCAGTTGGAAAGGGTTACTAGCCTGGCAACAGTGTTGTAACTTTCCTGCTGGCGCCAGTTTGTTCGCCGTTTGCACAGCCACAGCTCTTCTGGGCTTCCCCATGTTTCTTTGGTGTGTTTTTTCTGAGAAGCCCTCTCGTTCCTTCCCTGGAGATGAATCTTTAGGGACCCTGCTTATTCACTCGCACTCTTTGCACCTTTGCTTCTGAACTTGAAGAGGCAGTCCTTGGTTTTGTTATGGCCTTTCCGTTAGAGCTTTTAATGTTTGCTTGTTATAAGGTTAACTCCTGCGCATTTCCCCTTAAGGCTAAATCATCTCTATGGGCACAAGTCAAACAAAGAATGTTCAGACCTGTGCAGCCTACCTTGAGAGCAGTTTCCCTCACTCACGTGTGGGCGGGTGGGGGCAAACGTCATGCACTGTGTTTTCTCTCTCTTACTCCCTGCCCCCATTTTTCCCTAGGGAAGTCCGTGTTGTGGGCTGGTCTCAACTCATTCACTTATTTGTTCCCACAGAGAAGAAGTGGTGGAATTTCATCAAAACTTTCCTCGCTATGTACTAACTCCACCGTCCCCTGACCGTGTACTAATAAGAGCATATTGGAGACCCATTAATTGATTAAAGAAGTGCAAACTTGCAGCTGTATGCATAAAAGTCCTCACATGGCTAGGGGAATTGATCCACCCTTCTTACTAAATTACTTTACCCAACCTGCCCTACCTCTTCCCCCTTACATGCAGCGAAACATTTAGCATTATCCAACATCTGAACCCAGGGTTTTGCTAGCAAATGTTTACCTCCAAGCCTATCGGGGAAGGTAGTAGTCATTTATATGCAGAGAACCTCCACTTCCAATGAGAATACAAGCAGCCAGAACTGAGAGAAGACCTACTCCTGCTTCTACTCTAATCCCTGTAAACCTCCCGGAAAGGCATTTTGGGCGTAATTCACAAAAGTACTTACACTGGTACTGCAACACCTTTGCATAGGAAATAATGGAGGTATGGACTTAAAATAAAACACCATAGGAAATACTATTAAATTACCTGGAATTATTTAAAATAATTAATCATATAAATAATGATGCTAAAAAAATATAAAAATAGAACATCTATTATCTAGTCATGAAATATTTATTTATTTTAATTATTTCATTCTAAGACATTAAGGGCTCGATTACGAGTCTGGCGGTCGAGGACCGCCAGACTCACGGAGGCGCAGCGGTCGCAGTCCAGTCACCGCTGCATTGGCACTCCGACCCCCCTAATACAACTCGGGCAGTCGGACCGCCATTGATTCGCGGATGCCACCAAGGAACCGCTGTTCCTTGGCAGTGGCGCAATAGTGTAGAGGCAGCAATGTGATTGGCGGGTCCCCGCAGTTTCCTCTTCACTGCGGTTTTCATGGCAGTTCCTCCTCCATGAAAACCATGGCGGAGAGGAAACAAAGGGGGCCCTACAGGCCCCCCTTGTGCCTCTGGGCCCTGGGGTGCATGCTGTGCCCCCCTGTGTGCATGCACAACAGGCCATACCGTGCAGTAACTGTTTTTGGCGTTCCCATTGGGGTGCCCATTTTCAGAGGCACTGCCATGGGAACGCCAAAAAAAGCCCACCAGATACAAGGAAACTCGTAATCTGGCGGGCGGCCTGACCATGGGTTTGGCGGTGCAGGAGGGGGCCGCAGGCATGGCGGTCTGTTTCTGCACAACCAAACTCGTAATTGGGCTCTTAATAACCTGTAAAATACTTCAAAATTAAATAATTATCATTTAATTATTTTATTAGGTTATTTAAATGTTATTAAATAGAGTTGCACTGCACAACATCCGTCTGAAAGCTTCAGCGGGCCAAATGCACAGAGCAGCACTGCGCAGTTCCCACACCAAAATCAGAAGGTAAAATCTCCAGCAGAACAACCCTGGTCCTGCATCTGGCCACCGATCCATCACAGTCAGCCTAAACTTGTGACTTTATCTTGGTCTCACACAACCAGATACCCGCAGTTGGCGCTTCATGCCTCTTGGAGCTTTTTTTACCTAAAACTTTAAAAACTCATATCTCCGGTTCCACAGATTGGAATTTTGTCTTTTTTATTTATTAACATATTATATATTGTTCTAAATTGGTTTCGGATTTTTCTTGTGTTGTGTTTTCACTTTATTATTGTTTAAGTGCTTCATAAATACTTTACAGATTGCTTCTAAGTTAAGCCTGACTGTTTTGTGCCAAGCTATCAGAGGGTTAAGCACAGGTTACTTTAGTGACCTTTGTGATTCATCCTGACAACAATTGTGATTATTTTTTTACGTGGGCTCACACCCCCCTCAAATAATACTCTAAATTCTTACATGTATACATTAAAATGGTATGACGAAAGTGAGGCATCCTGGACCACACATAGGCCTGATTACGATTGCAGTCAGACACGCGCCCAAGCGACATCGTCTCGGAATGGAAACCGACCGATTAGTAGTCGGCGCTCCTATCTGACAATTTAGGATGCGACCGCCCATGAGAAACATATATTTTTCCAATGCGGCTTGCGTTGCGGCCAGAAAAGGGCCACAGCACAAGCCGTATTGGAAAAAGTGATGTTTGTAAACATCCATGCACCGTGTGCCAGGCACCATGTGGTGCCTAGCACACGGGGTATGTATGTTTGGGGGGGCACCACAGGTTCCTCTCAGGCCTCATAAGGAGGCCACAGAGGGACAGGGGCCTGCTAGTGCCCCCCTAAAGTCCGTTTCCGACAGCCTTTCAATGGCAGTTGGACCACCATTGAAAGGCTATATGAAAGGGACTTTGTAATCCCTATGGCGTTGCCAGAGCAGGTACCGCCCTATTATAGGGTATTACATTCTGACCAACAGTCGAACAGGCTCCTTGAGCCTGTCGGAAGCGTTGGTCGGTCCCTCCGCCCACTGCCTCTGACCACCACGCATCATAATGCGGCAGTCGGACTGCAGCACCAGATGTCAGTCAGACTGCATCCAGCGGCCTGTGGGTTGCGATCCGGATGAAATCATAATGAGGCCCAAAGTGACATAGAGGCCTAATAAGTCAGATAAAAAAAGCTTTCAACTGAGTGCCCTCGGGATCGGGATTCAGCTGCGGATCAAAATGAGCGTTGAGGGCACGCACCACCGTGTCATAGTGTCATAGTCATCTGCTGCTCCTGTGTTAGGGAGAAGCTCAGTTTATAGATCTCCTTCTCCCCATAATGGAGTAGTAGAGAGTGCTTCAGTGCACCATCATTCTTGGGGGAGGTTATAAAGTAGATGTTCAGCCAATCTGACTACACATCGAGAAGGCCGTCAAGCCAGTGGTGCTACGTCATCACTGGGTGCCATTCCGCCTGTGGCCACTGGTTGTACAAGAGCTGGACAAACTGGAGAGTTTGTGGGTAATCGCAAATGTCTCTGGCCCAGCACCATGGGTGTCATCAATGTTGATCACCGAAAAGCCAAAACAATCTGGCAAGGTATCCGTATGCATTGATATGTGCCTCCTGAACAAGGCTGTTTAGAGGGAAAGGCACATCACTCCCACAATAAACGGTAATATATATATAAACGGTAATATAGCGGAACTAAGTGGGGCCAGGTGGTTCTCAGAATTGAACTTCAATGCTGGATATCACCAGCTGGATGAAGGGAGCAGGTATATGAAAACATTTTCCACGCACCTGGGCCTGTGGCTCAACAAGTGGCTACGTTTTGGAATATCGTCTGCTGCAGAAGTATTTCACAATGCAATCAGGGAGATGCTATCAGGCTTGCTAGACGTCATGAATGCCAGAGATGACATCTTGATATACTTGGCGACAGCGGAGGAACATCATCAGCACCAGAGGGCCACCCCGAAGTGACTGTGTGAGCATGTAATCCCTCTCCATCGGGGAAGTGCTCCTTCTTCCAGATGAACATTGCATTCCTTTGGCTATGTTTTCATACAGACGGAGTGCAAGTGGACTCAAGGAAGTTGCATGCAATCAAACAAGCCACAGCAGCATGCAATGCCTCGGAGGTGCGCAGTTTCTTAGGGGTGACCCCCTATTGTGACCGGTTCATCCCCAGTCTGGCGAGCATTGCGGATCCCCTGAAGGCGCTGACGAAAGCGGACGCTCGATGGGTGAAGAGGAGGCATTCCAAAAGGTGAAGATGGCACTTCTGAGCAAGGCGACCATGGCCTACATTGATCTGAAGAAAAGAACGAAGCTGGTGGTGGACGAGAGCCCGTAGGGCATTGGGAAAGTGCTCGTGCAAGAAGTCAAGCCTGGAATGTGGGCACATCTAGCTTTTGCAAGTAGAGCATTAACACCAATGGAAACTAAATATGCCCAGATCGAGAGGGAGGCTATGACCATAAAATGGACCTGTGGACATTTTCACCTAGATCTATGTGGGCGTTCATTCCGTGTCGTCACTGATCATCAGTTGCTGGTGCCGTTGTTAGGGGTTACTGCACCCCTCCCACCACCCTGGATTGAATGGTGGGCCATACAGCTGCAGCATAACCAGTTTGAAGTGGTATACATGCAAGGGTCCGAGAATCCTGCCGATTTCTTGTCGCTGCACACACCTCAAATAGACAGTGAGAAAAAACAGGAGGCCGGGTACATGGAAGAGTATGTTTAAGAGGCGAGCCAAGGGGCCTGTCCAAGTGTATCGAGCCTTCCGGAGATCGGTGCAGTGACCGCTGGCGACGCAGTGCTCAAGAAGTTTCTGGAGGCTCTGCAACAAGGGTCATGGCACTCATTTCTGCAGGATGTGAACAGTTGGAGTGGACCAGACAAAGAGCACCTCACACAATTTTGGAGGGTCTGGAATGAACTCAGTGCCACTCAAGAGGGACTCGTCCTGCAGGGCCACAGACTGGTCATCCCAGAGAGCCTGACACAACAGGAGGCCGTACTTGCCCATGGCAGACATCAGGGGACAGCAAAAACAAAGTCTCACCTATGTGGAAAGGTGTGGTTCCCAGGGTTGGAGTTGTTGTTGGATGACCTAGTACGGCAATGTGCCACTTGTCAAGTCACCAGCAGCCCTGAGGCACCTGCACCAATCATAACAGAGGAACCTTGCGACACTCCATGGACTAAAGTTAGCCTGGATTTTCACAGTTTTCCGTATAGAAGAATTACCATGGTCCTGGTGGATTGCCAATCCAAGTTTCCCATCATGGAACTCATCGAGTCAGCAGCATTTGTAAAGGTGGCCCCAGCATTGGAGAAGGTAATAGCCCTGCTCGGCCTTCCAGAAGAAATCAAGACGGATATTGGGCCGCTGTTTCCCAGGAGTGAGTTCCAAGATCTGTTACGCCAACTGGGAATACTGCACTGCCAAATTACACCGCAGTGGCCACAAGCAAAGAGTGAGGTTGAGTGGTTTATGTGGACACTAAACAAGACCTTGCAAATTGCCACACATGAAGGGGTAAAACCGGAACTCAATCCACACAGGTTCTTATGGGGGTACCGAGGCATGCCACATTGCACTGCTCAGTGCCCCCATGACCCCTCATGCTGAAGGGCTACCACAGTGACATGATTCCCATACACCCAGAATCGGTTCAACCTGAGTAGGATCCTGAGGGTACCCAAAGCAGGTGGGCGCAAAACAAAATGAGATCCAGTATCAGGAGAAAAGCATCCCCCTGCTGGCTCAGACTGGAAGATCATGTCCCCCTTAAGGATCGCAGGCCTGGCTGAAAATTCAGAACGCCATTCAAACCAGGCATATGGGAGGTGGTCACAGTGGAAGGCATGATGGTAACTGCCCGGTAAGGTGAGGAGACAGTAACTCGGAACTTTTCATGGTTTAAGAAGGTCGATGTCTCAGGCCATGGGGTAGTTGAGGAGGAAGACGTCCCAGAGACAGGAGACCTCAATGTGACAGAAGGGACCCTGGAACAACAACAGTGCGGTGAACCATCTTGTGAACAGGGTATGTCTGATGGGGGCTCAATGGAGTCACACGAAGTAGGTTTGAACAGGTCCCAAAATCAGCGGTATGATCTATGGCCCCATCCGAAGCTGAATCAGAGACTCAAGGACTTTGTTTGTAACATCAAGTTGAGGGAATTTGGAGCAAAGTGGGAAAGGGATGTAGTGAGCCACCCGGCCACTGTCCGGGTTGACACATGCCCCGGTTGCACTTGCACCACACCCTCTGGATGGGCGCGGCCAGAGGCTATAAATGAAAGTGTTATGGACTGCATGAGGTCTTCTGCCCGGACAGCGATACCAGTGTGAGTGTGCCTTATATATAGCTGGTACCGGGCCCTAGCATCAGCCGCGTGGCAGCCCACAGCTGCCTGGTACAAACAGGACACATTTTACATTTTAGCATCCATGCAGTGCAGATATCGCTTATAGGAGAAGCTATCCAGGGCACAGAGACAGAGCACTTGCACAACATGCAGCTTTGAGATAGCAGATGGTTCTAGCTGCTGCAGCAGTGCCCAGAAGCACTGAAGGACAAACCCTGGTTTGTGTGAATGGCAATGCACGGTAGTTGGTAGTGAGAACCAGAATCGGGGCACAGAGTGAGGAGGAGGACTTGCTGGGAGTAAGGACATGCATGGTTAGGCGAGCTGGCTGTAAGAATGACATGATGAGGTAAAATAAGGAGTACCTGATAACGCACGCAGAGTGGTGAGGCATGCCAGTCCACAAGTGTACCTGTTGGCTTTGAGGATCTCAGTGGATAAACAAAGAAGGCAAGAACATGTGTTGCTGGCATGGATGATGAGCAGAGATATGAGGTTCACTTGTCAGAGTGGCTTTAAGGGTTCCACTGCACAGGGTCTGGCACGGACAGATCCAGGCTTATAAAGCATATGCCAACTAAAGGCAATTAGAAAAAGGACAAGCAGGGTGCCATGATGAACAATGAGGAGAGTGCAACCAGAGTGTATTGCTCTGAGGCTGCTCATCATCAAAGATGTCCACATGTTCTCTGGATGGTGGGCAAGGCAGCAGCAGGTGGTGGTAATAGAGCAGCATAGAAGTTAACAGCCTGGCAAGGAACTGTATTTTGCCCGATCACCAATTCTGTAATGTAATCCTATCTGCACAGTGTATATTTTCGTGAAATGCTGAAAACTTGACTAACAGACAATGCAAGAAATAACTAACAAGAAAAAATCAGGGAAGCAAATGGCTGAAGGATGGCCACCCTAAAGTACACAAGTTCTTATACTTATTTATGTATTGGTTTTGAAATATTGATAACATGAGCATTCCCAGCAGAAAGCTAAAGCTTTTGTAATGAGACATAAAAATGGAATCACATGTAATGACTAGTTCAGAATGCCAGTAGAGGTCTAAGAAATAGCACCACGGCTCCAAAACAGTATTGCATTACAGTTAAAAGGCCATGTAATCTAACTCGACTAAACAGGAAGCAGTGCTTACACTGTAACAGTGCGCTAATATGCAAAAGAAGTGGTGTCTTAAATATGTTGAAAGTTCATCTACATTGAAACAATTGTCAGCTATGTGAATCAGATCTTTAGCGCTGACTTTTAAAAAGATGAGAAATCAAAGAACTAACAATTCGTGTCGCGTTGACATTTGTATTGCTTACAAAATGTTTTACACTGAGTTCCGACTGTCATTCCAAATGTCATCGTCAGAGATGAGGAACACTGAAGGCTTCAAAAAGAAGTGAGTATCAACATCCTTGCGTCATAATGGATCAGTCTCATGAATATTCTTGAAGCCACGCCCTCACTTAAAGGCCACTCCAGGACAAAACGTTATTCAGTGGATTGCATGGTTTTCATCCTGGTGGATTTCTTGGTTTCTACAAAGAAGACAACTCGCATTTCCTGTGAATGCCGGCTTATTTGTAACATTAGACTACAAAAGTGTGCTCGGATTTATATGGGAGGGTATTGGGATTTATAAAGTGCCAAGCAAGCTGGCAAGAAACAGAGCATTGTACATAGTATAGGGGAAGGGAGGATATAAGATAATGCACAGTGAGTGTGGACAGCCTTCGTTGAGTTGGCGTCGTGCTGGGGTGGAGCCTTACAGTTATTTTGCAAATTGTAAAATGTGAAGGAATGAATTAGGGTCAGGCCGTTTTAGATAAAACAGACTGACAGTCACTGGTGACGTTCGGATATTTGTTTGTTAATTCTGGCCACCAAATTTGAGACCCTCCCAGCAGAGTCTTATTATTTATTGTAATGCCAAGAGTGTTAGGTAGGGTAGGTCTTTTGCGCAGCCCAGTGGGGTCTGCCGACCCTTGAAGGGCATAAAATTGTAATAAATAATTCATTAAGTTTAAATACATTAAAATCAGGCCCAACAAACCAGGTCTGCAAACTTTGGAAAGGTTTGTCGGGCCTCCAAACCCCTAAATCACCTGAATATTTGGGTTAGTACGGGTTGTTTGGACCTGGAGCAAACCTGATCTGTTGAGGTTGCACTTCCTTGAGAAGGCATGTGTTGTGTCGTAGTAAGGAGTTCCAGTAGACGTGGTTAGGTTACAGATGAATAAGTTTATTGTTCTTAGATGTTAAGTAGGTTTTCCAGTAAAGATGTAAATAAGGTCACACCAGGAGCAGCCTCTCTGCTGCTCAGCCCAGGATCCAACTGACACTCTGCCTCACAGCAATCCACACATTCCAATGACATCACCATCCACACCAACATTCTACCCATACCATTCACACTGGCTGAGCAGCAGAGGCAGAGAAACAGGGAAGGTGCATAGAATAAAACATTAGATATAACACACCTTCCCCCTTTATATAATAGACGAAAACATATCAAGTATAAAGAAACTTGTAAGAGAAAATGTCGCAAAATGCAAGAAGAAAACAGCATTACATAAGAAACGCAAAAGACTAACGTATGAGTAAAAACTTGCATAATAAGATATCGCAAATGCAAAAATGCAGACAGCATTTAGAGAAAAGAAACATGCATAAGAAGATGTCGCAAATGCAAAAATGCTAACAGCATTTAGTGAAATACACAGGCACTTAAATTGCGACAACACAAAAATGCTGAAACATACAAAGAGAAAATGGAATACAAGAAAGAGAAGACACACATCTCCTTCCTTAGCAGAGCAAAATTGAAACCAGAAAATTTCTAAAAGAAGGGAGAAAAGTAAACCATGAAAACAAACAAGAAAATAGTGATCCAAAGTACCATCACAACCACACCGGCTGGCCAGGCTGGCGAAGAAGAAGAGGAACACGGACCACAGCAAAAGAAGGAGAAAAGGATACCACGTGAAACCAGAAAACAGGCATAAGGCACAACCAGAAAAACCAATACTACATGACAAAACACAGACAGAACTCCAAAAGAGAAAACAGAAAGAAAACAAGATAACCAGAGAAAAGCAACGGGTGAGATGCACCCAAACAGAAAGCAAGCAAAAGGGTGACCTACACCCAAGCAGTAAGTAAGCAAGGGGTGTCTAGCACCCAAACAGAAAGCAAGCAACAGGTGACATGCATCCAACCAGAAAGCAAGCAAAGCGTGGAATACACCCAACCAGAAAGTAAGCACGGGGTGACTGGCACCCAAACAGAAAGCAATCATAAGTAAGCAACGGGTGGCTGACACCCAAACAGGAAGTACGCAACGGGTGAATACACTGCTAAACCAAGCTTGTGAATCCCCAAACAGCAAAGAAAGTAAGAATGATCTGGGTGGACTGCACCCCACTGAAAATCAAAAGTGCAGTCACACCTCCTGTTAGACCACGCAAGAAAATAAACACAAATGCAGACGCAACAACTTGCATGCAAGAGTGCTCGGTAAAAAAAAAACATATGAAGAAGCAAAGGATAAAAAGAAAATGCTCAACATAGAAGTAGTGAAAAAAATGTATAAAACCTGCAAGCCAAGGAAGAAATGCATTAACAGCACAGTAGCATGTAAATGGCACTATGATAAAAAGTACATAATATGATTACATTAAGGCAGGAATGTCAGAAATGTAATGGCAGTATTATAAGAAACAAATGAGCATCAATACAATTGTATAAAAAGAGAAACATTAAATAACATAAGTGAAAAGGCAAGAAATAAAGATAGAAAGAAAATGCAGGTATGTGTAGAAACATAGACAATACATAATAGTAAAACGCCGTAGTAATGGGAGCCAAAAATGAGACAGCAAATCACGTTGCTTAAGTGCCGGGATAACCTGAAGTTCAGCACTTAAGGTGAAGCAACGAAGAAAACTGCAAAGCGTCTCTAATGTAAAGGCAGTAGGGCTGGAGACAGTAAAATAAATGTCCCCCAAAATACATCGCACACATATGGCTCCACGGACGTCAAAGAAAAATCAGCAGGTAAACTCCGGAACGAAGCAGGAAAATAAGTACATATACCTCACAAAGTCAAAATAGAAATGCAGCAATGTATACTCCATAGCGTCTCAAGTTCAGAAGGGGCATGCATAGAAGAAGTAAATGCGCCCAAAACACTTAAGCCTCATCCGGCTCCACGAAAGTGTACACCAACATCGAAGGAAGAAATGCAGACTGGCGTTAAAGAAAACTGGAATCAAGATGGTGGCACGTAGAGAAGAAGCACGCCGGATGGCTCAAGGCGCGCAAGTGTGTGCAAGCGTCTCCCAGCAGCGAGGATCCCAGGATTCCAGGAAGTCAGGCAAAAGAAGAAAGGAACGTCCAAGAGCAGGCTCACGTGGAAGACAGCGCGCGGAGCGCACGCAGTGACCATGGATTCCTCGTGGACGGTTTGAACATCGCATAAATAACGGTAAGAAAGCACTGAGGAAGCTGAGTAACTGCCACCTAATAAATAAAGATAGCACTCGGGTGACTTCAAACCCCGAAAATGGAACTTACAAACATGTCTCTCAGAGAAATAAAGGAAGCATCCCTCTCCCGATCTCCTGTCATGAGCCATGACTGCCAGGAATAGGCCCAACAGGGTAGAAACAGCACCAGGATAGGTCCAAAATCCAGGAGAAGTAGGGCATGTAGTGCAGAAGTAGATTTGCCAGATCAATAAATCCGCAGTACGTCAGAATTCACTGGTGCAGGATTAAACTTTACCAGTTCATAGTTTAACTTTGCCAGAAGATAAATCCTTAGGTAGGTTCTTCGCTGTTGCACGAAGAGTAAGGATGAAGTAAGTAGAGCAGGAAACATACGCCCAGTAAATGGCAGCAGGGTGTCAAAGGCAGCATGAAACAGGCAGCAGATGTAATGAAGCATACGCGTTGTCAATGGCAGCAGATGTCAAAGGCAGCAGGAACCATACACCATGACAATGGCAGCAGGAAACATACGCCCTGTCAATGGGCTGTCCTGTGAATCTGGACACTGGTGGGGCGGGAGGGCGTAAAATCCTTAGGTAGGTTCTTTTTTAAGTAAAATCTTGAATAAAAGTTCCTTAGAAGTAGCTTGAAGTAAGTCTTCATGCGTAGTTTTTTATCCAACTCGTCGCCAATTTATGTTGTGTTGTAGTAAGGAGTTCCAGTAGACTAGGTTAGGTTACAGATGAATAAGTTTATTGTTCTTAGATGTTAAGTAGGTTTTCCAGTAAAGATGTAATTAAGGCCCCACCAGGAGCAGCCTCTCTGCTACTCAGCCCAGGATCCAACTGACACTCTGCCTCACAGCAATCCACTTATACCAGGACCCTTTGCATTATGCTATACCGTCTTCAAATCTTAAATCGTCACACAAATCTTGTCTCTTCAAACTCCTTCACAAAATTAATGACTCCTACCCTTTTCTTTACCCAGTACCATATATTAACAATATTTCACTGCATGACTTTTGCGTCACATGCTGCTGTAGCACTAAGAATGATGCTGCTCCTGGATGGCTTGTGCTTTTTTTTACTACTTGATATTCTGCAAAGTGAAGCACAACTAACAATCACAAACAATGTTTTAAAAATTACAAACTGAGGGCCTCATTTACGAGGCCCCTAGCAGCACTTTTACACCGCTGGAGCATCACTTTTTTGATGCTCCGGTGGCTCAATGCGCCACAGCATATTTACAAGGCCACGCAAAGCCTTTTTGCTGGGCTTTTCGTGGCCTTGTAAATATGGGCCCCTTTCATTCAGAACACTGTGTAAAAGGGGCATTACATGGGTGTTGCTGTGGGTGTTCCCGCACAACACCCATGGATTCTGAAGCATTCCCAGATTTACAAGGAATCATCAGATTCTAACGCCACTCTAGGGGTGGCGTTTGTGATGGGGTAGGGCCCTAGGCCCTCATGCATAAATGGTAATGACGCAGACACACTCAGATAGGTGGTAGAACTGGCCCAGGGCATGTGCACCCGGCCCCTTTTATTGTCAGGGTCACATGTCCTGTGGCGCCTGTGCTGGATTGGTGTGAGGTGTGGGGTGTAAGCCAGCCCTCTGGGAGTGGCTGGTGCTGGCAACAACTAGAACAGTGACCAGCAGGTCACTACAGCGTTAGGGTGGTGCAACAAGGATAAATATCCTTAAAACACGTCTCGTGATTGTTTTTGTGCAGGAAGGTCTTCTTTCCTGCACAAAAACAATCACCCCTACAACGCAGACCCCCTTGCATCATAGCACAAGGGTGCCTGCGTTGGTGCATGGCAGCTCATTGTGCGCTAGCACAGGGGAAAAGGACAGGAAAGCGCCGTATCTCATAGATACAGCGCATTCCTGCTCTTTTCTTTTGACGCAGGGCAGCGCATCAAGATTCCTTGCAGCACTGACCTGCGCCAAACCCTTGTACATGAGGCCCTGAGTTTGCAATTGTGCCAACTTGTACTTTGCATTATTACAGCTTTGTGTGGTGAAAATCTCATGTTCTTGGAATTGTGATTTAACTTACCAAACATGCGATTACATTTATTCTTCCTAATTACCACACCTCCTACATATTCCACCATTTGCTGTATAATTTGAGATTTAAAAAACTTTGTTTCTGCTCAAACAGAGCAAAAGTTCCTAAGCAAAGCAATACAAATGGTGCAGGATCAGACCATTTGCAAAGGTTAGTCATCTTTCAGTTGCTGATAGCTGTATTCAAGTCTTAAACCCATACCAATATGGTGAAAACTTTGGCCAAACAGTATTACAATAGCAAAACAATACTGCCACAGAATGTGCCACATTAAGCTACACAATTGCCTTTTCTAGACCCATAATTTAGTCAATTTTGTAACATCGTTTTGAACCCCATTGCCACATTATACCGGTGGCCATGGTTATGGGTCATCTGGGGAGTAACTTCATTAATGTAATCTACCAAAAGTGGTTTGATTTACTGAGCCTCCAATTTACAGTTGAAAACGCGTCAATTACAAGAAGCATGAGTGGTGCAAAATTCTTACCATAAGATGCAGGATCAGCTACATGTTCCTGCATAAAACATCCGAAGCCAGAGAGGTTGGTCGTCACACTGGGTATCCCCATCACTGTGCACTCAGCTGTTGAACAGAAGACAGAAATATTATTTATTGGTTATTCCATTATATCTTATTTATGTATACATTTATTTATGATCTTTAAAAAGCACAAACACACACCAGAAGATATATCAGACCTGGTAAAAACACAGATCTCAAATTAACAGCTGAACATTTAGAAATAAACCAAATCCTATTCAACAAAACTTGATCAGCATCCTAAATTTCAGTAATTACTTTTTCAGTTTTATTTTGGGATCGAAGGAAGTTCCACAGTTTTGCAACATCTACAAAGAAAGATTTGCCTCCCAGTGTTAATCTCTGAAATGTAGATACATTTACCAGTAAAACCTGTTTTGATGTCAGTGTTATGTCAAAAATACTTAATTATGGAATACTGGAATACTGAGGATGGGTGGAATGTGGAATGTGTGATGATGGATGACAGAATTGTACGACGAATGTGTGGAATCTCTAAGGGAACAGTTATGCAGACTATGATGGTACTTTGTGAAGGTTGTACCTGTTTGTACTTGTCTGCTTCATATATGGATAAACCTGTGTTAAACCTGAACCTGCGTGGTGGAATTCTTCAAAATAAAATTGGCGACGAGTTGGAGGACATCGCGGAAGAAAGGAGCAGGCAGAGAATGGTTCACAGTGCTGACATTCATGGGTGAACAGACAACCATAGAGAAAGCAACGCATATTAATCATCAGTGCACATACAGTGGCGAAATCAACTGCGAGTTGCTTACTACTGAGTTTATTCTATATGATGCTGTTCGTATCGGTGTCCGCTGTTTTGGCCGATCTTGGCTTGCTCGCCTAATACCGTTAATCTGGCCGCGTGACTGTGAATTCGTAAGCTGCTACCACTTCACGAGCTTGTGATGTGATTGCACAAGGCTTAACAGGAGCAGTGAGGCATTGCGCAAGGCAAATGAGGAGAAATGAGGTGGAGCAGAAGATGTAAATACGCATGGTATGTGGCTGCCATATTGAATTGGCAGCAAACGACACCATTGGCACAACATGATGGTGTAAGAAGGTGTCCATCCTGGGTGAAGTATCAATGCTCACTATAGTTTGTGCATGAATTAATGAGTCATTGGTACAGCGTTTTGCTTTAACCACGTAAAATCTATGTATTAGTGCGTATTAGCTTCGCTCTACAACATGTTTCACCGTGGATGTGGATATTAAGCCTGTTTGTTTTATGAGTGGCCAGTGTTGTGTTTATTTGAAATATGGACTCTACAGTGAGAACAAGAAACTGTACAAATTATTTTGAGAATGAAGTTCATATTCAGTATGTGGTGAAGAATGGACAGTGGTTTATTACATATTGCCATACACTGAATAATTCCACATAATATACATTTATCTTCCTTTGTGTCCTGTATTTCTTCTTAGAATGAGGGGGCAAATGTTTTCATTATGCCCTCCGCAGGCATTTTAGCCTTCAGGATCAGAACCAGTTTTGAGATGGATTGAATAGAAAGAGTGCTTCCTTAAATATATTCATTAAGCCCGCAAGGAATAAGAACTTATAACCAAATGAACAAAACTGTTACAGGTGGTGGTGATAGCAATGCTTTCAGTATTGCGTTGGCTAATTTGGATAAGCATTTTGCCCCAAAGGTTTGCATTGGTATAACAATGTTCAAGTTTTTTCAAAGGAAACAACTGAAGTCTGAGTCAATTAACGACAATATTAGTGAATCACGGAAGTTGGCAACAGATTATGCGTTTGGGGGTTTGTTAGAAGATTTGATGTGTCATCAGGTGGTTATGCCTCAAATTCTGCAATTCAAGGAAGGCTATGGATGAATGGGGATGCATGTCTGGACGATGTGCTTGCAATTGTGTGCAAAGCAGAGACATTTAGTACATGTGCCAGTGCAATGAGGACTGAAGTAAAGGAACCATCAGAGAAGGTTGCTAAAATAAAAGCAAGCGCAAAACAGAAATATGCAGGAAATACACCTAGAAGTGCGAACGTATACAAAGAGCCACCCAAGTGCAATAGGTGCGGAAGTGCTGAACTTGCAAAATCATGGCCTTCTAAAAAAATTAGGTGTAGAACATGTGGCATGTTCGGTCATTATGCAAAGGTATGCAGGAGGAGAACAAAATCGGTTAAATGTGTAAGGGAGTATGTAGTTTCCGACAGTGACACTAGTAGTAATGATGAAGGCAGGTCGGAATGTTATTTTGAGTTCAAGACAAAACTGGTTTTGAATGTTACAGATGGATGTTAGGTTGTGCAAAGCATGCTTGAGTGTTGGATGAATTTTGGGGAGTCTGTATCAAAATCTATGTGGATTCCGGCTCACCTTAAACTATTATAAATGAAGATGTGTGGAGGAAGCACTTTGTGGATAAAGTGGGTTCGAAACTCTTTCCTCCTGATATCAAACCTGAGGGTTTTGGAGAGGAAAAAAATTGGGATGATAGGGTGCCGTTGTTTCAAATTTGAATTTATAAATCATAGTGTATATGGGATATTGCATGTTTCTAAGAAGGGCCGATCTGTGCTTGGTTGAAAGGATCAGAAGGAGTTACACAATATCCTTGATCCAAATGGTAGAGAACAAATGTTAGTTATGGATGGTGTGTGAGAAGGGGATAAAATGTTTTTTAAATGTCCCTCTGAATTTGAGAAAAAAACTGGCAAATTGTGTGGATTCGAACATAAAATCAGACTCAAGGAAGGGACTGTAATGAAAAAATATGAAGTTAGAAATGTTCCCATATCATTAAGAGAATATGTAGCGAAGGAACTGGACAAACTGGTGGTTGCAGGAATAATAGAATCTATAGAGGCATCTGCATGGGTTTCGCAATGGTGGTGGCACGTAAGAGTAATGGTAAACTGAGGTTATGCATTGATTTACGCCATGTGAACAACAATATTGTAGTTGACCAATTTCCCCTGCCAAAGATAAACAAAATACTGTTGTTGTTAAAAGGGGCCAAGTGGTTTTTGACAACTGATTTATCTGCACAGTATCACCAGATACCACTGTCTAGTGATAATAAAGAGTATACTGCAAGTATCATGCAACAAGGATGTTATCAATTCAGGAGGATGCTATTAGGGTTGACATCAGAAAATGACGTTTTCCAATGGTTAATACACCAATTATTTGGAAATATCAAGGGTACAAAATGTTTTCAAGATGACATACTCTTGTAAGGGAAAAACAGGTTACAGCATGATAAGACTTTGAAGGAAGTGTTGAGAATTTTTGGGTTCAAATGGTTTAACCATCGAATATTTGAAGTGTACATTTGCAGAGTGCAGTATTTCCTATCTAGGGCATGTAATTAATGGTGATGACATTAAATCGAAGCCATTCAGAGAGCACCAGCTCCTAGGTGCAAGGATGCGTTTAGGCCATTTATAGGTTTGGCAGAATTCGGCTCGAAATATATTTCAAATTCCACAGCAAGAACATACAACATAAGACAATTGCTAAAAAATAAGAGCAGGTTTGAGTGGTCACCTGACTGTGAGTTGGATTTGTGTAGTGTGAAAGAGTGCATTGGGATTGTGGCTTCGTTGAATAGTTTTGACCTAGATGCACACTGTGTAATTACCACTGATGCAAGCAGCAAGGGGTTGGGGATGTCCTAACCCAGGAGGAGAGGGATGGGAAGGAGAATGTGGTCGCCTATGCCTCCAGATCACGATCACCTACGAAAAAAAAAATATTCCATAACAGAAAAAGGAACACTGGCTTGTGTTTGGGTGACAGATCATTTTAGAGCGTTTGTGTGGGGAAAATGTTTCAAATTGAGGTGTGATCACAAACCGTTAGTGAAAGTGCTTACAACTGAAAGCATCATCAATACATCTACCAGGCTGGCGAGATTGTCTGACAGACTGCAGGACTACAATTATAAAGTAGAATTTGTTCCTTGCAAGGAAAATGTGAATGCTGACTTCTTATCGAGAACGCCTAAACAACTAGAAATGTGTGAAGATGAATTGTGGAATTCAGGTCAAATTACATATGTTCATGACCAGGGAGACACTTGTATCAAAAGAGACATATGGAAGGCAGAGTATACAAAAGATGAGGTGTTGACCAAGGTTAGGGAACATCTTGAAAAGGGCTGTCCAAGCAAGGTAGAAATGGGAAACTTGATAAAACCTTTTTGGGAGGTGAGATACGAACTTAGTGTGCGCGGAGAGTACATATGGAAGAGAGAGTAATTCCACCAAAACATTTGAGGAAATCAGTGGTGAATTTATGTAATGAGGCACATTTTGGCATTGTCAGGACTAAACAGGCTGTTAACACAAAATTCTGGTAACCTGGGATGGACACGAAAATAGAGAGATAAGTTCCTGACTGTGAGGTCTGTAAAACAGCTGACATAGGCGCAGAAGCGGAGATCGCACCACGTATCACGCTGGACCAAAGGGGTCTCCTGCCCTCACCCTCCTATGGGGCATTCTGTCCCAACTTTAGGGCTTTAAAACACAGGCCATATCACAGTGGAGTGTGATCCTGGTCACCCCACACAGTGGAAACCCTCTCACCACGGTCTGGTAAGAGTGGAGCCCGTAGTTATTTCACTTAGGTCCTGATGAATGCCGCGGACCCTTCTGGGCCATCTAGCAGAAACATGTCGACCCCATTGACATCGGTGGGGGGACAATAATTTCCCCGACACACCGATCACCCTATTTTTAATTACCATATAGATGCCAGCAACATTAAAATTAATTTGACATCTATAATGGCTTTTTAAACTCACTTTTTTCTGTAAGGGCCCCCACTTAGTTTAGAAGTGCATCCTTGTCGTCAGGTGCATGCCCGCCCTTTATAAAACCGAGTTTTTAGAGGGCGAGGACTGGTCTATGATGAAGCATGACACCAGGTGGTGTGTGAGACCAGTCCTTCACTTTTTGTGAGATGCCTGCACTCACGAACTAAGCAACATTAGCACTTAGGTCACCCCACTGGGAATGGCTCTGTTGTGTTTAACAGTGCGTAACTACTGACATAATAGGACCAATTGGTACGGAACACATGTATATCATAGTACTTATAGATATGTTTTCCAGTTGGCCTATCCTTAAAATTGCGGGAAAAGTGGACATTAAGGAGGTTTTGCAATTTCTAGGTCAGGTATGTTTGTAGGAAGGTATTCCAGCGAACTTACTTAGTGCTAATAGGGTGCAATTTACATCCATTAAAACCAAAGAATACTTTGAGAGATTAGGGGCCCTATTATGTAAAGGGCACACTTTCCCTGTTTGCACCTGGCGCACCTTAAAATAGGTGCAGGTGCACCAGGAGCAAACAGGGAAAGTGTGGCCTATTACATGGAATAGGCTTCCCACAGGGCAGCCGCAAACTCACGCTGCCCACAGGGCAGCACATTCCTGTGAAAAATGGAGCGATTGCTTGAAGCCGCTCTGTGTTTCCACAGTGCAGGCGGCAACCCACCTGCACTTTTAAAGGGGATTAGAGATCCCCTTGCAGACGAGTGCAGTCAGTGACTGCACCCACCTGCAAGGGGGTTTCTGAGGGTCCATTGTACCCCTTTTCCCCCCTCCAGAAGGCTGCCATCAGGGGGTGCACTGACAGTGCGCCACCTTTTAGATGGCGCACTGTCAGTGCGCTTCCTGAGAGCCTCTTAGCCTCTGCGTCCGCGTCTGTAATACGGTGCGGGAGTAGAGGCAAAAGGATTCCCTCATTTGCATGGGGCATGCCCCCATGCAAATGAGGGAACGACCCTGAAGATAGCGCTGACACTTTTTGTGCACCAGCGCTACCTGTATTACAGAAGGGGCAGCACAAGCATCTGCGGCCCTTTCTGTAATACCAAAGTGCCCCGGGGCGTGCAAAGCGGGCGCAAATGCCCGTTGCGCCCTCGGGGCACTTATGTAATATGGTCCCAGGTATTAAGCACAAGACAACTGCATTGTACAACTCCAGCAGCAATGGTATTGTTGAGCGCTTCAACCGAGTTATAAAGAACACCATTCAGTGTGCTGTAAAAAACAAAGATGGATGGGAGGTTCAGTGAGAGAAGATGGTTTGGGCGTACAGAGTATCGGTTGGTGCTGCCACTGGGTATTCACCTTTTGTTTTAAGGAGAGGGAGAAACCCAAGGACCAAGTACACACCAGGATGGTTATTCAGATCCAGTATCGTACAGTGGTCAGAGGAGCCAGTAAAAGGGAGGTTGGAATCAGTGCAGTCTAAAAGAAAAGATTGGTATGACAATAAACATGCAACAAAAAATTTGAAATTGTAGTGGGACAGTAAAGAAATCCGGTAAGGTACCAAAAGAAGAAAGTAGGTTCTATGAGCTAATGGAAGTCATGGAAGTGCTGAACAATGCTATATGGCTAACTGATGGAAGGGTCTGGAATTTAAAAAGAATAGCTAAATGTTCTGTTCCCTCTTCCACAAGAAATATTATTTCGGATAAAGGGTTTGTAGTGGATGGTGTGTTTGATGAGAACACGGACAGAAATTTTATTGGAGATGCTGGACCTGTACATGATGGTGCACCTACTATTACAGACATAGAGGTTGCTGACAATGAGTCCTCTCAAAAGTGTGGTGACAAAGAGACTTTCTCTTAAGAATGGAACCCTTCTAAAGGGAGGTTGGGGATCAAACCCCCAGTGTTAATATGCGAAATGCAGATACATTTACCAGTAAAACCTGTTTTGATGTCAGTGTTATATCAAAAATACTTTATTCTAGAATACTGAGGACGATGGAATGTGGAATGTGTGATGATGGATGAGAGAATTGTATGATGAGTGTGTGGAATCTTTAGGGGAATAAAGCTATTTTACAGTCAGTAGCTTGCTTTCCAACTGAGATGTATTTGGCTATCACAGTCATACATTTGGAAACGCATCTAGTACAGTTTAAAAGGTGTGGCGGAGGAAACAAATGTAGACATGAAAGGTGTGACCGCAGTAGTCCAAGATACCACTTGTGAATATGAAACTCTTTACCGTCTGTATTTGATGATAGCTTTAATTAGCAGCATAATTTTCATAACTAGTTGTGGCTTTTCTTCTTGTTTAGATTCTTCATGAATTAATGAATGAATACTTTATTTTTAGTTAATTAGAACTTACAATATGACACAATTAAATCACCATATAACACATCATCAATAAATAGCATTTTTAAACCATCTTCAAACAGTTAAAAACCTTCAGAATACATGCAAAGCTTCAAGGTAAGAGCTAATTATGAGGGCACCAATCTACAGTTATTACATTTCATAGATCTTATTGCACTTATTTAGTCCCATTGTGCCAAGGGTATCCTACTAACACTGTTGTTGGTTATACCACAATTTTATTTGTGCAAACTAGTCAATAAAGTGCAAAGTGCCTTTGATGGAATCCTCTGTCATCCTGATACTAAATAATAATCGTAGTTAAAACCATCATATTTAAAGCATTCAATCGTACGCCAAAGCTAATTATAAGGGCACCAATCTACACTTTTTACATATCATCAGCCTTGTTGCCCTTGTTTAGTACCATTGCACCTAGAGTATGCTACTGACACTGTTGATGGTTAGACAACAATTTAATTTGTGCAAGATAATCATTAAAGTGTGACTTGCCTTTGAAGGAATCCTTTCTCTATCTTAGTACTATATATTGATCATAGTTAAACCCATCATATTTAATCATAGATCAAGAAAGTCCATTGTGCAAAATAAAAACGAACTCAATGTAGCTACACCTCATACAGTCTATCTTGTTTAGATTCTTCAGGTCAGGTAGGATGTGTTTCTTCTATTCCTTAGCAAATTGATCTTATTTTCTCGGCTGTAAATTAGTTTTAGGGGTCTGAAATCTATTCTTTTGATTCTGTTTTCTTTTTCCCAGCTAATCTTTCGTCGCATCCATTCTTTTCTATAAAATATGTTTTGAGTTCTGAAGAATAAGTATATGTTGTAGTAGAGTTCATATGTCTACAGTTTACATTTTGATGTGCTTTATTTGGCGTTTTGTTCTAAGATTGTATCTTTATTGTCACTTTGAAAAAGCTCATAGCATAATATTAACGAACTCAACAAAAGGAATGAAACGCTGGTGCAGTAACCTGATGAGTTATCTTGCAATAATTACACCACTGAGGAAAGAAGATTAAAATGCAGTGGTGGTTCCAAAGGGCCCAGTGTTTGTCCAATATAAGTCACAAATAAAATATATTAATTACTTCACTTAAGCTTCCCTGAAGGAATCACCACCGACTTGACTGCAGGGCTGGCTCTATCGTGGTGCGACTGGTGCATCAGCACCTGGCGCTGACTTCTCAGGGAGCTGTGTTTAGAAATAACACAGGTTTAAAAAAAACACCTGCTGCAGAGTTCCTTGTGCTTCCGGCTGTTTTCGAGGCAACAATGAAAATGTCAAGATAAATGGTGACTAATGTTCCTGCTGGAGAGAGATCGAGTTTTTTCTAGGGGCAGTTTCCCTACTGATAAAGTAGCAACGTGTACCAACCCAAATCACTGTACTGTGTTTTATGTGGCTAGCTCAGTAGGTTAATGCTTTTGTCACAGAGATCCTTTTGTTACTTGGAGGTCATAAGTTACAACTCTAATATGGCACATTGGGCTATGGGCTGACATCTAAGAGCTGCATGCACGCTACCATGGGATAGGAACGTTGTTTCCCCCATGTCTTTCTTTATCCTAATGTTGCTAAAAAGGGGTAATTTGGGTACATTCTTATCAGTAAAGCCAATCCCAGTGCTACGTTTTAAATCCTGAGATTGTGCTTCTCTAGACCAAACACGCTTAAAATATGCTGCCTACTAGTATTGGTGACATGTGATTCCTACACCTTGTCGTCTTCATTGTCTTATGCAACATTTCCTAAGGACTGATTTACACACGTATGATTCATTTTCTAGGTATAATGTATGTGTAATGTAAAGTGCTCTGACACTCTATAGTGGTATCAGTAACTCTATAAACCAAGTGAAATGCATGTGAAAGAGGGGCTATGGAGAGATGAGGGGCGCTGGTAGTGAGGGAATTCATGGAGAAGGAGGGTGTTTTTTTGATGGGGGGACGAAGATTGTCGGTCTGGACGCCACCAGCGCTCAAGCCGGCCCTGGATGTCAATACACAATGTTTCTAGAACAATGCAGGCCAACAAATATTACTAACCTGGTGTGTAACCCCAGGGCTCATAGTATGATGGGAAGACGCCCAGATGGCAGCCTCGGACAAATTCATCGTAATCCATCGGCAATAAGGGACTGGTGGACGATAGGAACTCTGGATGAACGATCACCTGTAAAATCCACATTCGCATTAGATCAAACTATTTCTTTGTTGGCAGACTGCATTTAAAAAAAAAAAAAAGATTTGAATGGTATGTTTATTATTATTGGTAAAACTCGCCCAGGGGCGTTTGGCTAACACGAATGCCAGGAAACTTCGAATCAAACGATATTAAAACCAAATGTTATTGCTGCAACCAATATTAAACTGGAATAGTTTCGATTATTTGTGAAGTATTTATTAATTTATTGCATGCAAAATTAGGAGTTGTACAAGTACAGTTCAGCACATAGTCAAGACACCAAATTAAGTAATGTACATATATTTTCGATAATATTAAAAAGCAGAAGAAAACTAGAGCCCGAGTTCCAAAAGGATATATCAAGTATAAATTCAATTCTGCCCAAAATATCGCTCTCTTGTGTGCATGAACAAAATTTAAATTTCGAAGGGTGAAAAAGGCACTTGTACCACTACTAAGGGTGTAACTTTCACGTTTCGTAAATGTGACTGTGCAAACACAGTAAAGATATCACTAAAATGACCCCATAAAAAGCAAAATTGAATTTGCGTAGGAGCGGATAAGTACGGGAAATGGAGGAAATGGAAAAACAGGATGATGGCAAGCAAACCACATAAAATGTGGTCATTCGACAAAATAGAATCAACTAAGTTTTTGCATTTTTTAAACACCCAAAATGCATGAGTCAAGCAGACTGGAATCAGCAAACTTCATTATAGAAAATTGCAATATCTCCATTATATTTCTGTCAGAATTTCCTTTTATATTAAAATACCGCCAACCCATTTGAAAAGGTTTACAGATATCCAAAATGAGTATATTTTGTCTCCTCTCATATTTTATACAACTCTGGAGCAAGTTTGTTTATGTGGAGGTTTGACTCAAAAGCTGTCTATTGAGTGACAGAAGTGGAATAGTGAATCATTGCTTTGAACTTTAAGTTCACAATTCTCACTATCTATGTTTATGCGTGAAGACTTAGTTAAGGGGCAAGATGGCAGCGAAGACACAATTCTTCAAAATGCTTCCCTACATGGCCCAGCGGATATCTTTGTTAAGGGTGTTGCTGTGGGGCTAAAATGCTGCCACTGTGTGAGCGTTAGCATCATAAGTCAAATTACTGTACCTCGGCAACTATGTTCACTAGTATCTCTGTTCCGCAGTTCACTCAGTGGGCTTTTAACTGAACTCGAATAGAAATGTCTGGGACTATCTTTTTATCCAAACATATCCTGTCCTACACTTCGTCTACCAGCAATTTCCCAGTCCACATGTGCTCATAACTAGGCACAGAGATTGTGAGCAATCCTTTGAAAACACAGGCTATGGAACTTTAAACTACGCATAAATAGTTTAGAAAAATAAGGAAGTTCCAGCCTACAGGTAGTAAGCGACGTCTCCCTATTTCCGTACAGCTACTCAATGCATAGTTTAAAGTTGTACAAGGTGCACCTGTGGCACCTTGACAATGTTCCATGGGAGGGTGTAACCTGCTTTGCCATTTCCTGTAGATTGATGTCACACTAAGAGCTGAAAACGGTAAATGGGGAGACAGGCCAAACACCTCCAGTCTCCCCATTCACCATTTCCCTTTCTTGCTCCAGAATAGGCAGCAGGTATTACAAAATGGAACTAGCAGCCAAACTGCACAATCCACAGAGGTGCACCCCACTACACTTGAGCACTACATCATCTGACTACTGCATCATAGTCACTACACCACCTTGACCGATTCATCACATACAAATACATTCTGGAATACATCAGGTAAGTATTAAACATACATTTCGGGAAGTACGTTTAAAAAATAATTAAGTACACTTAAAAATGGCAACTTGTTTAAATACATTCAAATTAAATAACAAAGGAAATTGATGTGGGGTTGGGGTGAGTCTCCACAAAATTAAAGGTGTGACTAAAAATAATTTAATAAAAAAGGTAACTTTACAACTTGATTAAATTTTAAATATAAAAGGAGTGTAAGGGTGTTTGGCCCTTAAGATATATTATACCCAATTCTATTGATAACTAAGAAACTGAAGTTCATAAAAAGTACGGATTAGTAGTAGGATCATGGATTAGTAGTACCAAGTAGTAGTACCAAGTGTTAGGGTTACTATTTGGAAAATTTATAGAATGAACAAAATAATTACAATAATTTAATTTAAATCAGATTAGGGTGATTAGTAGGTGACTGTGGTGAAAAGTTCTTGGGTGCCTGCCCTTGTTGGACCTCCATCTACGCTGGGGACTGCATTTCCCTCCTCCCATAGCGCCAGGAGGCTCACCTGCAGTGTGTTGAGCTGAAGGGGCGGGGCCTTCTTCAGCATGTTGAAAAGCACCTGTGCAATCCCTCTGCATGGGAAGCGCCCGGGCCATGGGCAGGCCCATCCTGCGTCCATCAACGCCAGGAAGAGGCACGGTGCCCCCCCCCCCCCGGTTTTCTCTGTAGACCTGCTGCCAGAACGTCGTGTAGCCACCTGCCCGGTCTCATAAAGGTACTGGTTGAAATGTGGCCTTGCTGGTAGGGCTGAATATTTCCCCGGTGTGTGGGTGATAACCGGAGGGCCCCATTGGACTGGCTACCGGTAGGCGGCAAGGGGACAACGACCAGTTAACTATCATCGCTCCACTCAGGACTGTTTTGTTCATGCCCGCACCAAAGAACTGCTATATTTGTGATTGGTGACTGGTCAGGGTGGACTAGTTTGTACACGAGGGCGAGTGGGGGAGGGGGATTGTATTACCGCCAGGTTTGATCTGTTTTGGCCTATCTAACACAGGGTCCTGTTAGTTTTTTGAGGCTCAAATCCGGAAGGCCTCTGCTGTCTTAACAGTTCACTTATGGGGAAGAGAAAAGCACCTGTGGTTAAGGCACCATCGCCGCTCCCCACATCACGGGTCGCTACCAATGAAGGATTTCTAACTCAGGCAGTATCAGTGGTTTTGAAAGAAATTGAGTTACTGGAAAGGAGATTATCGCTATCTAGGGGCAGCCCACCTAAGTCCTCAACTGGGCATCCTTCGCCCTCAGAGGTTCCCTCAAGGGTGGAAGGGATGGGTGCCACTAAAGGGTCTGGGGCCTTGAGGGGGAGTTGGAGAGGGATCAGGGGGGTCCATGGAAACCAGAAGTTTGTCATCTGGGGGGACAATTGGGGCTCCAGCTTCTGACTCAATTTCCCTATGTCCAATCAGTCGAAGCTGTAAACGAAGGAAACAAGGGGGTGCATACAGAGTCATGAAGCCCTGGGCCCCACAGAGCCTCCCTGTTCGAGTCTAATATACCTCGACTTGGAGGGGTGGACCCATTTATTAAAGATCTAATCGTTGAGCTTAAAGCGGTCTTAAAGGGCAAATTTGAACCAATCATGTCTAGGTTAAACACCATCGAGACCAAAGTGCCTGAAATTCTGGCTCAACTTAATGAAGGGAGGGACAGGCCGACAAGGAAGCCTATTTCCCTGGAGCCAGTTGTGTTTATGGCTCATGTAGCGGTGGGCAGTACTGCCTCCACTCATGGTGTATCTGGAAAAACAGCTGGTTCCTCCAGGCCCAGGATAGATACAAAGGACATCCCCAGACACTCCCCGACCCAAGCCGCCCCTACAATAGAGTGTCCCCACACAACCATAGCCTCACCCTGTTTATCGAGCACTGGGATATACTTAATTTGCACCCTGAGGCTACCCCTTATGTTGTGGTCTTGGGGAACGTTCAACCTCGATCAAACCCTGCACCTGAGCCCTTCCAGGAGTTAAAAAATAAGGTGGTGCATTGGCTCCACCCGCACACCCACGCTGGGGTAGGGATTGCTGACTCTATTATAATGAATTGCAGATTTAGCTGCTTGGGTACGGATCGTAAATGTTGGGCAGGGCATTGCGTGGTGGTAAATTTTAATACATCCTCAATTGTGGCCCATGTTCTAGCTACTTTATCCTCTTATAGGCCTACTGACCCACATGGCATTGTAGCCCTCCCCTTGGGTTTTTCTTACAACCCAGAGAAGGTTAGTCGCGCGTATGGGCATCAAGGTTAACAAACACAGGGCGGTGATGGTAGTACCCATCAGCATATCAGGCAGCCTCCGCAGCTGAACCTTTCCAATTGATTTGCCCCCTTGATTAATCTTGAGAAGTGCGATTTGACTGGGAGTTACCGACCCATCTTCCTCACCCCCCTGGAGCGTTAATCTATTATAAGTTGCCCGTCAAGCCCCCCCCTCTCCTCCCTCACGTCTGCCATCTCACCTCTGATTAACCCGTCCGCCAACCCAAAGGGCTCAAAGGTATTGTCTTGGAACATTGCGGGGCTTTCAAGCAAGTTCAAAGACCCAAATTGGGTGGAATTTCTTAAATCCTTTCAGATTATTTGCCTTGCCCTTTATCGAGTGATGCGCTAAAGCCAGGTGTATGGTTGCAGCGGGACTCCTGATGGAGTGAGGTTTGAAAAATACAGCCTCATGAAATTAAGTAACCCCATAATAATGCATTGACTGCATGGACTAACCAACCCTGAATACACACACACATGGGGCAAACACATTTTTACCTAATATACTAAACCATGATGGTATGAGCACGTATTAACTGTTAGCGCTTTGAAAAATCGTACTAATGCATGATTATGCTATGTTGTACATTGCACATTTTGCATGTTGTGCACGAATAACAAGAAAGCTGCTTTAAATTAATAGCTTGTGCTAGGAAATAATTGATACAGGGTATTAGTATGGTGGGAGGTAAACATAATGGGTTTTATTTCATGAATTAATATTCTTTTGTGTTTATTTACTTTAGTACGAGATTGGGCCTGCATGAAAATGGCCTCTTGTCCGAGCCAGCATGTGGTTGTCTTGGTCTGTACGAAAGACGCATACGCCGAATGCTCTGCCTGCTTACGAACTGCTGAGTGCACCAGCTGATGTAATCCGTGTGAAGGCCATGTTGACCTGTGTCCTATTGTTTACGTGCCAAGATGCGACAGCGACTGTGGGGACTGCCATCGCTACATGCAATTTGAATGTGAAACGGATGTCATAATACGAGAATGTTGCAAAATGTATAACTATTGATATTAGTAGTATACGATTGTATTTATCCTTAATACTTCCTTTGTTAAAACCGGTATGGGATGGATTTGCGATGAGAACCTGATGAGGAGACCCTAACATGACCCATGTCAACCAATCACAGACCGAGTTTCTACTGACACTGCAACATAGTAAGATAGTGAGCTAGGAATTAGGGGTTGCGCTGGATCAGTTTTTCTGGTAGCAGATTGATGGTTATTATTGATTAGTTTGGTGATTTATTGATTATTGATTATATGTTTAACATTCTATGTAAAGTGAGTTAGTGTCGCGTTTCTATGTAGTTTTTTGGAACACAGGTACAGAAAGGTATCTGGGAAGCTGGCAATGAAAGTTAGCCTGAAATAAGGCAGAAGAAAAGTGTGAGAAGTGAAATCACACGGAAATAGGTGCAATGTCTGTTTAATCAGTGGTAACACCTATGTGTTATCTTAGGGACTATTTAGTGTGTATGTAGAAAAAGAGTGAGATAGCGAAGGGTCCACCTGTGAAACTTTGGCCTTATCCCCAGAAGAGTAGCGAGACCTCCTTTTCAACTAAAGGTCCTCTTGTGAAACTTGGGCCTTATCCCTAAAGAAGTAACAGGTCCTCCCCTAGCTTGAATGAAGGAAAGGATAGCTTAATTGTTATACTTGCCCGTATTGAAAGGAAAATTCTTTAAAGTGAAAAACTATCTCTTTATTTAGCAAACAGACAATGTGGTATTGTTTTATGTTGTGACTAACAAGTTATTGTAGAGAAAAAGAACTTAGAAAAGTGCCGATAATTTTTGTAAAGTGAGGGTCAGCAGTAAGAGGAGAGGCTGACGTCACAAAAAGCCGCGCTGCCATTGGTCAGACTGCGGAGGCAAGGTAAGCTCAGATTGGCTGGTTGGTGTAAACCGCGCTGGCATTGGACAGAATAGCGGAGATGCAGAGAGCTCTGATTGGAGAGTTAGAGTGTGTCGCGCTGACATTGGTCAGGTGCCTAGGGAAGCACAGGAATTTGATTGGTGAATAATAGCGGATTGTGTTGACGAAGATTTGGATTTGAGTAAAATTGTTGATAATTAGCAAAAAATGTATTTTGAACAACCAAGACAGGAGAAATTGACTTTGTTTGGCAAAATTAAAAGGTTCTTTAAAAAAGACAAACCCATAATAAGGAGAGAAGGAGTTCCTATCCCTCCACCGAAGTCACCAGCGTCTTATATGATATTGAAGTATGGTTATCACAAATGTATTTTGTTAGAAAATTGGGTAGAATATACGAAGAATGATGGTGTGCTAGCTTTTCCAGAGCATGGTTCTTTTAATTTGGCAGTTTTGCGAAATTTGAGAGACAAGATGATGACATTAGATCCAAGACCCAGACCAACACAGTTTGAAGCATTAGTAGAATGGGAAGATGAAATGTATGAAAGGGAGAGACATAGAGGTGGCAGAAGTAATAGATTTATGTTTGGAAGATTTCATGATGAAAGGCATGAGGACAGAATGAAGAGATGGAGAAATGGAGATATAACTGAAGGAGTGTATCCAGTTTTAACTGTAGGAGAGACTGCAGGAAGCAAATGCAAGGAGAAAAGGAAACATTTAGAGCCATTAGGTTATGGATATAACCCGAATGAATCTGATGACTGTAGGAGAGTAGGATCTGCTTCACATGAGTACCCCCACTTTTTGCTGATGCTTCACTGTTTTTCGACTTTAGTCTGGCTGGGGCCCTGCTAATCAGAACCCCAGCCTAGCTGCTTCCTCTCTAAAATGGTTTCCATGTGCCTTAGGCACATCTCTGATTGGAATCTGGAGTGCCCTTATAAGTCCCTAGTATATGGTATACTATGTACCCAGGGCATAGGTACCTCAGAGGCCTACCAGGGGCTGCAGCATGTATTATGCCACCCCTGGAAGGCCATCCAAAATGACACCACAGGTCTGCTACTGCAGCCTGGGTAAGGTGGTGCATGCACCCCTTACTGTGATATAGGCTACCTATATCACTACATACATACACACATATAAACCTATAAGTCACTCCTATGGCAGGCCTTATCAATCCTGAAGGCAGAGTGCTTGGTTCCTATGTGAGAGGGTGCCCCTGCATGAGCAGAGCCCCTCTGCAGCGTTCGGAGACCCTTCTCTGATGCTGTTTGTAGTGCAGCCTGACCATATACTCTTAAGCGCATTATAACCTCGCGTTAAATGCTAACTTTGGGATGGCTGCACGGAAACATGTCGTGTTTGGTGTCAAACATCTTGGAATACTACCCCCCACCAGTTCTGGCGGCGGGGTAGCATTCCACCCTTCTAGAGGGAGAGACATGTACACACCGGCCTGCCCGGTAACTTCTTTCCGAGCCCTGGCATCACAAAATGGATGCCGCTGCCACAGACACGAGTCTGGCCTCCTGCTGCTGACCGAAACTCCGGCAGGGGAGGCCTGGACAATAGGTTTCCTGTCCCAGGGAGGTGTAACCACCTCCCCAGACAGGATAGTGTGTATTGGGGCTGGGCGGGAGCACTCTCTGGTGCTTTGAAGTCCTGCACTGGGGGCACATTTGGTGTCCCTGTGCATACCCCAGTTCAAACCGGCTCAGGGGCTTCCAGCCCCTGCTCTGGCGTGAAACTGGACAAAGGGAAAGGGGTGTAACCACCCCTCTGCCCTGACCCTCCCATAGGTGGGTCCCCAGAGTATGTCCAACCCCTAACTTGGTATAAGTATGGGACCCCAGTCCTTAGGACTTTAGATTTACCTGGACGAAACTCTGACACAGAATCCTGGACCTTCGACGCTCTACTTTAAGATTAGAGGACTGAAGAATCTCCCTTGGGGTCAAGGAGTGACTCCCTGCTTGGCAGGCACCAACGAAGCAATTGTCCGGTCTGCATCGCTGAAGCTCCCGCCGGACGCCGAAGTCTTTGCATCACCAGAGGTGGATTTCCAGACTTCCCCGAGGCTACCCTGAGTCCCCAGCAAAGCTGAGGCCCGTGGCTATCGTGGGTAACGTGGAACCGTGACCCCTGGACACCGCGTACTTTTGTAAGTGCATCCTCTTCTGGGTCTCCCACGAAGTTGTGCTTTGGGCTCCGAGTAGCCCCAGCCTCCAGCACCGACTGCACCGAAGATCACTGGCCTCCACTCCACGAGTGTCCTGTGAGCCAGCTCCAAGTGCGTCCACTCGAGGCTCCTTCGGGGTCACTAGTCCGTTGGCTAGTAGGCCCTCCTGAAGGCCAATCTTCTTCTGCTTGGGCTCCCTGGTTGCTCCAGGCGTGCCCTGACTTACCCTTGCTGGGTGAGTCCCCCAGACCTTGCTGGTCTGCACCATTGTCCTTCTTCCATTTCCACAAGACTTGCCGTTGCCAAGGCTTGTTGGGTCCAATCCGGTCGCCGACACCCCTGCAATCGACGGACGTCGTGGGACAGCTCGAATCCAGCTCCTGGTCATCGTCAACGCCTCCTGGACCTCGTGGCTGAAGAGTCAAGACGACCATCAACCTACCTGAAGCACTCAACATCGGTGGGCATCCGCTCATCGCCTTCCTGGTCACTGGCTAGTGACCCAGACTCTGTCCCCTCTGCTTTCAGGTTCTTCAGATCTTCGATCCACCTTTGGATCCACCCGAACACTTTCGACTTGGCCGCCCGCAGCACTTTGCAGCAGATCGTCATTGAAAACGACGACGAAACCCGACCCCGAAAGACACCTATGCACCCGGCTTCCCTGGGTGAGGTAACTCGAGTACTCCGGTGCTCCCGTGGGTATAGACTCTAGAACAACCCAGTTCTAAAGGGGTTTGCTCCAAGTCCTCCTCTAAGTGTCCCTTTTCTTTAAAATTCCAACCGCGAGTCTCCCCATAGAAGTCAACGGCGATTCGCGGCTGTGTTCATACACTGCACGCGTCCCCCGTGGGTCCCCTGTGTCACTACCTTGGGTGGTTCCTTGTGGTCCAAGCACTTCTACAGGCTCTAGGCCCTGTGTCTAGCTCAGTCGTGGTTCTTATACCACTTTATTGGTATATGGTTTGGTACGCCCCTAGGGCTCAAACGTGTATTTGTGCTATTACTGTAGATAACTAACTTATAACTTATGTACTTCGAACTCTAGCCTCATAAAGAGACTAGAGGGGTGTGTTTAGCAATAAATACATATATTTTGAATATATACCTGGTGTGGTCCTCTTTCATTTGGTCACTCAAGAGATTATAGACTGGTAAAACAAGCTGCTTTACATTCCTTCAAGACTTAGCCTGAAGGCTGCTCTCCATAGCTACCACTAGGATAGCTTTCAATAAAGGTTGTCTTTCACCTATCTCCAATAAGGGGTTGTTTGGACTGGTGCAAGGTGCCCACTATAATTAGTGGACAGCATATGCCAGGCCAACGTCTCACATTGGTGTGCAGCGTGTGGGATTCCAGCTTGCTATTGTTTTACCAGATAATCTCAATTGAATTGATCAACTGAAAACCACTAAGGGTACCTAAGGTACATATAAATCAAGCTTAGTATACAGTAAGTTCTACTGAACTTAGAGTTGTGTGTTAAGGGATAGCACACCCTTTCTACAACTCAAGAGAGTTTAGTAGGCCACACTAGAGTAGGTAGTGCATACACCACACCTCACTAGTAATGTCTTCAAAGCCAGGACCCAGTGAGTCCTTGCCAGAAGCCAGTGGGCTTATTCCCTCCAAGTATGATAAACTCCCATTCTTGGAATTGAGAGCATTATGCAATACTAGGAAGCTGAAGGCAGGCAAAAGTGCCAGCACCCAACACCTCAGAGAGGTGCTACTAGCTGATGATCTCAGCAGGCCCCTAGGGTCTGAAGGGGTAGGCAGAGAGGGTGGGGCAGAAAATGAGGAAGGGGTCAGGGGTGAAGAAACCCAGGCCTCCCCTCTGAAACTGGCCAGGAAGGTGACAATGACCTTGACCTGGAAAACCCAGCTATTCCTGTGGATGAAGGGGAGGATCAGGATGACCTCACCTTTGTCCCCCAGGAAGAGTTGAGAGTGTGCCAAGAAGGGATAGATCTCCTTCTCAGGAGTCTAACCACTCTGACACCTCAATAGGGACCTCTGTCTCTTCTCATAGGAGAGAATCCTCTCATGACAGGAGAAAAAGACTGATTCAGTATGAGCAAGCCCAGCTTGAGCTCAGAAAACAGCAGTTGGCTATAGACAGGGAGTCCCTAGATCTCTACAAAGAGAGAAAAAGATGGGACTAGAGTCCCATGGTGGCAGCAATTTCCCCAGAGATAGGGAAAGGTCTTATGACCATAGAAACCTGAGCAAGATTGTCCCTCCCTACCAGAGTGGGGATGACATCCACAAATGGATAACTGTACTGGAGAGGGCCTGTAAAGTACAGAGGGTCCCTCAGGAGCAGTGGGCAGCAATCTTGTGGCTCCTTTGCAGACAAAGGTAGAGATAAGCTCCTCACTGTTAGAGAGGAGGATGCTGATAAATACACAGTCTTAAAGAGTGCTCTGATTGATGGGTTTGGCCTAACCACTGAACAATACAGGTTAAAGTTCAGAGATACCCAAAAAGCACAGACTCAAGACTGGGTGGACTTTGTTGATTGTTCTGCCAAGGCTCTGGAAGGTTGGTTATTGGGCAGTAAGGTATGTGACTTCACAGGATTGTACAATCTTATCATGAGGGAGCAGATTCTTAATAATTGTCAAAATCAGCTGTTGCATCAGCACCTGGTGGACTCTGATCTGACCTCTCCCCAAGAATTGGGAAAGAAGGCAGACAAATGGGTCAGAACCAGGGTGAGGCAGAAGGTACAGAACCAAGGTGGTGACCCTAAGAAGCAAGATTCTAAAAACTCTGATAAGGGTGGGGAGAAGGGTAAAGACCAAAAGTCTTCACAAGGCCCCCAAAAATCTTCTTCAGGTGGGGAGTCACAGTCTAACAAGGGAAAAGGCCAAAAGAAACCATGGTGCAAGGTCTGTAAGCAAAAGACCCACTGGACCAGTGATTGCACAAAGTCCAAAGACTCTACTCCAGCCCCCACCAATGCCCCTAAGGCACCTGCTCCCCTAGTGCAGTTACAGTTGGTGGTGGGACTACACAAGCCAAGGGTTTAGTAGGGTTGACCCTGGGTAAAGAGATGAGCTCTGACCTAGTCAGAGAACTCACTCAGGCTGTCCTAGTCTGTGATGGAGGCATGGATGTGACCTCCTCTGTGAGTCCCAGTAATCTGGGCAAGTACAGGCAACAGCCCTTAATCAATGGAAAAGAGGCTTTGGCATTTAGGGACACAGGGGCAAGTGTCACCATGGTGACACAAGACCTTGTGGATCCTGGGCAGATTATACTTGGTGAAATGTACCAAGTGACCAATGCTAGCAATGTCAGAACAGACCATACTCTGGCAGTTGTTAACTTCTCCTGGGGAGGGGTAACTGGCCTTAAGAAGGTTGTGGTAAGTGCAGACCTACCAGTTGAATGCTTGCTTGGCAATGATCTAGAAACTTCAGCTTGGGCAGAAGTGGAGCTCAGGACCCATGCAGAAATGCTGGGCATCCCTGTAGATGTGTTTGCTGTGACCAGGTCACAAGCCAAAATGTCTAACACTGAACAGGCCTTGGATTCTGGAATAATGGACCAAGTGCCCTCCAAGAAGAGGAGTAGAAGGGTAAAGGCAGTGCCTTCCCCCTTGGCTCAGAAGGAAGATCAGTCTCTTGAGGGGGATGATCTCAGTCCTGAGGAAGGAACTGTCCCAGAGGAGCTTGAACCTGACCAGGTTGAGTTCTTGGGGACAGGGGCCCTTCCAGGGCAGATCTGAGCCAGGAGCAGCAGAGCTGCCCTCTCTTGAACCCCTCAGACAGCAAGCTGCTGCTGAGGCTGCTGGGAAAGCTAGTGGTCCCCATACAGTGTATTGGGATGATGGACTCTTGTACTCAGAGTGTAGAGACCCCAAGCCTGGTGCCACCAGGAGGTTGGTTATACCTCTGAAGTTCAGGGGCTTCCTATTGACCCTAGCCCATGACATTCCCTTAGCAGGTCACCTGGGCCAGAACAAGACTTGGGACAGAATTGTCCCTCACTTTCACTGGCCCCACATGTCTGAAGACACCAAGGAGTTTTGTCGCTCCTGTGTAACCTGCCAGGCCAGTGGCAAGGCAGGTGGCACTACAAAGGCCCCCTGATACCACTACCTGTGGTGGGGGTTCCCTTTGAGAGGGTGGGGATTGACATTGTTGGTCCCATGGATCCCCAAACAGCATCTGGGCACAGGTTTATCCTGGTGGTAGTGGATCATGCCACCAGGTACCCAGAGGCTATTCCCCTTAGGACCACTACAGCACCTGTGGTGGCAAGAGCCCTCCTGGGAATTTTCTCAAGAGTGGGCTTCCCTAAGGAGGTTGTATCAGACAGGGGTGCTAACTTTATGTCTGGATACTTGAAAGCAATGTGGAAGGAGTGTGGAGTGACTTACAAGTTCACCACACCCTATCACCCACAATGCAATGGTTTAGTTGAGAGATTCAACAAAACCTTGAAGGGCATGATTAAAGGGCTCCCAGAAAAGCTTAGGCGAAGATGGGACATACTCTTGCCCTGCCTTTTATTTGCATACAGGGAGGTGCCTCAAAGGGGGTTGGTTACAGCCCTTTTGAACTTTTGTTTGGTCACCCTGTCAGGGGTCCATTGTGCTTGGTGAAGGAAGGATGGGAGTTACCTCTCAAGCCCCCAAAGCAAGACATAGTGGACTATGTACTTGGTCTCCGCTCCAGGATGGCTGAGTACATGAAAAAGGCAACTAAAAACCTTGAGGCTAGCCAGGAACTTCAAAAAGCCTGGCATGACCAAAGGCTGTACTGACTGTTTACCAGCCAGGACAGAAGGTGTGGGTGTTGGAGCCAGTGGCCCCAGCAGCTCTCCAAGACAAATGGAGTGGACCTCATACCATTGTTGAACAGAAGGGTGAGGTTACCTATTTAGTAGACCTAGGAACACCCAGGAGTCCCCACAGGGTTCTCCATGTCAACAGGTTAAAACCATATGTGGACAGGGCAGACATGGGCTTGCTCATGGCTACTGATGAGGGACAGGAGGAAGAGAGTGACCCACTCCCTGACCTGCTCTCACAGAACCCTGATGATGGGTCAGTGGATGGTGTAGCCTTGGCAGGCAGCCTCACTGCCCAGCAGCAAACTGATTGCAGACAGGTGCTCAATCAGTTCATGCACATATTCTCACTGACACCCAGTCAGACCACCTGGTGCACTCATGAAGTGGACACTGGGGACAGTCTGCCTATTAAAAATAAGATTTATAGGCAACCTGACCATGTCAGGGACTGTATCAGGACAGAAGTCCAGAAGATGTTGGATTTGGGAGTTATTGAACCCTCAGATAGCCCTTGGGCTAATCCAGTGGTCCTTGTGCCAAAACCTCACACCATTGGTGGGAAAAGAGAGATGAGGTTTTGTGTGGACTACAGGGGTCTCAATGCAGTCACTAGGACTGATGCCCATCCAATACCTAGGGCAGATGAGCTAATAGACACTTTGGCCTCAGCCAAGTATCTAAGCACATTTGACCTGACAGCTGGCTACTGGCAGATCAGACTAGCTGATGATGCAAAGCCAAAGACAGCATTCTCAACCCCTAGTGGGCATTATCAATTTGTGGTGATGCCCTTTGGTCTGAAGAATGCACCTGCCACTTTTCAGAGGTTGGTGAATACAGTCCTTACAGGTCTGGAAGCCTATAGTGCAGCATATCTAGATGATATTGCTGTCTTTAGCTCCACCTGGGAGGATCACCTGGTCCACCTCAGAAATGTTTTGCAGGCCCTGCAGAAAGCAGGCCTGACTATCAAGGCCACCAAGTGCCAGAGGGCAGAGTCAGGTTGTGTACCTGGGCCACCTTGTGGGTGGAGGCCAGGTTCAACCACTGCAGAGCAAGATCCAGACCATCATGGACTGGACTGCTCCAACTACCCAGACTCAGGTGAGAGCCTTTTTAGGCCTGACTGGGTACTATAGGAGATTTGTCAAGGGGTATGGATCAATAGTGACACCCCTGAATGACTTAACTTCCAAGAAAATGCCCAAAAAGGTTCAGTGGACAGTTAGCTGTCAAAAGGCATTTGATGACCTAAAGCAGGCCATGTGCACTGCTCCCATTCTACAGAGTCCTGATTACTCCAAGAAGTTCATTGTCCAAACAGATGCATCTGAATTGGGGGTAGGGGCTGTACTGTCACAATTGAATGATGAAGGTCAGGATCAGCCAGTAGCTTTTATTAGCAGAAGGCTGACCCCTAGAGAGAAACGTTGGTCAGCCATTGAGAGGGAGGCCTTTGCTGTGGTCTGGGCTCTGAAGAAGTTGAGGCCATACTTGTTTGGTACTCACTTCCTTGTTCAAACAGACCATAAGCCCCTCTTATGGCTAAAACAAATGAAGGGTGAAAACCCCAAACTGCTTAGGTGGTCCATTTCCCTACAGGGGATGGACTTCACAGTGGAACATAGACCTGGGAGTAACCATGCCAATGCAGATGGACTCTCTAGGTACTTCCACTTAGAACATGAAGACTTAACCGGGCAAGGTTAGTTTAATGTCCCTACGTTTGGGGGGTTGTGTAGGAGAGTAGGATCTGCTTCACATGGGTACCCCCACTTTTTGCTGATGCTTCACTGTTTTTCGACTTTAGTCTGGCTGGGGCCCTGCTAATCAGAACCCCAGCCTAGCTGCTTCCTCTCTAAAATGGTTTCCATGTGCCTTAGGCACATCTCTGATTGGAATCTGGAGTGCCCTTATAAGTCCCTAGTATATGGTATGCTATGTACCCAGGGCATAGGTACCTCAGAGGCCTACCAGGGGCTGCAGCATGTATTATGCCACCCCTGGAAGGCCATCCAAAATGACACCACAGGTCTGCTACTGCAGCCTGGGTAAGGTGGTGCATGCACCCCTTACTGTGATATAGGCTACCTATATCACTACATACATACACACATATAAACCTATAAGTCACTCCTATGGCAGGCCTTATCAATCCTGAAGGCAGAGTGCTTGGTTTCTATGTGAGAGGGTGCCCCTGCATGAGCAGAGCCCCTCTGCAGCGTTCGGAGACCCTTCTCTGATGCTGTTTGTAGTGCAGCCTGACCATATACTCTTAAGCGCATTATAACCTCGCGTTAAATGCTAACTTTGGGATGGCTGCACGGAAACATGTCGTGTTTGGTGTCAAACATCTTGGAATACTAGCCCCCGCCAGTTCTGGCGGCGGGGGTAGCATTCCACCCTTCTAGAGGGAGAGACATGTACACACCGGCCTGCCCGGTAACTTCTTTCCAAGCCCTGGCATCACAAAATGGATGCCGCTGCCACAGACACGAGTCTGGCCTCCTGCTGCTGACCGAAACTCCGGCAGGGAGGCCTGGACAATAGGTTTCCTGTCCCAGGGAGGTGTAACCACCCCCCAGACAGGATAGTGTGCATTGGGGCTGGGCGGGAGCACTCTCTGGTGCTTTGAAGTCCTGCACTAGGGGCACATTTGGTGTCCCTGTGCATACCCCAGTTCAAACCGGCTCAGGGGCTTCCAGCCCCTGCTCTGGCGCGAAACTGGCAAAGGGAAAGGGGTGTAACCACCCCTCTGCCCTGACCCTCCCATAGGTGGGTCCCCAGAGTATGTCCAACCCCCTAACTTGGTATAAGTATGGGACCCCAGTCCTTAGGACTTTAGATTTACCTGGACGAAACTCTGACACAGAATCCTGGACCTTCGACGCTCTACTTTAAGATTAGAGGACTGAAGAATCTCCCTTGGGGTCAAGGAGTGACTCCCCTGCTTGGCAGCCACCAATGAAGCAATTGTCCGGTCTGCATCGCTGAAGCTCCCGCCAGACGCCGAAGTCTTTGCATCACCAGAGGTAGAATTCCAGACTTCCCCGAGGCTACCCTGAGTCCCCAGCAAAGCTGAGGCCCGTGGCTATCGTGGGTAATGTGGAACCGTGACCCCTTGACACCGCATACTTTTGTAAGTGCATCCTCTTCTGGGTCTCCCACGAAGTTGTGCTTTAGGCTCCGATTAGCCCCAGCCTCCAGCACCTACTGCACCGAAGATCACTGGCCTCCACTCCACGAGTGTCCTGTGAGCCAGCTCCAAGTGCATCCACTCAAGGCTCCTTCGCGGTCACTAGTCCGTTGGCTAGTAGGCCCTCCCGAAGGCCAATCTTCTTCTGCTTGGGCTCCCTGGTTGCTCCAGGCGTGCCCTGACTTACCTTCGCTGGGTGAGTCCCCCAGACCTTGCTGGTCTGCACCATCGTCCTTCTTCTATTTCCACAAGACTTGCCGTGGCCAAGGCTTGTTGGGTCCAATCCGGTCGCCGACACCCCTGCAATCGACAGACGTTGTGGGACAGCTCGAATCCAGCTCCTGGTCATCGTCGACACCTCCTGGACCTCGTGGCTGAAGAGTCAAGACGACCGTCAACCTACCTGAAGCACTCGACATCGGTGGGCATCCGCTCATCGCCTTCCTGGTCACTGGCTAGTGACCCAGACTCTGTCCCCTCTGCTTTCAGGTTCTTCAGATCTTCGATCCACCTTTGGATCCACCCGAACACTTTCGACTTGGCCGCCAGCAGCACTTTGCAGCAGATCGCCATTGAAAACGACGACGAAACCCGACCCCGAAAGACACCTATGCACCCGGCTTCCCTGGGTGAGGTAACTCGAGTACTCCGGTGCTCCCGTGGGTATAGACTCTAGAACAACCCAGTTCTAAAGGGGTTTGCTCCAAGTCCTCCTCAAAGTGTCCCTTTTCTTTAAAATTCCAACCGCGACTTTCCCCATAGAAGTCAACGGCGATTCGCGGCTGTGTTCTCACACTGCACGCGTCCCCGTGGGTCCCCTGTGTCACTACCTTGGGTGGTTCCTTGTGGTCCAAGCACTTCTACAGGCTCTAGGCCCTGTGTCTAGCTCAGTCGTGGTTCTTATACCACTTTATTGGTATATGGTTTGGTACGCCCCTAGGGCTCAAACGTGTATTTGTGCTATTACTGTAGATAACTAACTTATAACTTATGTACTTCGAACTCTAGCCTCATAAAGAGACTAGAGGGGTGTGTTTAGCAATAAATACATATATTTTGAATATATACCTGGTGTGGTCCTCTTTCATTTGGTCACTCAAGAGATTATAGACTGGTAAAACAAGCTGCTTTACATTCCTTCAAGACTTAGCCTGAAGGCTTCTCTTCATAGCTACCACTAGGATAGCTTTCAATAAAGGTTGTCTTTAACCTATCTCCAATAAGGGGTTGTTTGGACTGGTGCAAGGTGCCCACTATAATTAGTGGACAGCATATGCCAGGCCAACTTCTCACAATGACGAGCTACTGGATGATATGTTAGTTAAACGACCACCCCCTTATCAGGAAAATCCGGCGATGGTGACACCAAATGCACCATCAATGGAAACCCCAATGACACCTCAAACGACACTAGTTCCAACCATAAGCAATGAAGTGCAGGAAAAAGAAGCAGAATTAGCAATAAAAACGAAAGAATTAGTTGAAAAATTAAATCAGATGAATATGAAGATAGATGCAATAACTGTGCCAGTAACTATAGGTCCGGCAATACCTGTATTTGAAAATGGACTTATCCATGAACCTTCTTTGACTATCCCACTAAATTCTGCCGTAACATCAGCTAGCAGTAGAATCAACACCGTAAGTGTTCAAAGTGAACAGCCCATTACAGCCACTAGGTTAACCCCTCCGACTAATTTAACAGTAAATGAAACACCTAGAGGAATAATGCAGTTACATCCAAAAAGAATAGAGCTGGAGGAAATTCAGAGAAGTGAAGTTTCAATGGGTCTGGCACCTGAAGAGTTAGATGATTGGGTGAAAGGATTACAAAGGAGAAAAACACAGCCAAAACCTATAGATGTGAGTAAGCTGAGAGTAGATCTAGAAGAGATGATCCTTGGGACTATAAGTCCAGACAGGTTAAAGACCTATCAGGATGATGAACTGATGTATCTGTGTAAGAGTATTACTTGGAAAGCGAGAAATTTTGCATGAAAGGTTGGGAGTAGCTGCTGACGAATTAGGAGTCGAAATAGGGAGATCAAAGGTGTTGCAGAAGACATATAGAGTGGATTTTACTGAAAAGGATATAGAAAATATGAACACATCTGGTAGACGATTGCAGATAAAAGAGTTAATGGTTGTTTGGAGAAAATGGGGAGATGTGGAGAGATGGAAGGGTAGATGGATGAGGAAGAAAGAAGAAACAGCTGCTAAAGAAATACATTTACATCCAGTGAGAGAAGCAGAAAATGTAGCTCTTGAATGTCCCATGAGAGAAGTTCCAGGAGGAGGTTACGTGCATGTTTCGTGGTCTAGACAGGATATATTGTCTTTTATAAATGAGTTCCCCAGGTTGAGAGAAAAGCCAGTGGAATGGTACAAACAATTTGAGAGGTTTGTGAAAGTCTCGAAAGTGTTGCTGAAAGATTTAGATGGATTGTTTGAAATTGTTGTTCCTGCAGATTTATGGACAGAATGTAAGATTACAGTTGATTGGCCAAAAGAAGAATATCCCAGAGATCCTAAAACAGGAGCACCTTCTGATGATGTGATGAAAAAGTACAATCAGGTGATTACTTTCTTGAAAAGTAAAATTTCCCCTAAGGAAACTGATTGGGTAAAGATAGATAGAACCACCCAAGAGCCGAAAGAATCTGTGCATGCGTATTATGAGAGGTTGTTACAAGTTTTTAAGCAGTACAGTGGTTTTGAGAACATTGGAGACAAAGATATGGGTCATTTTGTGTATAGATTTGTGTATGGATTGAGACCTGAGATTAGTCAGATGATTCAGCAACACATGTGTTGGCAGGCTAAGACAATTGATGAGATTTTAAGGTATGCGAAGTATTGTAGCGATGATATTGAGTTGCGCCATCGCAAATTAAAAGAAAAAATGATGTGGGCGCAAGTAAAGGTAGCAGAGCAGCAAGACGCCCAGTTGAATTTTCAGCCCATAAACCAGATGGGAGGAGTTAGTCAGAATGTTCAAAGACCGGGTAGAGGTAGGGGACAAATAAGCAGAGAAGAGGCGAAAAAGAAATTTCCTTGTCATGCGTGCAGAAAGTATGGACACTGGAAGAATGAGTGTAGATCAGTGCAGAGAACTAATGGAGGAAATCAAATTTTAACCCCACAGGTGCAGAGTGAGGTAGGTGTGCAACAGCCACTGCAGCAGCAGGTAGTTACTACCCAGTATCAGGTCCCGCAACCACCTTTGCCACACAATGTAAATGCTCAAAGATACAGTGTGGTTACAGGGTTCCACGGAGGAGACCAGGTTGGTAGAAATACTAACACGAATGTGATTCCCCAATTTTGGATGCAATGTGATGGAAGTGATGTTGAGTCGAATCAATGACGCTGCCTGAGGGGGAGGAAGAGTGCGTGCTTGACGCTACTCTAGAGGTAGATCAGTCAGGTCCATTTGTTGATGGAAAAGTGGAAGGTAATGATATCACCTTTCTTGTGGACACTGGTGCTACCCGTTCTACTGTGAGAGCAGCAGAAATTCTAAACCTACCCCTCTCGGGAGAAACTATCCAAGTAGTAGGAGTCTCAAATAAACAGATTAGTACTGAAGTTACTAAACCAATCGAAGTGCATATTGGTCCATTTAAAGACATGCATCGGTTCGTAGTGTGTGACTCGAGTCCGGTAAATTTGCTAGGGAGAGACTTGCTATGCAAGATGAATTGCACTATTTACTGCACACCGGATGGTATTGCACTTCAGACACCTGAGGAGGATGTCGCCTTTAAAATGGTGCTAGCAAAGCAAGGGACAGAAGTGAATGAGTTATTTTCGCTTCTTACAGATAAAAGTGTGCCTGAAGAATTGATGAAGGTAGTGAATTCAGATGTGTGGGATTTCACAGGACAAGAGATTGGGTTAATGAGAAAAGTAGACCCGATTAAAATTACAGTGAAAGATGGTGCTAAATATCCAAATACACCACAGTATAAAATGAAGCCAGAAGTAATAGCGGGAATAGCTCCTGTAATTGATCAAATGATTGAGCAAGGAATTTTGAAAGAAATAATGAGCAGTCCTTGTAATTCACCTATTATGGGACTGAAAAAGCCAAACGGAACATATAGAATAGTGCAAGATTTAAGAAAGGTGAACAAAATTGTTGTGCCTTGTTGCCCAGTTGTGCCAAATCCAGCAGTGATTCTCTATCAAATCCCACATGATGCGGAATGGTATACAGTGATTGATCTGTGTCATGCATTCTTTTCGATTCCCTTGCATCCGGATAGCCAGTATCTATTTGCTTTCCGGTTCGGAGACCGTGTTTTGGCATGGTGCCGAGTTCCTCAAGGGTACACTGAGAGTCCCTCAATCTTTAACCAGATCTTGAAAAAGTATCGGGAAGATTTGAGAATGTCTAAAGGGTCGGTTCTGGTTCAGTATATTGATGACCTACTGGTGGCATCAAAGACTCAAGAGGCCTGTATTGCAGATACTATTGCCTTACTGAACCATTTGGCAGAAGGTGGACATAAAGTGTCCCCTGCAAAATTACAATTCTGTCAGCGAGAAGTCCAATACTTAGGTCACAAGATTGAGAAGGGAGTCAGAAAGGTAACATCAGAGCGTATCCGTGTGATCAAAGACATGAAACCCCCCACAACTCAGAGAGAAGTGCGAATGTTCTTGGGAGTGTTTGGATATTGTAGACAGTGGATCAGTGGCTTTTCACTGATTGCAAAATCTCTACAGAGGCTAAAAAGGAATGATGTGAAAGACCCAATTAAATTGGATGAGGAGAGCATGGAAGCTTTTGTTAAATTGAAAAACAGTCTGTGTCAAGCACCTGCATTAGGGATGCCTGATTATTCAAAGGATTTTGCATTGTATTGCAGCGAGAGAGATGGGTGTGCGCTTGCAGTTCTAACACAGAGGCAAGGAATGGCGAGACGTCCTGTGGCTTATTTTTCTGCTACTTTAGACACAGTAGCTGCCGCATTACCTGGATGTTTGAAAGCAGTAGCTGCTACATGTGTGAGTCTGGAACAGAGTGAAGGAATCATAATGGGTCATCCTGTGAGAGTGTATGTGCCACATTCAGTTGAGATCCTTTTAACAAGAACAATGACTCAGCACCTCACCTATAGTCGGCTGACTAGGTATGAGAGAGTGATTCTGGGTACAGAAAATGTGACAATAGTGAGATGTACAAATGTGAATCCTTCCACTTTATTGCCAGATGCTTGGGATGAAGCAGAACATGATTGTTTGAATGTGACTGAATTTTGCACCAAGCCCCGTCCTGATATTTAGGACGTTCCTCTTGAAGAATCTGATTGTGTGATGTTTGTTGATGGTTCATGCTTGCGAACTGAAACAGGTATGTTAAGTTCTGCCTATGCCGTCTGTACTGTAGCGGAAATCCTGGAAGCATCCTGTCTAAAAGGGGTAAAATCTGCACAAGTCGCCGAATTGGTGGCTCTAATTCGAGCCTGCGAATTGGGAAGAAGTCAGAAAGTGTCTATAATTACAGATAGCCAATACGGCTTTGGCATTGTGCATGACTTTGGAGAACTATGGATGCAGAGGGGATTCCTGACCTCCTCGGGGTCCCCCATCAGGAATAGTCAATTTGTAAAAGAGTTGCTTGAAGCATTACAATTGCCAAAACGAATTGCAGTGGTCAAATGTGCCGCACATAAGTCAGGAGATGATTATGTGACTCAAGGCAACAGATTTGTTGACCAAGTAGCACAATATTGTGCAAAGAATCAGACTTCCATAAATCGGGGAAAAACAAAAGAAAATACGGCTTGTCAACTTATGTTTACTAACACCATTGAAACATGGGATGAAGTGAGACAATTGCAGGAAGAGGCAGGTGAAGAAGAGAAACAGGAATGGGAAAAGGCAGGATGTAGGAGACGAACAGATGATGATGTATGGGTGTACATTGATGGGAGACCAGTCATGCCAGATAGTTTACTCTCTCACATGGCAAGGATGTATCATGGAATGACACATATCGGCCGCGACGCTATGGTCAGATCATTCAAACAAACGTGGTTTAATACCAAGTTTAGGACCATTGCGGAGAGTCTCTGCCAAAGATGCCTGACGTGTCAACAGCAAAACCCAGGAAGAAAAACAGTAGTTAGTCTGGGAACAATAGGGAGAGCAGGAGGTCCTTTTACCAGACTACAACTCGATTTTATTGAGTTGCCCCCGTGTAACAAGCTCAAGTATGTGTTAGTCATTGTGTGTTTGTTTTCCCGTTGGGTGGAAGCCTATCCCACAAGGAGGAATGATAGTTTAACAGTGGCAAAACTTCTGTTGAGGGAATACATTCCTAGATATGGTTTTCCAGTCACTATGGAAACAGATAGAGGCACACACTTCACTAGTGAAACAATCAAACTGATTTGTGAGGCATTGAGCATTCAACCAAAACTTCATTGTGCCTATAGTCCAGAGGCTTCTGGAATAGTAGAGCAGATAAATGGCACAATCAAGAACAGGTTAGGAAAAGTGTGTAAATCCACAGCACTGAATTGGCCTGACGCTTTACCCCTAGTTTTGATGAGTCTCAGAAGCATTCCAGACAAAAAGACAGGATTGAGTCCTCATGAGATCTTGATGGGAAGAGCAATTAGACAAGCATTTGTACCTGTCAACAAATTGATAAATATATCTGATGATCTCATCCTTGACTATTGCAAAGGGTTGGCTGATGTGGTACGTTCTGTGTTTCATCAGGTTGGAGCAGACGCGACCACAACCCAGCAGACTCAAGCCCATGACCTGAGCCCTGGTGAGTGGGTTCACGTGAAAAGGCATAGAAGAAAAACTTGCCTAGAGCCCCGCTGGGAAGGACCCTATCAGGTCATATTGGTGACAACTATAGCAGTAAAGTGTGCTGGTTTACCAAATTAGATCATACTCAGCGAGTCCCAAGTCCACTTGAAAAACCAGTAGAGCGGCATCTGGAGATCTCAAGTCCGAGCTCGGAATCAGAAGCCGAAGTACAAGAGACTGGTGAAGCTAGAGCAACAGACTCTGAAACTGGTGAGTCTAAACCAAAGGACTCTGAAGAACAGTTTGATGATGAATGGCCTAGCACAAGTCAAGTAAGGTGGGCACCAGCTACTGGGACTGAGGATACTGCTGTTGAACAAGAAGAAAGACAAATTTTAGATGAAGAGGGAAAGTGTAGAAAAGAGATAGGTGAAAGAAATACAAAAGAAGAAAAAGAAAGTGAAGAAGAAAGCAAACTGAGAGTAGGTGCAAAGAAACGAACATACGAATTGAATAAAGAAGAAGAAGTAGTTCAACCAAAGAGGGCAAGGAAAGATGACCATTGGCCAAGCGGAGTTAAAAGACTGAAATACAGGGTAGTGAAAGGAAGACCGGAGAATAGGCCAGAACAGATAAATGAAGTTTCAAGTCAGATAGAACAGGGAGAGTCAGATGACAAATCAGTGCTGCGACCAAAAAGAGTGAGAAAACCAAACAAAGAGTTCAAGTCACCTGACTGGACCTACATAGTGTTGGAGGAGATTGAAGAAGAAGATCTAAGCAAAGAAAGAGACAGCACTGACAACGAGCAGGTAGAAAAGAGTGATTTAAATCCACCTTAAGAGACTGTAAACAAATTAAGGTGCAACGTTGTCAATTGAAGAAAATTTCTGAAGATCCAGAAGACGTCTTGGAAAAATTGGATTAGTTAAAATAAAAGAAGGGGTAAAGAAGAAAGCCTTTGAAGTGTGGGATCACACTACATTTTTTTGATTTTTGTAGAATATATTTGAAATAGATTTTTAGAAAATCCATTAGAACTTTATTTAGATTAATTTTGCTATGGCAGATACACAAGTAACAAGACCTAGATGTAGTTTTATGCGTAGGAGTTATAAAACTTGTTTGTGTCTTACTTGTATACTAATAGTATTTTGGGTGATATTAACAATTGTAATACCTTTACATCTGATAAAAGAAGATACACCTCGTCCTAACAATTTGACAAGTCCAAAAGTAGACACTGACATTAAGCAAACTCCTATTACTCACCTGGATCAGATAGATGCTAGTAGTTTTCATCACGATAGATCAGTTATTAACTTTTCCCTGAATGTTTTCACCAAATTACTCTACGAGTATGTGGAAACAATGGATGTGAGTGACTGTTATGTGTGTATGCAGTTACCATTGTCTGTCTCAGAAGGTGTAACCTACCATCACCTTCCTTTAACATATGGTGTGACTTGTAGTGTCTTATCGAGTTTGTTGTATAGAACAGGTAAACTGGATTACTATTATTCCAATGTAGATACAATCTTTTCTAAAGTCCCTGTAATACCTAAGTTAAATCAGATAGCACCTGCACATGTCATGGGAGATTTTTTCCTGACAACCAAGCCCTTAGATATAGAGTACGCTAATAAGAATAATTTAACCTGTGAATTAAAGAAGGAGGAGAAGATCTTTTTAGAGATGGTGGAAGAGAGAAGGGCTAAGTTTCAGAGAAAAGCTGTTGAGGAGAAATTACAGTCACCACCTTGGGTTTTCAGAGAAGGCAATTATGACAAAGGCAAGACTTATGCTGCAATGGCCCTAGACTGGCCTCAGAAGGGAACATTATGCTTACGTAGGGAAAAGACTAACTACAACAATTACTTCATTGGTTCCAGTGAATGTGAAGATACCTACAAAATTATTGGTGGTTGGGGATTAAAGGGAGGAACTGACCCTGTTTTTCCAGGCATATATTATGTCTGTGGGAGGAAAGCCTAATATCGGCTACCAGATCACTGGTATGGAACTTGTTACCTTGGGATTGTCTTTCCAAAAGTCTACCATGTAGACAAAAGCACAAATGGAATCCATGAAGTAAAACAAGGACTAACACGTGTAAAAAGAGAAAGCTTTTCAGAAATTGTAGGTGATATATTTGGGGCATTGATACCTGGAGTTGGAGTTACACTGAATGCATATAAAATTCGACAACTGTCCACAGTGGTTGATCGTTTATCAACGGATACTGCTGGAGGATTCATGATGATTGACACTGAAATGATTGCCATGAGATCTATGGTTATGCAAAATCGACTTGCTCTTGATATATTATTGGCAAAAGAGGGTGGAGTCTGTGGAATGCTGAAGGTTCAACATTGCTGCACTTACATTCCAGATAAAAGTAAGAATCTGGAAGGATACATTCAGAATTTGCATAAGGAAGTAACACAACTAGAGGTTGACGGTGTCTGGGAGAGACTAAGTAAGAGTTTCTCTGCTATAAGCAATTGGTTTTCTTCTATAGGTAGTTCCTTAGTAGGAAAAATAATAGTACCAATAGTTTCTGTAGCTGTTATGATATTAACAATAAGAATGACATATGTTTGTATGAAGAAAAGACGCAAAGGAAAGAAAGAAAGAAAGAAAATTAAGTAAGGAACGCAAAGAAAGAAAAAGAGAGATAGATGAGATAGAACTGGAGGATTTTAAAGAAAAATTATATGTAAAATGTAAGGAGCAAGGGCCAGAAGATATAATAACAGCTATATAACTTGACAACCCGTATGTTTAGGTATTTTATGATGGTAAACCATCAAAGGGGGAGTTGATGGAGTGAGGTTTGAAAAATACATCCTCATGAAATTAAGTAACACCATAATAATGCATTGACTGCATGGACTAACCAACCCTGAATACACACACACAAACCATGATGGCATGAGCACGTATTAACTGTTTGCGCTTTGAAAAATCGTACTAATGCATGATTATGCTATGTTGTACATTGCACATTTTGCATGTTGTGCACGAATAACAAGAAAGATGCTTTAAATTAATAGCTTTCGCTAGGAAATAATTGATACAGGGTATTAGTATGGTGGGAGGTAAACATAATGGGTTTTATTTCATGAATTAATATTCTTTTGTGTTTATTTACTTTAGTACGAGATTGGGCCTGCATGAAAATGGCCTCTTGTCCGAGCAAGCATGTGGTTGTCTTGGTCTGTATGAAAGACGCATGCGCCGAATGCTCTGCCTGCTTACGAACTGCGGAGTGCACCAGCTGATGTAATCCGTGTGAAGGCCATGTTGACCTGTGTCCTATTGTTTACGTGCCAAGATGCGACAGCGACTGTGGGAACTGCCATCGCTACGTGCAATTTGAATGTGAAACGAATGTCATAATACGAGAATGTTGCAAAATTTATAACTATTGATATTAGTAGTATACGATTGTATTTATCCTTAATACTTCCTTTGTTAAAATCGGTATGGGATGGATTTGCGATGAGAACCTGATGAGGAGACCCTAACATGACCCATATCAACCAATCACAGGCCGAGTTTCTACTGACCTGCAACATAGTAAGATAGCGAGCTAGGAATTAGGGGTTGCGCTGGATCACTCCACTCTACTCACTCCAAGGAAGGTATGGAGCTTGGGGCAATTTTAGAATCCCACAACCTTGTGTTTGCCCTTGACAGGTTGGTTAATTTTCCCAACTCTATTGTTGCTCCAACCTTTAAGGGGAGAGGTTGCACCTTGATTATTTATTTTATTTTTGTTTCTGCTCCCCTATTTTTGTGCATTGCCAACTTCAACATCATACACGGTCTATTTAGTGATCATAAGCCTTTGTTCGTAGAACTGGAGGGGGCCATGGACCCCACTCGCTCATGGGTGAGGGTTCTTAGAGGGCTCTCCCTTGTTGAACAAGGTAGGCAACTAAAATGGTCCCAAGTGGAGCCGGCCCAGACTGAAGCCTCCCGATTAACTAAAGCGGCCCAAGAGACATCCATCTTTCTAGATGTAGACGCCCCGAGATAGATGTCTTGTAAGCATTTGAAGGGATCGCCTGTAAAGTTAAAGACATACTGCCCGTGCCCTCAACCAACCCCAAGGGGGGAGGAAAGTCCAAAAGGGTTTGATAGGGCCTGCTCCACGTGCCTCCAGCACTTGAAGACAGTCCTAAAGCAGGTCCTCAGAGATAGGAGTCTTGTGGTAGCCCGGAGGCAGACCTACAAGCAGGCAATAATTAACCATAAACACACCTTGCAGGAACTAGCCTGGGAGGAGCTAACCCAGGCTATTGAGATGAGAGATAGTGCTCTTTTTGGGAGGGTAGTGAATAGGCCCTGTTTTGCAGGAAGTACAGCCCCTGTCATATGCACCCACATTTCTGAGCAACAGTGGGTAGACCATTTTTCATTGGTGTACAGTTGTAGATGGCAGAGAGCGAGGTCATGGTAGCGAGACAGCAGGGGCAGGTTCCTGTGGTTTTTACCTTTGAGAAAGTAACCAAGGGCTTAAACACACTAACCAGGAATAAAGCTCCAGGACCAGATGGGATTCCGCCGGACCTGTTAAGGATGGATGAAGAGCTCTGTGGCCCTTTCTTGATGCAGATCTTGAATGCAGAAGCTTTCTGCATGGTGCCAGCCTCTTGGTCAATGGCGGTGATTGTGCCTGTGTTCAAGAAGGATGACAAGTATAACCCCCAATGCTACCGCCCTATCTCATTGATTGATGCGCTAGGGAAGGTCCTTGGGAGGCTTATACTCAATAGGTTGATGACTTGGTCGGATACTAATGGTATTCTTATGGACGTCCAATATGGCTTTCGGCCAGTGAGGTCAACGTGTGACCAATGCCTGAAACTCTACCTAATTGTAAATCAGTATACGGTAGCTCAACCTGAATCCCTCCACTTGGCATTTATAGACCTCCCGTCTGCATTTAATAGGGTAAATTGTGCTAAATTGTGGGCTCAAATGCTTGAGTTAGGGGTGGAGGTTAATATAGTGGCTTTGTTGGCAGATTTGCACTCTGACAACTCAGGCTCCGTGCGCTTTTTGCATGGTGCTGCGTGCACTCAGCCCTATTCATCCAGTCGGGGTGCATCCTTGCTCCATTTTTGTTCACCTCATATGTAAATGGGCTTGAGCAAGCACTTCTTTTGGCTCAGGCTGACTGACATAGGGTAGGTTTGAGGTCCCTTCCGGTGTTATTATACGCCGATGATGCATTCCAGATGGCCCGTATGGCACGGGGCTGGCAGCTTCTCCTGGAGAAATTTGTTACCTTAATGGGCAGCCTGGATCTGGCTGTAAACTTCACTAGATCATATGTCATGGTAGTGGGTCCATGCTCTACTAGCTCCAAGACCTTCAAGGTGGGGCACCATACCCTGGGTAAAGTCTCAGCTTTTCTCTATCTAGTGGTGCTATTTGATGCCAAGAACAATTGGCAGCCTCTGTTGGAGGGGAAGAGAGCTGAGCTTGTTAAAACTACTGTGGCTAGCCTACGCTCATAGGTTGGGTTCTTCGTCGCCGCAAATTCTGCTTAAGGTTTACAATGCTAAGTGTGTGTCCCTGACCCGTTATAGTTGTGAGGTTTGGGGGTACTTGAAGACTTACAAAATGTAAGCAGCTGAAAACAAATTTTTAGGTCGGCTAGTCCAGGTTCCACAATGTACTCCTGCCTTCTCAGTGCATGCTGAACTTGGAATTAGGTTCCTTTCCGATACAGTTGCTCTTAATCCCCTTCTCTGCTAGATAAAAGTTTGGACCAGGGAGAATCTTAAGCTCAATAGATTGATCCTCTCGGACTGTTTGTCCTTGAA